>JBBDGP010000229.1:26605000-27205000 GCA_037952835.1 Lithobates septentrionalis | reverse complement strand
ATTCTAGGATGTGGGAGTGCCAGTGTGTGCATTTAGTATGATAGGCAGTCAACAGTTTCTCAGCTTCAGTATTTGCACTCAATATTGTGTGTAATCCCCATTGTTTTTCAGACCAAGTATGCAGTCAGTATGGTATTTAGTCATCATCAAGTTTTGGTGTGTAGTTGCTGTTTTGTCATATTCAGCATAAGCACTAACTATGGGGTGCAGTTAATAGTTTTGATGTGCACTGACTATAGTGTGTTGTTCAACACCTTCTCAAATTTTCTATATGTGCATTGAATTTAGTACACATTTTTTTCTTCTAAGATTTTGGTGTGTTCCAGGCTTTTCAATAATTTTATTATCTCCTAAATAGCTCTGGAATATCATTTACAGACTGCAGTGATAACATGAACTATGGTCACTCACTTACTTTTTTGTGTGCATCTTCCATCTCCCATTTTACCTCAATTTTTTTTTCAAATAACGTTTTTTATTAATCATAAAGTCAAGTAAGTTACAAAGACAATGATATCGTGTTGTACAGAATTCGCTGTACCAGCGACAAAGCTGGCACATAACCAGCGTTAGTAAACAATTATTCGGGTGTATAAAGCTTAGATTGGGTTCCATATACAGTGCAATAGTCAACATATAGATACAAACATGGACCCTAGTATCGTCTGATAGACAAAAAAAAAAAAGAAAGAAACAGTAGAGAAAAGCAAGAAAGAAGGGGGAGGGAAGGGGGGGGGGCTCCATCAATAGCTCAAGGAGGATCTTCTCGTCTATGCCAATCTTCCCAGACCTCATCATGTGTTTCTAATCTGTCTTGTAATCTAGCAGTCATTTTTTCCATTAATTCTATATCCTTTATTCTGGTATATAGGTCTGTTTGAGTAGGCGGGTCCCGTCTCTTCCAGTAGAGGGCTATGAGACACCTTGCGGCTGTCAAAACATGTCGAAGCAGTTTCTTGGAATGCTTAGGTATCTGTAAACCCGATATTCCCAAGAGGAATAATTTAGGGGCTCTAGGAACCTGTACTCCCAACAAGCGGGTTAATAAAAATTGCGTCTCCATCCAAAAAGGCACTATCTTGGGGCAGGACCAGTAAATGTGGTATAAAGTTCCCCTGTCTCCCTGGCACTGCCAGCATCTATCCGAGCTAGAAGGGTAAATGGCTCGGAGAACATCTGGTGTCATATACCAAAAAAAAATTATTTTATAGGCGTTCTCCTTGTAAAGTGTACAAAAAGAGCTTTTAGCTGCCTGCGACCAAATTGTTTGCCAAGTTGCTTCTGGTATCTCTTCCCCCAATGTTCTCTCCCATCTAAGCATGTATGCATGCTTACCCTGTGTGGCAAAGCAATACGAATTTAGCACCTTATATATATCTGAGATTAAACCCCGACGTGCTGAGCCTTCTAGCATTAGATTCTCAAATGTGGTTGGAGTTGAGAATTGTAAGTTTGGAGCTAGCGATTGGGCATAGTGCCTGATCTATAGATACCCATAAAATACCTGACGGGGCAAGTCAAATTTCTGTTGGAGTTCCCTAAATGAAAGCAGTTTACGTGTAAAGGGGTGTACTAAATGACCAAAGTGGAATAAATTCCTTGTTGCCCATGGTGAGGACATTTGATGCGTGAGGCCTGCAGGCAGTCTGGGGTTGTAAAGAAAGGACGTAAGAAGTGATCTCTCCGAGCCCAACTTATGTGTGCTGGATAATTTACGCCAGAGAGATGGAAAAAGAAGCATAGGGCCTAGAAGCCGGGCCGAGTCCACCTCCACATTTGCATTTCAGAGCAAGCTATTTGGGTGTATGGGTGCCAGCCAAAGTTTTTCAATTTCAGTCCATCGATTGTAAGACCATTGGGGAAACCAGGATGCCAGGGCCCGCAGTTGGGCTGCTTGGTAATATATATTCAAGTCGGGGAACGCCAGTCCCCCGTCTGAGCGCGCTGCCATTAAAACTGATTGAGATATTCTGTGCCTCCTATAGTTCCAGACAAACTTCACCAAATCCGTCTGAAGCTTCCTCAGATCTGACCGAGGGATTGGAACGGGAAGTGTCTGGAAGAGGTACAGAAGTTTGGGAAAGATGGTCATCTTTACAGAGGCCACCCTCCCCAAAAGGGATATATGGTAAGCCTTCCACTTTTGTAACAAATCCCTTATGGATCTATAGAGGGGAGGGAAGTTGGCTCTATATAGGGTAGTGTAGGACGGGGTGATCTGCACTCCTAAGTATTTCAGGGCTGTAGTTTTCCAGTGGTAGGGAAAACATTGCTGTAGATGCTGTACCTCTGCTGGGGGGATATTAATGGGTAAGGCCTCTGATTTAGATGCATTTATTTTGTAACCAGAGAGGGAGCGGTATAGATCTAGTTCAGCATGTAAATTGGGGAGTGATATCCTAGGCTGAGTCAGGGTAAGTATAATGTCGTCTGCAAATAGTGCTAGTTTAAATTCCCTGCCCTGTATTGGAATCCCGTGTATATTTGGGTTTTTACGGAACGCCGGCGCCAGAGGCTCAACACATAACACAAATAATAACGGCGAGAGAGGGCATCCCTGGCGAGTTCCATTCGCAATCGAAAAAGCTGATAAGGCAAAGGGCGTCTTGACCTGAGATGTGGGATTTGTGTATAGGTGTTGTATGGCCTGCAAAAAGGGGCCCCGGAACCCCATATATGTCAATGTGGCAAACAGGAACGGCCATCCAAGGCGGTCAAAGGCATATCTGCATATCTGAGGGAATAGGGGTTTGCTGAAGAAAGGCATTATACAACCTACACATATGGGGCAAGAGGATTGGAAGAAATGTCTTATAATATTCATAAGGGAGGCCATCGGGGCCAGGGGACTTGTGTGATGGTAAGCTTTTAATGGTGGCTGTCAGTTCTTCTTCCGATATCGGGGCATTGAGGGAAAATAAGTCTGACGCCTGAAGTCTAGGAATTCCACTGTTCATTAAATATTGTTGCATTCGCATTCAGGGGAAAGTGAGTCATGCGGGATGTCAGGGTCATTATATAGGGCTGTATAAATTTCTCCAAAGGCCTGAGCTATTTCCTGGGGGTGTGAGAGAAGTGTATCCTTTCTATTCTTTATTTGGTGAGGGGTGATCATGTGAGATCGCTCTGACAGTTTACGTGCTAATAGTGAATGGGCTTTATTACCTTTGTCGTAACATGTTTGCTTTAGTCTAAGGAGAGCTTTCTCTACTTGGCCTAATGCTAGATCGTGGAGTGTGGTGCGCAAACAAACAATTTTTTTAAGAAGGGGAAGGGATGGCGAAGTCTGTAGTTGAAGTTCTAAAGCTTTAAGGTCTCTCCCCGCCTGAAGTTTGGACGCCTTCGCATCCTTCTTCATGGCCGAGGTGCTATACACCGTCCTCTAAGGACCGCCTTGTGGGCCTCCCAAAGAGTGGAAAGGGAGACATCCAATGTGTCTTTTTCAAGAAAATAGTTCTGCAAAGTTGTCTCGAGTTCTAATTTAGATGGGGTATGTTGAAGAAGGAAATTATTTAATTGCCAGTGACATGGCTTACGTATAGAAGTGCCCATCTCCAAGGACATTGTCAGGAGATTAGACCAGACTATATGGACTGCACAGAGATAACCCAAACGCATGTAAATGAATAAATAATATTTATTAAAAATAAGTGATAACTCAGAAAATACAAACGGTGCAAACCAACACAACAAACCCACAGCAAACAATAGTATATACAGCAAGGGGCAATACCGGAATCACAGATGTCAGCCAGGCCAGGGTCATACACAGCAGGTAAGCAGGAACAAGGGATAAACCAGAAACATAAACGTTAGCCAAGCCAGGGTCATACACAGGAGGTCAGCAGATGGGTAAGGACGGGAAACCAGCAGGAAGGGGAGAGGATGGATGGTAAAGCTGCAGGGTAGGGATCCAAGGGAATCAGGAGGGACAAGAACAGGATGGGCCTGGGATAGGAATCGGATCGGATCAGAGCAGAGCGGGACAGAACAGGTTCACAATCAGGATACAGGCAGCAAGGTCAAGGCACAGGGAGAAAGATACCAAGGCGAGCATGTGAGGGCTTGCCGGGTATTTATAGGGCTGACTATAATTGGCTTCAAGTCACACCTGAGCGCAGGGAGTGTTGTCTGCTCCATACTGCCAGGATCCATCCGCTGGTGGACATCAGTACTGCGGCCAAAAGATGAAATGATACCAGCAGGGAAATATTCTCCTGACAGTTCAACACTGCCAGGAGACACCTGCTGGTGGACCCCAGTACTGCATGCCAAACGATATATCTTACCAGCGGATGGACCCTTTCCTGACAGTACCCCTCCCTAAAGGAGCGGCCTCCGGACACTCCAACTGGTCTTAATTGTCCATGGTCTATGGCATCAGGCAGAATGGTGGAAGAAGGCATTTCAGGCTGGTCATCAGGCACATCCGGGCAGACGGCTGGCATGTCAGAGTCATTGAGCTGGGCAGCGGACAGGAACAAGCCGAGCTGGGCAGCAGACAGGAACAAGCCGAGCTGGGCAGCAGACAGGAACAAGCCGAGCTGGGCAGCAGACAGGAACAAGCCGAGCTGGGCAGCAGACAGGAACAAGCCGAGCTGGGCAGCAGACAGGAACAAGCCGAGCTGGGCAGCAGACAGGAACAAGCTGAGTTGGGCAGCAGACAGGAACAAGCCGAGCTGGGCAGCAGACAGGAACAAGCCGAGCTGGGCAGCAGACAGGAACAAGCCGAGCTGGGCAGCAGACAGGAACAAGCCGAGCTGGGCAGCAGGCTCCGGGTCATCGAGCTGGGCAGCAGGCTCCGGGTCATCGAGCTGGGCAGCAGGCTCCGGGTCATCGAGCTGGGCAGCAGGCTCCGGGTCATCGAGCTGGGCAGCAGGCATGGGCACTTCAAGCTGGGCAGCAGGCATGGGCACTTCAAGCTGGGCAGCAGGCATGGGCACTTCAAGCTGGGCAGCAGGCATGGGCACCTCAAGCTGGGCGGCAGCAGGCATGGGCACCTCAAGCTGGGCGGCAGCAGGCATGGGCACCTCAAGCTGGGCGGCAGCAGGCATGGGCACCTTAAGCTGGGCGGCAGCAGGCATGGGCACTTCAAGCTGGGCGGCAGCAGGCATGGGCACTTCAAGCTGGGCGGCAGCAGGCATGGGCACTTCAAGCTGGGCGGTAGCAGGCATGGGCACATCAGGCTGGAGGGCAGCAGGCATGGGCACATCAGGCTGGAGGGCAGACAGTCGGACATCAGGCTGGAGGGCAGACGCCCGGACATCAGGCTGGAGGGCAGACACCCGGACATCAGGCTGGAGGGCAGACACCCGGACATCAGGCTGGAGGGCAGACACCCGGACATCAGGCTGGAGGGCAGACACCCGGACATCAGGCTGGAGGGCAGACACCCGGACATCAGGTTGGAGGGCAGACACCCGGACATCAGGCTGGAGGGCTGGCACCCGGACATCAGGCTGGAAGGCTGGCACCTGGACATCAGGCTGGAGAGCTGGCACCCGGACATCAGGCTGGAGGGCAGACACCCGGACATCAGGCTGGAGGGCTGGCACCCGGACATCAGGCTGGAGGGCTGGCACCCGGACATCAGGCTGGAGGGCTGGCACCCGGACATCAGGCTGGAGGGCAGACACCCGGACATCAGGCTGGAGGGCAGACACCCGGACATCAGGCTGGAGGGCAGACACCCAGACATCAGGCTGGAACAGATCAGCTGGCGGGGAGGCAGGACTGGACACTGGCATGATGGTATGGGTTGGATTAGCTAGTGCGGAGGCAGGTTGGGTTACTGGCAGGATCGTTTTGGTTGGAAAGAACTTTCGTTTTTTCTTTGGCTTAGCCACTGAAGATCTGTAGGTGAGGGGTGCAGCAGACTGGAGAGGAGGATTGGGATATGGCAGAGAAGAGATAACAGTAGCTGGAGGAAGTTCGTGTGGGTTTGCAGGCAGCAGGGAAGAGACAGGTGGGTTGAATGCAGGATAGGTACAGGGAGCAGAGACTGGATATGAGTATTTGGTTGGCAGCAGCGTATACTGAGCTGCAACTGCGGTTGACATGGGTGATGGGGAAACATACATTTGGGTAGGCTGGTGTTTGGTGGCAGAGGTGGTTTGTTTGGCTAGAGCTGCTTGCGTCATGTCAGACCATGCTGAAAGTATAGGTTGTACAAACTGTGCTTTTAAATCTCCGGAATCACAGATGTCAGCCAGGCCAGGGTCATACACAGCAGGTAAGCAGGAACAAGGGATAAACCAGAAACATAAACGTTAGTCAAGCCAGGGTCATACACAGGAGGTCAACAGATGGGTAAGGACGGGAAACCAGCAGGAAGGGGAGAGGATGGATGGTAAAGCTGCAGGGTAGGGATCCAAGGGAATCAGGAGGGAAAAGAACAGGATGGGCCTGGGATAGGAATCGGATCGGATCAGAGCAGAGCGGGACAGAACAGGTTCACAATCAGGATACAGGCAGCAAGGTCAAGGCACAGGGAGAAAGATACCAAGGTGAGCATGTGAGGGCTTGCCGGGTATTTATAGGGCTGACTATAATTGGCTTCAAGTCACACCTGAGCGCAGGGAGTGTTGTCTGCTCCATACTGCCAGGATCCATCCGCTGGTGGACATCAGTACTGCGGCCAAAAGATGAAATGACATCAGCAGGGAAATATTCTCCTGACAGTTCAACACTGCCAGGAGACACCTGCTGGTGGACCCCAGTACTGCATGCCAAACGATATATCTTACCAGCGGATGGACCCTTTCCTGACAGACATGGTCACAGGAGTGTGGTCGGACCAAGAGATGGGTAGGATCTGAGTATCTTTAGTGGCACGAAGGGTGGCATTGTTAACAAAAAAGTAGTCTATACGAGAGTGCATGCAGTGAGGAGCGGAGTAAAATGTATATTGTCTGTCTCCCGGGTGTAGAGCCCGCCATATGTCAAATAGAGCATAATGCCTAGTAAGTTGGCAAAATAGTTGTGAGTCCCGTGCAGCTCGGGTTTGTGGTTCTGTAGAATTCATTACATGGCGATCTAGACCCACGGAGTGACATAAGTTAAAGTCTCCTCCGATAATCAAATATTCATTGGGGGATTTAAATAATCGCGCTAATACTCTAGTTAAGAAGTGTATTTGGCAGGTATTAGGAGCATACAGTACACAGATAGTGACCCCCTGCTCTTGCCATTGGCCTCGTAGGATAATGTATTGCCCATGTGCCCATAAGAGACTCAGTGCATTTGAAAGGGGAACCTTTTTTAAATAAGATCGCCACTCCTGCACTTTTGCGGGGACTAAACGCTTGGTAAACCTGAGGGAGGTATCTGGATGCAAAGGTGAAGGCGTCTCCTTTATTAAAATTGTGTTTCCTGCAGCAGGACAACATCCGCCCCAGACTGCCTGAGCTCTCTCATTGCAAGATGCCTTTTTTTATTTGAGTTCAGGCCATGAACATTAAGTGACATTATCTTAACCATAATTGTGGGTGTGTGTGAGCTCAGCGTTACTTAGCTTATCCAGCCGCGAGGGTGTCCCAACATCCAGGGAAAAGGGGGACCCATATACAGGATATGTCCAGTTAGTTCTCCAGAGCCAATGATGAGCCAGGGAAGGAGGGGGGGTGGGGGAGAGAAAAATAAAGGGAAGAGAGGAAGAAAGAAAAAAGATATTAGTTATAAACATAACAAATAGAAGCAAACATTGCAAGGAGACCCTAAGCAGTGCAAACTGCCCAGGATCTGTGAAGTTCCGGTAAGTCTCCCCGAGCAGGACCCCCAAAAAGGGTCCGGACCGGGGGGACATAGAGAACCATGTAAACAAACACAACAGTGTTCAACAAACCTCCTATTAAATAGGAAATAAATGGGGAACTTTGACTAGGTAAAACCTATAGGGGGACTAGTGACCAGAGAAACCACTACTGTCAAATCTAAAATAAAAGATGCCTGATGGACAGTAGGAAATAGCGGGCTTTGGGCCTAAAAAAGGGGGGGGGTGCAAATATATCTAATGGGTGGGTCAGGGGAACCCAATATGGCAGTAATCCATTCCTAGGTTTAGTAGACCCTCGAGGAGAGTCCCTGTCCCTGGGGCATTTCGTATCTTCTGCCAGATCACCGGTGGCGGCGTTGGTGTTTCCACTAAGTCCCAGTCTTGAAGACGAGGAACAGGAATCTCTAAAGTGTTGCAAAAGTTATCTAGATCTTCTGGGAAACGTAACACAGCGGATTTTCCTTGATGACGGGCTGTTAGGCTGAAAGGAAAGCCCCATCGGTAAGTTATGTGGTTTTCCTGTAAAGAAGCTAGTAGAGGCTGGAGGAGTCTACGCTTTTGCAAAGTGATCCAGGAAAGATCGGGGTATAAATGAATTGGCGCATTTCCATGAACCACCTTCTTGGTGACTCGAGCTTTTTGCATAATGTCTTCCTTTAAGGGGAAGGAATGGATTCTGCATATAACATCGCGTGGTCTAGAGGCAGGCCCTTTGGGACGCAGGGCACGGTGGGCACGGTCCATCTCTATAGGTTTATTCGGGGGGTCCCCCAAAAGATTGTTGAATAAAGATTGCAGAGTTTCGTGGAGATCCTCCGGTTCTGGCAGACCCCTGATCCGAATGTTGTTTCTACACCCCCTATTATCTAAATCTTCAATATGGCGCTGCATATTCCGAAGCATTAGATGGTGGTCAGCTCCTTGCATTTGAGTGCGATGCACAGCAAGTTTTCTCTCCTGGATCTCCTCTTCCGCCATCTCCACTCTCTCAGATAGGTGTTTAAGGTTGGCATGAATTGTTTGGATTTCCGCCCGACAGGCGGACTTGACTTCCTCAATAAGGAGTTTAAAGTCCTCTTTAGTGGGTATGGCTTGGAGACAAGCCTGCCATGTGGATGTGTGCTGAAGTCGTGGGTCATCACCCATATATTGTTGAGGATACTGCAAAAAAGGGGGGTCCCTCCGTGGAGCAGGGGGGGGGGGCTCAGCTCTTAATGCCTCACAGGGCTGCATGTGGGTGTCTTGCAAGTTTCCCCATCTTGATGAAGGAGAGGGAAGAGCCATTACTAATCCATCTCTGTGGGTCACATTCGGAGAGCTAGTCACTCGTGCATAGGACAATGCCTGATCTGTGCCCCTTTCTGTTGTTTTAGAGATACTGTTCCGGGCCTGTCTTTGTGGCTGGGGCAGGTCTGAAGCATAGTGGCGTTCCTGCAGGGGGGTACTTTCCTAAGTTTGCCTTGTCAGTAGAGGGCCCGAGGCCTGGGCATATTCCGGCTCCGGTAATGGGGGAAAGTCTCCTGAACCGAGTGAGGGGGAAGGTGACACCGCTCTTTCCATAGAGAGGGCCGGGTCTGAGGCCATTCGCAGCAACCGCGGGTAGGCCTCCGAGCACTGGGTGTAGCTGACTGCTGTGAGGCCTTGTACAGTGTCCAGGAGTCATGCTGCAGCCCGTCCCGGGGTACATAGGGTTGTGATGGACTCACCCCTCCTGGGTCCTGAGAGCGCGAACCGCCCCTCTCCTGATCCAGCACCAGTGTGCTCTGTGGGTATAGTAACGGTGGAGAGTTCGGCTGCTGCAGCGGCCTCGTGAAGGAAGCGCATGGCGGCGGCGCCATCTTGTCCATCCCGTCGTCGGAGCCGGAGGGAGGTTTAAAATACTCCCGGAGGGTCGCAGAGGATCCGAAGGGTGGCACGGATGGTCCCCTGGGTTTTGAAGAGTGGGTTCTCTGATTCCCACCCATATACAGGTGCTTAAAGTCCCCTTAATAGGCCGTTAGGCTGAAGGCAAGTGGAGAGCTACAGGTTCAGGCTTCCATACAGGGCAGCTTCCGGTCACGCCCCCTTACCTCAATAATTTTAATGCAGTTCATCACCTTTTAACCAACTAACATTTCTGCACTTTGCAGAGAAGCTGAAAATGTTAATTTAAAGAAGTTATTTGAATGGAGCTTAGTTCATTTAGAGGCATGTTTTACTTCTTTAAGGCCTATTTATTTAGTTAAATATGTCCTCGGGACAAACATCTAAAAGCATATAGTTGAATTATGTATTAAGTATGTGAATCGTTTTACTTGCCAAAAGGCTTGTAATTTCCTTAACTGCTTTTGGTTCAGCTTTACACTTAACAGAGTTGGCAATGTTTCATTGTTACATATGAAGCTGCAAAGCTAAACCAATAGAGGAAGTAGAGGACTTTCCTGCTTTACTGTACTGTGTGGCAATGTCCTGTGAACCACAAAATTGGCATAACAGATTTTAAAGTGGTTGTAAACCCTTACCTATACCCACTGAAGTGACTAGCCTCAGGTGATACAAAGTGATAAAACAAATTCTTCTATATAAGTTGTACATGTTTATCTGCAGCCTTCTATCCATCTATTTTAATTGTCTATTTATCCTCTTCCCTAAAGTAGAGCATATTTTCATATTTTGTTTTTTAAAAACGCCTCTAAAACTGGATGTACATTTCTAAATGCATGTAGACAGGACTTTTCTTTTCTCTGTGACAAACAGAAAAAGTTCAGTGATAGAGTCATCTAACAATAATATTTCTTAACTTTAAACCATGGCATTGAATTGAATTATGATGTGATGTTTTTATTTTTGTTAAGCAATTACTTTGAAATACAGAGACATAACGCAGCATTAACAATGAAATTGAACAGTTGGATGTATTGTTACCTTAAGGTTGTTGCAGAGTTCATATATATTTTGTCAAATAAAAAGTGTATCCACTGTGCTTTGTTTTTTTTTTTTAGTCCAGCAACAGGAGGTAAGCTGAATTTAATAAGAAAATAATAAGCTGTCTATGCTTTTGGAACTTCAATCAAAGAGTAAGGGTAATGGCTGGTGGTGAATGTGTAGGCTAAAGGGATGGATAACATTTAAGAGGTTTGTGCACAGGGCAGATAGTGTACTTATTTTTACCATTTGTTTAAACTGTTGTTGGATGAAATCGTTGTAATGTTAAAAAGTGCAATGGTTCAATTCTTGTTTTATTTAACAAAATGTGAAAAATACACCATTCATCTAAGACTTTATGTTTTGTATATTATCAATTTATCAGTTTCACTTCCCGGGATAAATTCTCAGTCTAGTTTTTTTAATCTAAAGCAATCAGCTTTTAGTAGTTAAAAGAGAATTATACCAAAACTCCATCTATTTAAGTGAAAGATGGTAATTATCAGTGTGGGTTACAATTTATTAAGATTCATACTCTTTGGTTTCACTCCTAAAGGAAAGAAATTACTTTTTTTTTTTCATTAGCTTTAGAGGGATTTCTTTCCTGCTGTGTCCCACTAGGAAGATTTCCCTTCACATTCTGTCCTGGAGTTGCAATGGGAACACAGAGGAAAACTCTGTAAAATGAACAGAATTCACAGCAGGGACATGCAGTCAGGGGAGGCAGGTGAGGCATGAACATAAAAAAAAATGATGGAGCTTTGAGGGTCATAGCTCGGCAGGGGGTAGGTATCCGAAGCCCTACCCCACCACTGGTCGGGGCTCCTGGCACCTATGGTTCCGGAGATAAAGGGCTCCTTGCACAGCCAGTCAGAAGCTACATACAGCGCGGCCAGTTTAAATACAAGCTGGCACACTCTGTTTGCAGCAGACTGAGAAGATGAGCTCACAGCGCCTCTGACTTCTTGTCAAAGGCATTGAGCTCAATGGACAGCTTGGAGCCTTGGACCAATGGTAAAGCACCATTGGTCCAAGCTGTCCAATATAAATGCTCTCCTCTCACTGCAATGTCATAGAAGGAGACATGTGTCTAAAAGACATATGCTCCCTTCCAACCCAGCCCCCTTAACTACAAGGAAAAAACATGTGTTAATGGGTATAAGGCTAAATAATATAATATTATGCTATATATTATAACATAATAATTTATTTATCTATTTTCTGTGAAATTACTGGTTTGAAGTTATAGCTTCAAACTTCAGTAATTTGTCCTTTAAGCCACCTGCTTGTTTACTGCTTGTTGTTTGAAAATATAGTAAACTACTTAAAAACAATATATAATAATTATTTGTATATTACTTACTTATGGTAATTAACCACTTGCCACCCAGGCCAACTCTGACATTTCTCTCCTACATGTAAAAGTCATAATTTTTTTGCTAGAAAATTACTCAGAACCCCCATATTTGAGCAGCAATTATTCCATTTTTTTTTTAAACTGTTTCATGAATTTAAAAAAAAAACACTAAAGTTAGCTGGATTTTTTTTGTATAATGTGAAAGATGATGTTATGCCGAGTAATTTGATATCTAACATGTCACACTTTAAAACTGCGCACATTTGTGGAATGGCACCAATTTTCAGTACTTAAAAATCTCTATAGGTGACGCTTTAAATTTTTTTACAGGTTACATGTTTAGAGTTACAGAGGAAGTCTAGTGTTAGTGCTCTCATGTTCGCGACGATACTTCACATGTGTTGTACTAGCCAGTGCCTCACCAGCTACTGACGTCCCTGATTTACAACTATTGGAAGATTTTCTCTTACTTCTTGCTTTGGTGACCATTCAGAATTTTTTGCTCCAATAAAGCTGTTTCAGCTTTATTAAAACATGCTTTAGCTTTATTGAAACATGTTTTCAATGTACTAATATAGATAAATTCAAGAATGAGAGAGTAGAGTTGAGTAAGGTCCATTACTCATGGTCAAAATAGATATATGATTTTAAACCACATTGTTACATGGTGTAGTGCTGGGCATGTTTACATGTGTTTACAGCCTCAATTTTCTTCTATGCTTGTATTGCACGCTGTGTGCAGGCCCATGGATAGTGCATCTGCTTATGCTCGTGAACAGAGGTTTGTGTTTGATTGATGATAAGTTGCTGTTATCTAATTTCATTCCATGCACATTACAATCTCCATTTACCAATATAATATTTAACCCCCTTAATGCATGAAGGTAAAACAGATCTTATTACCTCTTTTGTTTAACCACTTATGGACCGCCTGCCGTTATTTTACGTCACTACTTTAAAGAGGAATATCATTGTTATGGCAGCAGCTAGCTGCCATAACCCTGGTATCCTCTTTTTCAGCGGGCGGTACACTTTCAGATAAAAGTTAAAAGTGGATTCTCTGGGGCGGATTCACTCCCGCCATGCTTCGGTGCCCTCCTCCGCTTACCGGAGCTGTTGATAGCGGCAGAGGTGATCGGGTTGTTCCACCTATTAGGCATGGAGACGAGTGAAGGGAAGATGGCCCCCACCCATCTCCATATGATTGCAGGGAGGAAGCAATGTCAAAACGTAACTTCCGCCCATAGCTCTTAAAGGGACATTTTATTTTCTTCACATGACATTTAATTATTTATTTTTTATTGCATGTTAGTGTAAATATGAGATCTGAGGTCTTTTTGACCCCAGATCTCATATTTAAGAGGTCCTGTCATGCTTTTTTTCTATTACAAGGGATGTTTACATTCCTTGTAATAAGAATAAAAGTGACACAATTTTTTTTTTTAAAGAACAGTGTAAAAATAAAAGGTAAAATACATAAGAAAAAAAAATGAACGCACACGTGAGTAGCGCCCACTTATGAAAATGATGTTCAAACCACACATGTGAGGTATCGCTGCAATTGTTAGAGTGAGAGCAATAATTCTAGCCCTAGACCTCCTCTGTAACTCAAAACATGCAGATTTTTAAGGGTAAAAGTTTGTCGCCATTCCACGAGAGGGAGCAATTTTGAAGCATGTTGGGTATCTATTTACTTGGCGTAACATTATCTTTCACAATATAAAACAAAAATTGGGCAAACTTTACTGTTGTAAAAAGTTTACTGTGTGACAAAAAGTATTGCAATGACTGCCATTTTATTTTCTAGGGTGTTAGAAAAAATATATATATAATGCTTGGGGGTTCAAATTAATTTTCTAGCAAATAAACCTGTTTTTAACTTGTAAACACCAAATCTCAGAAAGAGGCTGGGTCCTTAAGTGGTTAATTTAGCAATGAATTTTTCACCATGAGCATGACCAAGCACATACACAAAAATCTTTTCATTGTGCATGTGTATAATATTTGCTGTTTGTATCTACAGTAGAGCAAATAGCTAATGGTGCATATTTGTTTTTTTGTTTGTTTTTTTCTACCTAAAACACACTGATCTTGACATAAATAAAGTTTTTTTTTTGTTTTTTTTATCCTTCCTAACATACAATAACCTTTGACCCCTATTCCAGCCCTTGACCGTAAAAATAACCTTTTATCTTAAGCTTGACCCTTGACCCTGACACTAACCTAGATCAAGTCCCAATCTAGCAATTTTATTTTATTATTTTTTTTACACAGACCCTTTTTTAAATTTTCTCACAAAACAATGTATTTTGTTTTCTCCATTCAAAGGAGAAACAGAATACAGGGGGTAGGTTTTACTGACTGATTACTACAATAGCCAATTACAGGCTATTATAGCCATCAAGTAGTCAGGAGACTACATGTGAAACTCAAGACAAGTATTTTTTTTTTCATATTTACACAAGTTTGTGCAGTGTACAGCAACTCTTTGCTAAAGCAGAAACTTGACCTTTTACAACTTTATGTAAAAAGTGATGGGAAATATCTTAAAAAAGGGACACTTTATTAGGTAAACACAAATTGCTAATCAGCCAATCACATGACAGCAACTCAATGCATTCAGGCATCTAGTTGTGGTGAAGATGACTTGCTGAAGTTCAAACCAAGCATAAGAATAGGGAAGAAAGGAGATTTAGGTGACTTTGAATGTGGTATTTCAAAAACTGCTGATCTACTGGGATTTTCATGCACAACAATCTCTTGGGTTTATTGAGAATGATCCGCAAAAGAGAACAGTTGTGTGTACTGAAGAAAATGCATTGTTGATGTAAGAGGTCAGAGGAGAATGGGCAGACTGGTTCTAGATGATAGAAAGGCAACAGTAACTCAAATAGCCACTCATAACTAGGGATGAGCCGAACGCCCCCGGTTTGGTTCGCAGCAGAAAATGCGAACAGGCAAAAAATTTGTTTGAACACTGTTATGCCCCGTACACACGATCGGACATTGATCGGACATTCCGACAACAAAATCCATAGATTTTTTCCGACGGATGTTGGCTCAAACTTGTTTTGCAAACACACGGTCGCACAAAGTTGTCGGAATTTCTGATCGCCAAGAACGCGGTCACGTACACCACATACAACGAGACTATAAAAGGGCAGTTCAGAACCAAGCGCAGCACCCTTTGGGCTCCTTTTGCTAATCTCGTGTTAGTAAAAATTTGGTGAGAGATGATTCGCGCTTTTTCAGACTCGTGGTTTTCAGATCGTTTTCTGCTGTTCAGTTTGTGCTTGTGGGTTTGTATCTGGTCTTCAGTGCGTGCAGTGAGTTACGCTTGAATCTGTCATTGTGTTCTTGTTCGCTTGTTACTGTTTTTCAGGTCGCTCTTCACAGGCCTTGCTGTTCTTCAGTGCGTTCTGTTACTTCGTTCTGAGCAGCCGACTGTTTTCTAGCCATGTTGCGTATACATACTCCTCGTAGAGTTCGTGCTGTGCGGGGGCTTGGTGTTGGGGTCCTTACCTTGACACAAGTCCAGTCCATGAACAGGGTGGGGAGGAGTTCATGGACCAAGAATTGGTTGCTCCAGCGTGACCAGTTCTGTCATATGCCTTTGCTCCGTGAGATCCGTGAGAATAATCCTGATGATTTCAGGAACTTTCTCCGGATGAAGGACCCCGTATTTAATAGTTTGTTGGCTTTGCTGACCCCTTATATCAGCAGGCAGGATACCTGCATGAGGCAAGTTATCACTCCAGAGCAGAGGCTAGTCGCCATCCTGCGGTACTTGGCGATGGGGAGAAGCCTGCAGGACCTAAAGTTCTCGACGGGCATCTCCCCCCAGGCTCTGGGGTTCATTATCCCAGAGACCTGTTCTGCCATCATCCAGGTCTTGCAGAAGGACTATATTAAGGTAAGATTTTTATCCTTTATTATCACATTTTATTGTATTTAATGTTTGATAATATATTGTATTTCTTTCCTCATTCAGTAATTACCATGATTGTAATATGCTGTGAATGTCCCCTTTGTCCTCATGCATGCTGCATTTTTATGTATTTTTTTTTGTACTTCATACATATTTGCCTTCACTTACCTCCCCAGCACGCTCTCCTGGGCCTATATCCACCTCGTGTAGTCACTTAACAATGTATTTTGTCAGCTCCATAGTACTGCTTTACCCTAAACACTCCCTAAAATGTGTAAAAATGTGATTTGTGCTTTAAATTCAGGCAGAGTGCCAGAGGCTTTTTTTTTTGGTCTCCCAAAATCTTTTTGAACCCTCCCTCCCCCCAACTGCTAACTCAGCTGATACCAATCCTCTATCTGCTGACTTTGCCAAACCCATACACACTATACCCACCTCTTTTGTGGTCATATTTATGGATGAATTCCCCAAAGCATGTAGTGCAAGGGCCTGCCTGAATACTTTCAAATGGTACTGTTTAAAGTTTTTGTATCCTATTATTATCCTGATAGGTAATAGCAGAATGTAAAAATGTGCTAAAATGTGTACAGTGTGTATTTATCTCTTTATATTGATAAGTAATTACAGAATGTGAAAATGTGCTTCAATTAGGACAGTGCATATTCATATTTTTGTATTAAGACACTTCTTACCTGTCCAGTGAGCTGCCAATAGTGTAAAGTAAGGAGGGGCTGGCCAAAGTAATACCTATTATTTAGGCATTCATCTCTCAATGAAGTGGAGAGGGTTAGCTGTCCAAAACATCTCCCCCCATAACATTTTAGAAATGGCCCATGAGAGGGGGGTGGATCTGATAGGTGGACCTTATACCTTTGTCTTTAAATACTCCCTAAAATAAATGTTATACTGATGTTGGCCAAGAATGTTTGTGTCTAATCTGCTTTCCATGTTTATGTGCAAAATGATTAATTTATTTTTCTTGTTTGACTCCACAGTTTCCTTCCAACCCACAGGAATGGCAGACTGTGGCCTCCCACTTTACCCAGCGGTGGGACTTTCCTAACTGCGGAGGGGCAATTGATGGGAAACACGTCCACATCGTCCCACCACCCAACTCGGGGTCATACTATTACAACTATAAGGGGTTCAATAGTATTGTGATGTTGGCGGTGGTGTCGGCTACTTCCTGTATGTGGACGTGGGGAAGAATCGCCGGATGTCAGATGGTGGAGTCATCACCCAGATGGAGTTCTACAGGCGTCTCCAGAATGGCAGCTTGGACTTGCCACCTCCAGAAGACAATGCGGAAGGACTCCCATTCGTCTTCGTTGCGGAAGAAGCGTTTCCGCTGGGGGTCCATCTTATGCGGCCATTCCCTATGAGGAACCCTCACCCTGGACCAGAGGTTTTTATTTACCAGCTGGCCAGAGCCAGATTAGTGGTGGAGAACACGTTTGGAATCATGGCCAGCCGGTTCCGCCTATTTCTTACACCCATACACATGGCGGAGTATAAACTGAATCACATCATCCTGGCTTGCTGTGTTCTACACAACTTTTTAAGGAGAAATTCTGCCAACTATGCTGGCTCAGTTGGGCCTGAATCTGGAATTCATGTAAATGAACCAACCCTGACGGCACTTGAAGCTGGCCGTCCTGGCTTGCCCCCCCTGAGTGCCCGCAAGGTCCGTCTAAGATACCTTGAATACTTTGCCGGCAGGGGGGCCATCGATATGCCAGACAATGTCTGAAACATTTTTTAAATTAAAAAAATATTTTAACTACTAAAATATTTGCTGACATTTACTGCCTGTGTTTCTTTTAGCTGACCCTGACTGAAATGTGGGTAGTCCTGAAAATGGCGTGATTGTGTAACATTCAAAAACATTGTTGGGTGTTATTTACTAAAGGCAAAGACACTTTGCACTACAAGTGCACTTGAGCCTGCACTGAAACTGCACTTGTAGTGCAAAGTGGATTTGCCCTTAGGAAATAACCCCCATTGTCACAGAAAACCTCAATTTAACAAAAAAAAAAGTTTTCGAGCATTGAAACAATAATAACACATTCTTGATTATCAATCTTTTTAATACCAGCACAATCACATGTGCATTTATAAAAGGTTTTTAAAACAAACCAACATGTTTGTTGTATAACATTTTTTTGGTCACATTAATACAAGTAGAAATGTCCTTTTAAGGTAAAACAGGCATGTTTAAAACCAACAAGAAATATAAATCTGGAACTTACAAAGTTCAACTTTGTTATAAATTGAAGGCAATATCAGACATGAGTAATAATAAACTGTGTTTGGTATTGCGTTCAGATGGGGTGAAGTCACCCCTTGAAAAGCCAAATTTTGAAGATGCACACAAATTGCCGAATGTCAACATGTGCTAGCTGACATCACGGGGGATCAAGGGATGTGTTTTGTGGGTGCAACCCCTTCCTCTCAGCTACTTTATTATTAAGGAAGGGGTTGCACCCCCAAAACGCCTACACTGATCTCCCATGATGGCAGATGGCACATGTTTCACACTGTGTGCATCTTCAAAATTTGGCTTTTTGAAAATATGTAAAAAAATGTGAGAAATTTTTAGATTCCATAAAGCACAAAAGGGGGAAGGGATTTGGAGGTGTTTTAAACTCTCCCTAAAACATCAGTGATGTTCTTCATTTTGTTTTGAACATCATTGATGTTTTTCAGGATGTTTTCCAAGTCCCTATTACACCCCATGATCTCCCCGATCAGGATCTGTGCACTCTCACTGGTGAAATGACCTGGATCCACAACATCATGATCACCTAAAAATATAGAAACAAAAAAACACCATGTATTATAAATATGCCGGCATCCATCTCTTACCTGAGCCTGTGGTCACAGACACTCACCTGTTATGGTGACTATTTCGATTACGTCTCCTTCTTCCTCCTCCTGTTGGCTTTGGGGAATTTCACCTTTTTCCTGAGGTGGGGGGTCTGTGGTCTCCTCAGATGAGTGGTGCCCTCCAAGTCTTTTCTCCCCATGTTAAAATAAATTGATATACTTACCACACAGATATATGATGGCAGAAAGAGGAATATGAAACATTGCTTGGAAGTGGGGTACAATTGTCTGTTTTGGCAGAGTTGCAAGATGAACTATTTTTGTCCTTTGTCAAGCTTGAATACTTACCTGTTTTGTACAAGCTTCACAGATTGAGACACCCCTATAGTATACACTGGAGCACCTGTGTGGGCCCCCTAATAAAAAGGGTGTTCTTGTGTCCCACACTAGTGCTCCAGTGTCCAGATGTGTAAACAGCAGCTGAGTGTCCTCTCCTTACACAGAATCTAGTTTGCATTTCATTCTAGTTACAAACCCATCTACACAAGAAAATTATTTTAAGAGAAGTAGGCTAGCAAAAATGTATTCGAATGCATATGGCCAAAACAATGATAGTTTTCTAGGCCGAACGAACAATGTTTTATACGAATGAACAATGTGCCCATGAACATGAAAGTTGCCATTTTAAACTGTACAACAGTTAAGAAAAGCACATGGAGCAGCACAAACGTAATAAAAATAAAGAATAGGAACACACGACAAAATACTTACTTTTTTGCAGCACTCTCCTGATCCTTCTGTACTGCCCGTGCTCCCTTCATTTGAGGTCCGACCACCGCTTCCTGAGCTGATCCTTGGATTGTCGTACCCCAAAATTCCGGTGCAGACTTTTGACCACTTTCGCTATGATCTTGGCCTTTCTGACATTGGGGTTGGGGTAAGGTCCATACTTCCCATCATAGTCGGCCCTCTTCAGGATGTCGACCATCTCCAACATCTCCCCAAAGGACATATTTGAGGCCTTAAATCATCTCCTTCTGGATCCAAACGTTTCAGGCTCCGGGCTTTCCTCCTCCTTGTTGGTGTAATTAGCACGCACCTGCTGTGTCTCCGCCATGTGCTTTTCCCCCACTGTGCCGAACGAGAAGGGGTGGGAAATAGACTAGAAAACGTCAGGGGCGGGCGGAGTTTCACGCATGCGCAGTGTATATAAAGCGTAAGACGCGTGTGTAGTACGTATGATCTGTGAGCGGAGGAAGGAGTATCGGAGGCGCCGATCGTGATAACGAAGGTAAGATTTAAACTTGGGCCTATACTGCTTCTAGATTGAGGCCTGTATTTGGACAAGTTTAGAAGACTTTAGGCTGACATTAGGGTTTGTCTGGTGTTGTGTCTTGCAGTGAAAATGGATCTAGTCAATGATCAGGACTTTGTGCCAATCTTCATAGATATGTTAAGGGAGCTGCCCTGTCTGTGGCAGGTAAACCACCCTGATTATAAGAACCAAACAAAGAGGAAGGCAGCGCTAGATAATTTGCTGCAATTTGTAAAGCCAGTGATCCCCACGGCAGACATCACCTATTTGAAGATCCTAATTGGTGGCATGAGGAGCACATATCTAAGGGAGCGCAAAAAGGTCCAGGATTCCCAGAGATCAGCAGCTGCAGATGACATTTATCTCCCCAGGCTGTGGTACTATGACAGACTGCATTTTCTGTCAGGTCAGACTGAACTCAGGCCAGCACTCTCCACTCTTCCTTCCACCTCAGCTGAGGCTTCTGACATCCAACCTGGGCCTTCCAGGCAGCAACATGTGGAGGAGCCCAGCTTGAGTCAGGTATAGCATTCTTCAAAATATTTCTGGTTGTCCAATCAATGATGTTAAATAGATGTTAGTTTGGAGTACTAATTTATGATTGTGATTTAGGAACCAAAAACTAAAACCATGTCCCTTTTTCATACACAGGAAAGTCTCAGCCAGGAGGTGGCCGGGCCAAGCAGGCTGCCCAATATCAGTGATGAAGTGTCCTTCACGCTAATCGGATGATATAATGTGAAATAAAAACTCATAAATATTAAATTAAATATATATAAAAAATTATCATATATATATAAAATATATTGCAGCAAAATCTAAGTGTTCACAGCGACACTAAATGGTGAAAGACAGAAGAAATGATTTTGCGCAATATTTACGTGAATAAAGGTGAAATTGAGGCTGCCCAATACACAGGTCCCTCTCTCCGCCTTCAAAGACAAAGTGGCAGGAAGAGGAGTAACCTGGAGGAGGCAGCCAAAGGCCTATTTTGGAAGGCTACTGAGGCCCTTAGAACACCCCACAGTGTGGAAGAGGATTTTGGTGAGCTAACTGCATGCAAAATTATGCAAATGGAGGAGGGCCAACGCCTCTTATGCGAGTTTGTAATTTTAGAAGCTCTAAATAAGGGGTTAAGGGGCCAACTCACATGTGCAAGCCACATTTGTGAGCTCACCCATGGTCCTCCTCCTCCAGGTCCTCCTCCTCCAGGTCCCACTCCTCCTCCTCCAGGTCCTACTCCTCTGCCACACCTCCAACACCAGAGCCACAGCCAGGAAGGAAGCGTGTAAGGAAGACCAGAGAGTGATGGCCCTGGGTTCAGTCTGGTCTGGCAAAAGATGCAGGCTCTTGTATGACCACAGCCTGGGAACATACATGTCATCTGCTGCTTTCATGATCTCTTGGACTTCTGGACCAGACTGCACTCCCTTAGATATGGACTCCTCAGGCCACCAATTTTGCTGTAAAATAATTGATGTGTGCCCTGGGGTCAAATGCTTTGCCAACCTCTAATGTTTATCCAGCATTGCCTTCCTCTTTGTTTGGTTCTGAGCCCTTAATAAAGGATTTTTTGTTTCATTATACTTGTCTATGTGTGTTTTCCTTCAAAAAGGACAGTTTGTTTGTGAGTAGGGAGGTACACTTCAAAACTACAATGTGAAATTAACAAGAGACACCAACACCAAGCAACCTCCTTGAGAATAAATAATACAAGATAATAATGGTGTTGTGGTATCTTGACACACAAAACACACCCAAAAATATTCTGGAGTAAAAAAATAAAAAAAATAAAAACAAAATCAGGCTTGAATAAAATACAAACAAAAAAAAATAATGTATATCTTTTTGGTCAGATATGACAAATCAAAATATATTGATGAAATCATGATAAATAATAAAGAAAGAAGTTTGTGAGAAGTCTGTGTGAATATGAGCAGCAAAACTACTATATTCTTCTAGCATTATAAAGAACAGAGTGCGCTGCATTAAACAATTTAAAACATTGCAGCCTGACGAAAGTGCTATATCCATTCCGAACGCTAATTTTACCAGACTGAGCAGTTCCGTCTCGGAATTTATTCTGAGCATGCATGGCACTTTGTGCATCGGAATTGGCCACACACGGCGATCGAATTTGTTGTCGGAAAATTTTATAGCCTGCTCTCAAACTTTGTGTGTCGGACAATCCAATGGAAAATGTCCGATGGAGCCCACACATGGTCGGAATTTCCGACAACAAGCTCCGATCGTACATTTTCCATCGGAAAGTCCGACCGTGTGTACAGGGCATTAGTCTATGGGACACTAGCGTGAAAAATCAAAAGTGCACATTTTAAAGGCTTATATGCAAGTTATTGCCATAAAAAGTGTTTGGGGACCCGGGTCCTGCCCCAGGGGACATGTATCAATGCAAAAAAAGTTTTAAAAACTGCAGTTTTTTCTGGAGCAGTGATTTTAATATTGCTTAAAGTGAAACAATAAAAATGAAATATTCCTTTAAATATCGTGCCTGGGGGTGTCCTTCGTATACCTGTAAAGTAGCACATCTTTCCCATGTTTATAACAGTGCCACAGCAAAATGATATTTCTAAAGGAAAAAATGTCATTTAAAACTGCTCGCGGCTTTAATGTATTGTCAGATCCCGGCAATATAGATAAAAATACCACAAATACAAAAAAAAATGGTGTGGATGTCCCCCCCCAAAATCCATAGCAGGCCCTTCAGGTCTGGTATGGATATTAAGGGGAACCCTGCACCCAAATTTAAAAAAAAATGGCGTGGGGGGGGTCCCCCAGGCCCCCCGGCACAATATACTCTAAACAGCAGTATATATACTATACGGCCTGCCCTATATACTCTGCAAAAAATTGGGCCTTAGGTGTTGGTGGTACCAGAATACTGTAAACCCTCACAGTTACTCTTGTTGGGTGCAGGAACGGGCGCTGCTGTGAAATTTTATATCAAGAATTGTAATTACATGCCCCTGTTAAACGGCCCGAAAAATTGTGCCTTGGGTGGTGGTGATGCCACAACACTGTATCCCTTCACAGATACTATTGTTGGGCGCAGGAACGGGCCCTGCTGTGAAACATGACTGCCAGTTTCTTGTCCTTCTGTGGCACCCCCTCTCTCTAGGCTCATGTTACTCCCTTCCTCAAGCTATGAGTAAGCACCTGACCTTGGTGTGAAACATGTAAGCTGATACCTGTAGTTCACTTTTGTATCCGGCACTTGAATAAAGAAATTGCATAGGAGTTTTGCTGTTTAGCCTTCTTTTCTTCTAAGTATCTGTTTGCATACAGGGTTTGCACCCTCCACCTGGGATAGAGGCTTTTTGGAGCAGCAGGGTCTAAGAGAAATTGCCTTAGAGGGATGTACATGTACATAATCCCTTCCTCAACCTGAGAACCAACATCTGAGCCTTCAAATCGCTGCACATCCTCCAGCAGCATGTACCCGATACTGTGGTCGAATAATTCTGGGAACTCCTCTGTGCATGATGGTGGAGCTACGGAAGGAGTTACTGTGGACAAGTAGCCAGTGGAATACGACACTTTGGCAGCTGAGTTGGAAGGCAAACTACTCTAAGCCTGGGTGACAGAGGATGGTGAGGATGAGGACCACCAACTCTTCTGCATGTTGTGACTCAATAACACAGCCAGCAGCAGCAAAAAAGGACAAGTGTGCTCAACGGCCACCTGCAGAGGATGCACTATGTCCATGACCACCACTGTTCACTGTAGACACAGAGGCTGCTTGCCCTCTTTTAGTGGCCCTTGAGCATCTGCCTCTCTTTGGTGGCCTTCCGGACATGATGTATTTTTTGTTTTGCAACACCACACTGTATGAGATACTGTGTACACCCCCTGAAGTGTATTAGAAAGTGTACAATGGCTGCACTGTATTGTATACTGTATACACCACCAGAAGTGTAGTAGAAACTGTACACACTGTATTAGATACTGTGTAGACTGCCTCAAGTGTATTAGAAACAGTACACCAAGGAATGCACTGTAGATATATGCTGCACTGAATGCAGAGTATATATATATATATATATATATATATATATATATATATATATATATATATATACACTGCCTGACGTCTATTAGAAACTGTACACACTGTATTAGATTATTAGATACTGTGTACACCCCTTGCACTGTATTAGCAACTGTACACCATGGAATGCACTGTAGATGTAGGCTACATGGAATGCAGAGTGTGTGTATGTATGTGTGTATATATACAGTGCCTTGCAAAAGTATTCGGCCCCCTTGAACTTTTCAACCTTTTGCCACATTTCAGGCTTCAGACATAAAGATATAAAATTTTAATTTTTTGTGAAGAATCACCAACAAGTGGGACACAATTGTGAAGTGGAACGAAATCTATTGGATATTTTAAACTTTTTTAGCAAATAGAAAACTGAAAAGTGGTGCGTGCAAAATTATTCGGCCCCTTTACTTTCAGTGCAGAAAACTCACTCCAGAAGTTCAGCGAGGATCTCTGAATGATCCAATGTTGTCCTAAATGACTGATGGTGATAAATAGAATCCACCTGTGTGTAATGAAGTCTCTGTATAAATGCACCTGCTCTGTGATAGTCTCAGGGTTCGTTGAAAGTGCAGAGAGCATCATCAAGACCAAGGAACACACCAGGCAGGTCCGTAATACTGTTGTGGAGAAGTTTAAAGCTGGATTTGGATACAAAAAGATTTCCCAAGCTTTAAACATCCCAAGGAGCATTGTGCAAGCGATCATTTTGAAATGGAAGGAGTATCAGACCACTGCAAATCTACCAAGACCTGGCTGTCCCTCTAAACTTTCAGCTCAGACAAGGAGAAGACTGATCAGAGATGCAGCCAAGAGGCCCATGATCACTCTGGATGAACTGCAGAGAACTACAGCTAAGGTGGGAGAGTCTGTCCATAGGACAAGAATCAGTCATACACTGTACAAATCTGGCCTTTATGGAAGAGTGGCAAGAAGAAAGCCATTTCTCAAAGATATCCATAAAAAGTCTTGTCTAAAGTTTGCCACAAGCCACCTGGGAGACACACCAAACATGTGGAAGAAGGTGCTCTGGTCCGAATAAACCAAAATCGAACTTTTTGGCCACAATGCAAAACGATATGTTTGGCGTAAAAGCAACACAGCTCATCACACTCAACACACCATCCCCACTGTCAAACATGGTGGTGGCAGCATCATGGTTTGGGCCTGCTTTTCTTCAGCAGGGACAGGGAAGATGGTTAAAATTGAGGGGAAGATGGATGCAGCCAAATACAGGACCATTCTGGATGAAAACCTGTTGGAGTCTGCAAAAGACCTGAAACTGGGACGGAGATTTATCTTCCAACAAGACAATGATCCCAAACATACAGAAAAATCTACAAAGGAATGGTTCACAAATAAACGTATCCAGGTGTTAGAATGGCCAAGTCAAAGTCCAGACCTGAATCCAATCGAGAATCTGTGGAAAGAGCTGAAAACTGCTGTTCACAAACGCTCTCCATCCAACCTCACTGAGCTTGAGCTGTTTTGCAAGGAAGAATGGGCAAGAATTTCAGTCTCTCGATGTGCAAAACTGATAGAGACATACCCCAAGCGACTTGCAGCTGTAATCGCAGCAAAAGGTGGCTCTACGAAGTATTAACGCAAGGGGGCCGAATAATTTTGCACGCCCCACTTTTCATTTTTTTATTAGTTAAAAAAGTTTCAACAATCCAATAGATTTGCAATCTCGCAGTGCATTATGGGGCGTTCCGCGATGCTCGAATTTTTCGCGCACGCCCCATATGTTCGGTTCATTTTAGAACAAATGAACACCCGATGTTCAAGTCGAACTTATGTTTGACTCGAACCGTGGTCTTATCCCTACTCATAACAACCAAGGTATGCAGAATATCATGGTGGTGGTGTTGGTGGTGTTGCTGAAGGTGATGGAGGAGTATGGTCCAACTCACACATATGGCTTTGATTTGTGAGTTGGCCCCTCATCCCTTTGTTTAGGGCCTGAAGAATAATTTCCTCACAGATCAGGCGTTAGCCCTCCTCCATGTGTTTAAGTTTACTTGCTGTCACATATCCAAATGACTCATGGCCACCAGGGGTCATTGTAAGTGCCGCAGTAGCCTAGGGAATTAAAGCAGTCGCTGACTCCTCCAGGTTCCTTGCCTTCCTGGTCCTTTTGGTTGGAGAGCGGAGGGGAGGAACCTGAGATTCCATCAGGCTTCTTGCCATGGCCACCTCCTGTTTTTTGTTTATCAATCATGCACAATTTTGAGCTCATGACTGTTGCAAATTGAATGTTAACAAATAGAAAAGACTATCATTCTGACCCCAGCATTTTTCATTCTTGTCCCAAACATTTTTGGCTACTACTGTCTATTGATATGTAAGCTACTTTATTAAATCAGAAATTAGTGATCAATAACATCTAGTTGACATCATTCAATTTTTGACAATAACTATGTTGAACAATGCTATACCTGGATCAAGCTGGGCTCCTCCACATCTTCCTGGGTGGAAGGCCTAGGTTTGACATCAGAAGCCTCATCTGATGTTGAAGGAAGTGTGGAAGGAAGTGTAGATAGTGATGGCCAGGGTTCCGTATGGTCTGACAAAAATCGCAGTCTGTCATAGTACCACAGCCTGGATACATATACGTCATCTTCTGCTGCTCCTGATCTCAGGGCATCCTGGACCTTCTTGCGCTCCCTATTATATGTGCTCCTTGGGCTACCAATTTTGGCCTTCAAATAGTTGATGTCTGCCGTGGGATACACCAGCTTCACCAATTTCAACAGTTTATCCAGCGCTGCCTTCCTCTTTTGCTTGTTGGAGTAGTCCCTGTTTTAGACTTGCCAAAGACATGGCAGCTCTCTGTACATGTCTAAGAATTTGGGCAGGAAGTCTGGGTCAGTGAATTTATCCACCATTTTAGCTGCAAGACACAACCCTAATGTCAGGCTAAACTCTCCTAATCTTGTCCCAATATAGGCCTCAATCTATAAGCAGTATAGGCCACTAACCACTGATGCCCCAAGTTACAATTGTACCTTCGTTTGCACGATCGGCGCTTACGATCCTCCGTCCTCCACTCACAGATCATACGTACGATGCCCGCGTGTTATGATTTATATACACTGTGCATGCATCAAACTCCGCCACTGTCCTTCTTTCTAGTGTATTCCCCGCCTCTTCTCTTTTGGGGCAGTGGGAGAGCACATGGCATAGACACAGCAGGTGTGAGAACAGCAGCAACGGGGAAAGCCCGGAGCAAGGCAGTTCCGGATCCAGGACGAGATATAAGGCCTCAAATATGTCCTTTGAAGAGATGGTGGAGATGATGGACATCTTAAAGAGGGCAGACTATGATGGGAAGTATGAAACCCAGAAACCCAAATGTGAGAAAGGCCAAGATCATGACTAAAGTTGTGAGAAGTCTATACAGGACTTTTGGGGTACGATGATCCAATGAGCAACTGAGAAAACACTGGTCAGACCTGAAATTGAAGGAGCTGGATCAATATAGAAGGATCAGGAAATACTGCTAAAAAGTAAGTATTTGTTGTGTGTTCCTTTTATTATTATTACATTAGTTGCTGGTCCATTTGCTTTTCTTTACTGTTGTACAGTTAAAAATGCCAAGTTTGAGGTTCGTGGGCACAGTAATCGTTCATATTAAACGTCATTGGTTTGACCACTAATATAATGTTTTTGGCAGATGCAGGTTAACTACATTTGTTCATGCCTATTTGGATTAAAAGAAGTTTATTACATTGTTGTCTAGATGTGTTTGAAATTATAATGAAATGCCAACTTGATTCAGTGTAAGGAGAGGACGCTGTTTACACATCTGGACGCAGGAGCACTAGTGTGGGATACCATAACAACCTTTTTATGGTGTCCCACGCAGGTGCTTCAGTGGATACTAGGGGTCTCTTCATGTGTGAAACTTACACAAAACAGGTAAGTATTCCAGCTTTTGAAAGGGAAAAAAATCATGTCTGTAGCTTGGAACTCTGCCAAAACAGACAATTGGACGACACTTCCAAGCAATGTTTCATATTACTAATTCTCGCTTCAAATATCTGTCTGCTAAGTATACCTTTTTTTTATTCACATAGGGGAAAAAAGAATCATGACATCAGAGAACACCAGGAACCCCACATCTCCTGAAGAAGGGGAACTCAGAACACAACCTGATGATGTGGATGCAGAGGTTCAGGAAGTGGGCAAAATGGTGACCACAACAGGTCAGTGTCTGAGACCACAGCTTCAGGTAATAGATATATGCCTGCATATTTATAATACATGGTGTTTTATTTCTTTTTAGGTGATGTGAATGTTGTGGAAGAAGAAACTCACTTCAACAGTGCAAATGCACAAGTATTTATAAGTGAGATAATGGTGTGCAATCGGGATTTAGAGAAGGTCAAGCAAAATATCAGTGATGCTCAAAAAAGACTGACCAACATCACTGATGTTTTAGCCAAAATCTAAAACCACCAAAAAATGGAAATTTTGTCGTTATTGTTTTGAAGATGCACACAGTGTGTCAACATGTGCTATCTCCCATCATGGAATATCAATGTACGCGTTTTGTGGGTGCAACCCCTTCCTCACAACTAAAGTAGGTGAGATGAAGGGGTTGCACCCCTGAAACACATCCATTGATCCCCCATGATGGGAGCTAGCACATGTTGACACACTGTGGCTTATTTAAAAAAAAAAAAAAACACTTTGCACTACAAAGTGCACTTGTACAGCAAAGTGGATTGTCCTTTCTGAAATAAGGCCCAGTGTGTCAACATGTGCTAGCTCCCATCGCCCAGCTTCAAGTGCTGTCATTGTTTCTGCCGGTTAGTCGGCCACAGTCGCAACTGAGGCCAGATAGTTGGCTGCATTCTTACGCAGAAGATTATGGAGAATGCAGCAGCTTAAAATTATGTGGTTCAGTTTGAACTCGACCATATTTATGGCTGTTTGGTAAAGACAGAACCGGCTGGCCATTATGCCAAAGGCATTTTCGACCACTCTTCTGGCACCGGTCAGCTGGTAATTAAAAACCCTCTGGTCCGGGGTCAGGGTTCTCATGGGGAATGACCTCATCAAATGCTCCCCCAGCGCAAAGGCCTCCTCTGCCACAAAGACAAATGGGAGGCCCGCCACGTTATACGCTGGAGGTGGCAACCCCAAGCTGCCATTCTGGAGATGCCTGTAAAATTCAGTCTGGGCGATGACTCCTCCATCCGACATATGGCCATTCTTCCCCATGTCCAGATACAGAAACTCATGTTGCCGACACCACTGCCAACAACACAATACTGTACCCCTTGTAGTTGTAGTAGTATGACCCCGAGTTGGAGGGTGGCACAATCCAGACATGCTTCCCATCTACCGCACCACCGCAGTTGAGAAAGTCCCACTACAGGAAACTGTGGAGTCAAACAAGAAAATAAAAATTAGTACTTTTGCACATAATATTGCAAGCGGATTATACACAAACATTCTGGGCCAATATAAGTATAACATTTATTGAAATGAGTATTTAAAGACAAAAGTATAAAGTCCACTTATCAGATTCCTCCCTCCCTCTGATGGCCCATTGGAAAATTTTTATGGTGGGGGGGCGATGTTTTGGACAGGTAACCATCTCCACTTCATTGAGAGCTGAATGCATAAATAAGGTTTGTTACTTTGGCCAGCTCCTCCTTACTAACACTATTGGCAGCCCACTGGACAGGTAAGAAGTGTCATAATACAAAAATATGAATATGCACTGTCCTAATTGAAGCACATTTTCACATTCTGTAATTACTTATCAATATAATAGGACAACAAAGCTTTAAACAGTACCATTTGAAAGTATTCAGGCAGGCACTTGCACTACATGCTTTGGTGAAATCATCCATAAATCTGACCACAAAAGAGGTAGGTATAGTGTGTATGGGTTTGGCAAAGTCATCAGATAGAGTATTGGTATTGGTTGACTTAGCGATTGGGGGGAGGGAGGGTTCCAAATTAGTTTTGGCCCCAAAAAAAAGCCTCTTGCACTATGCCTGAATTTAAGGACAACAATAACATTTGTATACATTTTAGGGGGTGTTTAGGGTAAGCACTACTATGGAGCTGACAAAATACATTGTTAAGTGACTAGATTAGGTGTGTATGGTCCCAGGATAGCATGCTGGGGAGGTTAGTGAAGGCAAATATGCATGAAGGACAAAAAAGGAGCATTAAAAGCTTACAGCGTGCATGAGGACAAAGAGGACATTCACAGCATATTACAATCATGGTAATTAGGGAATAATGAAATAAATACAATATATTAGCAAACAATAAATACATAGAATGTGATGTTAAAGGCAGAACAGGTCTCTGGAATATTGATTCCCAGAGCCTGGGGGGAGATCCCAGTCGTGAACTTAATATCCCGGAGACACCTCCCCCCGTCGCCAAGTACTGCAAAGTGGCGAAGAGCCTTTGCTCGGGAGTGATGGCTTGCCGCATGCAGGTGTCCTGCCCGATAATTTAGGGGGACAGCAAAGCCAACAGGCGGTGAAAAACAGGGTCCGTCATCCGGTTCCTGAAATCGTCAGGATTATTCTCCTGGAGCTCCCGCAGCAAAGGCATATGAGAGAATTGGTCACGATTAAGTAACCAATTCTTGGTCCATGAACTCCTCCTCCCCCTGTTCATGGAATGGACTTGGATCAAAGCAAGAACTTCAACACCAAGCCCAAGAACAGCACAAACTTTACGATGAGTACGTACCCGCAACATGGTTAGAAAATGGTCAGCTGCTCAGAACGAACTGACAGAACGCACTTAAAATCAAAAAGGACCTGAGAAGAACAAGGTGAAAATCAGAAATGAGTGGACAAGAACGCACTGAAAAACAGAAGCAAACTATAAATAGAATGCACTGAAAGACAGGAACGAACTGACAAGCACTGAAGAACAGATACGATCCGACAAGCACAAACTGAAAAGCAGAAACGAACTGAAAAGCACGAGGCTTAAAAGCGTGAATCGTCTCTCACCAAACTTCTACTAACATGAGATAAACACAAGATTAGCAGAAGGAGCCCAAAGGGTGGCACACTGGCTATTGAACTTCCTTTTTATCGGCTCGTCATACGTGTTGTACGTCACTGCGTTCTCACGTTCAGAATTGTTGGCCAACATTTGTTTGACCGTGTGTATGCAAGACACGTTTGAGCCAACAACCTTTGAACAAAAATCCACGGTATTGTTGGCGGAAAGTTTGATCGTGTGTACGCAGCATAAGAGTGCCAGTAAAGAGAAAAGCACCCTAATATATAAAGCACATGGGGCTCTTTTTACAAAGCAGTATCTATCGCTTTAAGATCAGTGGTGAAATACCGCTTAGTGTTTTGCAAAACTTTTTTTGACATTCAGTAAAAAAAGCTTCTAAAATGCTGCATGCAATATTTTTTCAAAATTTGCAGTAATTATCTCATGAAATTGTGCAGTAATTTATTGCATCTCGTAATATCCAATGGGCAGTACTTATTTTCCAGGGGAAACACTTCTGAGGGGCTTTGACAAAGGGAGCAATGGCAGGGGAGCGTCCAGAAGAAAAGCCAAATATCACAGATCTTGTGGGGCAAATGGTAAAGCACTTTTATTCCTTTTACCAGCCTTATTTGTCTTTACAGTTTTATGCTTTGCTTGTGGCACATGGTTCTCCTTACTTATGGGATACTTATGTAGGCATCATTTCTATATGTTCATACTGACTTTTGGCTTCACAGATAAGCATAGGTGTCCTTCTCTGCTGGTTGCACAGATGTTCTTTCAATAAGTTTTTATTGAGCATTAGATCAAACAGAGCAAATAACATTTTCTGTACATAGAAATTTGCAGAATTACGACAAAGGTGATACGATTGAACTGTAGAGGTTAGCTGCATGCCTCCAGGATAATAAAGAGAGTCAAGACATACAAAACATTTCAATCAACATTTCTTATACCAATTACCACAGGTTAGGTAACCAACTGAGCCTAGATGTAGTAGGCGGTAAGTATCTCCTTGCTCGATAATAAAGACAAGTAATGAAAAAGGAAAAATAAATTAACATAACCTGTATGGTGAAAGGACTAAATTAGAGATGCTGCTGTAAGATTGATCCTTGATCTTGCAGGTAAGATCAAATTCTGAAAAGTAGTACAAGAGAGTACAAAGTAGGTTTTCACAAGGGAGGAAGGAAAGTAGAGAAGAAGAAAAAAGAAGAAAGGAAGCAGTTCAGCCAATCTTCCATGAGCTCTCCACATCTTTTGAAGTGTACCTTTTCATCCAGGAATACCTATATAGGTTGTCCAGGGTTCCCATGTAGACTACTGTGCCAGTCAGGGAGCTAACCATTTTCTCCTGGGCCATTATCCAGAAAATTTTCCCTTTGGCTGCCAAAAAAAAGACCTTTGGTTGTTTCCATGCTCTTGCTATGGTCAATTTAGCACCAAAAAATATAAAAAAGATTAAGTCCCTGGTAGCTCTATTGGTGTTGGGTAAATGGGTATTGGGCAGGGCTATAGTGAGGTTCTTGGGGATCTGATAACCTGTTAGCTTGCGGATCATGTAGAAGATTCTGTTCCAAAATTCCCTCAGCTTCGGCATTCCCACGAGATGTGGAGCATTGATCTTGGTGATGCACAATCTCTAAAGCAGAGAGGTGAGGAGGAAGGGAACATTTTTGCAAATCTGGTTGGGACTAGGGATGAGCCGAACACCCCCCTGTTCGGTTCGCACCAGAACATGCGAACAGAAAAAAAGTTTGTTCGAACACGCGAACGCCGTTAAAGTCTATGGGACACGAACATGAATAATCAAAAGTGCTAATTTTAACGTCTTATATGCAAGTTATTGTCATAAAAAGTGTTTGGGGACCCGGGTCCTGCCCCAGTGGACATGGATCAATGCAAAAAAAGTTTTAAAAATGGCCGTTTTTTCAGGAGCAGTGATTTTAATAATGCTTAAAGTCAAACAATAAAAGTGTAATATCCCTTTAAATTTTATACCTGGGGGGTGTCTATAGTATGCCTGTAAAGAGGCGCATGTTTCCTGTGTTTAGAACAGTCTGACAGCAAAATGACATTTCGAAGGAAAAAAGCCATTTAAAACTACTCAGTACTCACGGCTATTGCATTGCCAGTCCGACAATACACATAGAAGTTCATTGATAAAAACGGCAAGGGAATTCCCCACAGGGGAACCCCGAACAAAAAATTAAAAAAAATATGACGTGGGGTCCCCCTAAATTCCATACCAGGTCCTTCAGGTCTGGTATGGATATTAAGGGGAACCCCGGCCAATTTTTTTTTTTTTAAATGACGTGGGGGGTCCCCCTAAATTCCATACCAGACCCTTCAGGTCTGGTATGGATTTTAAGGGGAACCCCGCGCCAAAAAAGAAAAAAAAAAAACGGCGTGGGGTCCCCCCAAAAATCCATACCAGACCCTTATCCGAGCACGCAACCTGGCAGGCTGCAGGAAAAGAGGGGGGACGAGAGAGCGCCCCCCCTCCTGAACCATACCAGGCCACATGCCCTCAACATTAGGAGGGTGCTTTGTGGTAGCCCCCCAAAACACCTTGTCCCCATGTTGATGAGGACAAGGGCCTCATCCCCACAACCCTGGCCGGTGCTTGTGGGGGTCTGCGAGCGGGGGGCTTATCGGCCCCCCTTGTGTGAAATGGTAAGGGGGTACAAAATTACCCCTACCATTTCACAAAAAAACTGTCAAAAATGTTAAAAATGACAAGAGACAGTTTTTGACAATTCCTTTATTTAAATGCTTCTTCTTTCTTCTTTCTTCTATCTTCCTTCATCTTCTTCTTCTGGTTCTTCCTCCGGCGTTCTTGTCCAGCATCTCCGGAGAAGAAAATGATGAAGAAGAGAAGAAGATGAAGAAGAGAAGAAGATGAAGAAGATGAAGAAAAGAAGAAGATGAAGAAGATGAAGAGAAGAGCGGGAGCCTCCCCCCATGCCATGGGTGCGGAGCGGCCCGAGGAGAAGAAGATAGAGGACGCCGCGGAGGAGATGCTGGACGAGAACACCGGAGGAAGAACCAGAAGAGCCAGAAGAACCAGAAGAAGAAGACGAAGGAAAATAGAAGAAAGAAGAAGCATGTAAATAAAGGAATTGTCAAAAACTGTCTCTTGTCATTTTTAACATTTTTGACAGTTTTTAGTGAAATGGTAGGGGTACTTTTGTACCTCCTTACCATTTCACACAGGTGGGGGGCGGGATCTGGGGTTCCCCTTGTTAAAGGGGGCTTCCAGATTCTGATAATCCCCCCGCCCGCAGACCCCCACAACCACCAGCCAGGGTTGTGGGGATGAGGCCCTTGTCCTCTCAATGTTGAGGGCATGTGGCCTGGTACGGTTCAGGAGGGGGGGAGCTCTCTCGTGTCCCCCCTCTTTTCCTGCAGCCTGCCAGTTTGCGTACTCGGATAAGGGTCTGGTATGGATTTTTGGGGGGACCCCACGCCGTTTTTTTTTGTTTTTTTGGCACGGGTTGCCCTTAATATCCATACCAGACCTGAAGGGCCTGGTATGGAATTTAGGGGGACCCCCACATCATTTTTTTCTTAAATTTTGGTTCGGGTTCCCCTGTGGGGAATTCCCATGCCGTTTTTATCAATGAACTTCTATGTGTATTGTCGGACCGGCAATGCAATAGCCGCGAGTAGTTTTAAATGGCTTTTTTCCTTCGAAATGTAATTTTGCTGTCAGACTGTTCTAAACACAGAAAACATGCGCCCCTTTACAGGCATACTATAGACACCCCCCAGGTACGAAATTTAAAGGGATATTACACTTTTATTGTTTGACTTTAAGCATTATTAAAATCACTGCTCCTGAAAAAACGGCCGTTTTTAAAACTTTTTTTTGCATTGATCCATGTCCCCTGGGGCAGGACCCAGGTCCCCAAACACTTTTTATGACAATAATTTGCATATAAGCCTTTAAAATTAGCACTTTTGATTTCTCCCATAGACTTTTAAAGGGTGTTCTGCGGCATTCGAATTTGCCGCAAACACCCCAAATTGTTCGCTGTTCGGCGAACTTGAGAACAGCCAATGTTCGAGTCAAACATGAGTTCGTCTCGAACTCGAAGCTCATCCCTAGTTGGGACTAGGTACCATCTGGTAATCACTTTGAGGTTCACCTCAATAAGAGCGATATTGCATATGCCTCTATATTGTTTGACTTTAAGCATTATTAAAATCACTGCTCCTGAAAAAACGGCCGTTTTTAAAACTTTCTTTTGCATTGATCCATGTCCCCTGGGGCAGGACCCAGGTCCCCAAACATTTTTTATGACAATAATTTGCATATAAGCCTTTAAAATTAGCACTTTTGATTTCTCCCATAGACTTTTAAAGGGTGTTCTGTGGCATTCGAATTTGCCGCAAACACCCCAAATTGTTCGCTGTTCGGCGAACTTGAGAACAGCCAATGTTCGAGTCAAACATGAGTTTGTCTCGAACTCGAAGCTCATCCCTAGTTGGGACTAGGTACCATCTGGTAATCACTTTGAGGTTCACCTCAATAAGAGCGATATTGCATATGCCTCTATAGGCTCGGAAAAAGTTTCTATTCCAGATTTCAGTATTCCAGCTAACCTGGATTTCATTATCCCATGCATGCATGTAAAGAAGCTTGGTGCTATCTGAGGCCAGTGACAGGTAAATAGTAGAAATACTCCCCCTCTGCTCTGTGCTTGGCCACACCAGTGTTCATAAACTGTCAATCTTGGGGGTTCTGATTTGTTCTTCCATAGGAAATTTGAGAAGTGGGATAATTGTATAAATCTATACCGCTCCGATTCTAGCGTTTACAGTCTATTTTTGCAATCGCTAAGCGAGAGCGGACCCCTAGGAGTTAGATATGGCCAATACGGTATAACCCCTTATTCAACCATCAGCGGAAGGCCATTATGTTCATACCTGGAGTAAATTTGGGGTTATGAAAAATATATGCTAGCGGTTGCATATCTGAAGTTAGGGAGGGGAGGTTTTTCAGGCTATCCCAAAGGGCTATTGAGTTAGAAAGTACAGGAGACATGATTGGTGGGCAGTTTCTTGGAGGGCACAAAAGAAGAAAGTCCAACGTGTGAGTCAGGACTGCTTGCCGCTCTATGTGTACCCAATTGGTCTTTTCCAGGCCCGTGTAGGTGACTGATAGTTGTGCCAAGCGTGCTGATCAGTAGTACCAAGGTAGGGACCCCAACCCTCCCCGTGTTCTTGGTCTAAATGTAGTTCTCTTTGCGAGACAGTGACCTGAGGTTCCCCAAATAAATTTCAAAATTTTGCCTTGGAACTTTCGTAGGTGATCTGTCCTCAGTGGAATCGGGAGGGATCTAAAAAGATATAGTAGTTTGGGAAGGAGCGTCATCTTGATCACGTTTATCCTTCCTGATGACGCAATTACTATTGGGAAACGCGTAGAGGCTGCTGGGTGAATACACTATGTCACTACGTCACTTCAGGCCGGGCGAAAATGAGGTCTGAACCACAAACCGAGTGAAAACGAGGCTTGCACCGCACGCCGGCATAGGAAGCACACAGAGATACTTTTCATCCATTCCACCTGCTAGATAAGCTTGGTGCCGGCTCATGGGCACTACAATATGTGAGTTTACAGTCTCTTTAATCATTTTATAAATAAACAGTGTAAGCATACTGCGCAATGATCACAGGATGGATATTACATGCCCAATGTTTTATTTGGGACAGCAAGGACAAACAACATAAGTGGAGTGGTTATCCCTTCTTAATGAACCAAAGGCGCATTTATACCATTATCTGGTGAGTGGCCAATCCATGTGGTGGTGGTGTTGTCACTGGAGTGGTGAAATAGTCAAAAGCAATCACGGATGAATAATTTAAGAGCACATGAATAATATATTCACAGTGGATAGTCCACACGGGGATTCCCTGTGTAAACTGGCACATTGCACAATATCTATAATAATTGGACATTAAAATTTAGAATTAAATACACAGATATTGGACGTTTATATTGGTGTTATGTTGAAGTACATTTAGGGTATGTGTTTATGGTTATGATAAAGATAAAGATTGATAGTATGTGATAACAATTATTTACAATTGTGCACAATTTATATCCCATTTTTTTGTCATTTATATGATTTATTTCACGGTTGAACAAGAGTGGTGTATTCAATGCTATGATATTGGGCTAGCACAGTCAACACTATTTTCACTTCATATATCTTTTCGGTCTTGGGTGAGAGACAGATTTAGGGAGAGACGGGCTGCATCGAGTTTATCTGTGTGCATTCGTTTGGGGTTTCATTTATGGAGGCTTTTCAGGTTTTTGAATTCTCTTTCTAGTCTTTCAATGTTTGCCATTCGTTCTTTTTTAATTTGTGAGGAGATTTGGATTGTTTTGCCCACCCATAGAGTTTCAGCTGACACCCCCTCAACCCTGTTTAGAAGGAAATATTATTTTATGGCTTTTTCTATTTCCATAGCCCTAACCGGGTCACTGAGGATGGATTTGTTAAGTCTCCACTGAAGGAAACTAGAGCGAATGTAGCCTCTCTTTAGGGTGAGTGTGATTATAGAGTGGTCCGACCACACTGTGTCCTGAATGGCTGATTTAACTATGGCAGGGATGATAGCAGTGGAAATGAAAATATGGTCGGTCCTAGCGTAGGACTGGCGCGGACACGAGAAGTGTGTGTAATCCCTCTTAGTTGGATTCATCTCTCTCCATGCATCGACTAAACCTTGTAGATGAATTAACTTAGCTATTTTCAGGCTCCGTTTGGGGGGTCTGATAAGTTTGGATCCAGGGGGTCTGGATTTATCTAGACCTTGGTCAAGGGCAGTATTTGAGTCGCCCCATATATCACAGTCCCTCCCACCATGGTCTAGCATTTTAAGCATCATCTGGAAAAAAGCGGCCTGTCCCTGATTGGGTGTATAGTATGAAATAAAGGAGTATAATTGGTCATCTATGGTGCCTTTTATGAGAATAAATCTCTGTGTTCCAGTTGAGGTGTAAATTTACACTTATTAGGATTGCCAATCCCTTGGATTTTCTTTCCCCATTTGAAAGAAAGAACGTGGGGTATTTGGCATGCAGAAAAGAGGGATTATACCACCCTGGGAAGTGTGTCTCCTGAAGTAGGATGACGTCTTTTTCTTGTGAATGCATAGATTATACATTTTTCAGTTGTTTTATCAGTGAATTCATCCCCTGCGCATTGTGTAACACAATACACAATGGAGGAAAGGGAATAGAGTCGTTAGCCATCGAGCAGAGGGGAAGGAATCTCGCCTGAATCTCACCTGATATTCTGTCACTCACCTCAGAGGATCGCCTAGACTGCACGTGGAATCCCGACCCGTGTTATTCGTGGACCTTGGTTGATATTGTATAGATGGAGAGCTCATAGAGATCGGCTGAAAGAGAAAATAGGTAAGAACAGGCAAGGAGAAAAAAAAGAGAAATGTGTAGAGGGGAGCCCACTCGGAGCCCCGATGGGCCGAAGAGAAGTGTTCTCTCCGCCCCTAGTACCATCTATCATCTCAACAAGTGAGGTTAAGTTCCCACCAGGTGGGTATGGAGAATCAGGTAGGGAGGCACAAAAACATGCCACCCCGCCTAGACACACTAAAATGTATGTAAATTGTTAAAAAAACAGAAACATCTGACTACAACTAGTAAATTGATATATACTAATAGATCCGACCCAGTCAGGATTGGGTAGGACCTTAGAAGGAGATTCTGGAAGTCCAGTGTGGTAAGGTGTAGATGAGGTGGGTGGGAAGGTGAAAATCAAGTTAATGGGGTCATGGAGGAGGAAAGGTTTAGGGACTGAGGTAAGGTGGGTAAGGCCAAATGGTGAAGGGAATGCGTTGCTCAGGAAGTCCTTTCAAGTACGGGATGCTTTAAAGGTACTACAGTTCCTCATCTCATGGATCAGAGCTTGGTTCCAAGTAGTAAAGTGTAAATGTTGTCTTCCTCAGGGATCTGGTCTGGAAAGTGTAGAAAATTCAGGGGCCAACTGGCCGGAAAGTTATGAATTTTGAAAAAGGATCAACTATAAATCAACTTGTGAGTGTCTCGGAGAAGGATTCTATAAACGGTGTAACTCCTGGAGACTGGGTAAATTCAGTATGGTAGGTGTGGCGATTAGGATACTTGTTGAATCAGGGAGGTCTTCTTTCCTTAGGTTGCTTGAAGATGTTCTTATTCCACAATGGAGATAAAGGGCTGGATAGTTGGCTTTTGGTGGCTCCCGGTAGGGGGGTTGTGAGGTGGGCCAAGCGTGATAAGCCTCAGGCTCAGGAACAACTTCTCCCCTTCTGATGGTGAAGGAGTAGGGTTTGGACTTGAAGGAGAATTTGAGCGTGAATGGGAAGGGCCTCCGGTATTTAATGTCTTTCTGTGTGAGGACATTCAGCAGTGGTTTCAGGGACCTCCGTCTTTGTATGGTCGATGGGGAGATGTCCGCAAAAATCTGCACTGGATGGTTTCGGCAAGTAGAGGTGTTTGCATGCAAGAAATTTTCATGATCTCCTCCTTCACAGAATAGAAGTGTGGTTTGATCACTATATCCTTAGGGGCTCCATTTTTCCGTGGGGGGCCCAATGCTCTGTGAGCACGGTTTAATTCCAGCTTATGTGGGGGGATGCCAGGAAGGAGGTGTTTAATAAAGTCCTGGACTGCTGTTAAGACATCAGTAATCGCCTCCGGGAGGCACCTCATTCTAAAGTTATATCTGCGCGATCTGTTCTCGAGGTCGTCAATCCTTGAGAGGGCTGTGTCCAGTTGGTCCTGTAAAATCTGGATGTGGTCAGAGTTTTGGTTGGTCCTAGCTACTGTATTATCAAGCTTGTGTTCAATAGCCTCCATTCTGTCCCCCAAGTTCTGAAAGTCAGCCTTAATCTCTCCTGTGATTTTAGTTGCTGTGACAGTCAGGCCCCTGTCCAGTAGCTCTGATAACTTGTTGAACAGGTCTGCTGTGTTGATGAGTGAGTCTGTGTGAGGGAGCCCAGGCTGATGAGGAGAAGCTGGGTAAGCCTCATTTTGCCCCATAGGGGAGAATAGTAAGTCCTCCATTGTGTGGCCTATTAATGATTCTGTGGAGGCTGGGGAGGGTGCCTCTGTGAGGCCAGTACTCACTGTGGAGCCTGGTGCTGCCAGTGGGGGGTGAAGAGCTGTGAGTGCTGGCATCTCCTCCTCCATGTCAGAGCAAGCCTGTGTTGCAGTCACCATCTTGGATGCAAACCGGTCTGGTTCCCGGCTGAGATGTGGCTGTATGTCTCTCCTGGCCATCCCCTTGTACATAAATCGGCTCCCGGGGGTGTCCCCAAGGTGCTGGGGTGGCTGTCTGCTGTCCTGTTAGTCACAGGCAGTAATGAGGTGCACAGATTGGCCGGGGTGAAGCGGAGCTCCAGGATTAAGCAGCCATCTTGGAGTCCTTTGCGCATGCCCCCCCTCATTTCTGTATGTTCATACCAGCATTTGGCTTTATAGTTCTGAAATGTTCTTGTTGCACACATGGCTCATACTTCTTTGCACACAAACACCCTTTGTAAAGGTTCAGCCTTTCTTCCCCGTTTGTTTGTTTGGAATTGTGAAAGACACCCCAACATGTTTGCTGTGCAATTGTTTGATATGGTCTAGAAAAGGCAAACTAGATAAGGACAAACTACATTTAGGCCTCATGGACACTAGAAGTTTTTACAGCTGCTGTTTTTGGCTTCAGACATTTTTTTTCTGCAGCCGATAAACTCTCCAGCATGTTATCCTATGTGTCCAACTAGTAGGTTTTGAGAGAATTTTTTTCAGCTGTAAAAACACTCTATTGCCCCGTACACACGATCGGACATTCCAACAACAAAATCCATGGATTTTTTTTCCGATGGATGTTGACTCAAACTTGTCTTGCATACACATGGTCACACAAATCTTGTTGTAAATTCCGAACATCAAGAACGCGGTGACGTACAACACTAGGGATGAGCCGAACACCCCCCTGTTTGGTTTGTACCAGAACATGCGAACAGGCAAAAAATTAGTTCGAACACGCGAACACCGTTAAAGTCTATGGGACACGAACATGAATAATCAAAAGTGCTAATTTTAAAGACTTATATGCAAGTTATTGTCATAAAAAGTGTTTGGGGACCTGGGTCCTGCCCCAGGGGACATGGATCAATGCAAAAAAAGTTTAAAAACGGCTGTTTTTTCGGGAGCAGTGACTTTAATAATGCTTAAAGTGAAACAATAAAAGTGTAATATTTCTTTAAATTTCGTACCTGGGGGGTGTCTATAGTATGCCTGTAAAGGGGAGCATGTTTCCCGTGTTTAGAACAGTCTGACAGCAAAATGACATTTCAAAGGAAAAAAAGTCATTTAAAACTACTAACGGCTATTAATGAACTGCCGGTCCGACAATACACATAAAAGTTCATTGATAAAAATGGCATGGGAATTCCCCACAGGGGAACCCCGAACTAAATTTTTTTTTAAAAAATGACATGGGGTCCCCCTAAATTCTATACCAGGCCCTTCAGGTCTGGTATGGATATTAAGGGAAACTCCGGCCAAAATTTTTTTTAAAAATGCCGTGGGGTCCCCCTCAAAATCTATACCAGACCCTTCAGGTCTGGTATGGATTTTAAGGGGAACCCCACGCCAAAATGTAAAAAAAAATGGCGTGGGGTCTCTCCAAAAATCCATACCAGAACCTTATCCGAGAACGCAACCTGGCAGGCCGCAGGAAAAGAGGGGGAGACGAGAGAGCCCCCCTCCTGAACCGTACCAGGCCACATGCCCTCAACAATGGGAGGGTGCTTTGGGGTAGTCCCCCAAAACACCTTGTCCCCATGTTGATGGGGACAAGGGCCTCATCCCCACAACTCTTGCCCGGTGGTTATGGGGGTCTGCGGGTGGGGAGCTTATCAGAATCTGGAAGCCCCCTTTAACAAGGGGACCCCCAGATCCCAGCCCTCCCCCCTGTGTGAAATGGTAAGGGGGTACAAAAGTACCCCTACCATTTCACAACAAAGTGTCAAAAATGTTAAAAATGACAAGAGACAGTTTTTGACAATTCCTTTATTTAAATGCTTCTTCTTTCTTCTATCTTCTATCTTCTTTCTTCTATCTTCTATCTTCCTTTGGTTTCTTCCTCTTCTTTTTCTTCTGGTTCTTCTGGTTCTTCCTCCAGTGTTCTCGTCTGGCATCCTCCTCTGCAGTGCCGGCGTCTTCTTCCCTTCTTCTTCTGGGCCGCACCACATCCAGCATGGTGGGAGGCTCCCGCTGTGTGACACTTCTCCTCTTCTGACGGTTCTTAAATAACGGAGGGCGGGGCCACCCGGTGACCCCACCCCCTCTGACGCACGGTGACTTCCCTGTCCGCCCCCTCTGATGTCACAGGGAATGCCACAGGGAAGTTCCCGTCAAGTCCCCGTGCGTCAGACGGGGGCGGGGTTACCGGGTGGTCCCGCCCTCCGTTATTTAAGAACCGTCAGAAGAGGAGAAGCGTAACACAGCGGGAGCCTCCCACCATGCTGGATGTGGAGCGGCCCAGAAGATGAAGGGAAGGAGACGCCGGCGCCGCGGCGGAAGATACTGGAAGAGAACACCGGAGGAAGAACCAGAGGAACCAGAAGAAGAAGAAGATGGAGGAAGAAACCGAAGGAAGATAAAAGATAGAAGAAAGCAGATAGAAGATAGAAGAAAGAAGAAGCATTTAAATAAAGGAGTTGTCAAAAACTGTCTCTTGTCATTTTTAACATTTTTGACACTTTTTTTGTGAAATGGTAGACGTACTTTTGTCAAAGGGGGCTTCCAGATTCTGATAAGCCCCCCGCCCGCAGACCCCCACAACCACCGGGCAAGGGTTGTGGGGATGAGGCCCTTGTCCCCATCAACATGGGGACAAGGTGTTTTGGGGGGCTACCCCAAAGCACTCTCCCAATGTTGAGGGCATGTGGCCTGGTACGGTTCAGGAGGGGGGTGCTCTTTCATCCCCCCTCTTTTCCTGTGGCCTGCCAGGTTGCGTGCTCAGATAAGGGTCTGGTATGGATTTTTGGGGAGACCCCACGCCATTTTTTTAAAAAAATTTTGGCATGGGGTTCTCCTTAAAATCCATACCAGACCTGAAGGGCCTGGTATGGAATTTAGGGGGACCCCTCACATAATTTTTTTTTTAATTTTGGTTCGGGGTTCCCCTGTGGGGAATTCCCATGCCATTTTTATCAATGGACTTTTATGTGTATTGTCGGACCGGCAATTCATTAATAGCCGCGAGTAGTTTTAAATGACTTTTTTTCCTTTGAAATGTCATTTTGCTGTCAGACTGTTATAAACATGGGAAACATGTGCCCCTTTACAGGCATGCTATAGACACCCCCAGGTATGAAATTTAAAGGAATATTACACTTTTATTGTTCACTTTAAGCATTATTAAAATCACTGCTCCTGAAAAAACGGTAGTTTTTAAAACTTTTTTTGCATTGATCCATGTCCCCTGGGGCAGGACCCAGGTCCCCAAACACTTTTTATGACAATAACTTGCATATAAGCCTTTAAAATTTGCACTTTTGGGGCGCATGCGCGGCACAGAGGAAGATGGACGCCTGATACAGTAGCTCTGCTCCACCCGGGACTCTATAGGCTTCCTGAGGGCCATAATCAGCTCAAACTACAATTCTTTTTGCACCCCTCAAGCCACATATGCCTGGTGCATGCCATCGAAATGAAGGAAATCTCGGGGCTCCTCTCAGAATACCTTAACTCACTATCTCCTCCGCACGCGGGAACGATACAGCATGTCCCAAGATGGCGCCGCGGGAAGAGGGAACTCTCCAGCTCCATCCACTCCGTTGCAGCCGGACCTCTCTCCTACCAAGCACGGCTCAAGTGAGTACCACCCCACCCTCTCTAAGGTGGATCTGGACAGCAGTCTGGAGGCCATGTACACCAAACTGGCAACCAAATTCCAAACGGAGCTGCATAAAACCTCCCATACTCTATCGCAAGAGATAGCGGCCCTGGGCTCACGTACTGAGCTGCTCGAAACCAAACATGATGAGCTGGCCCTGGCATATAATGACCTCAGTCGAGATCATGAATCTCTAGCCTTAGCCCTGAATGCAATTCAGGCCCAAGTCGAGGATCTCGATAACAGAAATAGACGCAACAATCTGAGGCTCAGAGGCATCCCGGAATCTGAGACAGAATTAATTCCCACTGTGATCCGTTTATTCAAGTCACTTCTCCCAGACTATGAATCAGCGGCCTTCAAATGCGATGGCATCCATAGGGCTCTCCGCCCTAAACCACCTGATGACAAGCCCCCTAGGGATGTGATCCTCTGTATGAAGGACTTTCTCACTAAGGAAGAAATCCTGAGGGCTGCCCGTAATAATCAACGTATTACTCTGGACAATCACACTATTCAGATTTACCCGGATATCTCCCCAGCAACCCTTGACAGACGCAGAGGCCTGAAAGAGGTTACTACAGTGCTTCAGTCTGCACATATCCGATACAGATGGGGATTCCCATTCAAACTGCTGGTCCCCCACAATGGTACCACGTTCGCCGCTTCCTCTCTTCGTGAAGGCCAAGAAATCCTGGTGAAGCTTGGACTCTTGGATGCTGCTGCAGTACGTCGCCTTCCATCAACACCCCGTCCAGCTCCCATCTGGCAAACCCCACCACCCAGAAGAGACAGAAGGAGGATCCGTTACAAAGCTGGAGAGGGCCTCGCAGAACAACTTCGCTAGAATTTCCTTTGAGATGCTCAGCACCGCAAATTCTCTTTTCCCACAGATGGTGGCCGTCCCTCGGTGCCGCGATATGTTCTCCCCACACAGCAAAGTCTCCCTTTTTTTGAACTTTTTTTTTTCTTTTGTGCCTTGGGGCGCTGTAAGCCCTACTGTCTACACGATCTGCAACCCCACTTAGGGGAGCTGCAGTCCTGCTGGGTACGAGACCTAGTTGTCTCGCTTGTGAATTTTTTATTTTTTTATCAGGTAAAGGTTTTTTTTTACAACCTTCACTGATCTGGTTTGGACGTTTGACTTTATGTCCTTTTCCAGTAGCCTGATTCTAGGCCTTTTTCCTTTTTTGGTTTGGTGTTTTTTTGAAAATTTTCTCTTTTTTTTATTTTTTTTGTTCAGTTAATTCAGAACCTAAAACACTGGTTCTTTATATATATTGCTGAGGTGCCTTGTACATTTAAGATTCATGTCTTCTTATTGTGTTTCAGTATATACTATATTTGCCTTCTATTGTATACTGTAGTGGCGGTACCCTTGCTTAGCCTCCTATACCTCAGATCACAAACCCAGCTTACCTCCCACATGGGGTTTATCCTGAATCTTTTCAGTTGTGATAGTTCGACTATGACACATCATGGTTATCACCTGTATTTCTCATAATGTGAAGGGATTCAATTCCCCTATCAAAAGACGCAAAGCCTTTGATCAATACAATCATCTGGGCACTAAGATTCTCTTAATTCAGGAAACCCATTTCTCACATACTTCACACCCAAAGTTCCTTCATAGGAATTTCCCTCAATCATTTTACTCTCTTCATTCAACCAAAAGCAGAGGTGCCGCCATACTATTACATACCTCCTTACCAATGGAGGTAAAACATTGCCATAAGGACAGAGATAGCAGGTTCGTCATTATTAAAGGGATGATCCACAACAAAGAAATAACCATAGCCAGCGTTTACGCCCCTAATGACACTCCTGCATCCTTTTTTAAATCCTTTTTTGACAAATTGGTCTCCTTGAGCTCGCCCCATATGATAATAGGGGGTGACTTCAACTTAGTGGCTAACCCAACACTTGATAGATCCTCCTCCACGATCTCCTCTAAGGCCTTCCCCAGGTCTCTGTCGCAAGGTCTGGTTGATCACCAGCTGATAGATACCTGGAGAACGCATAACATGGGACTAAAAGAATACACCTTTTACTCGCACCCCCATAACAGTTATGCTAGGTTGGACTATATTTACACTACCCCCATCATCTTAGCCAACTCCTCGAATGCCACGATCCACCCTTGTGTCTGGTCAGACCACCATGTCACCTCCTTCACTACACGATTTATAGGCCTCGCTCCCACCCCACACACCTGGAGATTGAACGAAGCCTTGCTCTCGGATTTAGTTGCTGAATCCGAGACTGCCAAGTCCATTGAGGAGTATTTTTCCTTTAACAATCTCCCAGAAACCCCACCTGCTATAATATGGTCTGCTCATAAAGCAGTTATAAGGGGAAAGCTTATCAGCATTGCCTCTTCCCATAATAAGGTGCATAGACAAAAAATCCTCGATCTCACGAAAGAATTGGATCACTTATATAAAAACACTGCTATGTTATGCTTGGAACCTACTAGGAAACTCATAGATCAAAAGAGTCTAGAATTAGATTCTCTCCTATCCTCTAAGACTGAGAAATCCCTTAGATGGTCCAAAGCCAAATTTCTGCTGCATAATAATACTACTTCAACTCTTTTCGCCAGAAAACTTAACCAGTCCTCCCGCCCCACGCATGTATACAAACTGACCTCTACAACGGGTCTTTCCACCTCTCATCCAAAAGAGGTGCTTCACATTTTCGAACGTTTCTACTCCTCCCTCTTAGCACCAGTTCAAACCCCACCCACTAGTACAGAAGATACTTGGTTTCAAAATGTCCCTATTCCTTCCCTCTCTCCCACACAAATAGAGAAACTCAACGCTCCCATTACAACTTCGGAAGTTCTCAGAGTGATCAAATCCCTGAAGGTTGGCTCTGCCCCTGGCCCTGATGGTTTTTCAGCCATATACTATAAAAAATTTGCTACCCTTCTAACCCCCAGCTTAGTACAGTTATTTAACTGGGTCCTACAGGGAGGTAATTTCCCAGATGAAATGTTATTGGCAAACATGTCCTTGATCCCCAAACCCAATAAAAATCACTTACTTCCTCAAAATTATAGACCAATTTCGGTCATGAATAATGATCTAAAGATTTTTAGCAGAATCCTAGCGGACAGGTTGGCATCTATTATATCTTCCCTTATTTCCCCCTTCCAATCAGGATTTATACCCCACAGATTTATAACTGATAACATCAGGTTAGCCTCCAACATAATTCAGGATGCAAACCAGACTTCCGGGAGACTCCTCATGCTCAGCCTTGACATACATAAGGCGTTTGATAGCGTCTCCTGGAACTACCTTTCCATCCTCCTGCAACGTATGGGCTTCTGCAATGAATTTTTACATGGGTTCCATGCCCTCTACATCAATCCCAAAACTCGCATTAAGATCCCGGGTTGTTACTCTGAATTTTTTCCAGTAGGTCGGGGCACCAGACAGGGGTGTCCACTTTCCCCCCTGATTTTCGCCCTTGCCCTGGAACCCCTAGCCATTGCCATACTTACCAACCAAAATATCTCAGGGTATACCAAAGGTGCCTCTACATACAAATTTTGCATGTATGCAGACGATGTCCTCATGTTCTTAACCAATCCCCTCATCTCCCTACCTAATCTTCTACAGACCCTGTCACATTTTGCTGGAGTCTCTGGTCTCAAGATCAATGTCACAAAATCGTTGGCCCTACCGGTGGGATTCTCTCCACCTGAACTCCATCATCTTAAAGACACCTTTCATTTTATATGGGCAGATACCCACTTGTCTTATCTGGGCATCTGTCTAACGGGAGAGTTCAGCAAACTTTTTGATTTTAACTACCCTCCTATGGTCTCCAAACTGGAAAAAACCCTGAAAATGTGGTCCCAGCTTCATATTTCATTTATGGGTAGAATTACAGCCCTCAAAATGGTGATCCTCCCCAGGTTACTCTATCTTTTTAGATCCCTCCCAATTAGAGTTTCCAAATCCTATCTACTAACCCTTCAAGCACAACTCAATACATTTATTTGGCAAGACAAACCCTCCAGATTTGCTAGGGACACCCTTTACCGCTCTGCTAAAAGTGGGGGACTGGGGGTCCCTCGAATTTGGCTATATTACCTCGCCAGTAGATTTGCTCAACAAGCCCAATGGAATATTCGAAACTCTAAGGTCCCATGGGTCAAATTTGAACAAGACTCTATCTCTCCCCTATTTCTCCCTGGGATAATGTGGTCCTCTATCCCCTCTCTCCCAGATATTTCCTCTAAAAATATGGTTGTGTCCCTGGGGCTAAAACTTTGGAACTCATATAAAAATAGCTTCAATCTCTCTACTCAATCTCCTCAGGGAGCTTCCTTTCTCGGTGACCCAAGATTCCCTCCAGCTTATTCCCACCCGGAGTCATTTCATGAATGGACCCAACACAACCTAATCACTTTGGGCGATTTCATGGTTAACTCCAATTTTACCACATTTTCGTCATTAAAAAACTGATTCAATATTCCAGACAGGGAATTCTATCGTTTCCTCCAATTGCGTCACTTTTTTCAACAACATTACCCCACCCCTTCTGAGGTGGACACTACCCTATATGAAGATCTGTGCCGTGAGGCCCCCCGTCAGCGGGGCCTTATCTCACAGATCTATAAACTTTTGGAAACAGCCGAAGATGTCCCTTCCCTGAAATATAGGTCTCAATGGGATCAGGAATTAAACCTAGATCAGGACGCTATAGACTGGGAAAGAGGTTGGTTGAATATACGCAAATGTACCAAATCCCTATCCACTAGGGAAACAGCTATAAAACTCACGGCAAGATGGTACTATACCCCATCTCGTATCCACAAAATATACCCACAAACTTCCCCTAGATGTTTCAGGGGGTGCACACTTTTAGGTTCATACATGCACATCTTCTGGGACTGTGAAAAACTTCAACCCACCTGGAAGGAAGTTTTGAAACTGGTGGATAGACTAGTGGGTCACCCCATCAACCTCACCCATTTCCACTGCATTTTCTTTCAAGACATCCCTGAAATACCAAAACCTCTCTTGCGGTTAATTCACTCAATCTGTATAGCTATGATCTGGTGCACAGCTCTTCACTGGAAATCCGCTGTTGTCCCATTCGCACAAATTATCTCACGTATTGATTGTATGATGATATCCGAAAATATATTCCACACCTTACATGACTCTATTCCCACATATAATGCCAAATGGAATCCATGGTTCTTACTAAGGCTTCAAGATTGAGCGCTCCTGACCAAAATTGTTGTTTCTAGTTTGATTTTTCTTGCTTCTTTCCTTTTTAGTTTTATAGAAATTACACACCCAACCTTTTAGGGTATAATTTCCCCTTTTGGTACTTTGTGTATTTCAGGAGAATATCAAGTTTGATAAATGTTTCTTATTGTGACAGATCACTCTGTACTTGTATCTTCATGACATATATTTTACCCTGAAGGTATTGTATACTCTCATTTTCAATGTATGTGAACTCTTCCTTTTTCTTTAATAAAATATTTTGAAAACAAAAAAAAAAATTTGCACTTTTGATTTCTCCCATAGTCTTTTAAAGGCTTTCGAATTTGCCGCGAATACCCCAAATTGTTCGCTGTTCAGTGAACTGGCGAATAGCCGATGTTCGAGTCTACCATGAGTTCGACTCAAACTCAAAGCTCATCCCTATACAACACATACGACGAGCCGAGAAAAATGAAGTGCAATAGCCAGTGTGGCTCTTCTGCTTGATTCCAAGCATGCGTGGAACTTTGTGCGTCGGAATTGTGTACACACGATCGGAATTTACGACAACGGATTTTGTTGTCGGAAAATTTGAGATCCAGATCTCAAATTTTGTGTGACGGAAATTCCAATGGAAAATGTCTGATGGAGCCTACACACGGTCGGAATTTCTGACAACAAGCTCCCATCGGACATTTTCCGTTAGAAAATCCGACCGTGTGTACGGGGCATAACTCTGAAAAACTTGGCTATTATGTGTTCGTGAGCCATAAGCTTTTGTGGGAGTATAATTTTGTTTAAAAAAGCTAAAAAAAGCTACAGCTAAAAAATGCTACTGCAAAAAAAGCTGAAAAACTCACTTGACAGCCACAGCTTTCTTCAGCTAATGCTTCTGGCTTTTTTATAACATCCAGTGTGCGTGAGGCCTAAATCTTACCAATATATATTTTTTTATTTTCTTCCAGCTCCAAATATCAAACTTTGAGACAGAGTTTAAATCAATGGCAGAGGTAGATACAGTGAGGGAAAAAGTATTTGATCCCCTTCTGATTTTGTACGTTTGCCCACTGACAAAGAAATGATCAGTCTATAATTTTAACGGTAGGTTTATTTTAACAGTGAGAGACAGAAAAACAACAAAAATATCCAGAAAAATGCATTTCAAATAAATTGATATTTATATATAAATTAATTTGCATTTTAATGAGTGAAATAAGTATTTGACCCCTTTGCAAAACATGACTTGGTACTTGGTGGCAAAACCCTTGTTGGTAATCACAGAGGTCAGATGTTTCTTGTAGTTGGCCACATCGTATCCACACATCTCAGGAGGGATTTTTTTTGCAGATCTTCTCCAAGTCATTAAGAGGTTGACTTTGGTAGCTCGAACCTTCAGCTCCCTCCACATATTTTTTATGGGATTAAGCTCTGGAGACTGGCTAGGCCACTCCAGGAACTTAATGTGCTTTTTCTTGACCCACTCATTTGTTTCCTTGGCCACGTGTTTTGGTCATTGTCATGCTGGAATACCCATCCATGACCCATTTTCAATGCCCTGGCTGAGGGATGGAGGTTCTCACCCAAGATTTGACGGTACATGGCCCTGTCCATGGTCCCTTTTATGCGGTGAAGTTGTCCTGTCCCCTTAGCAGGAAAACTCCCCCAAAGCATAATGTTTCCACCTTCATGTTTGACGGTGGGAATGGTGTTCCTGGCGGTCATAGGCAGCATTCCTCCTCCTCCAAACACGGCAAGCTGAGTTGATGCCAAAGAGCTCAATTTTGGTCTCATCTGGCTACAACACTTTCACCCAATTCTCCTTTGAATCATTCAAATGTTGATTAGCAAACTTCAGACGGGCCTGTACATGTGCTTTCTTGAGCAGGGGGACTTTGCGGGCATTGAAGGATTTCAGTCTTTCATGGCGTAGTGCCTTACTAATTGTTTTCTTGGTGACTATGGTCCCAGCTGCCTTGAGATCATTGACAAGATTCTCCCGTGTAGTTCTGGGCTGATTCTTCACCATTCTAATGATCATTGAAACTCCATGAGGTGAGATCTTGCATGGCATGCCCAAACCGAGGGAGATTTACAGTTATTTTGTGTTTCTTCCATTTGCGAATAATTGCATCAGCTGTTGTCACCCTCTCACCAAGGTGCTTGGCGATGGTCTTGTAGCCCATTCCAGCTTTGTGTAGGTTTACAATCTTGTCCCTGACATCCTTGGACAGCTTTTTGGTCTTGGTCGTGGTGGAGAGATCGGAATCTGATTGATTGGTAGCTTCTGTGGACAGATGTTTTTTATACAGATAACAAACTGAGATTAGGAACACTCCCTTTAAGAGAGTGCTCCTAATCTCAGCTCATTACCTATATAAAAGACACATGGGAGCCAGAAATCTTGCTGTTTGATAGGGGATCAAATATTTATTTTACTCATTAAAATGCAAATCAATTTATAACTTTTTTGAACTGCATTTTTCTGGATATTTTTGTTGTTATTCTATCTCTCACTGTTAAAATAAACCTACCATTAAAATTATAGACTGAGCATTTCTTTGTCGGTGGGCAAATGTACAAAATCAGCAGGGGATCAAATACTTTTTTTTCCCTCACTATATGTACAGGAGCAAGAAAGGGGAACAAGAAAGAATGAAAGACAAAACCAGAGAAAAATTCCCAGCTCAACTCACTAACCAGCGTGCATAAGCTACAAGGCCTCTTCACAGCACCCTGTGTATCACTTGCAGTTTTAACCTTTCTAAATTTATGAAGCCCTCCACAATGGAAGCACATGCATTCTGATGGATAGATGAGGGGTAGGTGGGCCTGGAGGTAGCCCAGTCCTCATTTAAAGGCACAGGGGCACACTGGACACCCAGCACATAGCACAATGGCAGCAAAGCTTGCCCAATGTGTCCCCTGACCAAATTTACACCAGTAACAAAGAGATGGCCCCTGCCCCCACCTATAACTGGCCTTCACAGCAAGGGGCACATGGAATGGCAAACACATGAAAGACAAAATCATCTATCCATCAGAATGCATGTGCTTCCACTGTGGAGAAGGCCTCTTCATGGCACCCTGTGTATCGCTTACAGTCCTAACCTTTTTAAATCTCTGAAGATCTCCACAGTGTAAGCACATGCATTCTGATGGATAGATGATTTTGTCTTTCATGCGTTTGCTCTTCCATGTGCTCCTTGCTGTAAAGGGTGGGACTTCTGGCACCTATGACCATTCTGAGCCCCATATTTGGGGTCTCTGTGACCCCAGGTTGCCGAGCTATGATCCACAAAGCTCAATATAAAAAAATTTTAATTTATTTTCCATGTTCTTGGCAGGTGAGGCTCTGCTTCACCTGCCTCTCCTGACTGAATATCCCTGGTAAGCACGTAAATATAAGGCAGGTAGGGATGAGCCGAACACCCCCGGTTCGGGTCGCAGCAAAACATGCGAACAGGCAAAAAAATTTTATTGTCATAAAACGTGTTTGGGGACCTGGGTCCTGCCCCAGGGGACATGTATCAATGCAAAAAAAAGTTTTAAAAACGGCCGTTTTTTCGGGAGCAGTGATTTTAATAATGCTTAAAGTGAAACAATAAAAGTTACATTTTCCTTTAAATTTCATACTTGGGGGGGATGTCTATAGTATGCCTGTAAAGTGGCACAGTTTCCCGTGTTTAGAACAGTCCCTTTACAAAATTACATTTCTAAAGGAAAAAAAAGTCATTTAACCACTTCAGCCCGGAGGTGTCTACCCCATTCCTGACCAGAGCACTTTTTACAATCTGGCACTGTGTCGCTTTAACTGCTAATTGCACGGTCATGCAATGCTGTACCCAAACGAAATTTGCGTCCTTTTCTTCCCACAAATAGAGCTTTCTTTTGATGGTATTTGATCACCTCTGCCGTTTTTTATTTTTTGCGCTATAAACGGAAAAAGATCAAAAATTTTGAAAAGAAATGATATTTTCTACTTTTTGTTATAAAAAAAATCCAATAAACTCAATTTTAGTCATACATTTAGGCCAAAATGTATTCGGCCACATGTCTTTGGTAAAAAAAAAATGTCAATAAGTGTATATTTATTGGTTTGCGCAAAAGTTATAGCGTCTACAAGCTAGGGTACATTTTCTGGAATTTACACAGCTTTTAGTTTATGACTGCCTATGTCATTTCTTGAGGTGCTAAAATGGCAGGGCAGTACAAACCCCCCCCAAATGACCCCCTTTTGGAAAGTAGACACCCCAAGGTAATTGCTGAGAGGCATGTTGAGCCCATTGAATATTAATTTTTTTGTCCCAAGTGATTGAATAATGACAAAAAAAAAAAATTACAAAAAGTTGTCACTAAATGATATATTGCTCACACAGGCCATGGGCATATGTGGAATTGCACACCAAAATACATTCAGCTGCTTCTCCTGAGTACGGGGATACCACATGTGTGGGACTTTTTGGGAGCCTAGCCGCGTACGGGGCCCCGAAAACCAATCACCGCCTTCAGGATTTCTAATGCCCCATACACACGGTCGGATTTTCCGATGGAAAATGTCCGATCGGAGCTTGTTGTCGGAAATTCCGACCGTGTGTGGGCTCCATCGGACATTTTCCATCGGATTTTCCGACACACAAAGTTGGAGAGCAGGAGATAAAATTTTCCGACAACAAAATCCGTTGTCGGAAATTCCGATCGTGTGTACACAAATCCGACGGACAAAGTGCCACGCATGCTCAGAATAAATAAAGAGATGAAAGCTATTGGCCACTGCCCCGTTTATAGTCCCGACGTACGTGTTTTACGTCACTGCGTTCAGAATGATCGGATTTTCCGACAACTTTGTGCGACCGTGTGTAGACAAAACAAGTTTGAGCCAACATTCGTCGGAAAAAAATCCTAGGATTTTGTTGTCGGAATGTCCGAACAAAGTCCGACCGTGTGTACGGGGCATAAGGGCGTAAATTTTTGATTTCACTCCTCACTACCTATCACAGTTTTGAAGGCCATAAAATGCCCAGATGGCACAACCCCCCCCAAATGACCCCATTTTGGAAAGTAGACACCCCAAGCTATTTGCTCAGAAGCATGGTTAGTAATTTGCAGCTCTCATTTGTTTTTGAAAATGAAGAAAGACAAGAAAAAACTTTTTTTTTTCTTTTTTCAATTTTCAAAACTTTGTGACAAAAAGTGAGGTTTGCAAAATACTCACTATACCTCTCAGCAAATAGCTTGGGGTGTCTACTTTCCAAAATAGGGTCATTTGGGGGGGTTTGTGTCACCTGGGCATTCCACTGCCTGAAGGCAGTGCTTGGTTTTCGGGGTCCCGTACGCGGCTAGGCTCCCAAAAAGTCTCACACATGTGGTATCCCCGTACTCAGGAGAAGCAACAGAATGTATTTTGGGGTGTAATTCCACATATTCCCATGGCATGTTTGAGCAATATATCATTTAGTGACATCTTTGTGCAAAAAAATAAATTGTCTCTTTCCCGCAACTTGTGTCACAATATAAAATATTCCATGGACTCGACATGCCTCTCAGCAAATAGCTTGGGGTGTCTACTTTCCAAAATAGGGTCATTTGGGGGGGTTTTGAACTGTCCTGGCATTTTATGCACAACATTTAGAAGCTTATGTCACACATCACCCACTCTTCTAACCACTTGAAGACAAAGCCCTTTCTGACACTTTTTGTTTACATGAAAAATTTATTTTTTTTTGCAAGAAAATTACTTTGAACCCCCAAACATTATATATTTTTTTAAAGCAAATGCCCTACAGATTAAAATGGTGGGTGTTTAATTTTTTTTTCACACAGTATTTGCGCAGCGATTTTTCAAACGCATTTTTTGGGGAAAAAACACACTTTTTTAAATTTTAATGCACTAAAACACACTATATTGCCCAAATGTTTGATGAAATAAAAAAGATGATCTTAGGCCGAGTACATGGATACCAAACATGACATGCTTTAAAATTGCGCACAAACGTGCAGTGGCAACAAAATAAATCCATTTTTAAAAGCCTTTAAAAGCCTTTACAGGTTACCACTTTAGATTTACAGAGGAGGTCTACTGCTAAAATTACTGCTCTCGATCTGACCTTTGCGGTGATACCTCACATGCATGCTGCAATTGCTGTTTACATTTGACGCCAAACCAACGCTTGCGTTCGCCTTAGCGCGAGAGCAGGGGGGGACAAGGGTGCTTTTTTTTTTTCTTTATTATTTTTTTGCTTTTTTATCTTATTTTTAAACTGTTCCTTTCATTTTTATTTTTTTTAAATCATTTTTATTGTTATCTCAGGGAATGTAAATATCCCCTATGATAGCAATAGGTAGTGACAGGTACTCTTTTTTGAAAAAATTGGGGTCTATTAGACCTTAGATCTCTCCTTTGCCCTCAAGGCATCTGACCACACCAAGATCGGTGTGATAAAATGCTTTCCCAATTTCCCAATGGCGCTGTTTGCATCCGGCGAAATCTAAGTCATGAAATGCTTGTAGCTTCCGGTTTCTTAGGCCATAGAGATGTTTGGAGCCACTCTGGTCTCTGATCAGCTTTATGGTCAGCTGGCTGAATTACCGGCTGCATTCTCAGGTTCCCTGTTGAGACAGGAGAGCCAGAGAAAAACACGGAAGACGGTGGGGGGGGAATTCCCTCCCACTGCTTGTAAAAGCAGTCTAGAGGCTAATTAACCGCTAGGATTGCTTTTACATGAAAGCCAACTGCTGGCTGAAAAGAATGATACCAAGATGAACCTAAACCTGGAGGCATCATTCTGGTATAACCACTCAAAGTCGTGAATGGCGTACCTGAAGACAAAAAAATGGTTAACAATAAAACACAGTAAACGGTAAAGTATAAAAAATTGCATACCTGAAAAGCAAACGTGATAAAACATAATAACAATAAAACATGGCAGAATATAATACAGTAAAAAAGAGCAGAACAATAGAGAGAGAATAGAGAGAGAGAGAACAGTAAAACGACAACTATTTTTTTTTTTTTTTAATATATATATTTTTTTTTTTTTACACTTTTTTTGTAACTAACTTTTATAACTGTAACCGGTTCCAGGTTCGGGTCTCTCAAAATGTGATGGCATCTTGGGAGACCCTGTGAGAGTGTGCCTAGTCTGTGCAATGCTGTACCCTACGCTAATACTCAACTAGTCAAAACATTCACCAATGCAAAGACCAGGATTGTCAGGACAGGAGGGACAATAATAGCGGGTGTCACACCTATATCCGCACTTGCTGCAGACACTACATCTTTTTTGGGGGGGTTCGTTGGGTAGGGGTACTCGGGAGGACATAAAGAAAATGCCTCTCATGCAGCCAACTGCATTTCGTTGGGGATGTGAATGGGGGAAGTATGGGCGCTGCAGAAGTGGTGGGTTCCCAATTAGGATTGGCGAATGCAGCAGGAAGGGCATTATGGGCACGATGGGCCTGTGTTTGTCTTCTTCTTGGTGGCAGCGGGACACTACCTGTGCTTGCCACCTCACCAGCTTGAACTGCACTTATGGGACTTGCCACGTCACCAAGTGTTACTGCAGTGCTGGTTTGACTACGACCAGGGTGTACTACGCCGCTTGTGCTTGCCAGTTCACCAAAACGCTACCAAAAAAACTGTTAGCGATAGCAGGGATCAGGCCTGACTCTGCAAATGCTGCAGTTATGTGTTTAGTGTTTTGTAAGTGACAGTGATTGATCGATACTGCACTTGGGTGGGCTGGGCTGGGCCGGGCGGAGGGGCAAAACGCAGGTGCCAGCAGGTATCTGGGCTGATCCCCCTAACACTGTGTTTTTGGGAACCCTAAACTGCTGGGGATGCTAGTATAGATCTGATCGGATCAGATATTGATCCGATCAGATACTATACCACTAAGGGAGGTGTACGGTGCGTGCATGGGTGTTAGCGTTACTGGCACTAACCTGACGCTGCCTGGGGCTGGTGCTTGCCAGTTCACCAAAACGCTACCAAAAAAATTGTTAGCGATCGCAGGGATCAGGCCTGACTCTGCGAACACTGCAGTTATGCGTTTAGTGTTTTGTAAGTGACAGTGATCGATCGATACTGCACTTGGGTGGGCTGGGCTGGGTGGAGGGGCAAAACGCAGGTGCTAGCAGGTATCTGGGCTGATCCCGCTAACACTGCGTTTTTGGGAACATTAAACTGCTGGGGATGCTAGTATAGATCTGATCGGATCAGATATTGATCCGTTCAGATACTATACCACTAAGGGAGGCGTATGCTGCGTGCGTGGGTGTTAGCGGTACTGGCGCTAAGCTGACGCTGCCTGGGGCGACGCATATCACCACCGGGCGATCAGGGGGCTAAACCTTTATTCGGTAATAAACGGTGGGTTCCCTGACACTATAAAAAATAAACGAACTAACCAGCATCACCCGTAACAGTTATATGGTGATCAGCGGTGAAAGGTTTAACTAGGGGGCAATCAAGGGGTTAAAACATACTATATGGGGGTCCCTGTCACTATAAAATGCTGACGGCAAACCTAAATATTTACCTCCCTAACTAGCGTCACCAGTGACACTAATACAGCGATCAGAAAAATGATCGCTTAGCGACACTGGCATTGGGGGGTGATCAAGGGGTTAAAACTTTATTGGGGGGTTAGGGGGGTATCCTAGACTTAAAGGGGGCTAACACTAACTGCCCTACCACACCAACTGTCACAAACTGACACCAATGCAGTAATCAGAAAAAAAAACTGCTTGGTGTCAGTGTGACAGGGGGGAGGGGTGATTGGGGGGTGATCGGGGGGATCGGGGGTGTAATGTATGCCTGGCATGTTCTACTGTATGTGTGTGTGTTGGTGCACTCACATTACAGTCTTCTCTCCTCGGCGCCGGAACAGAAAATGCCGAGCCGAGGAGAGATGACATAATTTCCTCTGCCTCTGTGTAAAATACAGAGGCAGGGAAATGATCCCATTGGCTTGGAGCGATTGAGAGGGGGGGCCACGAATGGATGGCCTCCCCCCCTCACCTCCGATCGCCGGGGAAGATTTGCCGACCGCCGCAGGCACCGGGGGGGTCCGATCGGACCCCCCACCCGCGGGCAGGCAAGGACGTACCTGTAAGTCCTTTTGCCTGCCCGTGCCATTCTGCCGACGTGCATCGTCGTGCGGTGGTCGGCAAACTACTCGCGGCTATAATGAATTGCCGAGTCCTGGCAATACAGATAAAAGTCATTGAAAAAAATGGCATGGGATCCCCCCCAGTCCATTACCAGGCCCTTTGGGTCTGGTATGAATATTAAAAGGAACCCTCAAACCAAAATTTAAAAAAAAATTGCGTGTGGGTCCCCCCAAATTCAATACCAAGCCCTTCAGGTCTGGTATGGATATTAAAAGGAACCCTGTGTCAATTTTTTTTTTAAATGGCGTAGGGGTCCCGCTCAAAATCCATACCAGACCCTTCATCGGATCCCATGCCGTTTTTTTCAATGACTTTTATCTGTATTGCCAGGACCCGACAATTCATTATAGCCACGAGTAGTTTTAAATGACTTTTTTTCCTTTAGAAATGTCATTTTGTGCAGGGACTGTTCTAAACACGGGAAAAATGCACCACTTTACAGGCATACTATAGACACCCCCCAGGTACAAAATTTAAAGGAATATTTCACTTTTATTGTTTCACTTTAAGCATTATTAAAATCACTGCTCCCAAAAAAACGGATGTTTTTAAAACTTTTTTTGCATTGATACATGTCCCCTGGGGCAGGACCCAGGTCCCCAAACACTTTTTATGACAATACCATGCATATAAGCCTTTAAAATTAGCATTTCTGATTTCTCCCATAGACTTTTAAAGGGTTCTCCGAAGCTTTCAAATTTGCTGCGAACACCCCAAATTGTTCGCTATTCGGCAAACAGGCGAACACCCGATGTTCAAGTCGAACTTACGTTCAACTCGAGCATCAGGCTCATCCCTAAAGGCAGGTATAGATTAATAAATTGCAGGTTCTCTGTGTTGGTTAAATGCTCTGGGGTCGCCAAAAGTTGAGCTGATGATTGTGTAAAAAAGGTGCTCGTAAATATTACCCACAGTATAGATTGCTATACACTCACTTCCCTCCAAGTGAGAAGGTCAGAGCAATTAAACTCTAAAATATAAAAGAAAACTACATCAAAAGTAAAAAAGCCCCAAAAGCCACTGCCTAAACTGCCACAAGGTATAGATATATTACAAAGTGTTTACCTTGCCATTTTCAAACGCAGAGATTATGTCCTCACTTTGAGCAAGTAAGAGAGTAAAAGGTTCCATCAAGCTCAAAAAGAACATTGTGAAATGTTAGAGGGTAATTTAAAGGCCATTGAACTTGAAATTAAAGGCAGGGAGGCATGTATACAGAAATTCTTTACAAGTACAACAAAGTATTGACAAAAAGAAACTTGAATTACTCAGTCAATGACTTAACAAGACTTCCCGGCATTAATCCACTCCCTGATTTTACATCTTCCTCTACTGTTACATTTTCATTACATTAAACTATAGTCCCTAGTTTTATGTCGAATGTCTATTTTTTTGTTTTTTTGTTTTTTTGTTTTTTTTATGATATGAACATCTGTCAGTTTTTCTTGCTGTCTTTGCGCCATTAGGGAAATTCACTCTCTATCTCTACTGTTTCTCCCTTTCACTGAAAGTTAAAGGACTAGAAAATCCCACATTTTGTCTTGACATCAGAACATTATTAGAGGGTAAATCACACTAATGGGACACATATCTTTGGACATAAATGCAGCTTGCTCTATGAAGCTTTGACAATAACACATAGTAGCTAATTGGTTACTAGGCACAGATGGGCAAGATTTTATGTGCTCCAGTTTTAGTACATCTCCCTCATTGTCATTCTACACAATGTTGAGCCTAGTTATTTGAGCTTAAACATCTCATCAACATGGTTTTCTGTTTTTCATATTTTTTTTTTATCAATAGATTTTTATTGAAATATTTCAGGTTACATATTATGCAGATATATAAATGAGAGAGCATTAGACTGTATGCATAATGACATATTACTCGAACATTGCTCAAACATGAGCTGATAAGGGGGCGCATGCGCGGTAGCTCGCAAGATGGCCGCTGCCTGCTAGAGCTCCGCTCCACCACAGCCCTGTGATCGCCGCCGGAGCCCGCAAAACGACCCCGCGATCCTGTCACCGGGTGGATCGGGTAGGGGAGACATCAGGGATTCACCGATGTCCGCGGCGCAGGCGAGGAGGAACCTGAGCGAACGGATGGCCTCGGCGGCCGCTCCCCTCAGCTATGCTAAGATGGCGGCCAGAGGCCTACTCAGCATGGAGGAAGCTGAGGCATCTATTGCAGACCAAGACTTGCCACCACCGCAATCACCAGGTATCTCCTCTCCTCCCCGGGAATGGGCTGCATCCCCTGCCTCCACAGAGTCCCTGTTAAACAGACTGAATGACGGTCTCCCCTCCACACCCCAGCTTGATCCGCACACAGGCATGCTCCTGTCAGTGAGCGAGGAAATGGCTTCCATCCCAGCCCCTAATGATATCCCCTCCATGATGACAGCGTTCTCTCATCTGCTCTCTAAAAGTTTAGCAGCAAATGCAGCCCAAATTACATCATCCATCCATGCTGACCTGCAGCAAATAGGTTTGCGAATGGACACTATAGAAAAGAAGGCAGATCAATCAGTCGCAAGGATTAACCAGAATTCAGCCAGAATTCAGGACGTCCAGGACCAGCTAGAAGTGGCGTTGGCAAAGATCGATGACCTTGAGAATAGGTCCAGACGTTATAACTTTAGAATCAGGGGGCTCCCTGAGTCTGAAAAGGACGTGCAGGCTGCTGTAAAATCCCTGCTCCAGGCTCTTATCCCAGGTATCCCTGAACACCGTTTGGAATTAGACAGGGCCCACAGAGCTCTTCAACCCCCCCGCTCGGATGGCCTCCCTCGAGACATCATAGTGAAACCACATTTTTATTCGGTGAAGGAGGAGGTCATGAAAAGGTCTAGGCTATCTGATAATCTCATGCTTCTTGGCCATAAAATCCAGGTGTTTGTGGATTTATCGCCATACACAGTACAGAAGAGGTGAGCACTGAAACCACTCCTGCAGATTTTGATGGAAAAAGAAATTACATACAGATGGTCTTTTCCGCTCCGTTTAAATTTCTCCTACAGAAATAAGAGCCATGCCTTCTCATCGTTTGCTGAAGGGGAACGCCTGTTTCTGCACCTGGGCCTAATTGAGCAGGAACCCACCAGCTCCAAGTCAACAAAGGGAGCCTCATCATCATCTAAAAGGCCTCCACCAGCTAGCCCGCTGCAACCCACTTGGCTTCAATCAAGCTACAAGCGATCAAAAGAAAATGCCCCGACATGACTCTCAGGCTGTATTCATCACTTCTCTTACTGTATGGAGACTTTCCTTTACTCCCCTCAGTCTGGCCACAGATGTCCCTTAGGACTTCCGGGACTAGCCCCTCACTAGAGGGCCCCCTTTGAACCATGATCTTCACCATCTCTATCCAAGCGGGGGACTTAATCCAAGTTCACATCAGAATGGTTGTTACCTACACCCACTGGGGTCGGACATTGCTGAGGGGAAGGGATGGGGGCAGTACTCTCCTACAGTCCCCCCTAGTTTTTTCCCTTCCATTTTCTGAAACTCTAGTTTATGCATTTAGGCCTCTCTAGCGCGGTTAGACGCTCTAGGGTAGGCGTTGTTCTTTTACACATTAAGGGACTCCCAAACAGGTCATGGGAGATCTAAGTTGGTTTATGTTTTTATTTATTTTTCATATACTTATACTTATTCCTCATCTCCCCTGGAGTTTCTGGTTCCCCCTTCGCGCGGCTGGCGAGGGACACTTCGCGAGAGGCGAAAAGGGCGAATCACATAGGACCCACTCGTCTATGACTAGCTTTTGGTAGGTCGGCGCTCCCGGGTTCCCAGCCTTGCGAGCTGGGGATCGGGTTGCCGAGCTGGCAGGTTTTAGGTTGTGGGGGGGGGGTTCCTTTATTTTATTTTATTTCATTATTTACATTTTTTTATTCACACCCGGTGACTCAAATATTTTTCAGTTGCACTATATTATTAGGTTGTTTAGGGCACTACATAGCATAGGCCTCCGTTTGGCCTTTAGTTGTTCATTTATATTTTAGGCGTCGGGGCTGTGGTGGACCCAGCACGCCTCCAGCGGATTCCAGGTCCACAGTAGGTGTACCTGGTTTCCTTTCCAGATCCCCATAGTAGGGGTTTCTGGTCCTCTCAGGATTTGAGGGTTGAGGTGGCTAGCCCACTTCAACCCAGGGGTGGGAAGGGGTCCAAGGACCCTAAGGCTCATTGTTATCAGGGAATGTACTGGATTGCTATACATATACCTCTGCCTAACATAATATTTTTTTTGCCTCTCTTCTTCTCTCATCTTCTTCCTCCCTTCTCTTTACTTCTCTTTGCTCATCTGAGCTCTCCAAGGTTCCGGATGGACTCGTGCCCTCTCACCGCAGGTCCAGATTATCTTTTCCATGGGTTCGTGTGGCTGCTCGACTTGATATCCCTGCCCGCATGGGGTAAGTCAAAAATTCTCATTATAGGGGCACCCCCTCTGGTTCATGGCTGACACGCATGGTCCTTCCCCCTCCCTTTACATATTATCCCATAACACACAGGGACTCAATTCCCCCGTTAAACGTAGGAAACTGTTCCAATTATATCACACCATGCATGCAGATGTATTACTCCTTCAGGAGACCCATTTCCCTTCTACTTATAAGCCCTCCTTTCTCCACCAACGCTTCCCACAATTTTTTTTAGCGTCCGGTGAAAATAAAACTAAAGGAGTGGCCATCTGCTTTGCCAAACACATCAACATCTCACAATCAGCAATAATAACTGACCCTCAGGGCCGATATATTCTGGTGTCTGGCCATATAGACGGTGAACTCTACACGTTTGTCTCCTACTACTCTCCTAATAAGGGACAAAAAAACTTCTTTGAAACACTACTACACAAAATAAAACCCCACCTACGAGGCAGGATCATTGTTGGGGGAGACTCGAACACGGCATTCGACTCTTCTATTGACAAATCTGCTGGGAATAGGCCGACTTCTAGACGCCCCTCCAAGCAAAGCGTTAAAATTGCGAAGCTGCTTTATGAGGAGGGACTGATTGATGTCTGGAGGGAAACTAACCCACGTAAAAGAGATTATACCCACTTTTCAGCACCGCATAATTCCTACGCCAGGATAGACCACATTTTCTCTCGGTCAGCGACTATTCCCCTAATCAGGAGATCTAGGATAATAGATACCCCCTTGTCAGATCATTCGATGGTGACTCTCCTCATGCAGAGGTCGGGGGGGGCGGGGGGCCCACCTCGCTGGCGCATGCAGGAATCACTCTTGAGTGACCCGGTACAATGCTCCTTATTGGAAGAGGCCATCAAAGAATATTTCCAAATTAATGCGACCGGTGAGGTCTCCCCGGTAACAGTATGGGCGGCACACAAGTCAGTAATTAGAGGGAAGTTGATCCAGATGTCTTTCAAACTTAAAGCCGAACACAGAATAGACACAATCAGACTGACAGAGGAATACCATAAAGCTTCGAAGGCACATAAACATAACCCCTCGCATGAATCATTGGTAGACTTGGATAAGGTCAGAACCCTCCTAAACCTCCAGTTGACCACGGCTGCCGAAAATCACCTTAGATGGACGGGGGCTAAACTCTACACGCAAAAAGATAAAATAGGATCTAAACTAGCAGTCAAACTGAGCCCCAGACCCCGCTCCTTAGCATTCCCGAAAATTAAAGTATCCTCGGGGGACCTTACTCAAAATCCCGAAAAGATCATGACAGCTTTCCATAAATTCTATTCCGAACTCTACAAACCGAAATCCTCCCCCATCCAAAGCACTCAGCATACTTTCTTGGACTCCCTGACACTACCTACCTTGTCATCCGAACACAGGGACCTCCTGGAGGCCCCTTTCTCCAGTCAGGAAATACTAGATACAATCAAATCATTAAAGGTAGGTTCTTCGCCAGGCCCAGACGGCTTTTCAAACGGTTACTATAAGAAGTTTGGCGCTTCTCTAGCCCCCCATCTGACGAAACTCTTTAATGCGCTTCGGGAAGGGTCTCTTCTTGATGCTGACCTTAACTCGGCATATATCTCAGTTATACCAAAACCGGGCAAGGACGCCAGCGAGGTGGGCAACTATCGACCCATCTCGTTAATAAATAATGATATCAAAATCATGACTAAGATCCTAGCAAACAGAATAGCGAACTTCATACCACTATATATACATGGGGATCAGGTGGGATTTATCCCTGGGAGGCAAGGCCCCGACCAGATTCGCCGCTCCATAGACATTATCTCTCTTCTGCGATCACAGTGGGACGGGGGACCCCCCCCAGAAAGGCTTTCTCCTATCGATTGACTTGAACAAGGCTTTTGACTCGGTGGACTGGGCTTACCTGTCTGGTATCCTACGGAGATGGGGTTTTGGTTCTCACTTTCTGAATTTAATTAATACACTTTACTCTAACCCCTCAGCACAAGTACGTCTGATGGGCAGATACTCATCTTCTTTTAGTATCAACAGGGGTACCAGACAGGGATGCCCTCTCTCCCCCCTCCTATTCGCTATGGCCATCGAAACGCTGGCCATAGCGATCAGATCGAATCCTGACATAAAGGGGGTGATGTGTGGGGGCCAGGAACACAAGTGTGCACTCTATGCAGATGACCTTCTTCTGTATATTACCTCCCCATTAATCTCTACGCCCATGATTTATAGGACGCTGAAAGAGTTCACCGCGATTTCGGGACTGGAAGTCAATATGACTAAATCCATGGCCCTAAATATCACAGTCCCTAATGACTCTCTCACACTCCTCTCGAATAACTTCGACTTCTCCTGGGCTCCAGATGCTCTCCCTTATCTAGGGATCAAACTAACATCACATATAAACAATCTTTTCAAAGCTAATTACCCGCCCATGATTAATAAATGCAGAGCAGAATTGACAAAGCGGTCAAGGGGTGGTCTATCCTGGCTAGGTAGGATACATGCGGTTAAGATGACACTCCTCCCACGCCTATTATATCTTTTTCGTTCCCTTCCGATTCCCATCCGGAAGCACTTCCTAGGCAGCTTCCAGTCTGACATAACACGCTTTGTTTGGGGGGGCAAGGGTTACAGATGTCCTTCTCGCACTTTAGTACGCTTAAAATCTCAGGGGGGACTGGGACTGCCAGACCTGTGGGGTTACTACCAGGCGGCACAATTAGCACAACTGTCAATCATTTACTCCAGTAACTACAAACCGGATTGGGTTTCAATGGAGAGGAAAGCGATCCCTCTTAACACTATTGATTACCTCCTGTGGTCAGACACCAGAAGTAGGCCAGCCATACTGGCCCCCACCCTGTCACACTCGATAGCTTTAGGTACTAAGCTTTATACAAATCACTCTTTGATTTCCAGTCTGAGACCCTTGGCTCACCTATTTCACAACCCAAAGTTCCCACCGGGACTTAATATAAAGGCGTTCCGCTGGTGGACAGACAAGGGCCTTTACCACATAGGGCACTTCCTGTCCTCAAAGGGTCCGATTACCTTGGCCCACTGTAAGAAAAATCTAGGCATGCCGGATTCCGAAAAATTCAGATTCACAAAAATTTCCCACTATTTACACACTATTTGGTCTACCAGGAAGGACCCTCCCTATATTACTCCTTACGAGCAATGGTGCTCTGACTCCACGAACCAGAGGGGGGGAATCTCTCTAATTTATGCAGCACTTCAATCGAACTTGGAAAAACCATCTTATGCACGGGCCTGGGAAGAGGACACGGGCTGCTCCTGGAACGCATCTGATTGGTTTAGAGCTTCCCTACGCTCATCCAAAGGTATATGCAATGTATCCTTAATGGAAGCCAGCTTAAAAGTAATGAATAGATGGTACTATGTTCCCTCCAGACTGGCAATAATTTACTCGGGAACATCCCCGATCTGTTTTAGAGGATGTGAGCTAGAAGGCTCTATGTTTCATATATGGTGGACTTGCCCCCGCATCAGATCCTTCTGGAAGAGAATTTTCCGCACCATTAGTACATTGACGGGTGAAATAATCGCTCCCAGTCCGACGATAGCACTGCTTAATCAACACATTCCTAATCTGACTAAACGTCTACAAGCCCTTTCCTTCTTCATACTTGTGGGAGCCAAGATTACTTTGGCAAAAGCCTGGAAGAAGCCTTCGGTCTCCTTTCAGGCTTGCAAAAGGAAAATCTCTTGGATAATGGCACAAGAGCTGATAGTGACAAAACTTACTGATAAGATCGAGAGGTTTAACACTACTTGGGAACCATGGGCCACGCATTGTGGTATCTCAATCCTGCCTGGTGTGGAGAATACATCTCGGAACCTTTCCCCTCCTCTCTGACCTACACTTCTCTAACCTTACCCTCATTTTCTCACGTTTCTCCTCTTCTCTATCGGGACACTCTGCCCGTTCCTCATCAGACGAACAGTCTTTTTTGTACAAGCACTTCTGAAGTATTTGGTCTTTTCTTTTTTTGTGGCTTATGTTTAACGTATTTTGATTTTTTCTAAGCAGGGAATGGATGGTCGGGTTGGAGTTCTACCCCCCAGGGAGATCCGTCTCCTATATTACAGGGAGTTGGTACATAGATTTCCTACCCCAGGGATCACCCCAGATGTCCCCACAGTAAGAGCCCATTGGGGTGGGGCCTCTGGGAACCCAGGGGAGGAAGAGCGGTCACAGCACCGAATAGTATTAGGCTAGTATCTTCTTTGATCACCTTCTGGGTGGGTAGCCTCCCGACCGTACCGTCCCCCTATTGGTTTGTCACTGCTGATTGACTCACACCTTACTGTTCAAAACAAAGGCTGGCAAATTTGGTACTACCACAATTTATAGGTGCTTTAATTTCTGTATAGACAAGGCAATAACTGTTACAGGCTACTTTCTATGCCAATTTTCTATGTACATGGAAATTTTTTTTTCTTACATTGTATGATACTGATCTTCAATAAACCTTTTGAAAATCAAAAAAAAAAAAAAAAAAAAAACATGAGCTGATAAAAGGTGTGTCTAAACAGTGTGTGTGGACTCCAGTTTAAAATAAGTAATATGAAGAGAATAACAGGTAGTAAAACATTGTCGTATCAATATGTATAACTGATAACCTGGGAGGGAAGGGGAGAGGGTAAGATGGGGTAGGGGTAAGGGTAAGAGTGTGGGGGTATGGGGGAAAGGGAAGGAGGGTAAGGGAGAAGAGAACAGCAGTATTTTGTTGGAGCGCAAGATATGCCTATCAGTTGTTATTTTTCTTTATGTACCAAATGTACCAAGGATTCTATAGGTCTAATGTTTTAGGATGTGTGTGCTTCCCACGTGAAAGGAGAGTTTCATATGTAAAATGTTTTTGCACTAAGTTAACTACTTCAGTCAGATGGGGAGTGATATTGGTTTTCCATTTTCTTGTGAGTAGAAGTTTTGTTACCAAGAGAATATGTGTGGTCACTAGTCTGAAGTTCGGTGGTATTTCGTCAATGTTTAGGTTAAGGATGGCTAACTGTGGAGTTAGTGTGTTAGGGAGATGTAGTATTTCTTGCAGCATGTCTTTGACATTTTACCAAAGCTCTTGTATTTGAGGACATGACCATAGAATGTGTAGGAGTGTACCATTCTCTCCATCATACATGTGAAGTGTGTTTATGAAACTTGACTATGTGTGGTGTCAAGTACCATCTCATTAATGTTTTTTGTGTAAGTTCCCATAAGGAGGTGCAGGATGTAGCTTTGTAAACAGCGTTGATTGCTGTTTGCCATTGTTGGTCAGAAAATTGTAGTTGTAAGTCTATTTCCCAATCAAGGAGGGGTTTGGATTTGTGAAACATGTTTTTTTCCTGTAGAATTGAGTAAATGAGAGAGGTCGCGTTAGATTTGGGGTTGTCAGTAAATAAATAGTTCCATAGCTTTGTGGGTAATGATCCTTCTAGGGAGGAGTTAGCTGCAAGGCATTTTTGCAGTCTATGGTAGGTAAAGAAATCTTTAGCAGGTGCATTGTGATCTTTTCGGACTTGTAAGAAAGATTTGCTAGTTGTTATGTTGCAGAGTTCGTATGTGTAAGTCACATGTTCTGTGATCCAGTGTGGGAAGGTTAAGTCAGGAGTAGGGTGCTTTAAAGTGTTGATAGGGATGTGAAGGGGCTTGGTCGGAAGTTGTGACCATTTGGTGCGGTGTAACATTTAACATGCTTTGATGGAAGCTTGGATAGATGGGGAGTAGTGTTGAAGGTGATGATTACTTGTGGGTGTACTGAATAACCAGTTGATGAGGTTTGTTCCTGGTGTTGCATTGTTTTCTATGTCACTCCAGAGTGTAGTGGGTTTTGTATGCATCCATTCTCTCAATTGTGATAGGATAGTAGCTAGCTATGTAGTAATCTTTTTATGTCAATGTAACCCATCCCTCCTTTAGATCTGTGTTTAATGAGTTTTGCATGGCTGCATCTGCATTTTTTTCCCTTGCCAAACATATTGGCTCAGGATGGATTGGAGGGAGTTGAGGTAGGAAGATGAGAGCGGGATAAGCAGCGTGCGGAAGATGTATAGTAATCTAGGTAGAACCATCATTTTAAAGGCCGCTAGGCGGCCTGCCAATGAAAATTTGTGCTTAGAAATTTTGAATGTTTCTTTGATCAACATTTTTTTGGCTTCTGCGTAGTTATGTGCGAAGAGGCCTTTTGTGGATTTGGTAAGTGTAATTCCCAGGTAGGGTATACCGTTGTCAGTCCAGGGATAAGGATAAAAATTTCTAAGGAGGTTACTGGTTATTGCATCCATTCCTAATGCCGCGTACACACGAGCGGACTTTACGGCAGACTTGGTCCGGCGTACTGGATTTCGTCGGACAATTCGATCGTGTGTGGGCTCCAGCGGACTTTGTTTGCTCAAAAGTTGGACGGACTTAGATTTGAAACATGTTTTAAATCTATCCGATGGACTCTTCTTTCTAGCGGACAAACCGGTCGTCTGTGTGCTAGTCCGACTAACTCAAACTGACGCATGCTCTGAAGCAATTACAAGAGGGAAGCGCTCGGTCTGGTAAAACTAGCCTTCGTATTGAAGCTAGCACATTCCTCTTCTGTGATCTTTTAATACAGCGGGGTTTTTTTTCTTTATAATGGGAGAGGAATGAAGTTGTTTTGTTGCTTTTTATTCACACAGAGTTCTCACAAAGTACTTTCTTCATGATTTATCCTCATGCCATGACTAATATGATATTTTTAAAAAGCCAGATCTCCATAAATAGTATTAAATTAGATATTGGACTCATTTTGTTGTTTTTTTTTAGATTTAAACACTATCTATTTTACAATGTGTGCTAAATTATACAAACATATATTTATTTATTTTTTTGTAGTTTCAAGTTACCACAATAACCTTAATATTTTGTGTTGTTTTAATGAACCTTAATGAGGTTGGTGTCCCTTGTTAATTAGACATAGGGGGGTTTATTTTCCAAAGGAAAATTCATTTTTCTCTACAAGTGCAAATTCTTCTTGGAATTTCACAGAAAGAGCATTTTGAAGTGCCTTGGCTGTGGATCCGAGGGGCACATGCAAGGAACCCCCCAAAAAAAACCCTTTTTCTTGCACCTGATTGCATGATAAAATCAGCAGAGCTTCCCCTCATTTCAGATCTTCCCCTCAGATTTTCAGCGACTGCACTTCCAACAAGTGCACTTGCAGTGCAATTTCTAAAGTGCACTCTTCACTAGTACTTTGCACTTGATTTTAGAAATGATTTAGCCTTTTGGAAAAAACACACATAGGGGTTAATTTACTAAAGGGAAAAAGTTGCCCTCCGCAAGAACAGTTGCTCCAGAGCTTTGTAAATGAGCAAAAGATCTGCTGACTTCCATCATCCAATCATGTGCAAGCAAAAATGCTGATTTTTGAATTTTCTTTGCACAGGATTGGGTACTCTTTGCAAAGTCAAGAATTACCTCATTTCCTAAGCTCTGGAGCGATTGCACTTGCAGAGGGCAACTGCCCTCTGCAAAGTGCACAGTCTATTTGCTTTTATTAAATCAACCCCATAGTCTTTTTGACCTGTACCTGCCTACTCCCAAACAAAATGTCGTTTTGGACTCAAAACACAAAGTCAATAATGTAAGGTAACAAAAAAATCCATTTATTTGGGTTAACCAAAAATTAGTAGGCAACACTGGAGACACTGTTAGAATCTGTGAAGCCTTTTGTCCCCCAGGACACACATCAAGTTTTAGGACAAGAAAATTGGTATCTTGCGACTAGGGAGCACAGGGAGCATAGTCAGACTAGACAGAAACCAGGCAATCACTTTCGAGTCTTCCATGGAGCCTTCCCTGCACGCTTCTCTGCAGCCTTCCCTCCACGCTTCGCTGCAGCCTTCCTCAGAGGCTGGGCCTCTGGTGGTGTACTTGGGGAAGGAGGAGGAGGAGGAGTGGCTTCATCTTCTATATAGGTTGTAGCAGTAAGCTCCCCTCTCAAGCCCTTCTGATAGGCCTGAAAAATCAAACCCTCACAGAGGAGGCATTGCCCCTTTTCCAATTCCAGCAATCTGCTGGCTATATAGGTCCCATAAGCCTCCTCTGCATTGGGTGGTGTGCTCAGGATTTGACTGGCTTCACAAATGAGGGCTAGGGATTCCTCCTCAGTTTGGGTCATTCTTCTGGGCCTTTTGGTAAGAATGTGGAGGGGAGGCACCTGACACTCCGTGCAGCTTCTACTCGGCCCAGCCACAGCCTCCCCCTCTCTCCCACTGGGCAAGGCCTCCTCCTCTCTCCCCACTGGTCAAGGCCTCCTCCTGGCTGAGGTCATCCTGTGTCAAAAAAGGGACATAGCTGTAATTTTACGCAATCACACACATTTTTCAGCTCATGACTTGCAAATATAATTCTCTACAAATATTAAAGGCTAGCTATTTGACCCCACCATTATTCCAGCTGATCAACAATATCTGAAGTACATAGGCGTGCACACAGGGTGTGCCAGGTGTGCCTGGGCACACCCTACTCGCCTTGTGTGGTGCATATTCCCCCTGTTTAGACCACTGATATTTCATCCACCAAAAAATTGTTACAAAATACAATAATTTATTTAAAAATAAAATAAAAATAATGACACTGTCCACTGCCCTACTGACACCATCAGTACATATACACATGCATATGTATTTGAGCTTTGGGGTGCACACCCTAATGCAAGAGGCTGCGCACACCTATGCAGAAGTATATTTTTGGCCACTACTGTCTAGTGATATGTCTACATATTAATATTTGTGATGAAGTCATTTTTTATGAAGCACTTACAAATTTGACACGTTAACATCATTAATAACATTTACACAATCACAAATTCCCCAAAAAAGAATACCTGGCTGAAGCTGGGCGCATCCACTTCATCAGGAATGAAAAGGCCCAGTTCTTCCTGGGACTCCTCAGCTGGGGTGGAGGTGGATGGAAGGCTGGAGGGAAGAGGGGGGGAAGGCTGGAGGCAAGGGTGGGGGGAAGGCTGGAGGGAAGGGTGGGAGGAAGGGTGGGGGGAAGGGTGGGGGGAAGGGTCGAAAGTGATTTCCTGGCTTCTGTTTGGTCATCCAGGAATCGCATTTTGTGGTAGTACCACAACTTGGGTACATAAACTTGGTCGGCGGCTGCTCCGGATCTGAGCGACTCCTGGATTTTATTGTGTTCCCGCTTATACATGTTTCGCAAGATGCCAATTTTCTTGTCCACAAACTTGAGGTCTGCCTGGGGGACTTGAGTCTTCACAAATTCTAAAAGTGTGCCCAGTGTTGCCTTCCTTACAGCTCGATTGAAATATAGTGGGTGTTTGACCTCCCACAGGTTTTTGTTTTCCTGATATAAATTGATAAATCTCGACAAAAAATCAGCCTCTTTAAAGGGATTCATTGTTGCTCAAAGACAAGACACAAGATCATAACTGTAATGTCAGTCAGAACTCTCAGGATTATTTTGTGAAGAATCTAGGGGACACATACACACACACACACCCATGTTTAATCTTACCTTCGTTTCTGACGATCGCTACTTCCACACGAACATACGTAGGCCATCGTAATAGCTTTATATACATTGCGCATGTGTCATGCTCCGCCTGCGTTGCCCGCCCCTGACGTTCTTTAGTACGATTGTCCCCGCCCTTCACTCTTCGTTGCGCAGTGGGAGTAGATAGAGAAAGATGGCAGAGAGAATCAGTGGAAGTAGCACGGAGGAAAGCCCGGAGCCACAACCATCCACATCCCGGAGGAGATATAAGGCCACCAACATGGCTTTTGAAGAGATGGTGGAGATGGTGTCCCTATTGAGAAGGGAGGACTACGATGGAAAAAAAGGACCGTACACACGACCGAATATGCGTAAGGACAAAATAATGTCCTCAGTTGTCACCGCTCTAGAACCTAAATTTGGCACTAAACGTTCGAAAGAACAATTGAGGAAGCGGTGGTCTGACATCAAAAGTAGGGAGCCAGAACAATATTGGCGAATAAAGAAGCTGCTTAAAAAAAGTAAGTACTTGTTGTGTTTTCCTATTGAGATACTTAACTTGCATGCCGATCCATATTTTTTTCGTTTATACAGCATCGTTCGTAAAGACCGTTCTTTGTAAAATACATATGATACTAAAGAAAATGACGTTATTTTTTCGCCAAATACGATGGTACAGGGTTGGACATACATTTAGGTCTTGATAATTTGTTGGATTCCCAAAATTTGGTGATGTGGTGTAGATGTGTTTGAAAATATAATGCTTCTTCAAAATTATTCAGTGTAATGTAAGGACAGGACACAGCAGCTGGTTCCACATCTGGACTCACGAGCACTAGTGTACTATGTGACCATAATAAAATTTATGAGGGGTAATACACATATGAGATCATTGAGGTGTCTGCATCTGTGAAACTTGCATGAAAATGTGTAATGTTCATCCTGTCTTCTAAATTTTTGAGGACAAAAAAAGGCAATTGTCCACAACTCATAACCAACGTTTCAGAATAATTTAAAAAATATACAATATCACTGTGTTTTAACTATACCTTTTGTTGAATTATCATAGGGGAGAAAAGACTCAGACAACAGTCCAAGGATCCCAGGATCCCCCCAAGTCACCAGCCTGAGGCTGAAGATAGCCCAAGCCCAAGACCACGCCCACCCGACGAGCTGGAGGAAGGAGAGGTGGAGGAAGTGTGCGAGCTTTCAACCCCACCAAGTGAGTGACTGACACCCCAGCTTAAGGTAATGTATTTAGGTGTGCATATTTTAACCCATTTTTTTTTACACACATTTAAGGTGAGCTTCTGGTTGTGGAAGGCAAGCGGCAGAGCCATTCAGCACAGACAGTGCCCAAAGACTGATTGGCCAGATAATGTTGTGGAATGGCCAAATTGATCAAATGCAAATTCACAGCATGAAACTTCGACTGGACTCCATGCAACAGGAAATGAAGAACATGATTGATGTTTTGGGCAGAATATAATAAAGTTTTGCCTAAAAACATCAATCATGTTCTTTATTTCCTTGTCAAGTTTGTTTCTTCTTCCAATTTTGTTTTCTAGTTTTTTCCTTCGAAAATATCTTTTATGATGCACACGGTGTGTCATCATGTGCTATCTTCCATCATGGGATATCAATGTACTTGTTTTGTGTTTGCAACCCCTACATTCTCAAAATTTTTTTGTGGTGAGAGGAACAAAGGGATTGCACACACAAAACACGTACATTGCTCCCCCATGATGGGAGATAGCACATGTTGACTTGACACTTTTTTAATGCTCAATTTTGAGCATCTTAAAAATTAACGATTTACAAGGGTGACTTCACCAGCACCGTTATTAAAATGTTGAACTTTGTAAGTTCTTTTATTTTTTTGTATGTTTTTCAAAACACTGTTGTGAATTTTAATATTTGAAACAAGGTCTATTTTTGTTTAAATATGCCTTTAATAACCTTTAAAAAAAATAAAATATTTTTTTCTAAAAAAAACAAAAAACAAAAAAAAAAAAATGTTTCAAAAAATGCACCTTTCAATGTGCACACAGTAAAATGTTTTTACTACTACAATGTGTGTGACTGATTATTTCTCAATAATATGTTTTGCAAATTTTTGTGTGGTTACAGTGACAAAGGGCCTTATTAACTAAAGGTAAATGCACTTGCCACTACTACAAGTGCACTAGGAGACAGACCAAACTAAATGCAAAGAAGAAGAAAAACAGGATATTTTATCCAAAATGTATTTTTTAAATTTTTTGTAAAAATTAAAGCTCTTGCTGAATAGTAATGGCCCCCCAACCATTAAAATAATTCACATATCGCTCACGCACTTGACGTGCGGTTTGGGGGGCCAAGCCAATACGGCCAATTTCCAGGCCTGTCAGTGCTTGATCTTGTACAAGTCCGGCCTCAGGCCCAACAGAGGTAATATATGTAGCCGAATGTCTTCGTAAAAAGTTATGGAGTATGCAGCAAACCAGTATGACATGATTCATTTTATAGTCCGCCAGATTTATGGCTGAAAGGAACAAATGGAACCGGCTGGCCAGAATCCCAAAGGCATTCTCCGCAACTCTTCTTGCTCTGGCCTGCCGGTAATTAAATACCCTAACTACCCTAACTACCTTGTAGTTATAGAAATAATACCCCGAATGCGGTGGTGGCACAATGAGGACATGCTTCCCGTCAATCACCCCGACACAGTTGGGAAAGTCCCAACGGTCAGCGAACTGGGAGGCCACAGTCTGCCATTCCTGTGTACTGGAAGGAAACTGTGGAGTGAAAAAAATAAAAAAATTAAGATAAGTACTTTTAAACATAACTTGGATATCAGATTACACAAAAACATTAGTGAACAACAGCAGTCAAACATTATTAATATGTGTGTTTGTAATTTTAATTATAAAAAACATAAGGCCCACTTATAAGATTAATCACCCCCTCTGATGGCCCATTGATCAATTTGAATGTGGGGGGAGGGGTACTAATTAGGTTAATAAACACACCTGACAGTTTCAAACATTTGAGGGGGTGGGGGAGGGGTACTAATTAGGTTAATAAACACACCTGACAGTTTCAAACATTTGAGGGGGTGGGGGAGGGGTTCTAATTAGGGTCAAAAACACACCTGACAGTTTCAAACATTTGAGGGGGTGGGGGAGGGGTTCTAATTAGGTCAAAAACACACCTGACAGTTTCAAACATTTGAGGGGGTGGGGGAGGGGTTCTAATTAGGGTCAAAAACACACCTGACAGTTTCAAACATTTTAGGGGGTGGGGGAGGGGTTCTAATTAAGTCAAAAACACACCTGACAGTTTCAAACATTTAAGGGGGTGGGGGAGGGGTACTAATTAGGGTCAAATACACATCTGACAGTTTTAAACATTTGAGGGGGTGGGGGAGGGGTACTAATTAGGTTAATAAACGCACCTGACAGTTTCAAACATTTGAGGGGGTGGGGGGGTTCTAATTAGGGTCAAAAACACACCTGACAGTTTCAAACATTTGAGGGGGTGGGGGAGGGGTACTAATTAGGTTAATAAACACACCTGACAGTTTCAAACATTTGAGGGGTGGGGGAGGGGTACTAATTAGGATGATAAACACACCTGACAGTTTCAAACATTTGAGGGGGTGGGGGAGGGGTTCCAATTAGGTCAAAAACACACCTGACAGTTTCAAACATTTGAGGGGGTGGGGTTCTAATTAGGGTCAAAAACACACCTGACAGTTTCAAACATTTGAGGGGGTGGGGGAGGGGTTTGCATTAGGTCAAAAATACACCTGTCAGTTTCAAACATTTGAGGGGGTGGGGGAGGGATTCTCATTAGGGTCAAAAACACATCCGACAGTTTCAAACATTTGAGGGGGTGGGGGAGGGTCAAACAGTACAATGGAGCTGACAATATACATTGTTCAAGGGACTATAGGCTAGAGATATAAATGGACCCAGGATTGCATGGTGGGGAGGTTATTGAATGTAAATATGCATGTAGGGCAATAAATGATTAATGTCCAAAAACAGGCATGCATGAAGATAAAGGGGACATTCACAGCATATTCCAAGCATGGTAATTAGGTAAGGAGGACATTTAGACTATACATTAGCAAACATTTAATACATATCATGTAATGTTAAAGGATAAAACTTACCTTCATATAGTCCTTCTGCAGGACCTGAATGATGGCAGAACAAGTCTTTGGGATTATGATCCCCAGAGCCTGGGGGAGATGCCTGTCAAGAGCTTCAAGTCCTGAAGACTTCTCCCAGTCGCCAAGTAACGTAAAGTGGCAACTAGCCTCTGCTCCGCACTGATGGCTTGCCTCATGCAGGTATCCTGCTTGCTGATATAGGGGGTCAGCATAGCCAGCAGACGCTCAAAAACGGGGTCTGTCATCCAGAGATAATTCCAGAAATCCTCAGGATTATTCTCACAGAGCTCACGGAGCAAAGGCATATGCGAGAATTGGTCACGCTGGCGCAACCAATTCTTCATCCATGAACTCCTCCTCGCCCTGTTCATGGATTGGACTCGGGTCAAAGTATTAACCCCAAAACCAAGTCCCCACGCAGCACGAACTCGAGAACGAGTACGTCCACGCGACATGGCTTCAAAACGGTCGGCTGGTCAAACAAACAAACTTATAGCAAGCGCACTGAAGAACAGCAAGGTCTATGAAGAACGACCTGATAATCTGGAATGTGTGGACCAGAACGGCCTGCTAGGCAGGTTACGAACTGACCAACACGCACTGAAAAGCAGATACAAACCTCACAAGCACAAACTGAACCACAGAAAACGATCGAAATAAGCTGAAGTGTGAAAAGCGCTAATCGTCTCTAACCAAACTTCTACACGAGATAAACACGAGATTAGCAGAAGGAGCCCAAAGGGTGCCGTAGTGGGGCATGAACTTCCTTTTTATAGTCCCGTCGTACGTGCTGTATGTCACCGCGTTCCAAACCAGCGGACTTTTGCAGTGATCGTGTGTGTCCAAGTCCGTCCCTTTTTAAGTCCGGCGCAAGGAGCCGACAAAGTCCGGCGTAAAGTCCACCGAGCAAAGTCTGCCGTAAAGTCCGCTCGTGTGTACGCGGCATAAGTCTAGAATGTAAGATTTGTGTTCGTTAACCTTATTATAAGAGACATCTCTAAATCTTTTCAATAACATTTGTACCGATGCTAGGGAGGAATGGGTTTGTGATCATCATTATCACGTCATCTGCAAATAAATTAATTTTATTTTCTATAGTGCCAATTTTGAAATCTGTTATTTTGCTATTGTTTCGTACATGTTCTGCTATGGATTCCATCACTAGATTAAAGATGATTAGTGAAAGTGGACAACCTTGACGGGTGCCATTCGTTATGGAAAATGGGTGTATACCTGTGCTGAGGGGGAGGAGTACAGTGCCATTATGGCAGACAGTATGGGTCCCTGGGAACCAAATTTACTGAGAGTAGCTTTAAGATACTCCCAATGAACTCTATCAAACGCCTTCTCTGCATCCAGAGATAGGAGCAGGTAAGGCGTCCGAGTCGACTCAGCATTATGGATTATGTTGACAATTCTTCGTGTTGCATCAGTTGTCTGTCTCCCTTTTGTTAAGCCTGATTGGTCTTGATGGATTAGAAGGGGCATTAGAATGAGTAATCTATTGGCTATTAATTTAGCATATATTTTCGTGTCTAGGTTGAGGAGAGAAATGGGTCTAAAGTTTTGTGAACATGTAGGTTCCTTACCTGGCTTCGGTAGAGTGATAATCAGAGCATTTAGCATTTCAGGAGGGAGAGAGGATGACGAGGCAGCGTCATTGCATACTGTAGTTAAGAAGGGTGCTAGGATTGTTCCAAATTGCTTGTAATATTCTCCCGTAAGGCCATCTGGGCCTGGAGATTTGTTAGAGGGCAGAGCTGAGATTATGTTCCTGATTTCTAGAGCAATAAACGGGGTGTTTAATGTGGATAATTGTTCTTTGGATAGTTTGGGAAGGTTGAGTTTGCAGGGAAATGATTCTATGTCATATAATGATAGTGGTTTGACAGAGGTGTCATCTTTTAAATTATAGAGCGTATTGTAGTAGTGACTAAACGCGTCAGCAATGGCTTGTGGGTCTATCAGTTTTTGTTTGGTAGCTGGATGAAATAGACGGGTAATTTTAGTTTTAGAGTAATGACCTTTGATTCTGTTAGCCATTGCTTTCCCTGCCTTATTGTTAGTGGAGTAGTGTTTTGCTCTAAAGTAGGTATGTGCTTTTTCGAATGATTATAACATGTGAGATTTTAATTCCTGTCTAAGGGAGTCTAATTTTGTTTTTGTTACAGGATCAGGAGTAGATTGGTTTTGGTTTTCTAATGTTTTGATATTGGAAGTAAGTAGCTTTAGATGCTGTGATCTCCTCCTCCTCTCTCTAGCACCAATTTGTATGAGGATCCCTCTTATGAATGCCTTATGGGCATTCCAAAGGACAGTGTTATCTCTGACAGTTCCTGTATTAGTGTCAAAGTATTCTTCTAGGCGTTCTCTGATGTAGACAGAATGAATTGGTGACTTAAGGATTGCAACATTTGCTCTCCAGATCCGTGTTCGGGAGGTCGATGGTGAGTCATCTATGGTCATGGTGTCTGGCGCGTGGTCTGACCACGTAATGGTGGATATTTCTGAGGAAGATATTTTGGGTAATGTCCATTTGTCTACTAAGAAATAGTCAATTTGTGTGTAAGAATTATAGCGAGGGGAGAAGTAGGAATAGTCTCTTTTGGTGGTATGGTGACATCTCCATACATCAAGTAGGTCATTGGACCTAATGAAGGATCCCATAGGTGAGGGTAATCTGTTAGAGCGGGAGGAAGAGTTGATGAAGTTATCTGGGACTATATTAAAGTCTCCACAGATGATAAGTTGACCTATTTGAAACAGTTGATTTTCTTCATCAGTTTGGATAGGAAGTTGATTTGTTTCTTGTTGGGGGAATAAACTGTTACAATGGTGTACCTGTTGTTATTCAGGGTGCAGTCTAGAACAAGATATATGCCATCAACGTCAATAAGGCTATCGTGGAGAGTGAAGGAGCATGTGTTTTTGACAGCTATCATGACTCCGTTCTTTTTTTCTGGGCCTGAGGCTTTAAGATGTGGGTAAAATTTTTGTTGGTACATGGAGGTTCTGCATTGGACTTAAAGTGCGTCTCTTGGATGCATAGAACTTCGCAGTGGGAGTCTTGTGCAGTTCACCACAGGGATGCCCTTTTGGCTGGATGGTTTAGCCCTTTCACATTGAGTGATAGGAATTTGGGCATTATGGAAGTGCTGTGGTAGTAATTCAGATTTGGGTAGTGCTTGCAGTTACTTGGATGAGCGGGGTGTTCAGCAGGGAAATCCGCAGTACTCGTTAGATTTGCAGTTTAGATGAGGCTGCGGTCGTAAAGGAGGTTCAGATTCAGATGTTCTTGTGCTCTCAAGGATAAGAAAGGTAGGGAGGGAAACAGTAAATGGCAGTTAGTATGGTATAGAAAGGGTGAGGGAGGCAGGGGTCAGCAGTAAACCAGTGAACTGCTTGTCAAAGATGAGGGTAAAATTTGTGTACTATCTGCAATGAGCAGGCACCGAAGCGGAGTGCAGGGTTAAAGTTAGCTTAGTAACATCACTAACCTGGTGTTCATTTGTTGGAGTTTGAATGCGGTCTGTTGTTGTAAACTTGTGAGTTTGCTGTTTGGGACGTCTGGGCCGTTGAGTCGTACTCAGGGATGATGCCCCATGTGCGGAGTAATTGTATGCCTTCTTCCACTGTGTGGATGCTGTGTCGTACTCCATTTCTGGTGATCAGAAGCTTGGTTGGAAATCCCCATTGATACGGGATCCTGTGGTTATTGAGGGGTTTTGTGATGGTCTGTAGTTGACGCTGCCGTTGGCGGGTATATTGAGAAATGTCAGCAAAGAGTTTTAGTTTTGCGTATGGGGGTGGAAGTTGATCAAGGCGTCTCGATTTAGCAAGTAGCATATCTTTGGTGTGGAAGAAGTGTACCCTCATCTGGGTGTCTCGAGGTATTTCTGCAGGCAAGTGGGGTGGTTTTGGGAGGCGATGTATTCGATCGATGATGGTTTTGACCGGTGGGAAAACTGGTAGGTGTGTTGAGATAAGTTTCCTTGCGTAGGCATTCAGGTCTGCTGTCAGGATAGTTTTGGGTATCTTTACGTTATTGCGTCTCGATCGTTCTTTGAGGTCCGCCATTTTGGCCCTCACCCAGAGATGTTCTTCGCGGGTATGGTTGTGTGCATCTACCAAATCATTAACAGTTTCAGTCATGGCACTCATCTGTTTTTCAATGTGGCCCACTTTTTTTCCTGTGTACATCATCTCCGCTTTAAATGCAGTGAACATGGAGGAGATGTCATTATGGAGAGAACTGTGTAGTGACATCAGCATCTCCTTTAGCATTGTATCTATGACTGGCTGGTTAGATGTAGGGAAGGCTGCTATAGGGGAGGATACAGGCTTCTGTGTGAGGAGATTTTCTAATGCAGGCCTTACCTCCAGGGTCTGCTCGTCTGCATCCAAGTGCATCCGCGATTTGGCTGGGCTGCTGGAGGTGGAAGACGGTCCAGATGGTGGATGGGAGAATTGAGGCATTTTCCTGGGAGGAGTCATCAGCATCAGGTAAATCTGTATAGGAATCCTTTGTGTGCTGTGAGGCGCCGTGGGTGCCATCTTGGATTTTATCTCCCTGAGGGAGAATGAAGAAATTTGTCAGTTTTTTTGGTTGATTGCATTTTGGTGGTCTGGTTTATTGAGGTAGAGGATCGGTTCTCTGTTCGGTGCAGGAGCTGTGAAGTCAGGCTTCCATACTGCTCTGCGGTTTGCCACGCCCCCTTTTTTCATATCTTTTTAATTAAGTTTTTTGTAATCAAATATACAAGAATGCTTTTGCATAGCATACATTTTCACAAAAGATATAGCTCCAAAGATTTTTGTGTAAATTGAAAAGTATTGCCATTACATATGACATATACACAACCAAGGGCTCAGATCTTCAATAATCTGCTTGTGTTGAAGTGAGAGGATAGCCAGAATCACCTAAAATACAGATTGAAATCACTATTTTTAGAACACCATTAATATATCATGATTAGTGGATAACAATAGTAAGCATTTTTACATACATGTTGTATTCATTGGATAGACATAATTTTAATTTGAAGGCCTTAGGCCATATGTAAACTGGCTTAGGTGGAAATACTTAGACTGGATCATGGCTGCAGATGCAGCTGCAATCCTGGTGTAATTTTGTTGCGAATGCAATGTTCTTTTCTCTCCAGGCAGCCAAATAAATCTACAAGGGGCAGAAGGGGGTGCCCTTTTCTAAACGCCACCCACCATCCTTTCTGGGCCCTGGCATTTAAATAGTAAACTAGGGAATAATGCAAGCTACTGTGGCAGAAGGACAATGAAAAGTGGCAGAACGTTCCTTGCCCTGATCACTTGTGTGATGTAATAAAACAGAAGCAACATGTCTTTTATCACTTTGATTTTGATTATTTGTTTAATAGCCATCACTAGCCAATAGATGAGCCAAGCCAAACAATCTGATTTGTATTGTTTTTTGGAAGGTGTGAGTTAAACATATGAATATACAGTAAACTTCTATTATCAATTTATCTATGTGCCATGCATTTAGATATATATTATAATGAAAGGTATGTTACCGAGAAGTCAGCTTCCGGTTAATCTGATATTGTCAAAATCCTGGTAGAGCTGCGACTGTTTTATTGTATGGGCTTTATGAACAGATCCAGGGAAGCCAGTGACCACATTTTGGATGAACATGTTTGCATCGCAAACAACCTGAACATTTAGTGAGTGGTATCCCTTCCTATTATGATATACACTATATTGTCAAAAGTATTGAGGCAGCTGCCTTTACACGCACATGAACTTTAATGGCATCCCTGTCTTAGTCCGTAGGATTCAATATTGAGTTGGCCCACCCTTTCCAGCTATAACAGCTTCAACTCTTCTGTGAAGGCTTTCCACAAGGTTTAGGAGTGTGTCTATGGGAATGTTTGATGGTTCTTCCAGAAGGTCATTTGTGAGGTCAGGCACTGATGTTGGATGAGAAGGCCTGGCTCACAGTCTCTGCTCTAATTCATCCCAAAGGTGTTCTATTGGGGTTGAGGTCAGGACTCTGTGCAGGCCAGTCAGGTTCCTCCACCTCAAACTTGCTCTTCCATGTCTTTATGGAATTTTTGCTTTGTGCACTGGTATTCAGTCATCTTGGAATAGGAAGTGGCCATCCCCAAACTGTTCCTACAAAGTTGGGAGCATGACATTGTGCAAAATGTCTTGATATGATGACGCCTTAAGAGTTCCCTTCACTGGAACTAAGGAGCTAAGCCCAACCCCTGAAAAAAAAACCCACACCATAATCCCCCTTCCACCAAATGATTTGGAGGGGTGGCCCACTAACTTTGGCAATATAGTGTGTGTGAGCGAGTTTGAGGAACATGATTGGCCTGCACAGAGTCCTGACCTTATTCTGATAGAACACCTTTGGGATAAATTAGAGCAAAGACTGCGAGCCAGGCCCAACATCAGAGCCTGACCTCATAAATGCGCTTCTGGAAGAATGGTCATACATTCCCATAGACACACTCCTAAACCTTGTGGACAGCCTTCCCAGAAGAGTTGAAGCTGTTATAGCTGCAAAATGTGGGCCAACTCAATATTGAGCCCTGTGGACTAAGACTGGGATGAAATTAAAGTTCATGTGCGTGTAGACGCAGGCATCCCAATACTTCTGGCAATATAGTGTACTGTATGTGCTCTTTATCAGATGGAGAAGAAAAAGGAACATGAGTGCAATCTATCGCATAGAAACCATTCTTAATTTGATCTCACTCATGATGTGTGGTAGGCAAGTATATATACCTGTATTTGGATACATCTTGCCTGAAACCCTGCAGGTCCAAAGTAAGTAGATGTGAAAAAAGATGGCTAGGATACTCCAACCACCTCTCCAGCTACCATCTGAAATGAGGCCTTGCCAAGAAAATGCAGGACAGCTAGCAACTCACAATTCCCCAGACAGCACCATAATCAGCTCTTTGGGCAGGCAAAATTTAGTCAGCGCTTCTACTTCTGTGAAATGATCAGGTAAGGTGTCCTGACACATTATAACCGCTCTTCTTCTTCTCGCTCTCCTTTGAATGGCTTAAAATTCCAACAAATTAGCCTCAAAAAGCTCTGTTAGTGATTTTGGTAAGAACAATGCTACGTCCAGCTGCCAAATGTCAATAATGACTCACCAAATTCTCATTAGATTGTGAATTGGCATTTTTAAACACTTCCATGCCCTGTCCATTGAGGTGTGGTGGCTCCTTAACAAACCAAAGTTATTCATTCCTTAAATACCACAATGTATTTATTGCATGCATTTTTAATTTTTGTTTCCTTTTGTGAATTGACTTTAATGCTGTTTTATGTGGTATTTATCAAGCGGTTTTGGATTTTACCGCACAAAGGGATAGTGAACTGATGTTTTCAGCATCACATGTGATATTTTGGAAAAATGTGGCAGATCACCTTAATACCGCATACGATCTGTTTTAGTGAATGAAGTCCATGGTCTTATATTCATGTATGTTGTTTGTTTTGGAGACCTAACATTTGATAAAGGAACCATAAAGGTGCATAGATAAAGCAAAAAGATTAATTTAATTCACGCTTATTCTAAGGTTTATTGGTTTTATTCAGCATGTTTTAACTGCGATGATGGTATTTTTGCTTAAAATGTTGCTATACTCCCTCAGCACACACAAATAATAAAAGGATGCTCTGTTTTACGAAAGTTTCAAGTAGAGATAGCTATGGGTTTGGATTATGCATTGGGCTTGCTGCAAGACCAACCTATTTGCAGCTCACAAAAATGGTGAACTGCTGCAGCCATTCGTTGCCATAGCAAATAACTAACCATAATGCACTTCCTAACACCTGAACTCATTTCAGGTGGCTTAAAATGGCCTTGTTATGTGCCAGTCCCCTCACTATTAAAAGGTGGGATCTCAGCAGCCATATTGACAATGTGCTTAGCTGTGATAAGGTAAGTATAGAGAGTGCTGCTGATACAGGAGTTTTGTGTTTTGCTTGTAGAAGGAGCTCAATGTTATCCTAGGTCTCCATGCACATTATGATGTTTAGAGGGCATATTTTAAGATCAGCGCTTAGAGGCATAAAAACCTTTCTGGTTTGCTATTTTCATTGGAGCTTTATGGCAAAAAACGTTAAACACTCCTAAACTCTCCTAAACCCCTGTACAAACACACTCTATATACGCATTTTTTAATTGCAAAAGGTACTGGAATTTTTTATCTTAATGCCACTGGTGTACATCCTCCAGCTTCTTTACAGCTCCCCCATTTGCACTGTCTACAACCATAACAAACTGAATGTGTGTTTTTAAAGGGCATATCTCCTAATTTTGCAGGCTGCAATTTTTCACAGCTGTGCCTGTTCATTCACACTGCAGTAATAGCAGGCTGCTTTTTTGTGGTGCATCAGTGAGTGCACTTTTACAGCAGTATATTGTAGTGCGTCAGTGCACTTTTACTGCAGTATATTGTAGTGCGCCAGTGCATTTTTCCTGCATTATATTGTAGTGAGCCAGTGCACTTTTACTGCATTATATTGTAGTGAGCCAGTGCACTTTTACTGCATTTTATTGTAGTGAGCCAGTGCACTTTTACTGCATTTTATTGTAGTGAGCCAGTGCACTTTTACTGCATTATATTGTAGTGTGTCAGTGCACTTTTACTGCAATTGATTGAAGTGCATTAGTGCAGTTTTATTACAGTATATTGTAGTGCATCAGTGCAGTTTTAATGCAGCATATTGAAGTGTGCCAGTGCAGTTTCACTGCAGTATATTGTAGTTTGTCAGTGGAGTGTGTCTGTGTAGTGCAGTGTTTTACACTGCATTACATAACATTTAGTGTTGTACAGTATACAGTGCTGTACACCCCCTCCCCTTTTTTTTGGTTGCTGTGTGTTATCTGTCAGCGGCAGTGTACCAAACACCACTTTCCATTGAATAAAGTGAGGCCAATTACACATTTCCCTGTCTCTGTTATAACTCAGTAATAACCCCCCCCCATCATGTTTGGGAGGCCAACAAGGAGAGACATTCCTGTGCCACTATGAGGGGACCAGCAGCATCTGTGTCTACAGGCAAAGGTGGATGTGGTCCGTCCTCAGGCAGGGCACCATTTCCTCTGTTTAGTGATGTTGCCCATGCTATCCAGCCCCAGCATGCATAGGAGGAGGTGGCATGGCTTACTAAACCATCCTCATCCTCTATCACCCAAGCAGAGACTAGTGTGCAGTCCACCATAGCTGCTGGACCAGCTTATTCTGCCTTCCCATCCACAGCTACCCCCGCCTTAGCCCCAGCATCATGCATGGAGGAGTCAGCTGAGTTATTTTAACACAGTCAGCCACTTTGATGATGCACAGGCATTGCTTGGTTCGGATGTTGGTTCTGACTCTTTGGTTGAGGAAGGTAGGAACATCAGCCTACAGAGAGGGAAGAACACTGATAAACAACAAATTGGTAGTCCTGTTCCCTCAGCCACAGCTTATTGCCAAGTTGCCTCCAATGATGATGAGGATGGAGGCGAGGATGATAATGAGGTCACTGATGTGACTTAGGTGCCAGATAGAGCAGAGGAGGAAAGTGACGGTGAGACTTAACCCCTACGAGGCAGCCATAATGGAAGAGTAGAGAGCAGCCAACCAATTTTATCAGATTGTGGAGCTGTTATCTCCCAGCCCACTTCCCACAGCTCAGCTGTCTGGGCCTTTTTCAGCACATCTGCAGCCAATCACACTGTTGCAATTTTCAGTCTTTGTCTCAAGCAGATTACGCATGACAAAAACACCAGCCATTTGGGTACCACATGCTTGACAAAGCATTTAACCTCCCACCACTCAGCCCATTGGCAAGAGCACCTGAAAGCCACACAAGAGGGATGCAATTCTTCTTCTCCTCAGCTTTCAGGTCTACTCCGCTATATCTCATGACCTCTCAGCAGCCTCAACTGACAGGGATGATGGTATAACAAAGGGTGTCACAGGTCCTTGCAGCAGTTCTGCCATCAGCATGCCACTAACTATAGAATAAAACAGGCACCTTTCTCTGCCCCAGCTGCTGCAGCAAAAAAAAAGTACAGTCCCTACCACCCACATACCCAGTCTATATTTGAGCTTGTCCAAATGAAGAAAGCTTGCAGGTAAAATCAATTTAAATTTATAAAAGTCAGTTTTTGCTGCAGCATGTTCTGTACACGGTACCGATGTGCCACTTTACAGGCAGACTATGGGGACCCCCCAGGCACTATATTTAAAGGAGTTTTTCAATTTTTTTTGTTTCACTTTAAGCATCAGTAAAACACTGCTCATTTAAAAATGATCTTTTTTTCAAACTTGTTTGCATTGATACATGTCACCCAGGGCAGTACCCAGACCCCCATACCATTTGTATGCCCAATAACTTGCATATAAGCCTTCAAAATTGGCACGTTAGATTTTTCCCATGCGGGTTCCATACGTAGACTATAGCCACCCTGGCGGTATGATTATGTCAGATTTTTGCGTTTCAAATTGGTACGTTGTTTTGCATAGAAATTTGGCGTTTTATATTGTAGGCCTGTACTTCTTAGTAATAACACACTTAAATCTGTCCAAACAAAAGTCTAGTAGGCATCCCGGGTATGATAAAGTTTGAAAAATGAAATAATAAATTATAATATAATAACTATAATTTAGAAAAAATATTAATATAATAATTATAAAATGAATTTTCAGAATTTCACTATCGCTCTATTCTGCAAGTGTTCTAAATTACTATCGCTGTTTTCTAGCTGGTCTAAAACCGCTTTTGACGTAAAGGGACACTGTTTGGTTGCCATGGACAATCTTAAGTTTCCAGGCAGAAAGAACAGTATATATAATATAAAACTGCATGCAGGGCATTGGACAAAGCACTAGGGACAAAAGGGATGTGAAATGATTTGATACAGTACACTGCAATCTTACAGATTACATTACTATATGTGTTATGTATTGTGTACTTTTTGAATTTGTCACTGGGCTCCGCCCCCATGCGACGCAGCGCTCGCAGGGAACGGAGCCCGGCACACAGAGCATTGGGCGGAGGACACAGCCCACGGACACAGTGGGGGGGACATCGCAGGATTCTGGGAACAAGGTAAGTATACTGCACCAGGAGCCTGAGATGCAATCCTGAGTGTGGCTCGGGGTTTCCGCTAATGGTACTGAAATTTAACCCCAAGCCACACTCGGAATTACCACCAGGGAGGTTATTGGGATTCGTCTTTTAGCTCCAAACTTTTGCGATGTTCCAAAGTTAAGGCATGAACCGAACGGAGGGGCTGTTCATCCCATCTCTAGTCAGGAGGTTGTTGAGAGACAGGGTAGAGCATTGCCACCCCTTAACACAAAGTGCTCAGGCAAGTAACTTCATATCCGTATTACCAACTGTTAAAATTCATATGGCATTTTCGAGGCTGGGTTTACTTCTTACAAACTTTGCTTGAGTTCTTTAGATTGCAGTACTTGAGTACCTTTTCTTATGGGCCCTGTCTGTATGCATGGACCTTTACACCTAAAATCATTTTTAGGATCAATATCTGTCTGCAACAACTGATAGCTAATTGGCAACATCTTAGATAATTTTTTTTCTAATATATTGACTCTTTTCTCTTAATTTTTTAGATTATTATTTTAAGCTTGGGATGATTAGAGCACATAAGGCAGCTGTTGCTCTTGGTCCATTCAGGAGCTTATTTTTTCATAGTTTGAAAGGGAAAAAATAAGAACAAGTACAGTGTACACCTAAACCACCTCACTCACCATCAATGTTATTTACTGCACTCCTTCCCTCATCACTGTAGATAAACTAAAAGATTGGCATACAGCAGTTAGGCCTGTTTCTAATGATTAAGACTTTCCTACTGCTGGCCAGTTTTACACTGCTGTATTCTCTACAGTTTCATCATTGTTTTTGCTATATCTTCTGTGGTATCTTCAGTCTTTTTTTAAGCCTTTGTGTCATTATCAATAGTAGTGTGACTAACACTGTATGACTAAGCAGAACAAGATGGAAAAATATATAACTTTTTTTAAACAAATGTCCTTAATGTTTGCTTTGGCCTCCATGCAATAGTCACAGCAAAGTAGATAGAAAACCTTTAACTTTGGCATCAACACCAGTGTTCTTTAGAACAGAAGTTCCATTTGTTTTGAGTGAAATATCTTTGTTAAAGATGTAAAGACATAACACAAACACTTCATAGGTATTCTTGTCCATGGAAGTCGAAGCAGGTTATTCTGCAGTCTTGTTTTTTGCGGTTACGAACTTGTATCTGACTGTGCTTGTTCAATACCCACCCTGACCTTTTGTTTGTCCCTGTTTCTGATATTGCCTGTCAACTATGCCCCATTCCATAGATCTTTCCCTGGCCACTGCACAGGTGTGTTTCAGAGCTGTGATTGGGCACACTCACCATGAATGTCCATGACTCCTTGAAGGGTGCTCTGATGAAGATTTTGTGTGCGCTTTGACTTTGTGACCTCTCCGCCCCATAGCACAGAGAGCCCACTATTAATTTTTTGTGTAACAATATAATTTTCTCTGCACTTCAGAAAGGTGCTTTCTAAACTATTAAACAGTTCCTCTCGCAATTCGCATCATTGACCTGTTTCACATATTTGCTGTATGTGTTAATTATTAAATTTTGCTTGTTCTCTTTCATTGGGTTTCTTGATTGAGACTTACATCTCTTTTGAAACCTAAGTATCCACCTTTTTCCATTATGCTATCTTTATTCAACATTGTCAGGTGAGCCCATGAATGCAGTTGAGGACAAATAAAAAACTATTTTACATCAGAGAATCATGTGCAGATAACACCAAGAGAATGTCTTATAGCTGCCACCTCTGCAAAGTCAATATCTGAGTTGGCAACTTATTTTGCAAGGGACCCATTTTTTATTTTTGCATATGGACAAGGTGGGCTTTTATTATCTGTAGTAGCTAGTTTGCCTTGCTTTCCCTGCCCATGTTTTCTTCACTAGGGCTTGGAAGGCCTTACAAGGAAAAAATAAATAAGAGATAAGATATTTAGAAAAAAATAGTCTATAAACACAAAATACTGTTAAACATACCCCCCCCCCCGCCCAATTAGCATAACTTTTGCTTGTCGCTTTAGGTGTGAATAACCTCTTTTTTTTATAAAAGAGAAGAGCAAGCAGCTTATAACTGTAGGATTATGCTCTAATATCTGCTGCTGCCTTTCCTTCCACCTGGCTCTAAGCTTTCCCTACCTAATTTTTGGCTGTCTGCTCTTCCCCCTGTGCTGAAGAAGGTAAGGCAGCCTATAGTCATAGGTTTACCCCTTGCAGCTATACCTTCAGCATGGTGGATCCTTGCACAATTAGGAAGTATGGAAAAGAGTTACAGGTCACATCCTCAAAGTGGGGTTTGCTGGGCTCCTTCTGGGATAGTGAAAGTAGATCCCCCAGATTTTCCTATTGTATCAGGGAGGGGTGAAACATCCCTCTTGGAGCCTTCCACAATTTTCTTCTTCTACCCCCCTCACCACCAGCACCCAACCCTTCTCCTCCTGCTCTACACTAGCACACCAACCCTCCTTTTTGTATTACTAATCTGCCTCCTTGTGGCTCATGGCATTCCATATGCTGGTGGAGAGCATGGATTGTGTGAAAAGTGATGGTGGGTGGAGTATGACTTCCAGGCAAAATCATGGTGGCTAAGTACCTGACACTGTGGTTAATGTAAGCAACACATTTGTGTAAATGGAAGACACAGGGCATGGGGATCATTTGGAGAAACTTCTTTCTTCCACTCCAGCAGCAGTATCATTATTGTCTTGTCTCTAGCCATTCAAAAGGAATATGGCAAAATAAGCTGAATTAGAGCAGGAAGAGGGCTCATGAGCAACACTAGTAAAGCAAGTGGCTGTTCTTCAGGTGAAAGAGATAAAGGAGGAATAGAGTATATGAGCAGCATTGGCCAAAAAAAAGTAATAAACAAGAATGTTTTGAAACCAAAGTAGATATGGTGGTATTGGTGGAAATGGAGGACAATAATGAAAAGGGATACTAAGTGGCTGCCATGCACCCTTAAAAAGTAGGAGGAGGAGGAGGAGGAGATGGGTGCTTTAGCAGTTAACAAAATAAATGGGCTGCTATGCACCTTTGAGAAAGAGGAGGAGGAAAAGAGAGTGCTTGCAACACTTAAAGGGGTTGTAAAGGTAAATTTAAAAAAAAAAAAAAAATAACAAACATGTTGTTATACTTACCTTCACTGTGCAGCTCGTTCTGCACAGAGTAGCCCCGAACCTGGTCTTCTGGGTCCCTCGGCGGCTGTTTCAGCTCCTCCCCGCAAGCATTAACCACCTTAATGTGAGCTCCCTCGCATGGTGGTGAGTGCTTGCGGGCGCGCTCCCGTGATACAGCCGGCGGCTATAGCCGCTCGCTGTATCACTCGGCCCCGCCCCCCGGCGCGCCGCGTCATCGGATGTGATTGACAGCAGCGCGAGCCAATGGCTGCGCTGCTTTCAATCCATCCACTGCAGCCAATCAGCGACCAGGCTGAGCTGCAATGGAGATGACGAGAACGAGCAGCGCAGATTCGAGGTGTCAGGTAAGTAAAACGGGGGGCTGGGGGGCGGCGGTATTGTCAAAAGTTTTTTCACCTTAATGCATAGAATGCATTAAGGTGAAAAAATGTTTACCTTTACAACCCCTTTAAGAAAAAAAGGCAATGCTACAGTATCTCACGGAAGTGAGTACACCCCTCACATTTTTGTAAAAATTTTGTTATATATTTTCATGTGACAACACTGAAGAAATTACACTTTGCAAAAGCCTCTTATAAAGATGATGCACAAGAAGGGCCCACAAACAATTTGCTAAAGACAAGCAGACTAAGGACATGGATTACTGGAACCCTGGGGTCTGATGAAACCAAGATAAACTTATTTGGTTCAGATGGTGTCAAGTGTTTGTGACAGAAACCAGGTGAGGAGTACAAAGACAAGTGTGTCTTGCCTACAGTCATGCATGGTGGTGGGAGTGTCATGATCTGGGGCTGCATGAGTGCTGCTGGCACTGGAGAGCTACAGTTCATTGAGGGAACCATGAATGCCAACATGCACTGTGACATATTGAAGCAGAGCATGATCCCCTCCCTTTGGAGACTGGGCCACAGGGTAGTATTCCAACATAATGACCCCAAACACACCTCTAAGATGACCACTGTCTTGCTAAAGAAGCTAAGGGTAAAGGTGATGGACTGACCAAGCATGTCTCCAGACCTAAACCCTATTGAACATCTGTGGGGCATCCACAAACGAAAGGTGGAGAAGCGCAAAGTCTCTAACATCCACCAGCTCTGTAATGTCGTCATGGAGGAATGGAAGAGGACTCCAGTGGCAACCTTTTGAAGTTCTGGTGAACTCCATGCCCAAGAGGCTTAAGGCAGTGCTGGAAAATAATGGTGGTCACGCTTTGGGCCCAATTTGCACATTTTCACTTAGGGTGTACTCATTTTTGTTGCCAGTGTTTTAGACATTAATGTTTGTGTGTTGAGTTATTTTGAGGGGACAGAAAATTTACACTGTTATACAAGTTGTACACTCACCACTTTACATTGAATTGTTGTCACATGAAAAGATATAATAAAATATTTACAAAAATGTGAGGGGTGTACTCATTTTTTGTGAGATACTGTATGTGACTTGTTTCAGTGAAGTGCTGCTCCCACCATGCTCTGTGGTGCATGTGGTACCTCATGCATGTGGTACCTGAATGGCTGTTACTATTTTAAATAAAGTCATTTATGTTTTTAATATCTTAGGTATAATTGGGGATACAGGTAAGGAGTTTGGGCAATGTGAAGTTGTGGGTTTGAAGTGTTTTTGCACACTCTATTATGACATTTTATTAAACATTTAAGACAATGCAGTGTGGTGCTATGAAAAAAGAAGCTATATTTAGCAGTCCAAAAGTGATCAAGTAAAAGAAAATCATAAAGATGCACTACATTTTAGGCTGCAGTGGCCATAACTGTTGTAGCTAGTCACATCAAAGCAAAAATATACAGTTATGGAATCACTATGAAAAATATATATGCTGTTAATAAATTTGCATCTTTAGTTATACTAGCATTATCTAATATCCAAAAGAGCATACAAAAATGCATGGACACTCTCAAAGTCTTTCCAGCACGATTTGGGTTTTCAGCATCTTGGATGTAGTCTGGAAAATGCACATGCTTATACAAATTGGATTAAAGATATGAACTGATCAAATGTGACTTAGCGTTTAGCTGAAAATCTTTTAATTTGCCTCCTTATTACATTCAATATTTTTACACATAAATCATGATAACTTGCAAGAGATTTGCTAGATTCATTACTGTGAACTATCCAAGCTTTACTGTCTGCGGGAAAACTCATTCCCAGTTAAAAGGTAAGGGCAAGATGATTTTTTTTTTTTTGTCCCTAGTCATGTAACAATTTTAGCAGTTTTAGGGCAATCAGCCACATTATCAATTTATTATATACTGTATATGTAGTACATATTTATTATTCCTGTTTTATGGTCAATATGTATTTAGGATTATTTCATATCATAGATTCATCACACCACTAAAATATCCATCTTTTTTCTCTTTTACACTGGTGGTCTGTGTAGAAGTGACCTCTTACTGTACATTGGATGTCAGTGGAAAATTAGCCCTCTACATTTGTGTTCAGAGTAGTTGAGAGATCAGTCAACCACTGCTCACTGTTTAAAGCAAAACTAAAGTGTGATCTTTAAAAAAAATGCTGACAATTAGCATTTTTATGACGGAAGAGACTCTATGGGGTTGATTTTCTAAAACCAAATACACTGTTCACTTTGCAAGAGAATTTTTCCTTAGATTAGTAAATGTGGTAAAAATTCACTTTGCAAAGAATTTCTGACTATATGCAAAGAAGAAAAAAAAACAGTATTTTTGCGCTATCAACCTTAAAAAAAAAAATCCACTTATTTTTATATTACATTATATTCTTATTCTTAAATTCCAATTATTACACTAAAAAGTGTACTTACACCTCCTAAAACCAATATGATAATTAGTGTTGGTTGAATAGTTCGGGCCAAGCATAAGTTCAGCCTGAACATTGGCTATTCGCCTATTCGGCAAACACCCAAATTTTTGGGGCGTTCGACCGTTTGCTCGGCCTGCCGGACACCCCACAATGCATTGCACTGCACAGTGCATTAGAAGCCCTGATTGGCTGAAGCAATAAAGGCTTTGCCCAATCAGGCAACACTGCCAGAGCCATGATTAGAGAACCTCATGATGACTTCATGATGAGCCAATCATGGCTCATTGCTCATAGACCCACCCCACACTATAAAAGGTTCCTTCCCACAGCAGACATTTGCAGTGTGATATTGGAGTTGAGATAGATAGAACAGGGCTTTGTTCATAGCTACTAGCAAGTTAGTGTGCTATAGTGTGAAATTGTGATTATATTGTGAGTGTAGAGGGTCAGTGTAGTGTGAATATAGTGATAGTGCAGTGTGAGTTTACTGCAACCTTCCTTTTTCACTTTAGTGTCAGTTTAGTGTGTCAAGGCAGGTTTACTGCAGTATATTGAATAGCATTAGTGAACTTTAGTGCAGTATATTTATTTGCATCAGGGCACTTTTATTGCAATATATCGAATTGCGTTAGTGCACTTTTACTTCAGTATATTGTAGTGTGTCAGTGGAGCGTGTCTGTGTAGTGAGTTGAAGTGCACCAAAAACCACCTTCCATTGATTAAAGTGCATCAAAGTGCACTTTTACTACAGTGTATTGAAGTGCGTTAGTGCACTTTTACTGTAGTATATTGAAGTGCGTTAGTACGCTTTTACTGCAGTATATTGAAGTGTCCCAGAACACTTTTACTACAATATATTGAAGTACGTTAGTGCACTTTTACTGCAGTATCTAAGATTTAATTTGTAAGTAAGGTCCCATAAGTTGGAGGACCGTGTCATGCGGAGATTAGAGGTTATGGCAGTTTTCCATTGGAGGTCATTAAAAGTAGTACCTATATCTCTTTCCCATTTGGTCATAGGGGCATTTTGATAAATGAGGATTTGGCTTGTAGTAAGCTGTAGAAAAGGGTAATACCTTTAGTAGCTATGGTATCAGACCCAAGGTACTTCCAGATTTTTCTGTGAACATATTTGTGGAGGTGGGGATTACCAATTGGGCAGTGAGTTTACTTGGATGTATTTTGAAGTACTCCTTGTTCGGTAATGCAAAGGATTCCTGTAAGGAGGGAAATGGGATAAGGGGGTCACCTGAGTATAGGTCAGATAGGAGTATGATTCCATTTTCCTACCAGGATTTCATATTCATTTCTGGTATGAGTAGTAAAAGCACCGAGATTGGAATTGGGATTTTACAGGGGCTGTCCCCTGTTGTAGTGTTAGCCATGAAATAATCAAAAGCTTTTACTGTGGCTATGATTATGGGGGAGAGATTGGTGTTAAGTCACCCCTATTTCTTCTTTAAACCCGGGTTGGACCTATGGGTGTATGGATAGAACTCTCTGATCGATTGGGTAATCAAGACACACACATGGGATGGTGAATCAAAATTACAATGGTTTACTGGGTTTGCATATTCTGCCTAGAGATATCCCTCAGGCTATATCTAAATATAAGTTTATATATATGTGATCACGTATGCTAGGCAATCTGCCAATTGTTCCAGACATGCGACCATTGTTTCATCACTTCATATATTGCTAAATGTCAAGCTAACCACACGTACATCCTGTTCAAGTACATAGCTCGCAAATTATCTTTGCACTTCTAATTTTCTGCATAAGAAAGCAAAATGCATTTCTTCTATCTAATATATCTTAAAACAGCACTCTAACATCCTTACAATCCCTCCTTTGATCATAACAGACGAAAAGTCTGTATTAATCATCAATATTATTCATTATACCATCTCTGTTTTGTGTAAAGCATAGAAACAAAAGAACATATTATACATGTCATTGAAAAAGCTGATAGGCAGATTGAAAAGTTTTTTAGGGGGGGAAGGGGGAAAAAGAATCTGGCAAGTCACTTCACCCATTTGGGGAACAGGGGGAGAACCAGAGTCTGTAGGGGGCTCCTGTTATTGAGAGAATTAGAGTTCCATTGTTTCATCTGTGGACATGTATATTTTTCGGTGATCAGGGGCTTTCTTTATCCTTGATGCGTGGATCCATTGTGGGCTCTGGTCAGTCAGGACTGCTGTTCTTGCAACTTTCAAGACTTCAAAAGGTCCTTGGAAGATCGGGCCCGTGTGTCTTCTTGCTTCTGGTTGCTTGACCAACACCCTGTCTCCGGGTATAAAAGGATGTGTTGGTTCTGTGGAGAAAGGAGGAAAGGTGATAGCTACCTTGTCATAATTTTCTGTAAGGGTACTTACCAGGTTTTTCACGTACTCTTCCTGTAAAGAATATAGGTTAGGTTCCTCTCCTATTTCTGTTTATTTCCTCTGTGTTGGTTTTCCCATTAATATCTCATAAGGGGATAAGCCGTTTCTGGAATGGGGTGTGGTACGGTTTTGGAAAAGTATTGCGGGAAGAAAAGCTAACCAGTTTCTCAAAGTTCCTCCTGTCACTTTCTTTAGTTTATCGTTAATATTTCTGTTCATCCTTTTGCTCCTGCACTTTTGGGATGATAAGGGATGTGTAGTTTCCATTGAATACCTAACAAATCAACCTATCAGCGAGTGCATTCCCTTTTGCTACTTCTGTTTTATCATATGAGTGCCCGCGAACCTTAATTACATTAATGTGGCGAGGAAGAAGGAGCGCTTTCAATAAAGTGTCCACATGCTATCTATGTAAACATTCACATCCTGTCCTTCAAAGAGCTGACATGCTCTAGTAAGAGCAATTAGTTCTGCTTGTTGCGCTGAAGTTACTTGCAGTGGTTTACTTTCTAAGATAATGTCTGGGAGCATGACAACTGAGTAACCAGTCTTATATGTGTGATCATCAGGACGTGTACAGCTACCATCTACAAACACATGTAGGTAATCAGGGTTGGGGGTGTATTTTAAATCAGAATGTGGTGAAATAGATTCTAAAACCTGAGTGTAGAAACCTGACTTGTGGTGTGGTCTCTGAACATGATTTGATTTCAAGATGTTGTGTGTTAAAAAGTATGAATTCATAACCACTTGTATGTTGTGCTGTCATGTGTTGTGTACTCATGTTTTGCATAAGGTGTACCACCGAATGTGTTGTGTACAATGTTGTATGTCCTCCCAATGTGATTTTGGATGCCTCCTTTACAGCCATTGCACAAGCTTGCACCCCTGAACCTGCACGGGTAATTTTTTTGACAGATATGCAACTGGTCTCAAAACCCCACCATGTCGTTGTGCTAGAATTCCTGCAAGCGCTGGACCTGAGACTACACAATATAAACAGAATAGTTTATTATGGTCAGATAGACCCAATGCAGGTGCCCTTGAGAGGGACGCAGTGAGGATGGCAAAAGCTTGTAGCATTTCCTCAGTCCAATTAATCATTTTTGGAGAGCCCAACAACGTAGCTGCTCTAAGGATTGAATCCCAGTGTGAGCAATCAGGTATCCATTGTCTGCAGTAGACAATCGAGCCGAAGAAGGAGAGCAGCGCGGCTTTCTCCTTCAGGGGACTGAGGCATGTAAGTGCTTTGACCCGAGCCAGTGACACCAAGCGTTCCCATTGTTTGATTATAGACCCCAAATACTCAACCTGCGACCTGCACCACTGGATCTTTTTGCAAGATGCCAAGTGACCTTCTGAGGCGAGGTGATGTAAAAGGTGCTCAGAGTCAGACTCACAGCGTCCCTGGCTCTCACTACTCAGCAGTAGGTCATCTACATATTGAAGCAGTATGGAACCCTGAGGAGGTGTCCAGTCGTCAAGGGATCATTTCCATACCATAGAGAAGTCTGCTGTGCTGTCAACAAATCTTTCTGGGAGCCGTGTTCAGGTCAATTGACCCAGCCCCAAACAAAACCAAAGATCCTTTGTGTGTCCTCCCCAACCGGTACACAAAAAAATGTGTTCCATGGACTAACTATTTCCTTTAGTATGCCTTCCTTTTTGTATTCTTCTATCAATGGTGAAATGCCCTGCAGTTTTTCCTCTGTAAGGGGATATTGTTTTTGGAAGTGTGGTATTGTGTTGGGTTTGAAAGTAGGAGAGTAAGGTGTACAATTAAGATGTCCTACAGAGGTTTTGTCCTTAGCCCAAATTGGGTGATTTGCTAGCGGTCCAGGTAGAAACATGTAATGTCCCCTGAAGTCTTGATATTTAGGATCAGTCAAGTCACATAGTGGAGACTTTGCTGTCAGTCCACCTTCTTGGTCAAATCTTATATTGATTCTTAAAGCAGACATTAAGTCTCTTCCCATTAAGGAAAGGTCAGTCAGTCAAAACAGCAAAACACATAGTTGTAAGAGGTTCGTCCTGAATAGGGATGAGCTTCGTGTTCGAGTCGAACCCATGTTCGACTCGAACATCGGCTGTTCGACCGTCCGTCGAATTCCGAACGTTATGGGCCGTTCGCGCTAAATTCGTGTGGCGCATCACGGCCCATAATTCACTGCGGCATCGCAGTGCATTGCTGGCTGATGATTGGCCAAGCATGCACTATGACCCGCATGCTTGGCCAATCACAGCGCCGTCAGTAGAGAGAGCTGTATCTGGCCAAAGCCAGGGTGGCTTTGGCCAATTATGGCTCAGGGGATTTAGTACACGCCCCGCACTATATAAGGCCGCCTGCACGGCGGCCCTGTGTAGTGTGTTCCGGTGTGCTGAGAGATAGAGAGAGAGACAGACAGTGTCATTTGATTTGAGTTAGATAGATTAGGCAGAACAGTCAGTCAGTTAGCTGCACTTACAGTGTATTTTGTATATATATGCATCCCAGGTGTTGCATATATATATATATATATATATATATACACTGTATTCAGTTTAGCTAGATCCGTTCCTGTTATCTTCTATCTAGACTATTTACATTTGGTGCAGTGCGTCCTGCTCACAGTGTTCAGCTAGATCCGTTCCTGCTATTTACATTTAGTGCAGTGCGTCCTGCTCAGTGTTCAGCTAGATCTGTTCCTGCTATTTACATTTAGTGCAGTCAGTGCGTCCTGCTCACAGTGTTCAGCTAGATCCGTTCCTGCTATTTACATTTAGTGCAGTGCGTCCTGCTCACAGTGTTCAGCTAGATCCGTTCCTGCTATTTACATTTAGTGCAGTCAGTGCGTCCTGCTCAGTGTTCAGCTAGATCCGTTCCTGCTATTTACATTTAGTGCAGTGCGTCCTGCTCACAGTGTTCAGCTAGATCCGTTCCTGCTATTTACATTTAGTGCAGTGCGTCCTGCTCACAGTGTTCAGCTAGATCTGTTCCTGCTATTTACATTTAGTGCAGTCAGTGCGTCCTGCTCACAGTGTTCAGCTAGATCCGTTCCTGCTATTTACATTTAGTGCAGTGCGTCCTGCTCACAGTGTTCAGCTAGATCCGTTCCTGCTATTTACATTTAGTGCAGTGCGTCCTGCTCACAGTGTTCAGCTAGATCTGTTCCTGCTATTTACATTTAGTGCAGTGCGTCCTGCTCACAGTGTTCAGCTAGATCTGTTCCTGCTATTTACATTTAGTGCAGTCAGTGCGTCCTGCTCACAGTGTTCAGCTAGATCCGTTCCTGCTATTTACATTAATGCAGTCAGTGCGTCCTGCTCAGTGTTCAGCTAGATCCGTTCCTGCTATTTACATTTAGTGCAGTCGGTGCGTCCTGCTCACAGTGTTCAGCTAGATCCGTTCCTGCTATTTACATTTAGTGCAGTGCGTCCTGCTCACAGTGTTCAGCTAGATCTGTTCCTGCTATTTACATTTAGTGCAGTGCGTCCTGCTCACAGTGTTCAGCTAGATCTGTTCCTGCTATTTACATTTAGTGCAGTGCTTCCTGCTCACAGTGTTCAGCTAGATCCGTTCCTGCTATTTACATTTAGTGCAGTCAGTGCGTCCTGCTCACAGTGTTCAGCTAGATCCGTTCCTGCTATTTACATTTAGTGCAGTGCGTCCTGCTCACAGTGTTCAGCTAGATCCGTTCCTGCTATTTACATTTAGTGCAGTGCGTCCTGCTCAGTGTTCAGCTAGATCTGTTCCTGCTATTTACATTTAGTGCAGTCAGTGCGTCCTGCTCACAGTGTTCAGCTAGATCCGTTCCTGCTATTTACATTTAGTGCAGTGCGTCCTGCTCACAGTGTTCAGCTAGATCCGTTCCTGCTATTTACATTTAGTGCATTGCGTCCTGCTCACAGTGTTCAGCTAGATCCGTTCCTGCTATTTACATTTAGTGCAGTCAGTGCGTCCTGCTCACAGTGTTCAGCTAGATCCATTCCTGCTATTTACATTTAGTGCAGTGCGTCCTGCTCACAGTGTTCAGCTAGATCCGTTCCTGCTATTTACATTTAGTGCAGTGCGTCCTGCTCACAGTGTTCAGCTAGATCTGTTCCTGCTATTTACATTTAGTGCAGTCAGTGCGTCCTGCTCACAGTGTTCAGCTAGATCCGTTCCTGCTATTTACATTTAGTGCAGTGCGTCCTGCTCACAGTGTTCAGCTAGATCCGTTCCTGTTATCTTCCTACTGACAGGCAGGCTTGTCTGGTTACAGTATATAAAGCTACCTGAAGAAAATTACAGGTGTTCTATCCCAGCTTAGTGCAGCTACAGGCCATTAGTATGTCTGGAAGGCCAAGAAGGAGAGGCAGACAGTCACAAGCCAATAAGAGAGGGCAAGCAGGCTCTGTGTCTAGTGCTGGTCGTGGAGACGGTGCATCCTCATCAGCACGTGGCCATGGGACACGCTTGGCCTTTTTTTCGGCAGCTGGCCGTGTTGGGCCGCAACATGCGGAAGACTTGGTCGAGTGGATGACCAAGCCGTCCTCATCCTCCTCATCCTCTCTCACCCATGCCCAGGGTGCTTTGTCTGGCAAAGCAGCGGCCTCTTCCCTCAGCTCAATGTCATCAGTGACTCCTTCCCTAGCTCCACCATGTCCTCCTGAGGATTCCCTCGAACTGTTTGACCACAGTGTTGGGTACATGCTCCAGGAGGATGCCCAGCGTTTGGAAGGCTCTGATGATGATACTGAGCTCGATGAAGGCAGTAACATGAGCACGGACAGAGGGGGTGCCCAAGAAGGACAGCAATCTGGCAGTCATGCTCCCCCTGCTGCAGCATACTGCCAGGTTTGCTCCAGTGATGAGGAGGGAGGGGATGATGAGGTCACTGACTCAACGTGGGTGCCTGATAGGAGAGAGGAGGAGGAGGAGGAGGAGGAGGAGGAGGCGGCACATCACCAACGAGGCAGGATGCCCTCCAGGGGCCAGCCTAAGGGCAGCACATTGACTGCATCACACCCCAAAGCTCCACATGTGCAGGGCGCTGCAGTCTCTGTGCGTTATTCAAAAAGTTCTTTGGTGTGGGCCTTTTTTGAGACGAGTGCATCAGATCGCACCGCTGCTATTTGCAACATATGTCTCAAGCGTATCTCGCGTGGCCAAAACATCTCCCGCTTGGGTACCACATGCTTGACCAGACATATGTTGACCTGCCATGCAGTTCGTTGGCAAGCATATCTAAAAGACCCACACCAAAGAACAAAGAGGATCTCTCCTTGCTCCTCATCAGCTGAGATTTCCAACCCCACTAGACCTTCAGTCCTCTCTGAGACCTGCAGTGAGAGGAATGAAGGTGTAGAATTAGGTGTGTCACAGCCAAGTACTTGTGGGCAATCTGCTTTTGGTACACCGACGTCAGATTGTACCAGGCAAATTTCCCTGCCCCAGCTGCTGCACCGCCGAAAGAAGTTTGCTCCCAGCCATCCACATGCCCAGCGGTTGAATGCTAGCTTGGCAAAATTGCTAGCACTTCAACTGCTGCCTTTTCAGTTGGTAGACTCTGCCCCCTTCCGTGAGTTTGTGGAATGTGCGGTTCCTCAGTGGCAGGTACCCAAACGCCACTTTTTCTCACGGAAGGCGATTCCGGCTCTCTACCGGCATGTGGAAGGCAATGTCCATGCCTCGCTGGACAGGGCGGTCAGCGGTAAGGTGCATATTACCGCTGACTCATGGTCCAGCAGGCATGGACAGGGACGTTACCTTAGTTTCACGGCGCATTGGGTGACTCTGCTGGCAGCTGGGAAGGATGCAGGACAAGGTGCAGTAGTGTTGGAGGTTGTTCCGCCACCACGCCTCCAAAATGCTGATTGTGACACACCTCTCTCCTCCACCCCCTCTTCTTCTTCCTCCATGGCCTCTTCCTCGGAACCAGCGGTGCTCCGTAGGCGTTCAAGGGGCTACGCAAGTACGCAGGCCAAAAGATGCCATGCGGTGCTTGAGCTGGTGTGCTTGGGGGACAGGAGCCACACTGGGGCAGAGGTTCTGTCAGCTCTGCAGGGGCAGGTTCAGAGGTGGTTGACGCCACGCCAACTTAAGGCAGGAATGGTGGTTTGCGACAATGGCACCAACCTCCTCTCTGCCCTCCGACAGGGACAACTGACCCATGTGCCCTGTTTGGCTCACGTCCTTAACTTGGTGGTGCAGCGGTTCTTGGGCAGGTACCCGGGCTTACAGGATGTCCTGAGGCAGGCCAGGAAAGTCTGTGTGCATTTCCGCCGGTCATATAATGCCAGTGCTCGGCTGACGGACCTCCAAATGGAGTTTAACCTGCCCAAGAACCGCCTAATCTGTGACATGCCCACCAGGTGGAACTCAACGTTGGCCATGCTGCAGCGGCTGCACACGCAGCAGAGGGCCATCAATGAGTACCTGTGCGACTATGGCACCAGGACAGGGTCAGGGAAGCTTGGTTTTTTTTCCCCACGCCAGTGGGCTATGATCAGGGATGCATGCACTGTCCTGTCACCATTCGAGGAGGCCACGAGGATGGTGAGCACTGACAGTGCATGCATCAGTGACACTGTCCCCCTTGTCCACCTGTTGGAGCACACGCTGCATGGAATAATGGACAGGGCACTTGAGGCAGAACAGAGGCAGGAAGAGGAGGACTTCCTTAGCTCTCAAGGCCCCCTTTATCCAGACAGTGTTCCTGCGTGCCCGCCGATCACACAGGAAGAGGACGAGGAGGAGGAGGAGGAGGAGGAAGATTGTGTCAGTATGGAGGTGGAGCCTGGCACTCAGCATCAGCAGTCTTTAAGGGATCAGTCCCAAGGAACACATGGACTTGTACGTGGCTGGGAGGAGGTGGCTGCGGACGTTGTTGTCCTTAGTGACCCAGAGGACTCCGGACCGAATGCCTCAGCAAACCTACGCTGCATGGCCTCCCTGATCCTGCAAAGCCTGCGTAAGGATCCTCGTATTCGTGGTATCAAGGAGAAGGACCAATACTGGCTGGCAACCCTCCTTGATCCACGTTACAAGGGTAAGGTTGCGGACCTTATCTTGCCATCGCAGAGGGAGCAGAGGATGAAACATCTTCGGGAGGCCTTGCAGAAAGGTCTGTGCAACGCGTTCCCAGAGACTGGGAGGTTACAAACTCCTGTTTCTGGACAACGTGTTGCTGAGGCTTCGGTCAGTCAAAGAAGGAGCGGTGGAGAAGGTGGCCGTCTGACCGATGCGTTCAGACAATTTTTTGGTCCGCAGCCCCAAGGTATGATCGGTTCCAGCAACCATCGCCAGCGTCTGTTTTACATGGTGCAGGAATACCTAGGGGCAAGATCAGACTTGGACACCTTTCCCACCGAAAATCCTCTGGGTTACTGGGTCTTGAGGATGGATCACTGGCCAGAGCTTGCACAGTATGCAATTGAGCTACTGGCCTGTCCTGCATCCAGCGTTCTTTCGGAACGCACATTCAGTGCTGCTGGAGGCGTGGTAACCGATCACAGGGTGCGTCTGTCCACCGACTCGGTCGATCGGCTGACCTTCATAAAAATGAATCAGTCTTGGATCACCACCAGCTACCAAGCACCTGATGCTGATGTAACTGAATAATTTTTTTCAGATCCCTTCAAAGACTGCCTATGCTGATGCTGAGTGACTATCCCTGAGTAATTATCCTCTTCCTCCTCAATCATCACGCTGATAGCTTGTAAGAACATTTTTGGTTCTGGGCGCCACCACCAGTGCCTAAGGCACAATTTTTCAGCCCCTGTTTAACAGGGGCGTGTAATTACAATTTTTGATGCAATACTTTACAGCAGGGCTCGTTCCTGCATTCCAACTAGAGTGTCTGTGAGGGGTTGCAGTGTTGTGGCACCAGCACCAGTGCCTAAGGCCCAATTTTTCTGCCCCTGTCTAACAGGGGCGTGTAATTACAATTTTTGATGCAATACTTTGCAGCAGGGCTCGTTCCTGCGTTCCAACTAGAGTGTCTGTGAGGGGTTGCAGTGTTGTGGCACCAGTGCCTAAGGCCTAATTTTTCAGCTCCTGTTCAACAGGGGCATGTAATTACAATTCTTGATCTAATATTTCACAGCAGGGCCCTGTGAGGGCTTACAGTGTTGTGGCCACAGCAACACCTAAGGCCCAAATTTCTGCTGAGTATATAGGGCAGGACCCTACTTTCAAACATCTAACTTATAAACGACTCCTACTTGCAAACGGAAGGAGACAACAGGAAGTGAGATGAAATCTACCCCTAGGAAGGGAAATTCTCTCCTGTAAGAGTTAATATGGGAAAACAATTTCTCCTTTCCACTGATGCTTTCCAATCCTTGTTCCACAAAAAAACCCAAATTTTCAAAAAACATTTTTCATTGGGACAAAAAAGTGAGGTGAAATCTTCTGAAGAGGAGGAAAGACAGCAAAACAAATGTCACAGGGGTGATAACCCTTCCCTATGTTTTCCAAAAAGCTTAAAAAAGATTTTTTGGCTGGAGCTAAACAACGTTAAAAATGTACCCGTTCAAAATTACAAAGATTCTACTTAACAACAAACCTACAGTCCCTGTCTTGTTTGCACCACCTGTATACTGCTGTTCAGAGTATATAGGGCCTGGTGGCCCCACACCTTTCCTTATTTTAATTTGGGTGCGGGGTTCCCCTTAATATCCATACAAGACCCAAAGGGCCTGGTAATGGACTGGGGGGTACCCATGCCGTTTGTCTCACTGATTTTCATCCATATTGCCATGACCCGACATGACATTAAACCCGCAAGCAGTTTTAAATGAGATTTTTTCCTTTAAAAATGACATTTGGTGCAGGGACTGTTCTAAACATGGGAAACACGCGTCACTTTACAGGCATACTATAGACACCCCCCAGGTACGATATTTAAAGGAATATTTCACTTTTTTTTTTTAACTTTAAGCATCATTAAAATCACTGCTCCCGAAAAAACGTCCGTTTTTAAAAGTTTTTTTTGCATTGATACATGTCCCCTGGGGTAGGACCCGGGTCCCCAAACCCTTTTTCGGACAATACCATGCAAATTAGCCTTTAAAATGAGCACTTTTGATTTCGAACGTTCGAGTCCCATAGACGTCAATGGGGTTCTAACGTTCGTGCGAACTTTCGGTCCGTTCGCGGGTTCTGGTGCGAACCGAACCGGGGGGTGTTCGGCTCATCCCTAGTCCTGAATTGTACTAACTTGTAATGGAGGAGTCACTTTATGTTGGACGTCAGTTCCATTAATACCCATTGAGCAACCCTCTGTACATTCTGGAGTAATAAACCTCCGATCAGTGAGTGATATATTTTATGTAGACGAACCAAAAATGAGTAAAAATCTTCCCCGGGATTTTGTTTGCAAGACAACATAGTGTGTACACTTGTGCCCCCTTTCTATGCTTTCTACCCAGCTAGTCCTAGTTGGTCCCAAAAAATATCCCACCCTTCAGGTTTGTCATAGGGATCTGCTGCGATAAAAGCTGCCGCTACATCAAATTCAACCGTGGTTTCAGGTTTCAGGTCTACTGCTTGAATAATGATTTGGAGATCTTCTGCACTCATCCTAGCTACTGTACAATACCTTTTTAGAAAAGCTGCAGCAGCTCTGGGATCCTTTCAAGCTTTAGGGCAGGTGTCCCTTATATATTTAATTAGCCGACAGGGAGGGGGATCTAAACCTGAGTATTACCTATCGTGATCAAAGGAAGGGCCTTAGAGGGTCCCTTCTCTTTGTTTGCAGAACGAAGGATTATCTGACCCGCAGACTCTACTTCTTGTAATGTTATAGCTAGTTCTTCTGATTTTTTTTTCTTTCTAGCCTTTGCTTCCCTCACTTCTTTCTCCCTGTCTTTCCTTTACTACATTTTACAACATTTCATCATATATTTACAATCCCAGTAACCCGGGGGGTTATTGTGTCGATTATGTGTCCCACAAATTTCCAATACCTCCTCCCAATCTTCCACGGAACATGGTCCCGATGATCCCAAGCCTGAAAGATGCAACTAATGTGCACGAGTTTGTACATTCTCCCAAAATGGATCGACACAATTTGCCCCACAAGTGCCTTTAACAAAATCAATGGGGAGAAGATTGGTCCCGCTCACCTTCGGGAACTTCCTTCCCTAACTTATTTCCCATAATTATTTCACAATATCCTTAATGTCACAATGATACTTATAATACTTATTACTCCTCTTACTGTCAAACCTTCTTCAAATACAAAATTATTATGTATATTGAATGTATGTATATTGAATCTCAAAGTTTGAACCCTCGGGGTACGTTCTCTAAATAAAGGTCCCTTTCCCAGTTTAAGGTGGTAATACACTCAGAACACCTTTGTGACATTTGTTTAACACACAACAAACACAATAACACTGATATAACTGAAGAAACAACATTAAATTGTGTGCACACAATTTCCCCCTTTTTTTTTTTAGAGCTCCATACACCCGTCTTGTATTTTAAGAAGGCATCAAATGATCTCTATAATCCTATAAATCCGGCCAGCCTAGCGGGACACCATTTAACCATTAAAACTATTCGACTTCTTTTTCCCAGGAGAGCCAACCTAGCAATCCTCGAGATTATGCAACCTCTTTATCCCAGGAGAGCCAACCTAGCAATCCTCGAGATTATAAAATAAAAAAAAACAATAGGGGTCAATCGTGCCAGGATAAGTTAAAAGGCTTCGCAAAATGAGTTTACGAAGTTCCACTCACCTGTCAGTCGATTACCCCAACTTCTGGTACCATTTCTGTTAAGTCGCCCCTATTTCTCCTTTGAACCCGGGTTGGACCTATGTGTGTTTGGATAGAACTCTCTGATCGATCGGGTAATCAAGACACACACATGGGATGGTGAATCAAAATTACAATGGTTTACTGGGTTTGCATATATCTTATACACTTACGGAGAGAGAAACACCTCCCTCTTATTATCAGCCAATGAGATTGAAGCATAGACTTTATGAAAAAATAAGCATAAAACGTCATAAATTGCATATTCTGCCTAGAGATATCCCTCAGGATATATCTAAATATAAGTTTATATATATGTGACCACGTATGCTAGGCAATCTGCCAATTGTTCCAGACATGCGACCATTGTTTTATCACTTCATACATTGCTAAATGTCAAGCTAACCACACGTACATCCTGTTCAAGTACATAGCTCACAAATAATCTTTGCACTTCTAATTTTCTGCATAAGAAAGCAAAATACATTTTTTTTCTATCTAATATATCTTAAAGCAGCACTCTAACATCCTTACAATTGGTATTGCTCATCTTCCTTGAGTGAGTACCAAGTAGCCAGTACTTCAGGTTGTGCCCTGGAATCTGGAGGGCTTCAATGTCACCCCACAGGCATGCAGAGCTAGGTTGAAACCATGATTTTGCTTGTGCTAGTATGAAAGCTACATAATAGTCCCTGAAGCAGATATACCCTGTACCTCCCATAGATCTGTGTTGTATGAGATATGCTTGAGCAGGTCTGTTTTTTTTCTTGTGCCACACCGTGCTTCTCAGTAATGACTGTGGGGAATTAAAAAGTTAGTGGGATTGGAATGGGTAAGGATCTAAATAGGTACAGTAGCTGTGGCAGTTGGATCATTTTAAATGCAAATAATCTGCCTGACCAGGATAATGTGAATTTAGTGATTTTCTCTAAATCCTTAGGCAGATTTTTTAAGAAAGGCATAAAGTTAGTCCGGTATAGGGAGGCCACAGATTTTGTAAGTTTGATTCCTACGTATGATATGGAATCCTTAGCCCAGACGTAGGGATATTTGTTTGCAATAGTGGTGTGTAGTTTGCCTGGTAAGCCCAAAGGCAAAATATGAGACTTAGATGCGTTCACTTTGTAGTAGGAGGCAAGGCTAAATTCCTTTAAAGATTGTTGTACTAAAGCCAGGGAAGATGCAGGATTAGTCGGCATTGGTATGACATCATTTGTGAATAAATTAATTTTATACTCCATGGAGCCAAATTTGAAACCAGATATACCTGAATGGGATCTAATTTTTTTGGCCAATGGTTCCATAACGAAGTTGAAGATGAGGGGAGAGAGAGGAGGCAACCCTGTTTTGTACCGTTGTTTATTAAGAAAGGGTTGAATAGAATGGCAGATTTGTAAACTTGAGCTGAGGGATAGGAGTATATGGCCATAATGGCTGAGAGAATATGGCTGCAAAATCCAAACTTATGCAGTGTCATATCTAGATAATGCCACTGGACTCTTTCGAATGCCTTCTCTGCATCTAGAGAGAGAAGCAGAGAAGGCATCCCCAATCTCTCAGCATGGCGAATGATATTGATCATTCTACGTGTGGCGTCTGAGGTTTGGTGTCCTTTTGTGAACCTGGATTGGTCTGGGTGAATGAGAGAAGGTAATGGGTCCACTAATCTGTTGGCTATTACTTTGGCGTAAAGTTTGGTGTCATGGTTGAGTAGGGAGATGGGCCAAAAATGTTGGGGTATAGTAGGTTCCTTACCTGGCTTTGGTATGTTAACCATCAAAGCTTTTAACATTTCTTGTGGGAATGAAGCTGAGGAAGCAGCAGCATTAAACATGTGTGATATGCTTAAGCAGGACAGGTTGAAATATAGGATAATATTGAAAGTTTGTTAATATTCCCCTGCAAAAGCATCTGGGCCAGGGGCTTTGTGCCTCAGAAGGGAGTCAATGGCTTTACCCACTTCAGTGGTAGAGAACAGGGTATTAAGCTTGTTAAGTTGATCAGATGAGAGACTAGGGAGGTGAACCAAGTCAAGGAAGGTCTGTATAGAACCTGTATTTGAATGCGCAAGAGATGTATCAGCCTTTAAGTTATATAGGGTGCTGTAGTAGCTACTGAATGAATCCGCTATGGCCTGTGGGTCTATTACTTTAGTTTTCTTCAAGAGGTAGTAGAGGTAAGGTATTTGAGTCTTAGTGTGCTGGCCTTGGATTTTTTGGGCTAGAAGTTTCTCCGCTTTGTTTCGGTGAATATAAAAGTGCATTTTGAGGTGCTTTTGTTGGTGGTCAAAATTTCTAAGATGTGAGATCTTAAGTCAAGTCGCAGCTTAATCAGCTTAGATTTAAGGTCAGTAGAAGGTTGGGATTTATTGAGCAAGTCAGTGGTCTGGATCTCTGAGAGAAGGGAGTCAAGATGGTGCTTCCTTAACTTCCTATCCCTGGCCCCTAATTGAATAAAAATCCATGGATTTTGTTGTCGGAATGTCCGATCAATGTCCGATCGTATGTACAGGGCATAAGACTTCCTTCATGTTAGCCTGTGAATCTGACCTTTCTCAACAATGGGAACTGGAGACATGGAATATGAGCTTCTTTAAGTCATAAAAGGGCATGCTTAACACTAGTCTCAGTGAAGCAAGTATAAAAGTACTAACCAGATGGTACTTATTTCCATCTAGACTAGTTAAACTATATCCTGCATCATCCCCACTTTTCTTGGCTTAATCTACTTCGGCATTCTTTCCTCCTCTTTTCTTCTGTGATGCCTGCAGGCCCCCCACTTAGCAGCTTTTGAAGACATTAGTGTTTGTTAAAGAAAGTGCCAGCTTCTGAGAAGTTACCAGTGTTCCATGGAAGATTGCAATACATCTCATTTTTCAAATTTTGGGTTTATTTTGCTTATTACTTACCCACTGAACAATTGTTAGGTCCATTCTCGGTAGCCGTGACATGAAGGGAGGTCATCCTGGCCACAGTTTGATCCCAGTAGGGGTTGCTGATTTGTCCTCCCGGGCCTTCTTGTCTAACATTCACTTAAGGTCATATATTCAGTGACAGTTTGCATTCCTAAGCTTATATTTAGAACTTGTAATGACCGATGTTTTTGAAATGTACAGCGAGTGCTATATTGTTTTCCTTTCCTATATTGTTTTCCTCACCTGTATTTTTGGCCATATTGGCCGACGCAGGGACATTTGTCCTATACATGCAGTTGTATCTTGTTCTTTAAAATTATTAATAAAAATATTGAAATAAAAAAAATCTTGGCGTCACCCGACATGGTCACCTGTGATCCTATATCCCAACATTAGAAGATGAGAAAGGTCAACCCAGAAAGTAGAGGCTGCAGCAAAAGGTGGGTGTTATTAAATTGCACTGATGTTGGGAGTGGCCTAAGGAAACATGGTCAACCACTTGCTTACCCTGGCTTTTTTAAAAAAAAAGTAAAAATCACTAATAAATTTGCTAGAAAACCCACTTAGAACCCCCAAACATATCTTTTTAGCAGAGACCCTAAAGATGTTACACTGTATTCACGCAGCAGTCTTTCATAGGCAATTTTTTTTCTCAAATACTTTTATGAATAAAAAAAAAAAACAGTGAAAGATGTTACACCAAGTAAATGGCTACCTACTGTGTCATGCTTTAAAATTGCGCACTTGTGGAATGGCAACTATGGTACTTAAAAATTTCCATAGGCAGCGCTTTAAAAATTAATGGTTACCAGTTTAAAGTAATAGAGGAGCTTTTGCTAGAATGATTGCTCTTGCTCTATCGTGGCGATACCTCACGTGTGGTTTGAACACCAATATCAAAACAAGGGAAAAACTGTGCTAAAGAGCCTTTTACATTTTGAGGATCCTATACGATACCGCCTCCTGAATGGGTGATCCATATGTCCATAACGCGGTTCCTCAGACGATGTAAAGGCCATGGCTGGATTTGAAGCCACAAGTGTCACTGACCTATGATAGGAGGTCCATTCAAGTTGGTAAACAAGCACTTTTTATGTTGTGGAGGTGTCATCTGAAGGATCAAACACCATACAGTGGTGGAGATACCGTTAAAAAATATTTGCATCGTGTTTGGATTTTATCTGATCACTGGTGTTTGGAGCAGTTTCTATTCTAAATACAGCACAACTCTCTATATTAACATTTGGTTTGAACACTGCTTACATTTGCGGACGCGACTTTGCTTCTGCGGTTTCTTTGGCAAGTGAGCACGGAGGGATGGGGTACTTTAAAAAAAAATTCTGATCACTATTAGTGCTGACAGAAGGAATGTAAAGATCCCTTGTGACAGTAATAGGCAGTGAAAGGTACTCTTTATGAAGGGGGGTCCGGGGTCTAAAAGACTCCAAACTCCTCCTCTGCACTTTAACTGCTTGCCGATGTACGTCGGGAGAATGACACTGGCAGGCAAAAGAGCGTACAGGTATGTCCCCTTTAAGAAGCGCTGTCGCGAGCGTGCCCACCGCGGTCTCGATGTCTGCTGGGTGCCCACGATCATGTCACGGAGAGGAAGAACAGGGAGATGCTTATGTAAACAAAGCATTCTCCGTTCTGCCTAGTGACAGGACAGTGATCTACTGCTTTCTGTGATCAAGAGCAGTGATCACTGTCCTGTGTGCTGAAGCCACCCCCCCCCCCCACAGTTATAATCACTCCCTAGGACACACTTAACTCCTTCACTGCCCCCTAGTGGTTAACCCCTTCACTGCCAGTGTCATTGACACAGTAATCAATGCATTTTTAATCACACTGATCGTTGTATATATGTCAATGGTCCCAAAAATGTGTCAAAATGTTCGATGTGTCTGCCATAATGTCACAGTCCCAATAAAAATCGCAGATCACTGCCATCACTATTAAAAAAAAAAAAAAAAAAAAAAAAATGCCATAAAACAATCCCCTATTTAGTAGATGCTATAAATTTTGCGCAAACCAATCAATATACGCTTATTACGATTTTTTTTTTCCAAAAATATCTAGAAGAATACATATCGGCCTAAACTGAGAAAAAAAAAATGTTTTTTTGGGGAATATTTATTATAGCAAAAGTAAAAAAATACAGAGTTTTTTCAAAATTGTCGCTCTTTTTTTGTTTATAGCGCAAAAAATAAAAACTGCAGAGGCAATCAAATACCAGCAAAAGAAAGCTCTATTTGTGGGGAAAAATGGACGTCAATTTTGTTTGGGGTCAGTGTTGCACAACCGCGCTATTGTCAGTTAAAGTGACGCAGTGCCGAATCGCAAAAAACGCTCTGGTCTTTGGGCAGCCAAATGGTCCGGGGCTGAAGTGGTTAAAGTATTCAAAACACCAATATCAGCAATTTTGAAGACTTTTAAAATTGGTGCCGTTGGCTGCCGAGTAAACCAGAAGTGACGTAACTTCTGGGTTTCTACATCGGAGACCCGATTAAAGCCAAATCCGGCTTTGGTCAAGTACCGGTGGCTTGGGTCCCTCTCTCCGAGTGGAGAGGCGGAAGGGATGTCTCCTCCTTTAAATAACAGCCGAGTGGCTGCTTAGCAGAATTGGTGGTTATTATAAGAAAACTGAACGTTGGCGCAAAAAAAAAGTACTCGGGTGATGCCTGCAGCTGAAGCCATCACCCCGGTACAACCACTTAAACCAAATGAAGTACGGGTATGTGATTTTGCATGAAGTGGTTAATCCAAGTGTAGCACCCTCTAGGTGCTAGAGAGGATTTTTCTGTAGAGTAGGAACATTTAGGCAGGCCTTAGCTGGTGGCTAGGCCTGTTTGTTTTCATTCTGGGCTGGGAGTGGCTCAGGGTAGGGCTGGGTGACTCACAAGTAGCATCAATGTCTCCTCCTTTCTTTCTAGCACCTTCTAGAAAGAAGAGGGAGGTGAGGTGGAGCTGCCTGGGGTACCTTGAGGAGCCTTGACCAATCTCCAACTCTGATTGGCAGGGGGCAGCCCAGCTAGGGAGGAGTTGGTGGAAGAGCTCAAGTGAGTGTGGAGGCTGTCAGGACCCATGGGGTGTGCCCCAGTCTCAGGGGGGTGACCCTGGGTCGGGGCTCAGGTGCATCCAGGAGTGAAAAGATCCTGGAAGGAGAGGCACATGAGAGAGCAAGGAGAGGACTTCTAAGAGACTCCAGGGTGGACAACTTGTAGCAGACAGGAGGGCTGGTGAGTGGAGCAGTCAGGAGGACTGGGAAGGCATGCCTGAGAGAACTGGGAGATTTCAGTTTGAGATGGGGGCAGAACCAGAAGAGTGGACTGTGGGAAGGGCAGTGGAAAGAGGTCATTGCAGCCAGGCTGGTTGTCAGGGCCTTAAGAGACATCTGGGATTGACAGCTGAGCAGAGGACAGTTAGTACCTGAACTATTTCTACACCACAGGGGTCTAAGGTTCCTGCCCACAAAAGGCAGTTCACTGAGGCCTAGTTAGTGTCAGGCCTAACCATGCGGTGCTAGCTAGTCTCGAGAAGTAACCGTCTGCAGCAAAAGAAGTGCTGGAGGAGTGAGGGATAAAAGGTCTTAAGCAAGAGTTGGAGAGAAGACTGGAGTGTACATACTGGAGTGTAAATAGAAGTTCGAAGCAAGTTGCACTGAATATTCCTGGGCATCCCATAATTCCCCATCCAAGTTCAATCCCCTCAAAAAAACAAAGCTTATGGACTGTTTTATGTATGAGTGTCTGAGAGGGATGCCAGGCTGGGCAGGGTGGCAGGTGAACCACAACATTCAGCAACCCCTACGGGGGCATGGCTACCCAAGTGCAAGCAAAACTGACTAGAGCAATCTAGATTAAAAACCCAAAGAAAAGCTGGGAAGACATTTTGGTTTAAAAATCAGGTCAACATTTTTTTTTTTTAGCCATGTATAATGATTCCATATTATAAATAGTAATTAAAGTGAAGTGATCAGAAAGAGGCTACATATTCATGCACATCACAGATCGAAATTGTGAAGGAAGTCTGGTAGATCCGGCGACATCTTTGGGTTGATTGCAGTTCATCTCGACCTTGCTGGCACACCAACACTGCTATAAGTCCAGTTGAGCAAATTCACTAAAACATAGGCAGGATCTAAAAAAGAGGAGTGATATAGAGTTACAGATTGATAAGCAATCCTTAAAGCACATTTCCACTTTGGCAGCCAAAATGGGATACCACATACATTATTTGTTACATGCTTTCATTAACATAGCATAAAACTTAAAAATTAGAAATTGCCAGTACCTGCTTTGTGTGATTTAGGAGGGGGGCTGTGAAGCCCCAGCTTTTTGAGAACATTGTTAAAGGAAGCGGTCAACTTTTTTGACACCGGGGGCCTCAAGTACAGCCCCTCACAGCAAAGAAATGCACATAAAAGCCTAAGTTCAACTTTGAAGAAAAAAAAACAAACAAAAAAACAAAAAATGCACATATTTTTGCAGGAAAAAGTGTTCCCTTCACTTACATCCCATGATCCTCCTAGGTTTCCTGGAAATCTCAAAACAAAAGGCTAAATAGTCTAGCAACTAAATAGGATGCTTACCAATTTACCAAACTCTAACAGCAATGTCTAGCTAGAGCCCAACCATCCTGCTCATTCTGATGATCTACAATGAGATATAGGTAACATTAAGAAACACAAGGGGGGTGATATGGAGCTTTAAGCCCCCCCAAGTATCAACTTAAAACGAATCACCAACTCAATTATCAACTAATAAGACATTGTAAAACAGTAAAAAAACGAAAAAAATGGGTGCGGCGACAAATCCAATATCAAGCACTATCACAACCTGATTCTGCTTCTAAAATTAGTGGTAACTAACTAATAAGCAAAAATCTAAAACAGTGAAGGGCGCAAAAGTAGTGCAATACAAACAGACTTAATACATATAAAGTGAATATAAATGCAATTAATATAAAAGTTCATATTGTATCCGACATTGCTAAAAAGCAAAAACAATAAATCTTATATGTGCTCCAAACACCGTGTGATGCTAAAGTGCAAATGCTTCAAAATAAAGTGCTTCACCCAAAGTGCTATGTCAAAGCGCTCACCAGATGATATCAGCCAACAAGTGACCCCCAGGTATGTAATAAACCAGACCTTTCATCCGTTGTTCCCTTTATGGATGTTGCAGCATTAGTCTGCTGTATATGGACACCCAGATCTCAATCCAAGCGGGAATGATGTGTGTGTGTGTGTGTGTGTGTGTGTGTGTGTGTGTGTGTGTGTGTGTATATATATATATATATATATATATATATATATATGACTCCTTATTACAATCAGCTCACATCCAATTCCTCCACAACATCTGCAAATGATGGCTCCTCATAAAGGCCACAGAAAGGCACAGATAGTGTAATAACGTCTTTTTAATTACTTAAAAACAACAGTTACAAATCCAAGTTTTTTTGGTGTAAGGTGCAGGTGAAAACAAGATGCAGCTGTAGAGGGAAGCAGGGTCCGGTCCGGCAACTTGCAAGTATGTATGACACTCAGTCTGCATCTCGGCGGATGTCCCAGAGGACTCGTGTACTGCGTGTCAAGCCTCACTTTCAATACATTGCAATATATTTCACGCTCGTGCGTATCATCAGGAAAACCTGAGTGTCATACATACTCGCAAGTTGCTGGAATGGACCCTGTGGGCACTCCTCCCACAATCCAGCAAGGACTGAGATTGACTCAGTCCCAAAGCCTGCTACTTCAAAATAGCCTAGCAACCAGTCCAGATGCCCAACTGCAGCTCACAATAAGAATTTAAGACTGTCTTGCAACAGCTGACCCTTTACTTCCAGAGAGCGGGCGCTCTCTGGAGACTTTGCCAATAGGGATCAGAGTGACATCCCTGCTCAGCCCTGCAGAAACAAACTCCTTTAAACTGGTGACTTACAGGGTAAGCCCAAGATGCGAGATAATGAGGCAGAGACTTGGATGAAGCAGTGTTGCATAGCCCTTCTCTGCTCTATCAAAGCTCCTGAATGCCACAATAACCCACAACCAAGGAGCAAGAGATCTCAGACTGAACAAGAACATATCAGAGCCCAAAACTTAAGAGCTATGCTAAAATTCATAACTCAGCTATAGATTATATTGGTGAAATATGTAGTAAAGGGGAGCGGCTTAGCGGCACATGTAGAAGGACGTGTATCTCTTCAGCTCCGCCGACCATCCTTGCTTCCATCCTGCATTTACCTTCCCAGCTTAGCTGCACTGGACCATATTGATCCCTAATCACCCGGGGGACGAGCGGAACGCATATCTACCCACACCGACGGCCTCAATGGTGCTAAAAAAGACCGACAGCGGCAAGGGACAGGCAGACATCCAAGACCAAGATGGCGCCGACCCACGCCGAGCGGCCAAAGAGCAGTATAAGGAGGCCACACAGAAACTTTTATTCGGTGGCAGATCCTACAAAGATGCCCTAGCCGGGGTTAATACACAGAGGGCCTCACCTGAGAACACTCAGGAAGAAGATGACACAGTACCCTTAGAGGATGAGAATGGATTGTCCCCAGAGTGGAGCGCAGTGAGTACTCCTAAGGATTTTACTATTAGGCCTCAGACCAGTACATCAGGATTAGAGGCAGCAGAACCCACGCTCAGAGATATATTCTCAGCTGTGACTTCCTGCAATCACTCCATAACTGCTCTTTCTGATGAGATAAAAGAAGTGAAGGCGGAAATCTCATATGTACGCCATGACATGCAAAAGCTTAGGGAGAGAACCTCTGCCATAGAAGGCAGGCTGAGCACGGTAGAGGATGATATGACACCTATGCAGAGGGATCTGAATTACAATTGTCACCTAACTGAGCAACATGCAATGCGACTTGATGAAATGGAGAATCGCATGAGACGAAATAATGTCCGTGCCCTGGGCATCCCGGAGAGAGCAGAGGGTAAAAACTCCATGGAGTACATAGAACAATGGCTTATATCTACATTTGGCAGAGACTCCTTCTCCCCACTCCTTGCTGTTGAAAGGGCACACAGGGTACCTTCCCGCCCTCTACCACCAGGCAATTATCCTAGGCCTTTTCTATTCAAGCTGCTGAACTTTAAAGACAGAGATGCAATATTATCCAAAGCCAGAGTTTTGTCAGACAAAATGAAGATTGATAATAGCAAGATCTCTTTGTTTCCTTACTTCTCTGCTGTATTACAGAAAAGGCGTGCAACATTTAATGATGTAAAAAAGAGGCTCAGAGAACTTAATGTGCAATATGGTATGCTATATCCTGCCCATCTCCGAGTAACGGCTCTTGGCACGACCCACTTTTTTGAACGACCCACAGCAGGTGCACAATGGTTGGATGGTTGAGGAAAGAGCTATTAAAGAGGCCAGAAGACAGCGTCCAGATCAACATTAAAGATTCACTTCCTTATATGGGACAGGGACATATTCTTTCAGGTCTGGCGGAGAGAGAAGTATATTTTTTTCTTTTTTTTTTTTCCCCTTTTTGTTGAAAACTTTTAAGTTGCTAATCAGGGCCAGATTAAGAGCAACATGGGCCTGGTGCTAAGGATTTTGGTGGGCCTTTTTATGAAAATAAATAAAATGAAAACGCAAACAATTTTTTGTTGAATTAAATTAGAGAGAGAGAGAGAGAGAGAGAGAGAGAGAGAGAGAGAGAGAGAGGTGATAGCGAGATAGGGGGCTGAAAGAGAGGGGATGAGAGGGAGGGGAAAAGAGAGAGAAAGGCATTGAATCAGAGAGATGGGGATGAGAGAGAGGGGGTGAGAAAAAGGGGAATAGAGAGAGGGTGAAAGAGAGAGAGGGTGGTAGGAAAGAGGGGGTTGAAGGGGGCGAGAGAGAGAGAGAATGGGTGATGAAGGGGGCGAGAGAGAACAGGGTGAAAGAGAGGGGATGAGAGAGAGAGGGGGTGAAAGAGAGAGAGAGAGAGGGGGGTGAGAGTGAGGGGGTGAGTCTGTGGGGGGCACAGCATAGTACATTACATGGGGGGGGATAGCACAGTACATTACATGGTTGGCACTACACATTACATGGTGGATACATGGATACAGCACATTTACTGGTGGGCGAAGCACAGCACATTACATGGCGGGCACAGCACATTACACTGTTGGCACTGCCCAATAGAGCACATTACAAGGTAGGCACAGTACATTATATGGTGGGCACAGCACATGACACGGTTGATACTGCACAACACAGCACATTGCATGGTGGGCACAACACAGCACATGCACACGTGGGCACAGGACCTTATATGGTGGGCAAAGCACATGACATGGCGGGCACAGCTGAGCACATTACATGGTGGGCACTGCAGTTTACAAGTGGGCACTGCACAGCACATTATATGGTGGGCACAGCATATTATATGGTGGTTACTGCACATGGCATGGTGGGCACTGCACAGCACTTGACAAGGTGGGCACTGCATGACACCACATGATATGGTGGGCACTGCATGACACAGCACAGCACATTACATTGTGAGCACAGCACATTAATTGGTGAACACCGCACATGACATGGTGAGCCCTGCATAGCGCATTCCATTGTGGGTACTGCACGGCACATGCCATGGTGGACAGTGTACAGCACATTACATGCTGGGTACAGCACATTACATGGTAAGCACTGCATGGCGCAGCACATGACATGGTGGGCACAACACAGCATGACAGGGTGGGCACTGCACAGTAATTTACATGGTGGGCACTGCACATGACACGGTTGGCACTGCATGGCACAGCACATTACATGGTGGGTACAGCGCATTACATGGTGGGCACTGCACATGACACTGTTGGCACTGCATGGCACAGCACATTACATGGTGGGTACAGCGCATTACATGGTGGGCACTGCATGGCACAGCACATGACGTGGTGGGCACTGCATGGCATAGCACATTTCATGGTGGGCAATGCAACTGCACATTGCATGTTAGGAACTGCACATGACATGGTGGGCACTGCTGAACAGCCCAGCACATTGCACAGTGAGCACAACACACTACATGCTGGGCACAACACATGGCAGGGTGGGCACAGCACATGACATGGTGGGAACTGCACATGACATGGTGGGCACTGCATGGCACATCACATTACATGGCGGGCACTGTACATTACTTGGTGGGATCACTGCATGGCACAGCACATTACATGGTGGGCACTGCACATTACATGGTGGGCACGGCAATGTACAGCACATGACATGGTGGGCACTGCAATGTACAGCACATGACATGGTGGGCACTGCACATTACATAGTGAGCACTGCAATGCACAGCAAATTACATACTGGGCACAGCACATTACATGGGGGCACTGCAATGCACAGCACATGACATAGTGGGCACAGCACATTACATGGGGGGCACTGCAATGCACAGCACATGACATAGTGGGCACAGCACATTACATGGGGGCACTGCAATGCACATGACATAGTGGGCACAGCACATTACATGGGGGCACTGCAATGCACATGACATGACATAGTGGGCACAGCACATTACATGGGGGCACTGCAATGCACATGACATGACATGGTGGGCACAGCACATTACATGGGGGGCACTGCAATGCACATGACATGACATAGTGGGCACAGCACATTACATGGGGGCACTGCAATGCACATGACATGGTGGGCACAGCACATTACATGGGGGCACTGCAATGCACATGACATGGTGGGCACAGCACATTACATGGGGGCACTGCAATGCACATGACATGGTGGGCACAGCACATTACATGGGGGCACTGCAATGCACAGGGCATGGTGGGCACTGGGCACAAGAGAGCACATTACATGGGGGAAGCAGCAGTCTTTCCCCTAGCACAATAAAACACCTCCCTAACAAATGTACTAACCTTATCTCAACAGCATGGGAGATTTCCTTCCTCCCGGGCTCCTGCTGGTTAGGACATCAGCGCCCCTCCCCCAGACACTGAGGATCTGTGTGAGTGTAACAGATCCTGTGATAGGAGTCAGGCAGGACTCGGCTGCACTAACACTTGTCTCCTCCATGTGTGCACGGAGGGCTCCTCTTTCTTCAGGAAGGCACACAGATATTCATAAGCCACTGCCATGGGACTATATTGCCTATATATAGCTGCAGCTCCACCAGCCCCTATGTTAATCCGGCCCTGTTGCTAATAGCCTGCATTTGTGAGACACCGTTTACCAGCTGGAAGGTTGGTCTATCCGGGAACAGTTTCTAAGTTAGCCCTTATGGCTGAGAATATGGCTCACTCTATGAACACCGACATTGAGGTTATATGTTTTTTGGAGTGGTTGTTTTTTCTTACACTCCCCTACCTTTTTTTTCTTTTCCCCTCCCCCCCTTTTTCCACAGATTTTTTTCTTCCATTTTTTTTTCAATAGGAATCTCTGGAACTATAAGTGTGTACCCAGCCCTTCAGCTTTGCAAGCACACTTTTGTGTTAAAATGTATTACAACAGTGTGTGTAGAGGTCATGTAGGTACCATAGATTCTAGACCCACTTTCTATTATGCATTGTTACATGTTTGTCAATCAAATGTATTACGATTCCACAATGACAGTCAATGTGGTAATATACATACAGTTGATATATACAAATGACGGCAAGTATTAAGATTCTGTCATGGAATATTAGAGGTCTTGGTAATCCTGTAAAGAGAATGGCGGCACTCAGACATTTTAAATCCGCACAAGCGGACATTGTGTGTCTACAGGAAACCCATTTTCCCCCTGGGGCCATACCTAGTTTTGGTTCTAGAATATATAATACCCAAATACACTCCACCTACTCAGCATATGCGAGGGGGGTGAGTGTCCTGATTCGTCGGGACGTTCAGTTCCATTGCTCTCAGAGGTCTGTAGACCCAGGGGGAAAGTTTATTTTCCTACTATGTACAATATCAAACCTGGTGTGTATCATAGCTAATATATACATACCACCCCCATCTTCAGCAGAGACCCTTAGGCACCTGGCTAAATTTATGGCACAATATCCCAATGTTCCTCTAATAGCAGTAGGCGACTTTAATAATTATCTGCACCATAAATGGGATAAACTACCTACACCTTCAGCTGTAAATGTTTGTAACAAGGGGCTGACGCCCTTTGCTGGGTTGATATCAGAGCTGGGCTTGACTGATGTTTGGCGTAGGAGTAATGCTCACGTTAGACAGTACTCTTTCTGCTCCACGGCACATGGGAGCCTATACAGAATAGACCTGGGGCTGGGTAATGCTGCCTTACTCCCATTGGTCGTTGAGTCCGGATATGGTGATAGACACATCTCTGATCATTCTTCCTTTTGGGTGAAAATAGCAATCCCAGTGACCGTTCAATCCAGACTCTGGAAGCTCAATCCCTTTTGGCTAGCTCTGTTTCTCACCCCTGATCCAATTAGAGAGCGCCTAGTATATTTCCTAAAGGACAATAGGGGCTCCACCCAAATAAATATGGTCTGGGAGGCCATGAAAGCATTCTTACGCGGTCAGTTTATAACCACAATTAACAGTAGGGATGAGCTTCGAGTTCGAGTCAAACTCATGTTCGACTCGAACATTGGCTGTTCGCAAGTTCGCCGAACACCGAACAATTTGGGGTGTTCGCGGCAAATTCGAATGCCGCGGAACACCCTTTAAAAGTCTATGGGAGAAATCAAAAGTGCTAATTTTAAAGGCTTTTATGCAAGTTATTGTCATAAAAAGTGTTTGGGGACCTGGGTCCTGCCCCAGGGGACATGGATCAATGCAAAAAAAAGTTTTAAAAACGGCCGTTTTTTCAGGAGCAGTGATTTTAATAATGCTTAAAATCAAACAATAAAAGTGTAATATTCCTTTAAATTTCGTACCTGGGGGGTGTCTATAGTATGCCTGTAAAGGGGCGCATGTTTCCCGTGTTTAGAACAGCCTGACAGCAAAATGACATTTGGAAGGAAAAAACTCATTTAAAACTACCCGCGGCTATTGCATTGCCGTCAATACACATAGAAGTTCATTGATAAAAACGGCATGGGAATTCCCCACAGGGAAACCCCGAACCAAAATTAAAAAAAAAAAAATGAAGTGGGAGTCCCCCTAAATTCCATACCAGGCCCTTCAGGTCTGGTATGGATATTAAGGGGAACCCCGGCCAAAATTTAAAAAAAAAATGACGTGGGGTTCCCCCTAAATTCCATACCAGACCCTTCAGGTCTGGTATGGATTTTAAGGGGAACCACGCGCCAAAAAAAAAAAAAAACGGCGTGGGGTTCCCCCAAAAATCCATACCAGACCCTTATCCGAGCACGCAACCTGGCAGGCCGCAGGAAAAGAGGGGGGGACGAGAGTGCGCCCCCCCCCTCCTGAACCGTACCAGGCCACATGCCCTCAACATTGGGAGGGTGCTTTGGGGTAGCCCCCCAAAACACCTTGTCCCCATGTTGATGAGGACAAGGGCCTCATCCCCACAACCGTGGCCGGTGGTTGTGGGGGTCTGCGGGCGGGGGGCTTATCGGAATCTGGAAGCCCCCTTTAACAAGGGGACCCCCAGATCCCGGCCCCCCCTGTGTGAAATGGTAAGGGGGTACTTACCCCTACCATTTCACTAAAAAAGTGTCAAAATAGTTAAAAATGACAAGAGACAGTTTTTGACAATTCCTTTATTTAAATGCTTCTTCTTTCTTCCTTCATCTTCTTCTGGTTCTTCTGGCTCTTCTGGTTCTTCCTCCGGCTTTCTCGTCCAGCATCTCCTCCGCGGCGTCTTCTATCTTCTTCTCCTCGGGCCGCTCCGCACCCATGGCATTGGGGGGGAGGCTCCCGCTCTTCTCTTCATCTTCTTCTTCATCCTCCTTCTCTTCTTCCTTCTTCTCTTCTTCTCTGTTTCTCTTCTTAATTTTCTTCTCCGGGCCGCTCCGCATCCATGCATGGAGGGAGGCTCCCGCTGTGTGACGGCGTCTCCTCATCTGACGGTTCTTAAATAACGGGGGGCGGGGCCATCCGGTGACCCCGCCCCCTCTGACGCACGGGACATGACGGGACTTCCCTGTGGCATTCCCCGTGACGTCACAGGGAAGTCCCGTCAAGTCACCGTGCGTCAGAGGGGGCGGGGTCACCGGGTAGGCCCCGCCCCCCGTTATTTAAGAACCATCAGATGAGGAGACGCCGTCACACAGCGGGAGCCTCCCTCCATGCATGGATGCGGAGCGGCCCGGAGAAGAAAATTAAGAAGAGAAACAGAGAAGAAGAGAAGAAGGAAGAAGAGAAGAGGATGAAGAAGAAGATGAAGAGAAGAGCGGGAGCCTCCCCCCCAATGCCATGGGTGCGGAGCGGCCCGAGGAGAAGAAGATAGAAGACGCCGCGGAGGAGATGCTGGACGAGAACGCCGGAGGAAGAACCAGAAGAGCCAGAAGAACCAGAAGAAGAAGAAGATGAAGGAAGAAAGAAGAAGCATTTAAATAAAGGAATTGTCAAAAACTGTCTCTTGTCATTTTTAACTATTTTGACACTTTTTTAGTGAAATGGTAGGGGTAAGTACCCCCTTACCATTTCACACAGAGGGGGGGCGGGATCTGGGGGTCCCCTTGTTAAAGGGGGCTTCCAGATTCCGCTAAGCCCCCCGCCTGCAGACCCCCACAACCACCGGCCACGGTTGTGGGGATGAGGCCCTTGTCCTCATCAACATGGGGACAAGGTGTTTTGGGGGGCTACCCCAAAGCACCCTCCCAATGTTGAGGGCATGTGGCCTGGTACGGTTCAGGAGGGGGGGGCCGCACTCTCGTCCCCCCCTCTTTTCCTGCGGCCTGCCAGGTTGCGTGCTCGGATAAGGGTCTGGTATGGATTTTTGGGGGAACCCCACGCCGTTTTGTTTTTTTTTTGGCGCGGGGTTCCCCTTAATATCCATACCGGACTTCCGGTTCCGGCGCCACATGAGGAGGAGGTGAGCAGCTCCAGCTCCCGCACAGCTCCTCACATAACCGGCATTTAAGCCAGCCACAGCACCGGGGGGAACCCCTACTGCCTCCGCTCCATCTCAGGCAGACATGGATCGCTTTGTGGAGCGATCCTACGCTCGGGCGCTGTCCTCGCCCCCCTCCGCAGCTCCGCCGGCGGGAGACATAGCGGCTGACACAGCCAAGATGGCGGCCGCTCCGGACACAGCAGAGCGGCCTCAGCAGCAGCCACAACCTCCCCCTGCCCCTGCTATGGCAGAAACTGACCCCGCATCCCCTGCCAACATTGCCCAGGCTGTAGTTCAACTACTGGGGCCAACACTAACAGCCACTGTGGACGCAGCGGTACACAGAGGGCTGGAACAACTACACATAGAGCTCCAGGCTCAGGCCCAGCGCATCACCCAGGTGGAGGAAAGGATTTCTATAATTGAAGATGACTGCACAGCCTCATCTGCAGCACTTGCACGTATCAATGCTTCATATAGGGACATATGGGACAAGCTGGACGATTTGGAAAATCGCTCAAGAAGGAACAACCTGCGCATAATTGGCTTGCCAGAGTCGATCCCAGCTTCCCACCTCACAAACATATGTGCGAAAACCATCCCAGAGCAACTTGGCCTCCGCATACCATGCACTGTTGAACGAGCGCACCGTATGGGTCAATATTCTGACACGCGCGCTAAACCTCGGCATGTGATAGTAAAATACTTAAACTACGCCGACAAAAACGCCATAATGCAAAAATTTCGTCGCACGCGCTCACTGGTGGTAGATGGCGCGAAACTGTTGCTTTTCGCGGACTATTCCATAGAGGTAATGAAACAACGTCCTCGATATGTTCCACTCTGCACCGCTCTCAAACCCGATTCTCCCTAGCCTATCCAGCTGTCCTCCGCGTTCAAACATCTGAAGGGGAGCAACTCACCTTTCATACACCTGAAGAGGCGGAAACTTACCTAACCAACAGAAGCTCCGAAATGGAACACAGCGCCGCGACAGAGGGATCTCCATCGTCATCTTCACAGCATGCATATGGACCCCCTAAACACCCCCGAAGCCCGACCAAACCTCCATACAAGCGCAGCCGCTCCACCAACCAGGAAGACCGTTCTGGGAATCGTTGAAGGAATCGTCGAAGGACCCCACATCACCACCTTTTCCACATCGCCATCCTCTAACGGGTAGTATCAGCCCATCTTATACTTTTTCTTTTTTCTAAAATTTTTACTCTTAAGATGAGGATGCTATCGATACATGTATAAACTGCCGTACATGCTCTCTGTGGAGCACTACCCCTCCCAACCTGTAGCTGCAAAGTATGCAGCTAAAAGCTATGCAGCTATACTGCTAGGGTCATGTGACTCAATAACAAAGTTAGTCCCCCACTACCTGGGAAACTTTCCTTATCAGGGACACTTACAATGTTGTATTTTCTTATATTTTCTATTTTATGGTTTATTTCTGCCTAATTTTAAGAGGGGGCCCTCCCCTGTGTTTAGCATACCTCACCATTGATTAATTTAAACCTACACTACCTCCTCAGGGGATCCCCCCTAGACTACTCTCCCTTCCTATCCTGTACCCCCCCATCCCCCTTCCTCTCCCCTACCATCCCTATCCCCACCCCCCGTTGCTACCACCCTGCCCCTAAGTGAGGAGCTGGCAATCAATGGGAGCTATGCTAACTAGATAGGTGAGACCTCATGTGGAAAAAAGAGAAGTCCACAACTCACGTTATGTATTTCCTTATACGATATACTGCCTTATCAATGTTTATAACTTGTTGTTACTTAGAGAAGTTTAAGTTCATGTTTGCCAGCTTGGTTCATATGTCTTCAGGGGCTCTGAGGCGCTTTGATGGCTCTCAAAAGGTAGATAGCACATCTACAAAGGGGTCCTTATACAAACCCCTCAACCAAAACGCTTTTAACTATCAATTATGTCACAATCTGCAGTTGGGAGTCAACTAAATTTTGTCTCGTGGAATGTTAAGGGGCTGCGCTCCCCAAACAAACGCATGTCTATCCTCAGACACTTGCGTCGTCTCCGGGCTGATGTGGCTCTGCTTCAGGAGACACATCTGGCTGCAGACGACCTACAGCGTCTTCGTAAATTGTGGGTGGGCTCTGTGTATGGTTCACCAGCAGTAGGCCGTAAAGCGGGTGTTGCAATCCTTCTGCACAAGAATTTACAGCACACTGTCAGGGACGTCAAGGTTGACTCGGAAGGAAGGAAACTGACTCTACACCTGACTATAGATGACAAACCCGTAGCACTTACCAACATCTATGCTCCCAATTCTCCTGACACCTCCTTCTTTCAAGACTTAGTGAAATGGGTGCTAACCACACCAGAGACGCTACACCTATTGGGTGGGGATTTTAATTCAGTCATGTCCTCCTTAGCTGATCGCACAGGTTCCCCTACACATAGATCACACACCCGTACCCCCTCATCATCTGCATCTACCCTACTGTCACAAGCCATCGCCTCCATGCACTTTGTGGATGTCTGGCGCTTAATGTACCCAACGGAATGGGAATACACTTTTTTTTCGCCCCCACACAATACGTTCTCACGTATAGACTATTTTTTTGCCTCCCCGGCCCTAAGCTCTGTAATCAGCGCACCAGACATACAAGACGCAGTGATCTCAGACCACAGCCCAATCATGGTCCATCTAACCCAAACAGCTCGCCCCTCTCCCTCCCCTACTTGGCGCTTCCCCTCCTATTTAGTTGACAATGAGGACTTTCAACATACACTATACTGTGCCTGGGAGGAATACATCTCCGTCAATGGAGCTCACATTACAGACCCTAACCTATTCTGGGAAGCAGGCAAGGCCTTCTTATGGGGTAAAATAATCTCATACACAACACAGTTTAAAAAAAGAGCCAAGCAACAATATAGTGAGTCAAGCGAAGCCCTACGCTTGGCACATGAACAGCTCACATTAAACCGCACCACAGAGAACATACAAAAATGGAGACAGGCCAAAAGCACCTTTGACCTCTGGGCAGAACAGCATGAAGCGGCCAAAACGTCATACTCTCAGCTACATTTTCATAGATTTGGAAACAAGGCTGGTAGGCTCCTGGCCAAGATGTGTTCAGGCCCCAGACGTCCTACCCGTATCTCTGCTCTTAGAGCTAAGACAGGCTCTCTGGTCACCTCCCCAGCTGAAATTAGCAACCTACTTGTGGAATACTACACTAATTTATACAAAGCTGACCCAACTGACTTACCTACTACTGACTTACTGCTCAACAAAATACGTCTACCCAAACTCCACCACACACAATTAGAGACGATTAATGCCCCCATTACTGTTGATGACATTCGATTTACGATCAAAGACATGGCTTCGGCCAAAGCCCCGGGACCCGACGGATACACCGCCGAATTCTTTAAAATGACCAGGGAATTTATCCCGGACACCTTAAAACATGTATACGCAGCTATGTGGGACGGAGGGCCCTATCTTCCCACGGGAACACAGGCCCACATCAAACTAATCTCTAAGAAAGGGAAAGATCCCCTATTACCGGGCTCATACCGACCGATATCATTAATCAATGTCGATGTCAAAATCCTATCCAAAATAATTGCGTCGCGATTAGCTCCCCTACTGCCATCATTATTACACCCAGCCCAATCTGGCTTTGTTTCGGGCAGATCGGCCACCCTAAACATTCGCAAAGTGTTAATGGCTCTGGAATACGGCAAAACTCACCCTAACCAAGACATTGCCATCATGTCATTGGACGCGGAAAAGGCCTTTGACAACATCAGTTTCTCTTGGCTCTTCAGAGTGATGACACAATTTGGATTCTCAGGACCGATTATGCGATTTCTTTTACAAATGTACGCATCCCCTACCGCACGTCTTGTCACCCCTGACTTTATTTCAGACACGATTCCATTAACAAAAGGAACGAGACAGGGCTGCCCCCTGTCTCCACCCCTGTTCAATCTAGCAATCGAACCCCTGTCCAGAATACTAAATTCAGCTGATGGAATCAGTGGCATCACTCTGGAGAACCACACTCTTCGTTCGGCGCTATTTGCGGACGACATACTATTGTTCTCCACCGACCCCATAACAGACTTTGACAGACTTAAACAACTTTTTTCAGACTTCAGACTTTGCTCGGGATTCAGAATCAATTTTGATAAAAGCGAGATCCTACCATTACACCCCCATCTCTCCAGTAAATGGAAACATCTATCCCCCCTGGCCATAGCCAACCAATATATTACATACCTGGGCATTAAAATAGGACGTGAACCGTCATCTCTGTACTCTTTAAATTACCCCCCATTGATAACCAAAATTGTGAAGGAACTGGAGGCTTGGGGTTCCCTACCTCTCTCGCTCTTTGGGAGATGCCACCTTTTCAAAATGGTGTCATTCGCACGCTTACTTTACCCAATGCAGACCATACCTCTTCTAATTAAGCATTCAGACATCCAAAAACTCCAGAAGGCCCTAACTGCCTTTATATGGTCTCGCAAGAAACCTCGCATAGCGCTACAGAAATTATGTCTCCCGAAGGGCGAGGGCGGGGCGGGACTGCCCAATATGCGTTTTTACAACCTGGCATGTTTACTTAGACAGGGCTTAGACTGGCTAACTGGTGGGTCTAAATATTCTAACCTATCCTTAGAAGAGGCTATGGTGCACCCATATGACCTCTCGGCCATCCTTAATTCTAATCCCAATACATTACCCCCCCACCTCAAAACAAGTGTAATCATTAAGGACACGGTCATTGCATGGAGAGAAGTAAGAAAATTGCTCAAAATGCCATCCAGTATCTCCAAATACCTCAAAATACAAGGGAACCCTATGTTCCTTCCATCTATCATCCATAAAGCCTTTGGCCAATGGAAACTTAAAGGCCTCACAGATGTCTCGTCTCTTTATCTCAACAAACCAGGGAAATTCAAACCATTTCAAACCCTGATGAGGGAGTACTCCCTACCACCAACTCATGTCTTCTTCTATCACCAACTCATCAGTTATCTCAAATCATGCTCGGGACCTAGTACCAACCCACTTGAAACATCCTGCATTGATACTCTCATCAAAAGCAATAACTACTCCATCTCCAATATTTACTCCTGTCTCATACAACATCAAGCACGGAAGTATGCCCTCAAACCTTTTCAAAAATGGTCACACTTATTAGATGACGAATCTCTGCCAGAAAAAATCCTTGAGGGGTACAAGACAGTCCGCAACCTTACAGCTTCTGAATCTTGGAGGGAAACACAATTCAAGATCATCCACAGAGCTTATTTCCCTTTCCGCTTCAACAAGAAGGACCCCACCCAAGCGCAATGTTCCTGGTGTAACTTACCTCGCCCCACTTTACTGCACAGGCTTTGGGACTGTAACAAGATTGATGCTTACTGGACTAAGGTGATCAATTACATCAACGAGGTCCACAAAATTCAGTGCACTAAGGACCGCCTATTATGCCTGTTCAGCATACCCCCTTCATCCTCATCACCAACGACGGTCTCACAAAATATTCCACACTGGGCTCACCTATGTCTCCTAGTGGCTCGCAGGACTATTATGTCTCACTGGATATCAGCTACTCCTCCTACCCTAACAATGTTTAAAAAAGCCCTGGCATCACTCTTTCACCTGGAGAGACTGGACACCATCACCCTTAATCTCCGATCGACTTCCCGTTTTTTCAAAAGATGGAGGAAATACATTGAAGCCACATTCGCTTCGCAGGCACTGATCGAGATAATGAACCCATTTCGCTACACGAAATGGTACTTGACAAAAGATCTCACCAACTCTCTTGGCCGACTCAAAATACCCCCCACCCCAGATTCCTTTACTTTTAACCCTCCGTAGGATATCCACAAATCCATTGTGCCCCTTGGCATCCACCCCCCCCCACGTTTATTCAAACGCTGCCTCCACTCCTGAAGGTATTTAGATGTTAAGATTTCATATGTCAAGCAAAGTTACACTCCATAGTGTTGATAAGATGGCAAACATGAACTCCCCCGTCTTCCCTTTCCCCTAATTTTCTTTTTCTTTTTATGTTTTCTGTTACTTCTCCCTGGTTCTAACTGATATGGCAAGCTTGTATTTTAATTATTATGAGAAGTCATTGAATGTCATAGATTGTAACAAATAATACTCTGTAACTTTTGTTACATTAAGTTTTTATAATTTTGTATGCTATAAAACCCAATAAATATTTTTCAAAAAAAAAAAAAATATCCATACCAGACCTGAAGGTCCTGGTATGGAATTTAGGGGGACTCCCACTTCATTTTTTTTTTTTTTTAATTTTGGTTCGGGGTTTCCCTGTGGGGAATTCCCATGCCATTTTATCAATGAACTTCTATGTGTATTGACGGCAATGCAATAGCCGCGGGTAGTTTTAAATGAGTTTTTTCCTTCCAAATGTCATTTTGCTGTCAGGCTGTTCTAAACACGGGAAACATGCGCCCCTTTACAGGCATACTATAGACACCCCCCAGGTACGAAATTTAAAGGGATATTACACTTTTATTGTTTGACTTTAAGCATTATTAAAATCACTGCTCCTGAAAAAACGGCCGTTTTTAAAACTTTTTTTGCATTGATCCATGTCCCCTGGGGCAGGACCCAGGTCCCCAAACACTTTTTATGACAATAACTTGCATATAAGCCTTTAAAATTAGCACTTTTGATTATTCATGTTCGTGTCCCATAGACTTTAACGGTGTTCGCGTGTTCGAGCAAACTTTTTTCCTGTTCGCATGTTCTGGTGCGAACGGAACAGGGGGGTGTTCGGCTCATCCCTAATTAACAGTATAAAGTCTAATACAAAGGCCTGGGAAACAGAGGTATGTAAGGTACTTAAGGAATCAGAGGATGCATATGTCTCTAATCCCACGGAGGATACAAAAAAAGTGTGGCTGGGAGCACAGGCTATGTCCAGCCAGCTGGCACTGCAGCTGGCAGAAAACAAGAGATTTTTCCTGCAGCAGTCCCACTTTGAGGAGGGGGAGTCTACTGGACACATGCTGGCATTACTAGCGCGGGCCCAGGGGTCCCCTTCTATGGTCTCCTCCTTGTGTGATATGCAGGGAGCAGTTCATACGAATAATATAGAAATACTACAGGTTTTTCGGTCATTCTATGCGGATCTATACACGTCTAAAGTGTGCCCTGAAGAGAGTGACATAATGAATTTCCTCAATGAGTGTGGGTTGCCTCAATTGTCCACCTCGGATGCGGCCCTCTTAGATGCTCCGATATCAGAGGAATTGGCATTAGCCCTAGAGCAAACACATAATAATAAGGCCCCAGGAGCTGATGGCCTACCATCCGAGGTGTACAAAAGGCATGCGGACACATTACTACCTATGTTATTAAAAGTATATAATGATGCACTAGAGAGTTGTGTACTGCCTAGCTCTATGAACTAGGCAATTATAATAGTGTTATTAAAACCTGGTAAAGATGCCACGTCCCCTGACTCATATAGGCCTATCTCACTACTAACGACCAATGTCAAATTGTTAGCCAGAGTTTTAGCGACGAGACTCTCTCAAATAGTCCAGAAGTTAGTACATAGGGATCAATCGGGATTCATACCTACCAGATCCACAGCCCAAAATATTAGGCGCCTCTTTCTAAACATTCAAATCCCAGTTGATAATCCCGGTAATCAGGCCATTTTTTCACTGGACACAGCTAAGGCCTTCGACAGTGTCGAGTGGCCTTACCTGTGCAAGGTGCTGGAACACCTGGGATTAGGCGGTCCTTTCATTAGATGGGTCAAACTGCTATATGCTCAGCCATCAGCCAAAATCAGGGTCAATGGGGAACTTTCAAAACCGTTTCCTCTATTCAGAGGCACAAGGCAGGGGTGCCCTTTGTCACCCCTGCTGTTTGCCTTGGCTCTGGAACCTTTGGCAGCTAGACTGAGAGGTGACAGCAGAGTCATAGGGTTCTGTCGCGCCACGGGAACAGACGTTCTATCACTATACGCTGATGATACATTGCTATATCTCGGCGATACCCAAGACTCTTTAAAGACAGCTATGCATCTAATTAAAGTTTTTGGCACACTGTCGGGATTTTCCATCAACTGGAATAAGTCTGTGTTGATGCCCCTGGACCCACTATCTGCCCCGTTGCCTGATTGTGCTTCAATGGTGCAGATAGTGTCCTCTTTTCGCTATTTAGGTGTACAAGTGTCCCCAGATATAACCCAATAAATCACTCTTAATCTTATTCCCCTACTTACTAAATTTAGAGAAAAATGTAATACCTGGTGCAAACTTCCATTAACAGTAGTTGGGAGGGCGAAGCTCATAAAATGGTGTGGTCCCCGCAGCTATTATACATATGTCATAACTCAACAGGATGGATACCCCGGCGGTGGTTCGATAAGATAGATACCCAATTCAGAGAACTACTGTGGCGTAAAAAAGCAGCTAGAATCAGTCTGTCCACTTTACAATATAATAAGGAAGAGGGTGGACTGGCGGTCCCGCATGCTAGAGTCTATTTCCTCGCATCCCAGCTACAGCAGCTGGGAGGGTGGGGATTGACAGATGACTTGGATCCTATACGTAGACTTCTTAGCACACCGTCAAGTACTACCACTGCATTAACCACCCTAGAGGCCGGTTACACTCATCTAGTCAGGGGACTCCCAACCATAGTCTTGTTAAAAAAGATTATGGACATATCTCAAACGATTATTACCTATAAGGGGCTTTATATCGTGTACTCCTATTTGGAGGAACGACAACTATAGGGAACTACTTAAACTGAAGGGCTTTAGATCATGGGAGACAAGAGGGATCCAGTTTCTATCGCAACTTTACAGAGGTCAAGTCCTTAAGTCTTTTACAGAAATCCAGACAGAGTTTGATATCCCGCGTGCTGATTTCTTTAGGTACTTGCAATTAAGACATGCTCTACAACTGCAATCCAGACATACTTCTCTCCAGCTGGTTGAGCATGTCATTTTGCAAGAGATCTTGATGGTCAAAGAAACAAAAGGTATGATCTCTAGAGGGTATAGTACTATCCTTGCTGCATTTCAGGATCCTACCGGTCTACCATGTAAAAGCAAATGGGAGAAAGACGTAGGACCATTAGACGAGGAGACATGGAGTTTGTGTCTTGCCTCTGCCCCGAAGGTATCTATATCGGCCTCACAGAGACTCTCTCACCTCTATTTGATACATAGAGAATACAGAACGCCCGCTAAACTGCATAACTGGGGACAACGCGACACACCACTTTGTCCCAATGCCTAAGGGATCAAGGGGACCTCATGCACATGTACTGGAGATGCCCAAAACTCTTCCGGTATTGGACGGGAATTTTAGAATTGATCTCTCAGGTGTTTCACTTTACAGTTCCGAAAGATCCGGTTGTGTGCCTGCTGGGTGCCCTGGATGATGAGTCCTTGACCCCTTCGACCCATACAGCGATACTCCGGCTGCTTTACGTAGCTCGGAGACTGATGGCTCGACACTGGATCACCTCCAGGGTCCCCACCAGGCAACAGTGGATTGACCAAGTGAATAAATTATTAATACATGAGAAATTGACTTACCAACACAGAAATGTACCCCGTAAATTCTACAAGATGTGGCAAGATTGGCTAGAAGTGCCAGGCTTGGCTCCCCATCAATTGGTCAAATATAGATTATTGCAATGTTAATCACAAAACCGTAGTACCTGATCTCGCACTAATTTATAAACATATATTGAGTGGAGAAAGTTTGCTGAAGAGGTTGAGCTGAGCACTATAACTAAATGAGCAATGTTTCCAGAGTATGAATAATAGATTTTATATTGCAATGTGCATCTGACACCACGTTTTGGCTGCATTGATGCTTTCTTATTTTACTGTTTTCAGTTCTGTTCCGCACTGCCTTACTAGATATATATATGTGTATGTAAAAGGGTATTCAGATATTGTACATCTTGGATGATCTTGTAAAAAGACACTGGATATTTGTTATGGTCACTGGTATGTCATGGTTGTGTATGATTTGTATATGGCTGTGCGGAAATTCAAATAAAGCTTTTTTTTCTGATTTAAAAAAGAAATATGTAGTAAAGCTTTGGTTCCACAAAACTGATTGGCTAAACACAAGCAGCAAGTTATGAAGAAAGCTCATAACTCCACTATAGACCATCTCCTTCCTAACTCAGCATAACAAAAAACTAAGTACGTTCATTTTTGGGTCCACAAAATTGAGTGGCTAAACCCAAGCAATAAGTTATGATGAAAACTCATAACTCAGACAGATGATTGAGCTATAGATTCTCTCTCTCTCCTTCCTAACCCTGCATAACTAAGTACATTCATTTTTGGGTCCACAAAATTGTGCGGCTAACCCATGCCATTGTACCCACCATATGCTAATACTGCAGGAGCAGAAGCGGGATTCCATCTTGCTTTGAGTGTTCATGCCTTCCCATCTTGCTTTGAGTGTTCATGCCTTTCAACTAGTCATGGAAAAGAAAATTTACAATGGAGTCATGCCTACGTATTCAGAGATAATGAAATCTGAGGTCTAATCTAAACCATGTCATGCAATACAGACTTTCACTGTGTACCTAAAATGCTTGCTGCATGGTTTTTATGGTTAAACCTGGCTTCAGTGTGTTCCAGGGTCACTTACCCCTGAATCTCTAAAGCTGTCCATGCATGAGTCAATTTTTACATTCAACCAGAGAGTTTAATGGAAAAAAAAATAAAGTACCATATTCCTCCATCCACATGGATGCGGGAAGCCTCCCCGCTCATTTTATTTTGACAGCAGGGAGACTCCCTTGCTGTGAGGCTGGGTTCACACAATAATATGCGAGAACCAGTTTGATTCCTGTGCGGGTTCCCGCATCGCATGTCTCTCACAGGCAGTTCACACTGCCCTCTGCGAACCGCTGTGGGTGTTAATACAAAGTTAATGACACACCCACATCAGTTCACAGTGCGCACTGTGAAATGGTGCAGGAATCGGATCGCATGGGTGTTCACACCCATGCGATCCAATTCCAGTATGGACCAAAAAAAGAGTCCTGCACCATTTTGGTCCTGAATGCGATACAAATTCAGCCATACAATCTATATGGTTGAATTCGCATTGCACAGACATCGCATGTGATCTGCACAGCAATGCGGTGCGAATCACATGCGATGTCTGACATCGCAATAGTGTGAACCCAGCCTCAAAATATACTAATCAGCTCTGCATGCTACTGCCTGCAGCACTTATCGAGCTGGGATAAACTGACTTCTGTTTAAACACAGTGGTCACACGTGGATCGAAATACAGCTGGCCCCTGCTGAACCGGCCAAATTTCAATCCATGTATGGCCAGCTTAAGCAAGTTACAAGTCTCCCTGCATACTTGTCATGGTTTAGTTACTCTTATGCCCCGTACACATGAGTGGAAATTCCGCCAACAAAAGTCCGATGAGAGCTTTTGGTCGGAAATTGCGACCGTGTGTATCCTCCATTGGACTTTTGCTGGCGGAATTCCAGCGAGCAAAAGATTGAGAGCAGGTTCTCTATTTTTCGGTCGGAAAAAGTTCCTATCCGAAAATGCGTTTGTCTGTATGCAATTCGGACGTGCAAAAAATCACGCATGCTCAGAATCAAGTACGAGATGTAAGTGCTCGGTCTGGTAAAACTAGCTTTTGTAATGGAGATGGCACATTCGTCACGCTGTAAATTTTTGGATCTTTTAATGCAGCGCATTCTTTTGTTCTTTATAATGCTAGAAAAATGAATTTGGTTTGCTGCTGATATTCATACAGAGTTCTGACAAACTTATTTCTTTATTATTTCTCGTGATCTCCTGAAAAATCTTTTTTTGTTTTTAAAGCCAGATTTCCAATATAATGTTTAGAATTATTTTTTATAGTTATCTTATTTTATTTTTATTTTTAATCAAGATCTGTTTTTTTGATCATTTTTATATTTTTTTCTAGTGATCTCCATAATTTTTTTTTTTTTTTGTGTGTCAAGTTCCCACAACAACATTATTATCTTGTATTTTTAAAGCTCAAGGAGGTTGGTTGTTGTCCCTTGTTAATTTGACATTGTATTTTTGAAATGTACCTGCCTACTCACAAACCAACTGTTCTTATTGAATAAAAACACATAGGCAAGTATTTTCATATTAAAAAATCTCCATTTATTCTGGCTCATAACAAAATAAAGAGAAAGGCAACGCTGGAGAACCTGCTTGAATTTGCGAAGCCTTTGTACCCCAGGGCACACGTCAATTCTTTGTAAAAAAAAAATTGGTAGCCTGAGTAGTCCATATAGTAGGGAGCACAATGTGGTCCAGGACACCCAGAGATCAGGAAAAGCAGCAGATGACACGTATGTCCCCAGGCTGTGGTACTACCACAGCCTGCGTCTTCTGTCAGACCAGACTGAACCCAGGCCATCACTTTCATGTCTTCCTTGCAGCCTTCCCTCCATGCTTCCCTGCAGCCTTCCCTGCAGCCTTCCCTGCAGCCTTCCTTGGAGGCTGTGGCTCTGGAGGTGGACTTGTGGCAGGAGGAGGAGGAGGAGGAGGAGGATGGGCGAGCGCGCAAATGCATGTTATCACTCATTTGGCCCCTCAACCCCTTCTGAAGGGCCTGAAAAATAATATTTTCACACATGAGGCATTGGCCCTCCACCATTTGCTGCAATTTTGCAGCTACATAGCAGCCATAGGCCTCTTCAGCGTTGGGGGGGTGTTTTCAGGGCCGCATTAGCGTCCTTAATGAGGCCCAGTGCTGCCTCCTCCACGTTACTCCCCTTCCTGGCCCTTTTTGTTGTAAGGCAGAGGGGAGGCACTTGGGATTGGGTGAGGCTACTGGGTCTGGCCACCTCCTGGCTGACACTTACCCCCGCCTCCTCCTGTCTGCCACATTCCAGAGCCACGTCATGGCTGAGGTCTTCCTGTGTATGAAAAAGGGACATAGTTTTAGTTTTTGGTTCATCAATCACACACAATTTTCAGCTCATGACTGTTGCAAATTGAATGTTAATAAATAGAAAAGACTATCATTCTGAGCCAAGCATTTTTCATTCTTGTCCCAATCATTTTTGGCCCCTACTGTCTATTGATATGTAAAACACTTTAAGTTCAATCTTTCATTTGTTATCAATAACATCTAGTTAACAACACTAATTTTCGGACAATAAATATGTTCAAAAATACTCTACCTGGCTCCAGCTGGGCTCCTAAACTTCTTCCAGGATGGAAGGCCTAGATTGGTCCTCAGAAGCCTGAGCTGGGGTTGAGGGAAGGGTTGAGGGAAGGGTGGATGGAAGTGTAGAAAATGATTCCCTGGCTTCAATCTGGTCTTCCAGAAACCGCATCCTGTTGTAGTACCACAAACTGGGTACATACACATCCTTTGCTGCTGCTCCTGATTTCATGGAAGCCTGGACCTTATTAAGCTCCTTACTATACATGTTTCTCAAGCTACCAATTTTCTTATCCACAAACTTGATGTCTGCGTCAGGGGCCTGCATCTTCACAAATTGCATCAGTTTCTCCAGCGATGCCTTCCTAGGTTTATTTCGATGTAAGGGGTTTTTAACTGCCCAAAAATTTCTCATATCCCTGTATCTGTCTATGAACTGGCCCATGCATTCCAGGTCTTTGAATTGTTTCATATTTGCTGCAAGACAAAACACAAGACAAAAACACTAATATCAGGCTAAACTCTCTAATCTTATCCCAATATAGGCCTCAATCTCGAATCAGTATAGGCCACTGATGTCCCAAGTTAACCACTTGCCGACCGCCTAACACAGATATACTGCGGCAGAATGGCACGGGCAGGCAAAATCACGTACCTGGTACGTGATCTGCCTCCCGCGGGTGGGGGGTCCGATCGGACACCCCCCGGTGCCCGAGGCAGTCGGCTTCTGTCTGGCAGCAATCAGACGTGAGGGGGAGACCATCCATTCGTGCCCCCCCTCGCGATCGCTCCCAGCCAATCAGATTCTTCCTCTGCTGCTGTATAGTACACAGCAGCAGAGGAAATTATGTCATCTCTCCTCGGCTCGGTATTTTCTGTTTCGGCGCCGAGGAGAGAAGACATCTGAGTGAGTGCACAACACACACACATACAGTAGAACATGCCAGGCACACATTACACCCCCGATCCCCCCCCCGATCCCCCCCCGATCACACCCCAATCACCCCCCGTCACACTGACACCAAGCAGTTATTTTTTTCTGATTACTGCATTGGTGTCAGTTTGTGACAGTTAGTGTGGTAGGGCAGTTAGTGGTAGGCCCCCTTTAGGTCTAGGGTACCCCCCAACCCCCCCTAATAAAGTTTTAACCCCTTGATCACCCCCCGTCGCCAGTGTCCCTAAGCAATCGTTTTTCTGATCGCTGTATTAGTGTCACTGGTGACGCTAGTTAGGGAGGTAAATATTTAGGTTCGCCGTCAGTGTTTTATAGCGTCAGGGACCCCCATATACTACCTAATAAATGTTTTAACCCCTTGATTGCCCCCTAGTTAACCCTTTCACCAGTGATCACTGTATAACTGTTACGGGTGACGCTCGCTAATTTTGTTTATTTTTTATAGTGTCAGGGCACCCGCCGTTTATTACCGAATAAAGGTTTAGCCCCCTGATCACCCGGCAGTGATATAACTTAGGTTTTAGGGTCAGATAAGGTCTGCATCGCCCCAGGCAGCGTCAGGTTAGCGCCAGTACCGCTAACACCCACGCACGCAGCATACACCTCCCTTAGGGGTATAGTATCTGAACGGATCAATATCTGATCTGATCAGATCTATACTAGCGTCCCCAGCAGTTTAGGGTTCCCAAAAACGCAGTGTTAGCGGGATCAGCCCAGATACCTGCTAGCACCTGTGTTTTGCCCCTCCGCCCGGCCCAACCCAGCCCACCCAAGTGCAGTATCGATCGATCACTGTCACTTACAAAACACTAAACACACATAACTGCAGCATTCGCAGAGTCAGGCCTGATCCCTGCGGTCGCTAACAGTTTTTTTGGTACCGTTTTGATGAACTGGCAAGCACCAGCCATAGGCAGCGTCAGGTTAGTGCCAGTAACGATAACACCCACGCACGCACCGTACACCTCCCTTAGTGGCATAGTATCTGAACGGATCAATATCTGATCCGATCAGATCTATACTAGTGTCCCCAGCAGTTTAGGGTTCCCAAAAACGCAGTGTTAGCGGGATCAGCCCAGATACCTGCTAGCACCTGCGTTTTTCCCCTCCACCCGGCCCAACCCAGCCCACCCAAGTGCAGTATCGATCGATCACTGTCGCTTACAAAACACTAAACGCATAACTGCAGCGTTCGCAGAGTCAGGCCTGATCCCTGCGATCGCTAACAGTTTTTTTGGTAGCGTTTGGGTGAACTGGCAAGCACCAGCGGCCTAGTACACCCCGGTCATAGTCAAACCAGCACTGCAGTAACACTTGGTGACGTGGCGAGTCCCATAAGTGCAGTTCAAGCTGGTGAGGTGGCAAGCACAAGTATGTCCTGCTGCCACCAAGAAGAAGACAAACACAGGCCCATCGTGCCCATAATGCCCTTCCTGCTGCATTCGCCAATCCTAATAATTGGGAATCCACCACTTCTGCAGCGCCCGTACTTCCCCCATTCACATCCCCAACCAACTGCAGTCGGCTGCATGAGAGGCATTTTCTTTATGTCCTCCCGAGTAACCCTACCCAACGAACCCCCCCCCCAAAAATATGTCGTGTCTGTAGCAAGCGCGGATATAGGCGTGACACCCGCTATTATTTTCCCTCCTGTCCTGACAATCCTGGCCTTTGCATTGGTGAATGTTTTGAACGCTACCAATCACTAGTTGAGTATTAGCATAGGGTACAGCATTGCACAGACTAGGCACACTTTCACAGGGTCTCCCAAGAGGCCATCGCATTTTTAGAGACCCGAACCTGGAACCGGTTACAGTTATAAAAGTTACAGTTACAAAAAAAAAGTGTAAAAAACAAAAAAACAAAAAAATATATATAAAAAAAAAAAAAAAAATAGTTGTTGTTTTATTGTTCTCTCTCTCTATTCTCTCTCTATTGTTCTGTTCTTTTTTACTGTATTCTATTCTGCAATGTTTTATTGTTATTATGTTTTATCATGTTTGCTTTTCAGGTATGCAATTTTTTATACTTTACCGTTTACTGTGTTTTATTGTTAACCTTTTTTTGTCTTCAGGTACGCCATTCACGACTTTGAGTGGTTAAACCAGAATGATGCCTGCAGGTTTAGGCATCATCTTGGTATCATTCTTTTAAGCCAGCGGTCGCTTTCATGTAAAAGCAATCCTAGCGGCTAATTAGCCTCTAGACTGCTTTTACAAGCAGTGGGAAGGAATGCCCCCCCCACCATCTTCCGTGTTTTTCTCTGGCTCTCCTGTCTCAACAGGGAACCTGAGAATGCAGCCGGTGATTCAGCCAGCTGACCATAGATCTGATCAGAGACCAGAGTGGCTCCAAACATCTCTATGGCCTAAGAAACCGGAAGCTACGAGCATTTCATGACTTTGCCGGATGTAAACAGCGCCATTGGGAAATTGGGAAATCATTTTATCACACCGATCTTGGTGTGGTCAGATGCTTTGAGGGCAGAGGAGAGATCTAGGGTCTAACAGACCCCAATTTTTTTCAAAAAAGAGTACCTGTCACTACCTATTGCTATCATAGGGGATATTTACATTCCCTGAGCTAACAATAAAAATGATTAAAAAAAAAATGAAAGGAACAGTTTAAAAATAAGATAAAAAAAAGCAAAAAAATAATAAAGAAAAAAAAAAGCACCCCTGTCCCCCCTGCTCTCGCGCTAAGGCGAACGCAAGCGTCGGTCTGGCGTCAAATGTAAACAGCAATTGCACCATGCATGTGAGGTATCACCGCGAAGGTCAGATCGAGAGCAATAATTTTAGTAGTAGACCTCCTCTGTAAATATAAAGTGGTAATGTGTAAAGGCTTTTAAAGGCTTTTAAAAATGTATTTAGTTTGTGTGCAATTTTAAAGCATGTCATGTTTGGTATCCATGTACTCGGCTTAAGATCATATTTTTTATTTCATCAAACATTTGGGCAATATAGTGTGTTTTAGTGCATTAAAATTTAAAAAAGTGTGTTTTTTCTCAAAAAAATGCGTTTGAAAAATTGCTGCGCAAATACTGTGTGAAAAAAAAAAAAGAAACTCCCACCATTTTAATCTGTAGGGCATTTTCTTTAAAAAAATATATAATGTTTGGGGGTTCAAAGTAATTTTCTTGCAAAAAAAAATAATTTTTTCATGTAAACAAAAAGTGTCAGAAAGGGCTTTGTCTTCAAGTGGTTAGAAGAGATGGTGATGTGTGACATAAGCTTCTAAATGTTGTGCATAAAATGCCAGGACAGTTCAAAACCCCACCAAATGACCCCATTTTGGAAAGTAGACAACCCAAGCTATTTGCTGAGAGGCATGTTGAGTCTATGGAATATTTTATATTGTGACACAAGTTGCGGGAAAAAGACAATTTTTTTTTTTTTGCACAAAGTTGTCACTAAATGATATATTGCTCAAACATGCCATGGGAATATGTGAAATTACACCCCAAAATACATTCTGTTGCTTCTCCTGAGTATGGGGATACCACATGTGTGAGACTTTTTGGGAGCCTAGCCGCGTACGGGGCCCCGAAAACCAAGCACCACCTTCAGGGTTTCTAAGGGCGTAAATTTTTGATTTCACTCTTCACTGCCTATCACAGTTTCGGACACCATGGAATGCCCAGGTGGCACAAAACCCCCCAAATGACCTTATTTTGGAAACTAGAAACCCCAAGCTATTTGCTGAGAGGTATAGTGAATATTTTGCAGACCTCATTTTTTTGTCACAAAGTTTTGAAAATTGAAAAAAGTAAAAAAAAAAAAATTTTCTTGTCTTTCTTAATTTTCAAAAACAAATGAGAGCTGCAAAATACTCACCATGCCTCTCAGGCAGTGATTGGTTTTTGGGGCCCCGTACACGGCTAGGCTCCCAAAAAGTCCCACACATGTGGTATCCCCATACTCAGGAGAAGCAGCTGAATGTATTTTGGGGTGCAATTCCACATATGCCCATGGCCTGTGTGAGCAATATATCATTTAGTGACAACTTTTTATATATATATATATTTTTTTTTTGTCATTATTCAATCACTTGGGACAAAAAAATTAATATTCAATGGGCTCAACTTGCCTCTCAGCAATTTCTTTGGGGTGTCTACTTTCCAAAATGGGGTCATTTGGGGGGTTTTGTACTGCCCTGCCATTTTAGCACCACAAGAAATGACATAGGCAGTCATAAACTAAAAGCTGTGTAAATTCCAGAAAATATACCCTAGTTTGTAGACGCTATAACTTTTGCGCAAACCAATAAATATACGCTTATTGACATTTTTTTTTTACCAAAGACATGTGGCGGAATACATTTTGGCCTAAATGTATGACTAAAATTGAGTTTGTTGGATTTTTTTTTATAACAAAAAGTAGAAAATATAATCTTTTTTCAAAATTTTCGGGTTTTTTCCGTTTATAGCGCAAAAAATAACAACTGCAGAGGTTATCAAATACCATCAAAAGAAAGCTGGGTACAGCATTGCATGACCGTGCAATTAGCAGTTAAAGCAACGCAGTGCCAAATTATAAAAAGTGCTCTGGTCAGGAAGGGGGTAAATCCTTCTGAAGTGGTTAAGGACAGTGACGTCACTGTTCTGTTAGGTGGCGGCTTATTCTGTTGGATGAGTACCATGCTCTGAAGAGCAGTAAGTGTTAGCTCCGGATCATTATGACTCTGCCTCTGTGAAGGAACAACCTACCTAATAGATTCATCGGAGCCACCCCCATTTTTTTCGTCCCTACACTTTTTGGTCTTTCTCCCACCCATTTTTCTTCAGCCTCGAGGTTCTTTTGCTACCATCTGTACATCAACCTATGTTCCATCTAAGACATCATCATCCTTTTCTCCTGCAAGCTTTGCCATTTTTGGCGTCATATGGGTGGACCAGTGTGAATAAGGTGGGGCCAGCTACACGCCCCGTCTTCCTTTGGTATTTCGGGGAGTTGTTGACGGGTTTGCCTCCAGGATCTGGCAGTGAGCTTCTCATACTATATATGCCTGGTGTGATTCTTCCCACAAGTTGCCCCTGATGAAGGGACATATTGTTCACTCCCAAAACGTGTAGGTCCAAGTGGAAGACTGCACGAATATATATTCGACTACTACACCAACATATTTATAGTTTTTAGCTTTTCTATATATTATTTGATTCATATGTCGATTTCTTTATGCCTGTATTTTGTATACTTGTATTAATAAAACCGTCTTTTTTACTACTCTGTTGCCGTTAAAGTCCCACTAACTATCCGAGGCGGTAATTTTATTTCCATGATGATAAGTATGGACCTTACCTAAACCCAAATGTGAGAAAGGCCAAGATCATATCTAAAGTTGTGAAGAGTGTGCACAGGAATTTTGGGGTACGACAATCCAAGGAGCAATTGAGGAAACGCTGGTCAGACCTGAAATTGAGGGAGCAGGATCAGTACAGAAGGATCAAGAAAGTGCTTCTAAAAAGTAAGTACTTGTCGTGTGTTCCTATTATTATTATTATTATTATTATTACTTGCATGCTGCTCCATGTGCTTTTCTTTACTGTTGTACAGTTTAAAATGGCTTCTTTCATGTTCATGGGCACAGTAATCGGTCGCAGTAAACAACGTTCGTGTGCCAAATAAATACAATGTTTTTGGCAGATACAGGGTTAACTACATTTGGTCATGCTAATTTGTATTAAAATAAGTTTAGGACCTTGTTGTCTAGATGTGTTTGAAACTAGAAAGAATTGCAAACTTCATTCAGTGTAATGTAAGGAGAGGACACTCAGCAGCTGTTTACACATTTGGACTCAGGAGCACTCGTGTGGGACACAAGAACAAACTTTTTAGGGTGTCCCACACAGGTACTCCAGTGGATACTTGGGGTGTCTCCATGTTTGAAACATGTCTAAAAAGGGTAAGTATTCCAGCTTTGGTAAGGGAAAAAATCATGTCTTCAGCTTAGAACTCTGCCAAAACAGACAGTTGTACCCAACTACTAAGCAATGTTTCATATTCCTATTTCTGGCCTCAAATATCGGTGTGCTAAGTATACCTTTTGTTTCATTCTCATAGGGGAGAAAAGACTCCGGACGTCTGATGACACCAGGAACCCCCCACCTCCTGAAGAAGGGGAACAGAGGACACCACAACCAGAGGATGTGGAGGAAGGAGAGGTGGTTGAAATTGTCACCACAACAGGTGAGTGTCTGAGACCACAGATTCAGGTTATAGATGTATGCCTGCATATTTATAATACATGGTGTGTATTTTTTCTTTTAGGTGATGTGCATGTTGTGGAAGAACAATCTCCTCATTTCACCAGTGACAGTGCACAAAGGCTAATCCAGGACATAATGTTTTGTAGTCGGGATTTAGACATCATAAAGCAAAAAACAAATAAGGTTGAACAAAAACTGAAGAACATGATTGATGTACTAGGAAGAATCTAAAAAACAACAAAATAATACCATTTTATATTTTTTGTGACCGATTTTTTTTTTTTTTAATTTTTGACGCATTTTAAAAGCCAAATTTTGAAGATGCACACAGCATGTGCTATCTGCCATCAGGGGATATCAATGTAACCCCTTCCTCGTATCTCAAGTAGGTGAGAGGAACTGGTTGCACCCCCAAAACATGTCCATTGATCCCCCATGATGGGAGATAGCACATGTTGACATTAGGCATGGGATCAGGAGGGAAATCCCCAGATTGACTCCCAATTTGTGTGCATCTTCAAAATTTGGCTTTTACAGGGGTGACATCACTCCATCTGATGAAGGCAATATAAACACATTTTTGACACTATAATGTCTGATATTGCATTCAGTTTTTTAATGTTAAACTTTGTAAGTTCCTGAGTTGTGTATGTTATGTTTTGAAACATGCCTGTTTATGTACTAAAAAAATATTTTCAAGGTAAAACTTTATAAAACCAAGATGTTTTTTTTTTTTAACAAAAAATGTTTTACAACGCACATGTGAATGTGCACGGAGTGAAAGGTTTTATACTCAACATCGTCTTCTTTCAATGCTCAATAACAGTTTTTGTATTAAGTTGGTGTTTACAGTGACAATGAGTGTTATTTAATAATAGAAAAACCACTTGGCACTACAAGTGCACTAGGAGAACCTAGGCGACAGCTAAAAGAAACACAAGCAGTAAATCAAAATCAAGATTTTATCAGATAAATATTTTTAAATATTGAAAATATTTACAAATTTGCTAGCATAGCAATGACCCCCCTACCCGTAAAATAATCTACATATTTTTGACGGACTTCACGGGCGCTTTGGGGGGGCAAGCCAGGATGGCCAGCCTCCAGGGCCATCATTGTATTTTCTGGAAGTCCAGCCTCAGGCCCAACTGAGGCAACATAATTCGGAGCATTTCTCTTTAAAAAGTTGTGAAGTATGCAGCATGCTAGAACTATGTGATTCAGTTTGGACTCCGCCATATTTCTTGCCGTAAGAAATAGGTGGAACCGGCTGGCCATTATCCCAAAGGCCTTCTCTACGACTCTTCTGGCTCTGGCCAACCGGTAATTAAAAACCCTCTTCTCCGGGGTGAGGGTTCTCTGGGGGAATGGCCTCATCAGGTGATCACCCAGACCAAATGATTCATCAGCGATAAAAACAAATGGGAGTCCTTCAACGCTCTTTTCCACAGGTGGCAATCCCAAGCCACCACTCTGGAGACGTCGGTAGAACTCGGTCTGGGCAAAGACTCCACCATCCGACGTCTGGCCATTCTTCCCCACGCCCACATAGAGAAACTTGTATGTCACCGACACCACCGCCATCAACACAATACTATTGAAACCCTTATAATTAAAATAGTATGACCCCGAGTTGGGTGGTAGAATGATGTGGACATGTTTCCCATTGATTGCCCCTCTGCAGTTAGGAAAGTCCCAATGCAGAGCAAATTGGGAAGCCACAGTCTGCCATTCCTGTGGCATTGAAGGAAACTGTGGAGTCAAAAAAGAAAAAAAAAATATTAGTACTTTTGCACATAACATTGCAAGCAGATTAGACACAAATATTCTTGGCCAACATCAGTATAACATTTATTTTAAGGAGTATTTAAAGACAAAAATATAAGGTCCACTTATCAGATTCCTCACCCCCTCTAATGGCCCATTGGAAACATTTTAGGGGGGGAGTTACAAATGAGTTTTGGACCCCAAAAAAAGCCTCTGGCACTCTGCCTGAATTTAAGGACAATAACGTTTGGACACATTTTAGGGGGTATTTAGGGTGAAGAACTACAATGGGGCTGACAAAATACATTGTTAAGTTACTAGGCTAGGTGTATATGGGCCCAGGATAGCATGCTGGGGAGGTTAGTGAAGTCAAATATGCATGAAGGACAAAAAGGGAGCATTAAAAGCTTACAGCATGCATGAGGACAAAAGAGGACATTCACAGCATATTACAATCATGGTAATTAGGGAATGATGAAAGAAATACAAAACATTAGCATACATTAAATACATAGAATGTGATGTTAAGGGAGAAAACTTAACCTGATATCGTCCTTCTGCAGGACCTGTATGATGGCAGAACAGGTCTCTGGAATAATGATCCCCACAGCCTGGGGGGAGATGCCTGTAGAGAACTTGAGGTCCTGGAGACTTCTCCCCGTCGCCAAGTACTGCAACGTGGCGACTAGCCTCTGCTCCGGAGTGATGGCTTGCCGCATGCAGGTGTCCTGCTTTATAATATAAGGGGACAGCAAAGCCAACAGATGGTGAAAATGGGGTCCGTCATCTGGAGAAAGTTCCTGAAATCATCAGGATTATTCTCCTGGATCTCACGCAGCAAAGGCATATGAAAGAATTGGTCATGCTGGAGCAACCAGTTCTTGGTCCATGAACTCCTCCCCTCCCTGTTCATGGACTGGGCTTGGGTCAAAGCAAGAACCCCAACACTAAGCCCCCGCATAGCACGAACTCTAAGATGAGCATGTACCCGAAACATGGCTTCAAATCGATCGGCTGGTAAGAACGAACTAACTGAACGCACTGAAGAACAGAAAGGCCTGTGAAGAGCGAGCTGAAAATCAGAAATGAGCGGACAAGAACGCACTGAAAAACAGATACGAACTGACTACACGCACTGAAACCCAGCTACAAACCCACAAGCACAAATTGAAGAGCAGTAATGGAATGAAAAGCACAAGGCTGAAAAGCACAATGCTGAAAAGCGTGAATCGTCTCTCGCCAAACTTCTACTAACATGAGATAAACATGAGATTAGCAGAAGAAGCCCAAAGGGTGGCGCACTGGGTATTGAACTTCCGTTTTATATACCCGTCGTACGTGTTGTACGTCACCTCGTTCTTGATGGTCAGAATTTGATGTGACCGTGTGTATGCAAGACAAGCTTGAGTGGAATTCCGTTGGAAAAACCATCCAAGGCTTTTCCGACCAAAATTCCGATCGTATGTAGGCGGCATAAGGCTAGCCATAATGGAACGGTTAAACTGAACACATTCCCCATCCACTTAAGCGAGGTGGATAGAGAAATCCTTCCCACTGTGTTCTTGTATTCTGACAGCGGGGCCCCCCTGCTGTCAGAATACACTAATCAGCGCTTATTGAAAGGAACATTTTCCAACAAGCTGGTTCAGCTATAACAAATGCAAACACTTGTGAAGCTGCACATTTTACACAGGGGTATGTGGTGTAAACGAGTCATAAAGCGGTATTAAAATCAGACCAAGCATTTGACATCTTGCAGTTGACCAATTCTTACAAATGGTGGCTGCATTAACCACTTAAGGACCAAGCCTCTTTCTGAGATTTGGTGTTTACTAGTTAAAAACAGTTTTTTTTGCTAGGAAATTACTTATAACCCCTAAACATTATGTATATTTTTTTATCTAACACCCTAGAGAATAAAATGGCGGTCGTTGCAATACTTTTTGTCACACCGTATTTGCGCAGCGGTCTTAGAAGCGCACTTTTTTTAATTCAAAAATAAGACAACATTAAAGTTAGCCCAATTTCTTTTATAATGTGAAAGATAATGTTACGCCAAGTAAATTGATGCACAACATGTCTCGTTTCAAACTTGTGCATGCTCATGAAATGGCGACAAACTTTTACACTTCCTGTGGCCCTTCCTAAAACCAAGCGCTCATGGAGAGAATAAAAAATATATAAAATAAAATAAATACCCAAATGGATATCAATTTAAGATAGGAGAACTACAATACACTTCCATCTCACTCAATGCAATTGCCAATTGAAGGCAACACAAAGCTGCTACCTTTAACTGATCAACTGATAGGTATACAATATGTATAATCACACACATCCAATATAGGGCAGCGCTAAAGTTCAAAACCTTAATACTTAATGGAGTGCAACCAGCAGTAGTTGTGTTGTAAAAGGCCAAACAGTAACTATCCCACAGTCAGTGTAAAGTGCATAAATCAATTTGGGTCCAAGATGTCACTTGGTCCCCTATCTGCAACGATCCACAACCAATACCTCCGCTTGTGAGACAAACGGGGGGACAAGTTAAATTGGCTGTAAAATTTGGAATCGTAAAAGAAAGAAAATCCAAAAATTCAAAAAATATATATAAAATTATAGGTATTGGAATTTCTTTTCAAATTTGGCTGTTAGTGAACGCAACAAATACAAATTTATCTGAAGTTACGGATTATCCAAAATAATGTATGCCACATGTAAACAAATAGAACAGAACCAATAATAGTATTTTTTTTACATTTTATTTGTTTAGATACGGCATTTGTTATTTTGGATAATTCGTAACTTTGGATAAATTTGAATTTGTTACATTCACGAAAGGCCTAATTTCCGAAAGGTTAAATTAAGCCATGGCCTGGTAAGGTCATGTATTTCCATCCCTGTTGAAGTAAAAAATAAGGAGGAGAACAAGAGAGTGGGACTTAACATGAAGCATGTGGTTGCAATAGAGTAAATTGGTGAACATATAGGAAATGTATTGATATTATATAGTATATACATACATATAATGCTGGTATCAATTATAGACGATGAGCATGGTAATAACAATAAACATGGTAATGACATCTCATGATATAACCACAATAATATACCATAGTTCACCAATAGCAAGATTGTATAAAACCATAAATTGCGAAATAGTGCCTGCAGGACCTATGGCCTCATTAGTCCAGTAAAGGTGGGTATTGCATAATGACTTAAAGGTCTGGGTAAGTATTAGTAGAAACACAGCGTCTGGTAGCTCTACGCGTTTCGTGGCTTTTGAGCCACTCGTCAGGAGCAAGCACGTGATGTATCTAAAATAGAATTATTATATATGAATAGTCTGATATATATATAAACATGAACAGGGGTAGGGTAAAGAAGACCCTGCATGCTTACTTACTGTAGTTTGTGTATTGATGGTATGGTGCCGGGTACCGCGAGCCATCCGAGGGCACCTCCAATCAGGACCTGCGGTGGACAACTTGGTGGGGGCAACCCACACAGGCATCAACCAGGGCAGGCATGGCACCACAAGGCACTCCTGTCTAGGAAGTGAAAATATGAAGTGAATCTGGGAAGTCTCTAAGAGATATGAGTGAAGGTTTTTTGCTAGAAAATTACTTAGAACCCCAAACTATATATATATATATATATATATATATATATATATATATATATATATATATATATATATATATATATATATATATATATATATATATATATATATATATATATATATATATATATATATATATATTTTATTTTTTTTCTAACACCCTAGAGAATAAAATGGCGGTTGTTGCAATATGTTTTGTCACACCGTATTTGCACAGCGGTCTTACAAGCACACTTTTTTGCGAAAAAAATCACTTTTTTAAATTAAAAAATAAGACAAAAGTAAAGTTAGCCCAATTTTTTTTATATTGTGAAAGATAATGTTACGTCAAGTAAATTGATACCCAAATGTCACGCTTCAAAGTTGTGCCGCTTGTGGAATGGTGACAAACTTTTACCCTTAAAAATCTTCATAGGCGACTGTGACAGACCTAGCCGGGAGAGAGACTTTTGGAGGGGACTGAGTGCTGGCCTCTTGCCGATCGATCGTGGGCCCTGGCATTTGTGGGAACGGTGCTCTTTGTGAGCTGTATGCCTGGGAACCCTTGAGGTGGTATTACTGTGGATTTGGGTCCTGGTCCCCCAGGACACACAGACTCTGGGGACCCTGGATTTGCCATATTAGGAATAGTGGCTGATTCATAATGCTGGGACAAATACTGTTAGGAGATGCTGATGTCAATTCCAGCCACCTGTCTGTCTGTTGCCTGCTAGAATGTGTATTGTAAATAAGTCTCTAGTATGGGATCTAAGAGTCATTAGATCCCCATTGTTGTTTGTGTTAATTAACTCTGCTATTGTGATAATGTTGATTGGGTTTTCTGAGCTAAAAGATGGCCAGTCTGGCCTAAAGGTCATGTCTGAGTGATCTAGGCTGTCTAAAGGGATTAGTTAATTAGCCCATGTTAATTAGGTTTCTGGTCACAGGTGTATGTTCAGAGTAATATGAGCCGGAGGTACGCACCTCCTCTTTTATTGTATAAAAGAGCCTGTATTTTTCAATAAAAGAGATTCCTGGTTGAACTTACATACAGCCTGCCTAGTGTTTGTTCTGAGCTACACAACTGGATTAGAACGGCACAAAGCTGTAGTTCTAGTCCCGGAGCATCGGATGACCGAAACATCAGATGTTGCGATCTGCAATCTGATTCTATAGCTGCAGAGGAGTGTTGGGAGAGTGGAACCGAGCGAGCAGGGGCTTGTTACAGCGATGTTTAAAAAATTGGACAGGTTGCATGTTTTGAGTTATAGAGGAGGTCTAGGGCTAGAATTATTGCTCTCACTCTAACGATCGCGGTGATACCTCACATGTGTGATGTGTAATTTTTACACTATTCTTTTAAAAAAAAATGGGTCACTTTTATTCCTATTACAAGGAATGTAAACATCCCTTGTAATTGAAAAAAAGCTGACAGGACCTCTTAAATATGAGATCTGGGGTCAAAAAAAACTCAGATCTCATATTTACACTAAAATGCAATAAAAAAATAAAATTCATGTAATTTAAAAAAAATAAATAAAAAATTTCCCTTTAAGAGCATTGGGCGGAAGTGATGTTTTGACTTTGCTTCCGCCCTGCAATGATATGGAGACAGGTAGGGGCCATCTTCCCCTCACTCGTCTCCATGTCAGGCTAGGGAGAGGATCTGATTGCCTCCGCTGCTACCGATGGCTCCGGTAAGCGGCAGAGAGCATCTATCTTGAAGCGGACCGCCCGCTCTTGAATCGGATACCAGGGTTATTGTAGCTAGTTGCTACCATAACAATGGTATTCCTCTTCAAAGTAGTGACGTAAAATGACGGCGGGCGTGCTGGAAGTGGTTAAAAACTCGCCATGCCTCTTACTAAATTTTAGAAAACAAAAGTCGCGCTAAAAAATGGAAAAGCTCAAAGTGTTAAATCTCACAAATCATAATGACAATAATAAATATTGTATGAAATATTAAGATGCAAAAAATCACTGAAAATATTCAGAGCAAATGTGATAAAAAAAACTGTGCAAGTGTAGAAAAAGTTCAATTCAAAATGTCCATATATGAGTGCAAAAAAAATGTGGAAATAGTATAAATAATAAATATTAGTTAATGAATAAAAAAAAAGCCCATGTTGTACAAAACAAATCCCAAGGTGATACGTGATGACATTCCACACTGTAGTGATAAGTACAAAGATGAAGCCTCCACCACGGAAAAACACTGCTGCTTACCGGAAAGCGATGGTCCCTTGTTATAGGGGACCACGCTGAGCAGATGGCTGTAACCCCAGCCCGGGATCTCACAGGCAGGTATTGGATACCACAGCGTCAGTGGGGATCGTCACCATAAATCTCAGCAAAGCAATGTAATCACCAGAAAAAAACACAAAGTGTTCCACATAGCGTAAATCCTTTAACATTTAATAAATTAAATAGAAGACAAATGGACACTTACAGACCGGTGAAAATTTATAGGCAAAAACAGTATAAGAAAGCCGGCCGGCCGGCTTCAAAACAGCCCGTAGCTTCCGGGACTGAACGTGCAGCTCCTCCTCCCTCTCTTACTAAATACCTTGGACTGTCCACCTTCCATAAAGGGGTCATTTAGAGGATATTTGTACTGTCCTGTCACTTTCAGGCCTCAAGAAATAAGATAGGCCATCAGTACATCAGGACTGATCGATTTTCATATACAGTGGGGACGGAAAGTATTCAGACCCCCTTACATTTTTCACTCTTTGTTATATTGCAGCCATTTGTTAAAATCATTTAAGTTCATTTTTTTTCCTCATTATTGTACACACAGCACCCCATATTGACAGAAAAACACATAATTGTTGACATTTTTGCAGATTTATTAAAAAAGAAAATCTGAAATATCACATGGTCCTAAGTATTCAGACCCTTTGCTGTGACACTCGTATATTTACCTGTGCTGTCCATTTCTTCTGATCATCCTTGAGATTGTTCTACACCTTCATTTGAGTCCAGCTGTGTTTGATTATACTGATTGGACTTGATTAGGAAAGCCACACACCTGTCTATATAAGACCTTACAGCTCACAGTGCATGTCAGAGCAAATGAGAATCATGAGGTCAAAGGAACTGCCTGAAGAGCTCAGAGACAGAATTGTGGCAAGGCACAGATCTGGCCAAGGTTACAAAAAAATTCTGCTGCACTTAAGGTTCCTAAGAGCACAGTGGCCTCCATAATCCTTAAATGGAAGACGTTTGGGACGACCAGAACCCTTCCTAGAGCTGGCCATCTGGCCAAACTGAGCTATCGGGGGAGAAGAGCCTTGGTGAGAGAGGTAAAGAAGAACCCAAAGATCACTGTGGCTGAGCTCCAGAGATGCAGGCAGGAGATGGGAGAAAGTGGTAGAAAGTCAACCATCACTGCAGCCCTCCACCAGTCGGGGCTTTATGGAAGAGTGTCCCAAATGAAGCCTCTCCTCAGTGCAAGACACATGAAAGCCCACATGGAGTTTGCTAAATAAACACCTGAAGGACTACAAGATGGTGAGAAATAAGATTCTCTGGTCTGATGAGACCAAGTTAGAAGTTTTTGGCCTTAATTCTAAGCGGTATGTGTGGATAAAACCAGGCACTGCTCATCACCTGTCCAATACAGTCCCAACAGTGAAGCATGGTGGTGCCAGCATCATGCTGTGGAGGTGTTTTTCAGCTGCAGAGACAGGATGACTGGTTGAAATCGAGGGAAAGATGAATGCGGCCAAGTACAGGGATATCCTGGACGAAAACATTCTCCAGAGTGCTCAGGACCTCAGACTGGGCCAAAGGTTTACCTTCCAACAAGACAATGACCCTAAGCACACAGCTAAAATAATGAAAGAGTGGCTTCACAACAACTCCGTGACTGTTCTTGAATGGCCCAGCCAGAGCCCTGACTTTAACCCAATTGAGCATGTCTGAAGATACCTAAAAATGGCTGTCCACCAACATTTACCATCCAACCTGACAGAACTGGAGAGGATCTGCAAAGAGGAATGGCAGAGGATCCCCAAATCCAGTTGTGAAAAACTTGTTGCATCTTTCCCAAAAAGACTCATGGCTGTATTAGATCAAAAGGCTGCTTCTACTAAATACTGAGCAAAGGGTCTGAATACTTAGGACCATGTGATATTTCAGTTTTTCTTTTTTAATAAATCTGCAAAAATGTCAACAATTCTGTGTTTTTCTGTCAATATGGGGAGCTGCGTGTACATTAATAAGGAAAAAAATGAACTTAAATGATTTTAGCAAATGGCTGCAATATAACAAAGAGTGAAAAATGTAAGGGGGTCTGAATACTTTCCGTCCCCACTGTGTGTGTGTGTGTGTGTATATATATATATATATATATATATATATATATATATATATATATCTATATATATATCTATATATATATATATATATATATATATATATATATCTATATCTATATATATATATATATATATATATATGTTAGGTGCCCGTCTTCTCCTTGTGGCCTAGGCTCTTGAGATGGCTCAGTGGAGGACCTCGCCGGCGGTTAATCAATACACATACACACAGAAGGTACGTGTTAAATGATTACAATGTTTTATTAAGACGGTAGGCTTTTTATGCTGTCTTTACAAGACTCTGCCCCATTTTGGGGCCAATCAAAATAATACACAACAATGTTCATTAGCATATTAGTAATTTCTTAATCTTGTGATTTCCATATATTAGTAATTTCTTCATCTTGTGACCTAAGTGTTAACCTCTACAGTTCAGGCTAAGAGGTCAACGCTTTCTTAATTTCTGCTAACGTCTGCTGACCATAAGTTGCCCAACCACAAATTCCTGAACTGCTAATTCTGGCTGTTTCATATCCAACAAAAGTGTACAGAGATAAAACCACAAACAGATGTTTCCTTAGATGAAGACATCAGACATGAATGAGATAATCAGTTATTAAGTAATACTGTCATAAGATGTAAGGTGCAGTTTGTTACATACACTAAAGTATTTCATTATATTAGTTAAGCAAATAAGCAGTTCTAAACATATCTCATGTTAGGGTATAATCAATAATCAATCAATAATGCAATGGTCAATGGAATCCCCTTACAATCCTCCCTTTGACCATTCGATATTATCGAAATGGTCATTCTACCTTTTCGTCAAGCTTTAGGGATTCATATACACTGGCTTCATTTCCCTGGTTCTCGTACCATACTGCGGGATCCCTGGAAATGGAAGTTAGCTTCATGTTTTCGGAATGTGCTTCGCTACCCTTTTTGCAGAGGCATTTAAGTAACATGAAGCATGCATATAAGAATAATATGAAAAGCAGTATTGTAAAAATAGTCCTGTCTGGGAATTTCCACATATTCCTTCTAGTAGCCCTAAATCTTCTGGATGGTACACACAATTTGCTATTAACCAAGTAGGTATGAATACTATCAGAATCAGACATGTCCAGAAGCATAATGCTTTTCCTGACACAAAGGTAGAGATCATTTTGTCAGGTACTGTGTACAAAGTTCTGTTACTCGTTTCTTCTTGTTGGTGGGAGATCCGTCTCGTTGTTCAGAGAGATTTGTTTTATGCCTTCTTGAATGTCTTTCAATTCTGGTCGCTGTTCCTGATCAGAGGAGTCTTGGGATGCTGGAGGAGGGTCAGGGGTCTGGGGTTGCTGTGGACACTTCTTTAACCGGCTGGCATGGATCCAGATGTTTCCTAGATCGGTTAGAACAGCAGTTCTGGAAACCTTCTCTATCTTCCAAGGTCCAGAGAAAATGGGTCCAACCCTCTTTTTGTGTGCCAGTTGTTTCACCAGTACTTTGTCTCCTGGGATGAAAGGATGAGTAGGTTCTGTGGAAAGAGGAGAAAAGGTGACAGAGACTTGTTCGTTCATATCCTGTAGCATACTTACCAGATTTTTCACGTACATTTCCTGTTGGGAATAGATGTTAATGTCAGTGTTTTGATCTAAGAGGGGCAGCTCTATGTTTGCAGGAATTCCCATCAAAATCTCAAAGGGTGAGAGTTTTGTTCTAGCATGTGGCGTTGTTCTGATCTGAAATAGGACAGAAGGAAGGTAATCCAACCATCCTTTCATGGTGCCCCCCGTAGCCTTTTTTAACTTGTCTTTGATGTTCCTATTCATTCTTTCCACTACTCCTGCACTTTGTGGGTGGTAAGGGATGTGCAATTTCCACTGTAAGCCTAGTAACCTGGCTAAAGTCTGTGTAACAGAGGAGCTGAAGGCAGGCCCTCTGTCTGACCATATGGCCGTTGGTATCCCGAACCTACAAACCCAATGGTTCAGTAGGCATTTGGCAGCAATTTTAGCAGTCTCACCTGTACACGGAATACCTTCAACCCAACCTGACCATTTGCATATGATCACGCAAAGGCATTTCAAATTGCCTTTTTGTTTGGGCATGTGTGTGAAGTCTATTTGCAAATCTGTTAGGGGACCCAGGGGTGGGGGCAGGTGGCCATGTAATCCATGATTTTTTCCTTGGACATTGTTTTGTGCACAGGTCAGACAACTGCTGGTGAGGAGTTTTGCCTGTTTACTCAAATTGTTAGTACAGAAAGACTTTGTGTATATGTTTGTTAGGGCGGTGGTACCTATATGTCCTGGACCATGGAGATAGGAAAGTATGAGAACACTGCTTGATTCTGGTATGCCCAATATCTTCCCCTCTTTTGACCAAAGACCTTCTTGGTCCTTGGTCAAGCCATCCTTGACCCAAAAAGAAACATCCTCCTCTGTAGCCAATCCCTGTATTTGTGCCACAATGGTCTTAAAGTTGGGTGATGTAAAATGTTCCTTGAAGAACATTGTTGTGGGGGCTGGCTGACCAATGTATAGGGCAGCGGCTTTTTTTGCTTCTTTGTCTGCCAGCGCGTTTCCTTTGGAAATTCTGCTGTTATCTGATGAATGTGCCTTTACCTTGATGACCGCTATCCGCTTTGGGAGAAGAATCGCTTGCAGGAGTGCTTTAATTTGCGTAGAGTTAGCAATTGGCTTGTTGTCAGCAGTTTTAAATCCTCTATTTGCCCATATTACACCATAGTCATGTGTGACCCCAAAAGCGTATCTACTATCTGTATAGATGTTTACCTCCTGATCAGAGAAAAGTATGCAAGCTCTTGTGAGCGCCTCCAATTCTGCTACCTGTGCCGAGGAGGGTGGTAAGGCTTTTGCTTCCAACACCACATCAGGTAGTTGGACAATGGCATACCCTGTCAGGAATGTTGCATCGGAGGGGCGAGAACAACTGCCGTCTATGAAGACGTCCTGCACTCCTGGTAGGGGAATGTCAGTGAGATCTGGGCGAGGGCTGGTTATTGCTGCAACCTGTTCAACACAATTGTGCTTTTTATCAGGGTCTCGTGGTAGCCTAAGTAAAGAGTGTAAAAGTCGGACAGTGGGATTGCTTGGTGGTGCGTGTTTGAGGGTGAGGTTATCAGTATTCAGAAGTGTGATCTCATACCCACTAAGCCTTTGTGCTGTCATATGCTGTGTGTTCATGTTTTGCAGGAGGTGAGTTACTGAATGAGTAGTGTAGAGAGTCAATTCATGGCCTAACACTGATTTGCTAGCCTCCTGAACTGCCATAGCACAAGCAGCAAGGTTTTGTAGACAAGATGGGATCCCTTGTACTTGGGTAGGCAACTTTTTTGAGAGATAGGAGACTGGTCGGTACCCGGTTCCATGTTGCTGTGTCAAAACCGCAGCAAAAGAATTTCCCGATACCACACAGTATAATTGAAAGGGTTTGCCATATTCTACCAATCCCAGGGCGGGGGCCTGAGTCAGACTTTGTAACAAGGCCTGAAAAGCACAGAGCCTATCTGTTGTCCAATCTATTGTCTTCGGGGCGGTGGACACGGTAGCCTCCCTCAGAATGCCATCATAATATGAACAATCTGGGATCCATTGGCGGCAATATACGATTGCGCCCAAAAATGAGAGCAAAGTTGCTTTGTCTCTTGGAGGACTGAGAGCCTGCAGGGCTGCGGCACGTTTGGGGGATACCAGCCTGGTTCCCTCCTTTAGAATGCATCCCAGGTATTCTACCTGATTTTGGCACCATTGTATTTTCTTCCGTGATGCTAGGTGGCCAGTCCTGGCCAGGTGATGTAACAGAGATGTGGAATCGACCGCACAATCTTCAGCAGATCGACTGCACAGGAGCAAGTCGTCCACATACTGTATTAGTACCGACCCGCGCTCAGCAGTCCATGACTTAATTGTCTCATTAAGGACCATGGAGAAGGCTGCTGGACTGTCCACATACCCCTGCGGTAATCTTGACCAGGTCAACTGTTTACCCCTCCCCCATGAAAAGGAGAACATGGGCAACACCCCGTCATCGATCGGGATGCTAAAAAATGCGTTCGCCAGGTCCACTACTGTGTAGCAAAGGGAATCAGCAGGTATTTTCAAAAAAATAAAAGAGATATCTGCCACCAAAGGTGGCAGAGGTATAACCTGCTTGTTAACGGCCCTTAGGTCCTGTACAATCCTCCATTCCCCATTCACCTTTTTTACAGGGTAGATTGGTGTATTCCAGGGGCTTATAATGTGTTTTAGAATCCCTTTGGCTATGTAATCGTTGATTAATGGTGTGATGCCTTCAATTTTTTCAAGTGGCAGGGGGTATTGCTTGTGATATTGTACTTCGGCATCTGGACGCATTTGTGGTGTGTAAGGTGTACAGTTAATAAAACCCACACTCCCTTTGTTCTCTGCCCATATGGCATGTGTTTCTAGAGTGGGTGGCAATGATACAAAGAGTCCCCTGTAAGTGTGTCTCTTTGGAGCATGTAAGTCGCAGAACGGTGAGCTGGCAGTAAAGGAGCCCCCTCTGTCAAATTTGATGGTGATATTCAGTTTTGAGAGTAGGTCCCTCCCCATTAAAGATACTGGACAATCCACAAGGACAGCAAAACTCTGGGTGCACAGTTCCTGCCCTTCTGGGGTGGCCACGGGCAATGGTGGAGTGATGGGGTGGGTAACTGATGTCCCATTTATACCAATAGAGTTTCCCTCAGTGCAGTACGGTGTGTCATATATGGCATCATTCAGACTACTGAATGTAGCCCCTGAATCCAACAATAGACATATCAGGTGATTGTCTACCCGCAATAGTACCTGCGGGAGACTTTTCCATGATGGATTGTAACACACAAGGCTGAGGGACGGGACATACTCTTGGCATCCCTATTGTGGTGTCCGCCGAGCTGACGGCCACTGCATCGGGATGCGTGGAGGTGGTCTATTGGGCTGAGGCTGGTATTGGGGTTGTGGTGGGGGTGGTTGGGGTTGTGGTTGGTGAGGGTACCTGATATCCTGAAGGCGACGGGGGGTGGTGTTAAGATTCCTACCTCTTCCTCTTTGGGCGTGTGTCCTAGTTCTGTAGGGACATTGGGACTTCCAGTGCCCCAGTTCCCCACAGTTAAAGCACCCCTGGTCTGGTGGATAACTCTGGTCTGGTGGATAAGATTGCATTGGTGGATAAGGTTGCATTGTCATTATGTGGGTGGGCGGAGTCCCACCAGTTGGCAGAGTCTGAGTTGGTGTCAGGGAGGGAAAAATGCCACCCTTCTGCTCAAATACCCCTGATGTTTCTCGTGACCTAGCATCTTTCATAAATTCATCTGGGGGTTGTTCTGCCCACTTTGGATTAGTGAATTTAAGCAACTGTGTCACCTTCGTATCGCCACCGGCCATAATGGTGGTGGTGAACAATTGGGGGTTGGCGTTATCTACTGCTTTCCACAGACCATATACCCGGGTACAAAATTCATAGAATTTTTCCTTTTGTCCCTGCTTTGCTAGGATAAGTTCCTGAAGTGCGGATGAACCCTTGTATATAGTAGACCAATGATTCCCCATACCTTTCCAAAAAGACACCCAATCTTTGTTTGTTTCTATGTGAGCTGTCCATAGGTCATCTACGGGATGCCTTTCTGGACTGTCAGGGTCAACTATACTAAGGATCCCTGCTATATCTTCCTTATCCAGGCTCGTCCCTGCACTGTACTTTGCAAGGAAAGCGCCGGCCTCCCTAGGGCTTTTCTTTGGGCTGGGGCATAACTCCTTTATTTTTGACAGTGTGCCCAGGGGTAGGGGAATATGTATTACCGTTTCCCCTATATGCATAAGTGGTGCTTTAAAGGTGGCACCTAGAGTTTCCTGTTCCATTTCTATTTCTCTTTCCCCAGTAGATGATTCACCCTGCTTTCCCTGCTCCCTTTCCTCCTGTGGGGGTTTCTGGCTTATGGCCGGTTTAGTTTGGCTTCTGAGTGTAGTGGATGGCTGTGAAATTATCTTTTCCTCAGCCTCCTTTATCCTTCTTGCCTCTTTCTCTAGTCTCTTTTCGTACGCCTCTAAATCCTCCCTTTTCTTTTGTATCCTTTCTTCCTCTTCCTGCTGTCTCTTATTAAATTCTTTCTGTTTCTCCTCCCATTCCTTTTCCCTGGGGCTTAACTTCCTGACTCCTTCCTCTTCTCCCTCTTCCAGGGACGCTTCGTCCCTTTCTCCCTTTGTTATTGCAGAATACTCTATTATTTCACCCGCCCTCCTATCTAACTCTCTTTTGTAATTTTCCAGCTCTTCCTCCCTCTTTGACATTTTCTCTTCTAATTCCTCCTTTCTTTTATTAAGCTCTTTTAACTTTTCTTCTAATTCCCTTTCCTTCGGATCCAACCTACTTATCCTCTCTTCTTCCCTCCTACGTATACCTTCTGCTCGGACTTCCTCTTCCCTGTTCCTACTTTCGTTTTCCCATCGTGTAACTTGTGCCTGATCAGCTGCCCCGTATACCATGGTGGCCAACACTGCTGGGTCCAGAGATGGATACAGCTGAAGGCATGGACCCAATGTTCCATCCTCCTGTTTAACCATCACATAAGGGGGGGGTGCTTCAGGCTGTTGAGATAGGGTGGGTGAGTTTACTGGTTTTGGTGTGGGGGCTTTAGTTACATATTTTGTTTTATATTTGGCTAAGCATTTATTCCATGTTTTGTAACAATCTATCATATACTGGGTGTCTTCCCATTTCCCAGGTGGGTAAGAGTGCTTGTGCACCTGACACACCTTGCTCACTTCCTTCCAATCATCCTCAGAACAGGGACCTAGTGGCCCCGGGTCATGTATTCCTAATTGTTGGCATCTTTCCCTGACCTGTGTCCAAAAGGGTTCTACCTGTGGCCCCGGTAGTGTGTTTTTAACGTACTCATAGGGGGATGGGTTGGCCGTGGTCTGGGTTGCTGCAGAATTCCCCATCTAATAACCTTGGCAGCGTGTGTCTAGTACAGGGACAGAGATGAAAGCAACCTGTTTGTGCTATAATCTGTTCCCTGACTTGGGAGTAAGTCCCTTGGTCTCTTATTGCAGTGGGGCTGATATAGCTATGAAGGTTAACCCTCAGTACTCGGTATAGGGTACCACCCCTCCTTGTGGCGGGATATACTCCCCTTGCACCAAGTCGGTATGAAAACCCGGTTGGTCTAGTGGTGAGCAGGATCCACGTTCTGTCTACATTAAGGAACAGCAAACCAAATGTGCAATGTGGGCAAGCAGGTGCTATCTCACTACAATCGGGTTCTCGTCTTATGTGGTTCATCTAGTGCATATATGTGTAATACCTTAATAAAAAAATCTTCTAAATCAATACAGTACTTTACATTCAGTTGTCATACACATATGTTATACACTTATCTCTAATTTTCTAATACAGTAAATACTTACGGTGGTACCTAGAAGAAAACAAGCAAAATCTTATATATACAGTGGCAAAATAAAGTCACATTTACATTAACATGTTATTATAAGTGCACTTTTCAATATTTCCCCAAAAAAAAAAAATGGGCGTCCACTCAGCCACTCCTTATACTACGGGCGTATTCTATACTTCCCGAGATTACATACACATATATCTACTCAACACAGTCGGACCAACCTAGTCAGACTCTTTAAAAAACCTTAAAAAAAAACCTGCGAGCCCTTATTAACCCTCCAAGGGACCAGCCTAGTCCGTTGCGAAGGCACAGTTATGTAAGTAGGTGGACATACAAGGTAATTTGAACATGGCAAGCATCAACACCAGTTACCAAAAAATAGGTAAAAAGGAGCAAATGACTTACCTGTTCAAACACACCCCCACACTTCTGGTACCAAAACTGTTAGGTGCCCGTCTTCTCCTTGTGGCCTAGGCTCTTGAGATGGCTCAGTGGAGGACCTCGCCGGCGGTTAATCAATACACATACACACAGAAGGTACGTGTTAAATGATTACAATGTTTTATTAAGACGGTAGGCTTTTTATGCTGTCTTTACAAGACTCTGCCCCATTTTGGGGCCAATCAAAATAATACACAACAATGTTCATTAGCATATTAGTAATTTCTTAATCTTGTGATTTCCATATATTAGTAATTTCTTCATCTTGTGACCTAAGTGTTAACCTCTACAGTTCAGGCTAAGAGGTCAACGCTTTCTTAATTTCTGCTAACGTCTGCTGACCATAAGTTGCCCAACCACAAATTCCTGAACTGCTAATTCTGGCTGTTTCATATCCAACAAAAGTGTACAGAGATAAAACCACAAACAGATGTTTCCTTAGATGAAGACATCAGACATGAATGAGATAATCAGTTATTAAGTAATACTGTCATAAGATGTAAGGTGCAGTTTGTTACATACACTAAAGTATTTCATTATATTAGTTAAGCAAATAAGCAGTTCTAAACATATCTCATGTTAGGGTATAATCAATAATCAATCAATAATGCAATGGTCAATGGAATCCCCTTACAAAATATATATATATATATATATATATATATATATATATATATATATATATATATATATATATATATATATATATATATATATATATATATATATATATATATATATATATATATATATATATATATATATATATATATATATATATATATATATATATATATATATATATATATATACATATATATACATATTATATGTACTAGGGATAAGCCAAATTCCCCCCGGTTCGGTTCGCAGCAGAACGTAGAACATACGAACAGGCAAAAAAATGTATGCGAACACCGTTAAAACCTATGGGACACAAACGTGAAAAATCAAAAGTGCTAATTTTAAAGGCTTATATGCAACTTATTGCTATAAAAAGCATTTGGACACCTGGGTCCTGCCCCAGGGGACATGTATCAATACAAAAAAAGTTTTAAAAATGGCCGTTTTTTCAGGAGCAGTGATTTTAATAATGCTTAAAGTGAAACAATAAACATGAAATATTCCTTTAAATATCGTGCCTAGGGGGTCTCCTTAGTCTGCCTGTAAAGTAGCGCATATTTCCCGTGTTTATAACAGTACAAAAGCAAAATTTCTAAAGGAAAAAAATGTAATTTAAAACTGCTCACGGCAATATAGATAAAAAAATCACTGAAAAAAACAGTGTGGGTCCCCCCCAGTCCATTTCCAGGCCCTTCGGGTCTGGTATGGATATTAAGGGGAACCCCACACCAAAATTTTAAAAATAATGGTGTGGGGGTCCCCCTAAAATCCATACCGGGCCCTTCAGGTCTGGTATGGATATTAAGGGGAACCCTGTGCCAAAATTTTTTAAAAAATGGCATGGGGTCCCCCCAAAATCCATACCAAACCCTTATTCAAGCACGAAACCTGGCAGGCCGCAGGAAAAGGGGGGTCGAGAGAGCGCCCCCCCCCCCCCTAAACCGTACCAGGCCACATGCCCTCAACATGGGGAGGGTGCTTTGGGGTCAAGGGCCTCTTCCCCACAACACTTGCCTGGTGGTTGTGGGGGTCTGCTAATGGGGGGCTTATCAGTATCTGGAAGCCCCCTTTACCAAGGGGGCCCTCAGATCCTGCCCCCTTTTTTTAAATAAAGGAATTGTCCAAAACGGTCTTCTGCCATTTTTACTTTTTTGACACTTTTTTTGATGACTGGGTAGGGATACAATGTACCCGATACCCATTCACATAGGGGGGTTGGGATCTGGGGGGCCCCCTTGTTAAAGGGGCTTCCAGATTCTGATAATCCCCCCACCCGCAGACCCCCACAAGTGTTGTGGGGAAGAGGCCCTTGTCCCCATCAACATGGGGACAAGGTGTTTGAATACATGTTGGCCTCCATTTATGAAGAAAGATTATTTATTTGCAAAATGTTATTACAAAAATAAAGAAAAACTATTTTTTTTGACATTTTCGGTCTTTTTTGTTTATTTAGCAAAAAATAAAAAAACTGGTGATTAAATACCACCAAAAAAACTCTATTTATGTGTAAAAAATTATAAAAAATGTCATATGAGTACAGTATTGTATGATTGCATAATTGTTATTCAAAGTGCAACAGTGCTGAAAGCTGAAAATTGGCCTGGGCAGAGAGGGTGTAAAAGTGCCTGGTATTGAAAAAGGTAAACACCACCAAAAGAATGCTCTAGCTGTCTAAAACATCTTCCATTTAATGTGGCTGATAACAGTGGTAATCACCATGAAATATGTTCTTGGACATACAGGGCTAGCAATGTATGCTTTCTGTATTTTTACTGAGTAGTATACTTTAGGTAAGATATTTATAGCTCATCAGTTGCATGTTTAACATGGTTAAGTTGGTTGACACTATGACAGTGATTGGTTTCCTAATTATAGTACAAAATCTGTGATCTCCTAGGAGCTAAAGTATATGATTAGTTCAATATGCAGATTGCTTTTTACATTATGGCAGACACTGAAATTACTTTGTTCACTCTGTAGCAATGCAAATTGCATTCTTGATGTTAATAACTTAGTTTTCTTTATTAATTATACTAAGGACAAAAGACAAAAATAAAAAAACAAAAAACATACAAAAATACATATGTAAATAAAGAGGGTGGTTGGGACTTTAAATGAAGCACCAATAGGTGCCTCCATCCCGGTAATTGTTTCTGGTTCTGACTCCCTCCCTTTTCTTTCTTGTCGCCTGGTGGTGCAGCTCTCACACTATTCTTCTGTTCAATGCTTTTCACATGGCAATTCCTCTAACTAATTTTGAACACGTTCTTCACAATTATTTATTATTTTTAGACATAGCCCCTTCTCTTACTTCTAGCAACACGTTAAACTTAATTTTACTTTATTTTCTATGGCACATACTGGGTCCATTATTGAAATACTATTATTACTTTTCATAATTTTTTTCTTTTAACTATACACACACTCAATATTTGTTCCCAGATGGCCCTTTTATGGAATATACACTATTGTTTGCCACATCGAGATCACCGTCACATTATACATGCCTTCATACTGCCTGACGTTGCATCGTTGAATTATGCCGCCTCAGCTCCCGTGGTGGAGCTATGTCCCCGGCCACCCCTATGCTGGCTGCCCCACATTGCAGGTGCTGTCTGAGTGGGTGAGTGTGGATGGCCAATCAGCTTTATACATAAAATTATTATAAACAAATTCTCTTTAGAGTATGATTTACTCCATCTTTACATATATATACTCCATAGGTATGTCTATCACATCTGCTCCTGACGAGTGGGATAACCCACGAAACGCGTCAAGCTATATTTGATGCCACAACTACACCCCATATGGACTACTACTTACCCATCTACAACCATTTTACTATATGTTATACTTTATACTCATTGATGAATGCATGTATACCATGTGGACGCATGTACCAGTATCAGGCTCATTGCCATTTAACATGGATATGTTCACTACTTTGACTATACGTTGTTTGCATGTAACTGTTTTTACATCTTTTTTATACAATATGTTTAGGTCCTATGCATGCTCTATGCTAAATACAAGATGAACTATGTATTTTATACGCTATGTAAATACATTTTGATAGTGTGCTTATACCTCCACTGTCCAGTTGCCTCATTTTAAAGTCCCAATTTCTTTTGATACAAAAATACATAAAACAATCCTTCACACACAAAAAAAACTTAAAGTGATTGTAAAGTTGCTCTCACGGCTCTTCCCCACATCAGTTAACCCCCTAGGACAGTGATGGCGAACCTTGGGACCCCAGTTCTTTTGGAACTACATTTTCCATGATGCTCAACATCTGGGGTGCCAAGGTTCGCTATCACTGCCCTAGGAGAAGCGCTCTCCCAAGGGGGTTAACTTGCGAGCGCGCTCCCAAGTCCAGCATTTGCATCCACAGACATGAATGCCGGACTCGGCCCCACCCCCCAGCGCCCACGTCATTGGATTTGATTGACAGCAGCGGGAGCCAATGCCTGTGCTGCTATCAATCTATCCAATCAAGAGCCGGGACCCCGTGGAGAGCGGGACAGCATGTCCCCGCCGAAGAGATGAAAGGGCTCAGGTAAGTAAAATGGGGGGGCTGGGGGGCCAGGGACTGCCAGGTGTTTTTTAACCTTAATGCATAGGATGAATTAAGGTGAAAAAACAACCCCTTTAACCCTGAATTACTAATACAATCGAGCTAAAAGTTCTGAGCAAGGTAAACTTACATTTATAAATCAACAAAGCAAATATGCCTTAAAGACTTTATAGTTCTCACCTTCTGTGAAATGTATGGTTGTTTAACTCTCCTTTCCCATACTATTTCTGAAAACAATCCAGGTTGCCCAGTTAGACTGGATCTTTTTAAAGCTGTTCTTACAGATATGCACCCATTTCTCAGTTTCCATAATATCATTTACTAGTTTCATCCAGTGCTCTATAAAGGGCATCTGTGTTTAAAAATAAATACATGGAATTAGCCCTATAACAACATCTAACAAGTGGGGAACTTCACTCTTCTTATATGCCCTAATAGAACCAGGAGTAACATGGAGGAGACACTAGGGGGGGGAGATTTACTAAAACCGGAGAATGAAAAATATGGTGCAGCTGTGTATGGTAGCCAGGGCCAGACTGGGAATGAACACCAGCCCTGGAAAACATGTCATACCAGCCCCATAGCATTATTATACCAGCCCAACAGCATAACATCATTATTTTCTTGTTCATAAAATGCAAAACCATGCATTTTAAAGCACATTTAGCTGCAATTGATGGGTACAGTGGCTGCGTTTGATGGCACAGTGGCTGTGTTTGATGTGCACAGTGGTGGCAGTTTATGGGCACAGTGGCTGTGTTTTATGGGCACAGTGGCTGCGTTTGATGGGCACAGTGGTGGCAATTTATGGGTACAGTGGCTGCGCTTCATGGCACAGTGGCTGCGTTTAATGGGCACAGTGGCTGCGATTAATGGGCACAGTGGCGGCAATTGATGGGTACAGTGGCTGCATTTGATGGTACAGTGGCGGTAATTTATGGGCACAGTGGCTGCGATTAATGGGCACAGTGGCGGCAATTTATGGGTACAGTGGCTGCGTTTGATGGCACAGTGGCTGTGTTTGATGGCACAGTGGCTGTGTTTGATGGCACAGTGGCTGCGTTTAATGGGTACAGTGGCTGCTCTTGATGGCACAGTGGCTGCGTTTAATGGGCACAGTGGCGGCAATTGATGGGTACAGTGGCTGCATTTGATGGTACAGTGGCGGTAATTTATGGGCACAGTGGCTGCGATTAATGGGCACAGTGGCGGCAATTTATGGGTACAGTGGCTGCGTTTGATGGCACAGTGGCTGTGTTTGATGGCACAGTGGCTGCGTTTAATGGGTACAGTGGCTGCTCTTGATGGCACAGTGGCTGCATTTAATGGGCACAGTGGCGGCAATTTATGGGCACGGTGGCTGCACTTAATGGCACAGTGTCTGCGTTTGATGGCACAGTGGTGGTAATTTATGGGCACAGTGGCTGCGTTTAATGGGCACAGTGGCGGCAATTTATGGGTACAGTGGCTGCGTTTGGCACAGTGGTGGCAATTTATGGGTACAGTGGCTGTGTTTGATGGCACAGTGGCGGTAATTTATGGGCACAGTGGCTGCGTTTAATGGGCACAGTGGCGGCAATTTATGGGTACAGTGGCTGCGTTTGATGGCACAGTGCCTGCGTTTGATGGCACAGTGGCTGCGTTTAATTGGTACAGTGGCTGCGCTTGATGGCACAGTGGCTGCGTTTAATGGGCACAGTGGCGGCAATTTATGGGCACAGTGGCTGCACTTGATGGCACAGTGGCTGTGTTTGATGGCACAGTGGCGGCAATTTATGGGTACAGTGGCTGCGTTTGGCACAGTGGTGGCAATTTATGGGTACAGTGGCTGCGTTTGGCACAGTGGCTGTGTTTGATGGGTACAATGGCAGCGTTTGATGGGCACAGTGGCGGCAATTTATGGGCACAGTGGCTGTGTTTTATGGGCACAGTGGCTGCGTTTAATGGGCACAGTGGTGGCAATTTATGGGTACAGTGGCTGCGTTTGATGGTATACAGCTTTTCCACGATAATCTGGCACTTGAACAAAACATGAACTTGTACACCTCCCTTAAGACCAAACTGCAGACAAATGTGACTGTCACAAAAAAGGAGAGATAGAGAAAGGAAGAGAAAGAGGGAGAGAGGGGGGAGAGAGAGAGAGGGAGAGAGGGGGGAGAGAGAGAGGGAGAGAGAGAGAGAGAGAGAGAGAGAGAGAGAGAGAGGGGGGGAGAGAGAGGGGGGGAGAGAGAGAGGGGGGGGAGAGAGAGGGGGGGGAGAGAGGGGGGGAGAGAGAGGGGGGGGGAGAGAGAGGGGGAGTTTTTTTTTTGTACCTTAATTCTTGTACTGCAGCTGCACGGGCTGTTCACTTCTCCTATTCTCCTCGTGCAAATTAGTGGGCGGTGCTGGCACCGCACGGGAACAGTCACAAAGGGAAAATCGAGCAGCACGGCGTTCTCCTGCTTCTCCCCTCAGGCACACAGAGGCATATCACTCTTTAGTTCTGTGGCCGGTGCGCCGGCGCCGGATCGGAGGAGGCGGCACACACAGCCATTGTGTAGTGCGGCGGCCGCTGCTGCTCTGTATTTTGCTGACACAGTCAGCCAGCCAAGCTCAGAGCCAAAAGCGGCCCCAGGGGTACTAGGTGCAGACAGCCTACCGGGAAACTTCCCGGTATCCCGGTAGGCCAGTCTGGCCCTGATGGTAGCCAATCAGCTTCTATGTTCAGCTTGTTCAATTAAGCTTTGACCATAAAACCTGGAAGCTGATTGGTTTCTATGCAGAGCTGCACCAGATTTTGCACTCTCCAGTTTTAGTAAATCTCCCTCACTGTGCAGGATCATCATAAATTTAAACTGTAATAATTTCAAATATTGAATTCCTGGTCTCGGCTTAAAACGGCCTAATCATAAAGGTTAAGTTCACTTTTTTTTTCTAAATTCCAGGTCCCCTATGTACCAATATACCATTTATGCAACTCGGTTGCAGGAAAATAAAAGCTTTCTTTGATTTTCAGAACAAGGCTTTACCTTAGCCCTTGCTGTGTTTCTTAAAAAGCTTCAGAGACTTCCTGGTATATAGATTTGAGATGTAAAAGTCATTAAGACACAGGAAGCAGTTTACCAGCTGACCTCATTAGCACACACCCTGCACCCATCAACTAGGTTTGCACCACATCCCGGCATCTCTCCACGCATGCATTTGCCTGGCTTGTCAATGTAAGCTGCCCAGCGTCCCTCAAGATGGGCCATGCTAAACTCTCTGGGGCCGCATGCGGCCAAATTGTCACATGTTGGACACCCCTGATGTAGAGCAAGTGCCTGCCTAATTGAATATAGAGTAAATGGATAGATAGGTGGGTCATCCTATTCCAAAGTTTTGGTAAATTTAAAGGAAATTGTATAGAGATTGTACAATCAGATTATATAGTGTATGTATGTATTATAGTCACGCTTTCATTGCCATTAATTATTAATGGCACCCCAAACACATAAGCAAACACACATTTTGCCATGTGAAAAAAATAGCGAAAAAAGCAGAAAAGCTCACAGTAAAAACGTGCAACCCACAACACACCAAAATGTCCCATGAGCTACTTTGCCATGTGTAGTACAGCCCATTAAAATCAGCGAGCTGCCCTATACATGACACAGGCGAAATGTACCACTACGCTAGGTGTGAGGCCTGAAAGTGAAATTGGTTTGTTTACACAAAAACAATGAGGCTCCAATCATCTGTGCATTTTCGAATGCATGGTAAACCATACAGAAATGTGCATTTTGCCTTGCGTTTCAGAAATGCGCTGCAAACTAACTAATAAGGATGAGCTGAACACTCCCCTGTTTGGATCGCACTAGAACTTGCGAACAGACAAATAATTTGGATGAACACTGTTAAAGTCTATGGGACACGAACATGAAAAATCAAAAGTGCTCATTTTAAAAGCTTATATGCAAGTTATTATCATAAAAAGTGTTTGGGGACCTGGGTCCTGCCTCAGGGGACATGTATCAATGCAAAAAAAAGTTTTAAAAACATCCATTTTTAAAACTTTTTTTGCATTGATACATTTCCGATGTATTTATCCCCCCCAAAAAATGACAAGCTAAATGTGGCATGTCAGAGGGTCACCTGCACTTAAAGCAGAAGTTCAATTTTTGGGTGGAACTCAGCTTTAATAAAGCCCTCAAACTCATTCTGATTAATTGGCTTCCCTAAAAAAGCAATTAATTCCAGAGACATTTTTGGATATTTTATCTCTGCCAAGTGGATCTTAAACCTACTGTATATTTCACGAAAGTGTGTGAAGATGTATCTGTATGTAAGCAATAAAGACCACTGAGTGCCTCACAATGCACCGCATGCTGCGCAATCAGAGCACAGTGAATAGCTGGTTGTTACGGAGTGGACCGGGAAGCGGCCGTTGTGTCCTTAACAACCAATGACTCATCAGCTGTCAATGGCTTCCCCATTGACAGCTGAATGAAAAAAAAACAAAACATTGCCTCCAAGAGAAAAATATAAAAAAACTGCGTGGGGGTCTGTCCCAAAAACCAAGCTCTTATCTGAGCATGCAGCCAGGCAGGCCAGGAAAGGGGCTATGAGCGAGCACCCCCCTGCACCATAGCAGGCCACATGACCTCAACATGTGGGGGTGCTTTGGGGTGATGGGGACTCTGCCCCCCACCTCAAAGCACCTTGTCTTCATGTGATGGGAATAAGGCCCTCTTCCCCGCAACCCAGGGCTGTGGTTCTGGGGATCTGTGGACAGGGGGCTTATCTGAATCTGTCAGCCCCCTTTAACAGGGGGCCCCCCAGATCCCCCCTATGTGAATGAGTAGGGGTACATTGTACCTCTACTCATTCACCACAAAAGGTGTCAAAAAGAAATAAAAACACACACAGTTCTTTTGACAATTCCTTTATTAAAAATAAAAAAAACAATGTCCCCTGATGTGGATCCATTGTCAATCACGCCACCGCTGGAGCCGAAAAAAGAAAAAAGCTCCGCCCGTTATGAGGGCTAACCGCTGACTGCCTGCTCTGCCTCTTGACTGCTCTTAAATAGGTAAGGGGCAGGGCCACCTGACGACATCACCTGGTACCGCCCCATGTGACATCACCAACCCAGCATGCAACAATCGGTGATGTCATGTGGGGGCGGTGCCACCAGGTGACATTACCAGGTGGCTATGCCCCTTACCTATTGAAGACCTGTCAGATGGCGGCGAGGCACATTGCTGTTTGCCTTCATCGCGAGCGGAGCTTTTTTTTCTAGGTCCAGCGGTGGCAATGGTTATCGTGATTGATCTACATCGGGGGGACTTTTTTCAATAAAGGAATTGTCAAAAATTGTGTGTGTTTTTATTTCTTTTTGACACTTTTTTGGTAAATGGGTAGGGGTACAATATACCCCATTCTCATTCACATAGGGGGGCCTGGGATCTGGGGGCCCCCTTGCTAAAGGGGGCTTCCGGATTCCAATAAGCCCCCTGCCCACAGACCCCAGGGTTGTCGGGAAGAGGCCCTTGTCCCCATCAACATGTGCTATAAGCCTTCAAAATGGGGACTTTTCAGGTTGGGGTCTCATAGACTTTAATAAGGTTCGCCGTTCGGGTCAAAACTTTTTCTCTGTTCGGGGGTTCCGGTGAGAACCAAACAGGGGGGTGTTCAGTCCATCTCTATTTATTAGTGTTCTCCCTTCTAGGGATGGGCTTTATGTTCGGGTCGAACATGAGTTCAACTTGAACATTGGCTGTTTGCCCGTTTGCCGAAAAGCAAACAATTTGGGGTGTTCACGGAAAATTCGAAAGCCGTGGAACATCCTTTAAAAGTCTATGGGAGAAATCAAAAGTGCTAATTTTAAAGGCTTATATGCATGGTATTGTCATAAAAAGTGTTTGGGGGCCTGGGTCCTGCCCCAGGGGACATGTATCAATGCAAAAAAAGTTTTAAAAACTGCAGTTTTTTCGGGAGCAGTGGTTTTAATAATGCTTAAAGTGAAACAATAAAAGTGTAATATTCCTTTAAATTTCGTACCTGGGGGTGTCTATAGTATGCCTGTAAAGGGGCACATGTTTCCCGTGTTTAGAACAGTCTGACAGCAAAATGACATTTCTAAAGGAAAAAAAGTCATGTAAAATTATTATCGCTAGTGCTGGCTATAATGAATTGTCGGTTCGGCAATACACATAAAAGTTCATTGAGAAAAACAGCATGGAATTTCCCCACAGAGGAACCTCGAACCAAAATTTAAAAAAAAAATGCGTGGAGGTCCCCCTAAATTCCATACCAGGCCCTTCAGGTCTGGTATGGATATTAAGGGGAACCCTGGGCCAAAATAAAAAAAATGGCGCCGGGGTCCCCCTCAAAATCCATACCAGACCCTTCAAGTCTGGTATGGATTTTAAGGGGAACCCCACACCAAAATTTAAAAAAAAATGGCGTGGGGTCCCCCAAAAATCCATAGCAGACCCTTATCCGAGCACGCAACCTGGCAGGCTGCAGGAAAAGAGGGGGGGCGAGAGAGCATCCCCCTCTTGAACCGTACCAGGCCACATGCCCTCAACATTGGGAAGGTGCTTTGGGGTAGCTATATGCCCTCAACATTGGGAGGGTGCTTTGGGGTAGCCCACCAAAGCACCTTGTCCCCTTGTTGATGGGGAGAAGGGCCTCATCCCCACAACCCTTGCCCGGTGGTTGTAGCGGTCTGCGGGCGGGGGGCTTATCAGAATCTGGAAGCCCCTATTAACAAGGGGACCCCCAGATCCCAGCCCCCCCTGTGTGAATTGATAATGGGGTACAAATGTACCCCTAACATTTCACAAAAAAAGTGTCAAAAAGGTTAAACAAGAGGCGGTTTTTGACAAGTCCTTTATTAATTTCTTATTCTTTCCACTTCTTCTTCCATCTTCTTTCTTCTGGTCTTTCTTTGGTGTTCTTCTTCCTCCATCTTCTTCTTCTCCATCTTCTTCTTCTTCTCCATCTTCTTCTTCCTGCGCTCTTCTCGTCCCGCATCTTCCTCCGGCTTCTTCTCCGCTCCATCCGCACAATCCGCATTTTTTTTTAAATTTTGGTTCAGGGTTCCCCTGTGGGGAAATTCCATGCCATTTTTATCAATGAACTTTTATGTGTATTGCCGGACCGACAATTCATTATAGCCGGCGCTAGCGATAGTAGTTTTACATGACTTTTTTTCCTTTAGAAATGTCATTTTGCTGTCAGACTGTTCCAAACATGGGAAACATGCACCCCTTTACAGGCATACTATAGACACCCCCCAGGTACGAAATTTAAAGGAATATTACACTTTTATTGTTTCACTTTAACCACTTAATGACCAACCTTGTTTTGGAATTTAGGTGTTTACATGTTTAAAACTGTTTTTTTTGCTAGAAAATTACTTAGAACCCCCAAACATTATATATTGTTTTGTTCTAACACCCTAGAAAATAAAATGGCGTTCATTGCAATACTTTTTTTTACACCGTATTTGCGCAGCGGTCTCACAAGCGCTTTTTTTTTAAAAAAAAATCACTTTTTAATTAAAAAAAAAAGACAACAGTAAAGTTAGCCCAATTTTTTTATATTGTGAAAGATAAGGTTACGCCGAGTAAATTGATACCCAACATGTCACGCTTCAAAATTGCGCCCGCTCGTGGAATAGCGTCAAATTTTTACCCTCAAAAATCTCCATAGGCAACGTTGAAAAAATTCTACAGGTTGCATGTTTTGCGTTACAGAGGAGGTCTAGGGCTAGAATTATTGCTCTCGCTCTACCGATCGTGGTGATACCTCACATGTGTGGTTTGAGCACCGTTTTCATATGCCGGCACTACTCACGTATGCGTTTGCTTCTGCGGGTGAGCTCGTCAGGATGGGGTGTTTAAAAATTATTTTTTTAAAATTTTTCTTATTTATTTTATATGATTTTATTTATTTTTACACTGTTTAAAAAAAAAGTGTCACTTTTATTCCTATTACAAGGAATGTAAAGATCCCTTGTAATAGAAAAAAGCATGACAGGTCCTCTGAAATATGAGATCTGGGGTCAAAAAGACCTCAGATCTCATATTTACACTAAAATGCAATAAAAAAATGACATTGAAAAGAATATGCCCGTAAGGCGTATGGGCAGAAGTGATGTTTTGACGCCGCTTCCGCCCTGCAGTGTCATGGAGACAAGTGGGCGCTATCTTCCTCTCACTCATCTCCAGGCACAGCTAGAGGACAGATGCGATCGCCACCGACGGCTCCGGTAAGCGGTGGAGGGCACCGGATTGCGGCGGGAGGGGGGCCCTCTCCCACCACCGATAAAAGTGATCTCGCGGCAAATCCACCGCAGAGACCACTTTTATCTTGTAGCCGACCGCCGCACAAAAACGGGGATACTGGGGTTATGGCAGCTAGCTGGCCGAGGGTCAAACACAGGTAACTGGAAGCAAAGTCTGTGACCAAGCCAGGGGTCGAGCACTGAAGACAATAGCAAGGTCCAGGAGCAGGCTGAGGGTCAATCACTGGAGACAGGAAGCAATATCCGTAGACAGGCCGAGGGTCAAACACAGTAAGCAAGTGGAGAAGCCCGGGAGGCAAGCAGGTAGAGATGCAGGTAGAGATCAGAGCAGGTCAAGGTCAATCCAGGTCACAACAGGTAATCAAGAATCAGGATACAAGCAGGAAACACACGGGAAGCTGAAAGACAAACCAGCAATCTGGTCATGACACAGGGTGGCTTTTATAGGCCAGTGGGAGGCTCATGTTGTGCGCGCTATTGCGTACGCGCGTTCGCCGTTCCGCTGAATCGTGCACGCGCATTAGCCATTTCGCTGAAGTGCACATAAACATTAGCTTTTTAGCCGAATTGCACATGCGCATTAGCCGTTTCGCTGTATTGTGCCCAGGGATGCGCCGGAGTGCCACTCCACCGCGCATGTGCGAAGGAAGGCAGCGATATTGGCAAGACTGGTACTTGCCTCTTTCCTGACAGATTATCAGAAAACATTGAATGTAAAGAGAAAAAATTTACATTGTAACATTAAGAAAATCTTATTACAGGAAAGTATATTTCTAGTCGCATGTGACATCATATAATTGTTTAGTTAAGAATTAAATTAAGACAGATCAATGCAGTAAATGAATAGTTATCTATCTAAACAAGAACCTACCTTATATATATTTATTTATATATATATATATATTAGGGTTGTCCCGATACCACTTTTTTAGGACCGAGTACAAGTACCAATACTTTTTTTCAAGTACTCGCCGATACCGATACTTTTTTTTTTAATGTCACATGACAATGGTTTTTTTTTTTTTTTTTTTTTTTTTTTTTTAGGGAAGGGGGGTGAACGGTGTCTGGGTGTTTTTTTTTATTTAAATTTATTATTTTTTACAATAATATTTTTCTTATTCTTTATTGCAATATGTGTGTTTTTTTTTTTTATCAAACCCTGGGGGCTTTGGTGAGATATCAGGGGTCTTAACAGACCTCTGATATCTCCCCTTTGAGACAGAGAGAAAGAGACAGAGGATAGAGATTCCCCAGTCTTCTCTGCAGCCTCAGCTGCACTGAGAATGAATGGAGAAAAGACAGCAGCTCCTCTCCATTCATAAACTGACACATCGTAATCACAGGAGATTACAATGTTTCAGTTATGTGAATAGACAGAGTCAGCTGACTCTGTCCATTCACACAGCGGAGAGAGACAGCAGAACGGAGGGGACAGAGAAGGAGAGGGGGACAGCGGAACGCCGGAACGGATGGGGACAGCGGAGGGGGACAGCGGAGGGGGACAGCGGAGGGGGAGAGCGGAGGGGGACAGCGGAGGGGGACAGAGCAACGGAGGAGGACAGCGGAGGAGGACAGAGCAACGGAGGAGGACAGCGGAGGAGGACAGAGCAACGGAGGAGGACAGCGGAGGGGGACAGAGCAACGGAGGAGGACAGCGGAGGGGGACAGAGCAACGGAGGGGGACAGAGCAACGGAGGGGGACAGAGCAACGGAGGGGGACAGAGCAATGGAGGGGGACAGAGGAATGGAGGGGGACAGCGGAGGGGGACAGAGGAACAGAGGGGGACTGAGGTGACAGTCAGCGGTGATCGCGTGTGGGGAGTTACAAGCACCGATCACCGCTGTATGTCACTAAAGCAGCTGAAAGCCGTGGGGGGAGAAGCTTGTAACTCCCCCACACGCCGATCACTGCTGACTGTCAAGGTATCGGGGGAAGCATCGGGAGCATTTGCCCGAGTACAAGTACTTGGGCAAATGCTCGGTATCGGTGCCGATACCAATACTAGTATCGGTATCGGGACAACCCAAATATTTATTTATATATATACATTATGGTTAATATAACTGAGGTCGGGGCCACCCGATGATGTAAACGGGTGACCCGCCCCTATGATGCCTCATGACGTCAGAGAAAGGCAGGGTCACCCGTTTATGTCACCAAGTGGCCCCGCCCTCAGCTAATTAACAGCTGTCACCGAGAAGAAGCGTCACTCACCGGGAGCCTCCCATGGAGGCGGAGCTGTTGTGTTTTTTTTTCTTTTTTCGATTCATCGGGTGGGGTGGCGTGATAGAAGATGAATGGGCATCGCGGGACATTTTACATTTTTTATTTTTTAATAAAGGACATGTCCCAAAGTGTCCTGTCTTTATTACTATTTTTTTTCCATAAAGATTTTATTACATAGTGTAAGAAATATACAGCATAGTGTAACAATACAACAATGTAACAACATGGGTAACAGGTTCCATTAGAAGTTTCTCATGCAATAAATCACATTTTCGGAGTAAAGTAATTATCCATCATATACTCAATATCCATATGTATCTTATTTACATAATAAAGAATGAGCTTAGTCCCTATTTTAGGTTGTATGTGCTCCTTATATCGAAATGACTCCTCTAATGCCGCGTACACACGGTCGGACTTTCCGGCATACTTGGTCCGGCGGACCAGAGTGTGCCGGACAATCCGCCCGTGTGTAGGCACCGGCGGACTTTTCCGGCGAACTTTTTCCCAAAAGCCCGCCGGACCTAGATTTGAAAAAAGTTTTAAATCTTTCCGCCGGACTCAGTTTCGGGCGGAAAGTCCGCTCGTGTGTGTGCTGGTCCGACGGAAAGCCCGCTCGTGTGTATGCTGGTCCGACGGACCAGATACAACACGAGGGCATCGTATTGCATCTCGCGCTCGCTGCAATAGGAAAAACAAATTTTCCTATTGCGGCGAGCGCGGGGCATACCAGGCCCTTAGGTCTGGTATGGATTATAAAGGGGAACCCCCTACGCCGAAAAAACGGCGTGGGGTCCCCCTAAAATCCATACCAGACCCCGATCCGAGCACGCAGCCTGGCCGGTCAGGAAAGGGGGTGGGGACGAGCGAGCGCCCCCCCCCCTCCTGAACCGTACCAGGCCGCATGCCCTCAACATGGGGGGTGGGTGCTTTGGGGGAGGGGGGCGCCGTGCGGGGCCCCCCCCACCCCAAAGCACCTTGTCCCCATGTTGATGAGGACAAGGGCCTCTTCCCGACAACCCTGGCCGTTGGTTGTCGGGGTCTGCGGGCGGGGGCTTATCGGAATCTGGGAGCCCCCTTTAATAAGGGGGCCCCCAGATCCCGGCCCCCCACCCTATGTGAATGAGTATGGGGTACATGGTACCCCTACCCATTCACCTAGGGAAAAAGTGTAAGTAATAAAACACACTACACAGGTTTTTAAAATATTTTATTAAACAGCTCCGGGGGGGGGGATCTTCCTCCGGCTTCGGGGGTCTTCTTCCTGCTTCGGGGGTCCCTCCGCTTCATCTTCTCCCGGCGTCCGGTTGGTTCTTCTCCGCTCTCTTCTCTCCAGTTCTTCGGCCTGCTCCTCTGCTGTCTTCAGGTAGCTCTCTTGCCAGCAGAGGTCCGGACTTCTGGGCTTCTTGTCTTCTCTTCTCTTCTCCAGATGTTGACACAACGCTCTCTCCGGCTGGACTGCTCTCCGAGGGCTGCGTTGTGACTTACATAGGCGGAGACCCCGCCCCCTTTTGATGTCACAGTCCCTGGGCATGCTGGGACTGTGACGTTTTAGGGGGCGTGGTCAACATCACCCAGTGACCACGCCCCCTAAAACGTCACAGTCCCAGCATGCCCAGGGACTGGGACATCAAAAGGGGGTGGGGTCTCCGCCTATATAAGTCACAACGCAGCCCTCGGAGAGCAGTCCAGCCGGAGAGAGCGTCGTGTCAACATCTGGAGAAGAGAAGAGAAGACAAGAAGCCCAGAAGTCCGGACCTCTGCTGGCAAGAGAGCTACCTGAAGACAGCAGAGGAGCCGGCCGAAGAACTGGAGAGAAGAGAGCGGAGAAGAACCAACCGGACGCCGGGAGAAGATGAAGCGGAGGGACCCCCGAAGCCGGAAGAAGACCCCCGAAGCCGGAGGAAGATCCCCCCCCGGAGCTGTTTAATAAAATATTTTAAAAACCTGTGTAGTGTGTTTTATTACTTACACTTTTTCCCTAGGTGAATGGATAGGGGTACCATGTACCCCATACACATTCACATAGGGTGGGGGGCCGGGATCTGGGGGCCCCCTTATTAAAGGGGGCTCCCAGATTCCGATAAGCCCCCGCCCGCAGACCCCGACAACCAACGGCCAGGGTTGTCGGGAAGAGGCCCTTGTCCTCATCAACATGGGGACAAGGTGCTTTGGGGTGGGGGGGGCCCCGCACGGCGCCCCCCTCCCCCAAAGCACCCACCCCCCATGTTGAGGGCATGCGGCCTGGTACGGTTCAGGAGGGGGGGTGCTCGCTCGTCCCCACCCCCTTTCCTGACCGGCCAGGCTGCGTGCTCGGATCGGGGTCTGGTATGGATTTTAGGGGGGACCCCACGCCGTTTTTTCGGTGTAGGGGGTTCCCCTTTATAATCCATACCAGACCTAAGGGCCTGGTATGCCCTGCGACGGGGCTCGCAAGGTGTCAATCTCGCCGATAAAAGCAGCAAGATTGACATCCTTTTCTAGTCCCGTCGCACCTGAGTCACGTTCAAAATGAACGGACTTGTCCGTGTGTGGGCAAGTCCGTTCATTCTGAAAGTCCGCCGGAACTCCGGCGAAAGTCCGTCGGAAAGACGGGCGGACTTAGCCCGCCGGAAAGTCCGGGCGTGTGTGGGCAAGTCCGTCCGTTTTAAAGTCCGGCGCACCTGGCGGACAAAGTCCGTCGGAAAGTGTGCCGGACCAAGTAGGATAGAAAGTCCGACCGTGTGTACGCGGCATTAGGATAATTTATTACTATTTCAGAATTTTTCAGAACCATCTGCCAGAGCATATATATATATTAGTTCATCTTCACCCACTTGTTCTCAACTGTGGCTAGGTACATGTGGCTCAGTAACAGATACTACTATCCAAACCAAGCACCACGTCCCACTAGTTATTAGGCTCATATTGTATTAAGAGAAGAAAAAGAGGACAGGGTAAGTCAGGGAAGAGAAGAGAAAAGAAAAAAAGGGGGGTGGGGAGACAGAAAGAATAGGGGGGTGGGGAGGGGGTGGACTCCCACCTGCTACCCTCTCCATCTACAGTCTATCTGCTACAGTCACTGGGAATCCCGGATCCCCGGGAAGGCCCATCTACAGTAACTTTGCGTAATAGTAAAAGATTATGTAATTTGTTGCAATAAATCCTGCTATGGCTGCGAATTTTTATATTTGATCCACGCCTCCCAGATAACTGAGAAGCAAGAGATTTTATCTTGCGAAGCGAGGATCAGCTCCTCCATTGTTGCTATGCGGTCAACCCGCAGGGCCCATTCTCTTAGTGAAGGTGACTGTGAGGACTTCCAATGTACTGGAATACACAACCTAGCTGCATTTATCAAGTGCATAGCTATTGATTTGAAATATTTTTTGGGGGGAATTTTAGATAAGTGTAGCAGGCATTGTCCTGGTGTGAACTCCAACGGGAGTGAAGAGATCGCTGTAGACACTTCATGTATTTTATGCAAATATGGCTGGATTAGAGGGCAGGACCACCAGATGTGAAGGAGGGTGCCTACCTCTGTTTCACATCGCCAACAATGTTCTGGCACGGTCGGGAAAATCTTATGAAGCACCTGTGGAGTCTTATACCATCTAGTTTTGATCTTATACCCATTTTCCTGCGTATGGACATTGAGAGAACCTTTATGCATGTATAAGTGTATACGATCCCAGCTGGCTTCTTCTATCTCCCTGTCTAAGGCTGACTCTCAAAATGCATGATCTGAGTGTAGGGAGGAGTACGGTTCTCCAAACATGGAGGCATATAAAGCTGAAATCACATGACTCTGAGCTCAAACATAAAGATTCAAACACTGTGGGAGGGTTTGTGAATTTGGGTATTTTTGTTGGCACGTCCAGAAAGTGTTTGAGTTGCATATAAGACCAAGAGGGGAAAGATTTAGTGTTAGACAATGTAGCGAGATCTTGTAGTCTTAGAAACTTACCTCTGCACAAGAAGTGTTTAGCCTGCATGTGTGGATAGGGCCATTCTTTTAGAAGGTATGATTTCGCTAAACCTGGGGGGAAGTCTGGGTTGCCTCTAATGGGGGTGATCGGACACACTTTAGCTGACATTGCGTGGGCTTTGCATGCCCTCTCACATGCTTGGAGCGTTGCTTCAATAAGAGGATGTGTGTGAAGCTTAGGTGGTACTGATTGTTTAGAAACCCATGGTATTAAGCCCAATGGTCTCCGCCATTAGTTTCTCAAGGGTCACCCAACCTTTGCACCGGACATGGACATTCCAGTCCACTACCCTGGTCATGTGAACAGCCCAATGATATCGCTGTAAGTCTGGTAGGCCAATTCCACCTTTTGCTTTAGGCATAACTAACTTTGCCCATCCAATACGAGCTGATTTTGCACCCCATAGGAAGGACCCTCACATCCCTCTGTATGCTATGAAAAAGGCGGGTGGTAAGTGGATGGGGATGGTCTGCATTTTGTATAGTAGGCGAGGTAAAACTGTCATCTTCAGCACAGCGACTCGTCCAAACCATGAAAGGGTAGGCACGTTCCACTTCAAAAGGTCTTGTTGTATAAGCTTTAGCTCTGCTAGGAAGTTTGTAGTGTACAGTGTTTTTGGCTGGTAATTGAATGCCTAAATAAGTGATGGCCTCTTTTTCCCATTTAAATGGGAAGTTTGATTGGCACTGACTCACCAGGCCACTCGGCAATGAGACATTTAGTGCAAACGATTTGAACAGATTGATTTTTAGATTTGAAATGCGTTGGAAGAGGTCTAAGATTGGCATAAGGTTGGGTAGGGACGTCAGTGGTGAGGTAAGAAAGAGCAGGATGTCGTCCGCAAAAGCTGCTATCTTGTATTCTTTTTGGTGGACTACAATGCCCTTTATGTTTGGATTCTCTCTGATGCAGCGAAGCAAGGGTTCTAAGGTTAGGATGTAGAGTAAGGGCGAGAGAGGACACCCCTGTCTAGTGCCATTACGGATGGGAAAGGCGCTCGATAGGTGGCCGTTAACGCAAACTATAGCTTTTGGATTAACATATAGGGAGCCTATAAATGCGCGCATCACACTCCCTAATCCAAGAGAAATCAGTGTCGCTTCCATATAGTCCCAGGCCACTCTATTGAACGCCTTCTCCGCATCCATTGCCAGGAAAAAACCCTCTTGTTGGGAGAAGGTGAGCCAGTGGTGTAGATTCAGGGCCTTGATGGTGTTGTCCCTGGCTTCCCTGCCAGGGACAAAACCCACTTGGTCCAAGCCTATCCAGGCTGGTACAGAATGCTAGCCGATGGGCCAAAATTTTTGAAAAGAGTTTGATATCCACATTTAAGAGCGAGATCAGCCTATAATTGGCCACGTTAGTCGGGTCTTTATTTTCTTTGTGAATTACAGAGATATAGTCTTTTATCAGTCGCGATCTTGTCTCAACATTGGTAGGATTCTGATTCTGACCTTCCCCTTTAAGATTATAGAGTTCCCTATAAAAGCAACAAAATTGGTGTGCAATCTCCTCGTTTTTGGAGTAAATTGTTCCCGACGAGTCAGTCACATGGTGCACTGTGTGGGTCTGTGTGCGTTTCTGCGTAAGTCTGGCTAGCAGCTTGCCTGGCTTATTGCCTTGTTCATAAAACAGTTTGTGTGACAAAACAAGTCTTCTGCTTGCTTTCTTAAACATTTCCTCCACTAACTGTGCTAACATGTCTGCTAGTTCTTTAGCTACTTGGAGAGCCTGAGAGCATTTATGTTGGGCTTCCAGACTAGCTATTTTCTGGGAGAGAGAGATAATCAACTCTTGACGTGTCCTCTTCTTCCTAGCAGCTATAGCAAGAAGGTGTCCTCTTATGACACACTTATGTGCCTCCCATTGTACCATGGCAGACACCTCAGGTGTGTCATTTAGGTCAAAGTAATCAGTAAGGGCTTGTTTAATGTTTGCTAGATCTCTAGGGTCCGCAAAAGTGGAGGCGTCTTTTCTCCATCCTGGTGGACTCCACTCTGTGGAAATCTCAAAGTCAGGGTAATCGGGTGGTGGTCGGAGAGGGCCATACTTTCAATGGTCGGGTCTTCAAGATATGTCAGGTCAGATTGGTGAATGAAGAGGTAGTCCAGCCTCGAGTATCGATTGTGGGGTGCTGAGAAGAATGTATAGTCCCTTTCCCTAGGGTTAAGGGTGCACCAGGTGTCGTGTAATGCAAGAGAGTTCAATTGAAATTTCACTTGTCGCAGAGCCAAGAATGGAAGGGAGGAGGTGCCTGTGGGAGTATCCACCAAAGGGTCAAGGACTATATTGAAATCGCCCCCCAATATCAGTAGACCTGTTTGGAAGGAGGCAAGTTTTAGGAATATCTCTTTTAGAAAGGTCACCCTCTTGGAATTGGGGCAGTATATGTTTGCCAGGGTCATAGGTTTTCCTTTCAAGGTGCCTTTTAAGAAAAGGAACCTGCCCTCAGAATCCAGCATTTGGTCTGTCAGGTGTTTTTTACTATTTTTGACACTTTTTTGTGAAATGGTAGGGGTACAATGTACCCCTTACCAATTCACATAGGGGGGCCGGGATCTGGGGGTCCCCTTGTTAAAGGGGGCTTCCAAATTTGGATAAGCCCCCCGCCCGCCGAACCCCACAACCACCGGGCAAGGGTTGTAGGGATGAGGCCCTTGTCCCCATCAACATGGGGACAAGGTGCTTTGGGGGACTACTCCAAAGCACCCTCCCCATGTTGAGGGCATGTGGCCTGGTAAGGATTAGGAGGGGGGGCGCTCTCTCGTCCCCTCCTCTTTTTCTGTGGTCTGCAAGGTTGCGTGCTCAGATAAGGGTCTGGTATGGATTTTGGGGGGGACACCTACGCCATTTTTTTAAAATTGGGCGCAGGGTTCCCTTTATTATCCATACCAGACCCTTTGGTATGGATTTTGGGGGGACCGCCACGCATTTTTTTTTTTTTCAAATTTTGGTTCGGGGTTCCCCTTAAAATTCATACCAGACCCAAAGGCCCTGGTAATGAACTGGGGGGAACCCATGCCATTTTTTTTCAATGAGTTTTATCTATATTGCCAAGACCTGACAATTCATTACAGCCACGATTAGTTTTAAATTACTTTTTTCCTTTAGAAATGTCATTTTGCTGTGGTATTGTTCTAAACACGGGAAAACTGAACCACTTTACAGGCATACTAAGGACACCCACCAGGCACGATATTTAAAGAAATATTTCATTTTTATTGTTTCACTTTAAGCATTATTAAAATCACTGCTCCCAAAAAAACTTCAGTTTTTAAAACTTTTTTTTGCATTGATACATGTCCTCTGGAGCAGGACCCAGGTCCCCAAACACTTTTTATGACAATAACTTGCATATAAGCCTTTAAAATGAGCACTTTGATTTTAACGGTGTTCGTCCAAATTGTTTGCCTGTTCGCAAGTTCTGGTGCGAACCGAACCGGGGGGTGTTCGGCTCATCTTTAATAGTACGACAGATTATTTTCCCATTTGGCCACATAAAAAGGTGGGGATGCATCAGGTTTAGTAAGCAATTAGGAATAGAGTGATGAAATCCTTCCCCTACAATGTGGATTTTTCAAGCTAATTATTTTGAAAATTTACACTTTTGTCATAGCAATCTTTGTATTTAGAGTGTAGAAATTTTTCATTTGTAAATATCAAAATAATTCAGATTGGGGAAGCCCAAAGGATTTACATAACTCTAGAAAAGGTAATATTGATGAATCTGAAACCAAATTGTGTAAGCATGAGATACCCGCCTTTGACCAGGCTCAGAAGGTCACGGCCTTTTATCCATGCTGGATAAAAGGCCAGATTTTTGTGGAATAAAAGGAGTAGGTTATGTAAAGATTGTAGACCATACATAGTTCTGTGACTATCCCATAATGATAAAGAATGTAAAATTGTGAATCAGTGACAGCGCTGTGAGGTTGACCATTTGTCACAAATTAGTGAAGAGGGCAGTGGTCTAACCTGCATTTGTCACAGCAGAAGCTACTTTTTATATTATGGACCCCACTATAATACATCATGTTAACAATATTACTAATCTTTTTGGCAACTGAGCTGAGGGGGAGAAGACCGACCCTCCTCCCTTCTATTGTGGTCATGCCCATATCCCAAATAGGTATGACTACTGTAATTGAGGCATTATCCCTTGAGGATTCTCCCTATCAGTCTTGGAGGCAGATAGCTAGACTTTTGCCCCTAGGTCTCCCATCAGATTATAGTTTTTGCACCATTTTTTTTGCTGATCATATGTTCTGTAAATAACACAAATAAAAGAAACAACTGCGCTTGGAAAAAAAGAAAAAAGAACAAGCTGCGGTTACAAGTGTGGCACACCAAAAAGAAATCAAAAGCAAAAACCGCGCTAAAAAATGATGTGAACAATATTCCAACTATGAAGTCCCATACATAAAATAAATAGTCCAAAATGTGATCCAAACAAAAAGAAGAAGGTAAGTTTATCTTAGGTGAATGACGTGAACTTCATCCAAAGAAAAAACAGTGATGATAGACATATTATCCGGAACACACCAATAAGTATTGCGCTTACCAGAAGTAAGCCAAAGAGGGGCGAGTGGCTTGAACTCAGCCTGGGCCTTTTGATGAGCAATCCAGGTGAGGCAGGATGAACGCCCTCGTCCCGTAAATCCACAGAATATGATCCGAAAATATATGACAAAAATATAGCGTAATACTGTTGACATAAAACACTCCAAACCAAAAAAAATAAAAAAATAATTGTGTGACACTCGACTAACCATAAATCATATGTGATCATATAAAATCCTGTACCAGTAGCCAGGGTAATATAGTGAGTATCATGCAATCATGCAAATTGTAAGGTGAATAGGTAAAGGCCTGAACGACACCCAAGATCTGCTTACCAGATATAAATGGACAGTCAACGTATATCGATCACCCCAAAAAATGTGTAAAGAAGTTCCCACAAAGTGCTGTAACCTAATGGTGCAAACTGCTTACCAGATGGCAAACCCTTGTGAGCAGACTAAATATAGCCAGGGACCAATCACCAAGTAGGCAAACACAGATAACAACGAACCTTAGGGAAGACCTCCTTACCAGATATGCAAACAAAGTGGGCAGATGTATTGGGGTACAAGCCGGACTCCTGACAGGAACGGTGTAAATACGTCTTGACCACTCAACCCGAACGATCACCTCCCGTCCACCATCCTCCTCCGAACCTCCGCTCTCTCTACAGTGGTGCGGAGGAGGTTGGTGAACGGGAGGTGATCATTCGGGTTGAGTGGTCAAGATGTATTTACACCGTTCCTGTCAGGAGTCCGGCTTGTACCCCAATACATCTGCCCACTTTGTTTGTATATCTGGTAAGGAGGTCTTCCCTAAGGTTCGTTGTTATCTGTGTTTGCCTACTTGGTGATTGGTCCCTGGTTATATTGAGTCTGCTCACAAGGGTTTGCCATCTGGTAAGCAGTTTGCACCATTAGTTTACAGCACTTTGTGGGATCTTCTTTACACATTTTTTGGGGTGATCGATATACGCTGATTGTCCATTTATATCTGGTAAGCAGATCTTGGGTGTCGTTCAGGCCTTTACCTATTCACCTTACAATTTGCATGATTGCATGATACTCACTATATTACCCTGGCTACTGGCACAGGATTTTATATGATCACATATGATTTATGGTTAGTCGAGTGTCACACATATTTTTTTTTTTTGGTTTGGAGTGTTTTATGTCAACAGTATTACGCTATATTTTTGTCATATATTTTCGGATCATATTCTGTGGATTTACGGGACGAGGGCGTTCATCCTGCCTCACCTGGATTGCTCATCAAAAGGCCCAGGCTGGGTTCAAGCCACTCGCCCCTCTTTGGCTTACTTCTGGTAAGCGCAATACTTATTGGTGTGTTCCGGATAATATGTCTATCATCACTGTTTTTTCTTTGGATGAAGTTCACGTCATTCACCTAAGATAAACTTACCTTCTTCTTCTTATTGTTTGGATCACATTTTGGACTATTTATTTTATGTGGAATATTGTTCACATCATTTTTTAGCGCGGTTTTTGCTTTTGATATGTTCTGTAAATGTTATGTCGGGGGGGGGGGGCAGGTTTGGCTGGATTGGGACTAAACTTCCTAAGCATAAAAGGGCTTATCTATGCCAGAAAAATGGCTAATATAAAGATAATCACCTACAGTGTTAGATGTAGGTACTCTCCAAACAAGATGAACAAATGTGATTAGAGTTGAAACAGCTACAACCTCAGGTTGTCATGCTCCAAGAAACATATTTTACACCCTCTTCCACCCCTAAGCTTCTTTTACTCATATACAGCCAATAGTTTCTCAGCACCTCTCCTATTTCTAAAGCCAGAGGTGTGGCTATAGCCATACAGTATGCCTTTTTTTGTCCTTGCATCTCAAACTGACCCAACGGGACATTATGAGGTTGATTTACTGAAACTGGAGAGTGCAAAATCTAGCGGCGTAGCTGTGCATTGTAGCCAATCAACATCTAACTTCAGCCTGGTCAATTAAGGTTTTACAAAAAACCTGGAAGCTGATTGGTTTCCTATGCAGAGCTGCACCAGATTTTACACTCTCCAGTTTTAGTAAAACAACCCCTATGTCTTGAAAGGCCAGATCCAAAGTAAGGGTGTTACACAATGATTAGTTTAATACCACTGTTTACATGTGACACTGGTGAGAGAACTGCAACATTGAGAAGGTAACCTGTGGTGTTCTAACCCCTGAACCCTTACACTGGCATGTGATATTTTCTAAACCAGTCACGTAGAAATACTACAGTACAGACATTGCAGACTAAGCAGTAGGGATGAGCTTCGTTTTTGAGTCAAACCCATGTTCGACTCGAACATCGTCTGTTCGCCGAATTGCGAACGATATGGGCCGTTCGCGCCAAATTCATGTGGCGCGTCACGGCCCATAATTCACTGCGGCATTGCAGTGCATTTCTGGCTGATGATTGGCCAAGCATGCACTATGACCCGCATGCTTGGCCAATCACAGCGCCGTCTGAACAGAGAGCCATAATTGGCCAAAGCCAAGGAGGCTTTGGCCAATTATGGCTCAGGGGATTTAGTATTAGTCCCACACTATATAAGGCCGCCTGCACGGCGGCCCTGTGTAGTGTGTGTTCCGGCGTTGAAAGAGATAGACAGAGAGACAGTGTCATTTGATTTGAGTTAGGTAGATTAGGCAGAACAGTCAGTCAGTTAGCTGCACTTACAGTGTATTGTATATATATATATATATATGCATCCCAGGTGTTGCATATATATATATACCCTGTATTCAGTTTAGCTAGATCCGTTCCTGTTATCTTCTTACTGTCAGGCAGGCTTGTCTTCTTACAGTATTTACAGCTACCTGAAGAAAATTGCTGGTGTTCTTTTGATCCTATTAGTACCACAGTCAGGCAGCAAGACTATTTACAGTTAGTGTGGTGCGTCCTGCTCACAGTGTTCAGCTAAAACTACAAGTTAGTGCTGTGCGTCCTGCTCACAGTGTTCAGCTAAACCTACCAGTTAGTGTAGTGAGGCCTCTGCACAGTGTTCATCTAAAGCTGCAGGTTAGTGCAGTGCGTCCTGCTCACAGTGTTCAGCTAAAACTACAAGTTAGTGCTGTGCGTCCTGCTCACAGTGTTCAGCTAAAACTACAAGTTAGTGCTGTGCGTCCTGCTCACAGTGTTCAGCTAAAACTACAAGTTAGTGCTGTGCGTCCTGCTCACAGTGTTCAGCTAAAACTACAAGTTAGTGTGGTGCGTCCACCTCACAGTGTTCAGCTAAACCTACAAGTTATTTTTTTGCAAGCTCTGCACAGTGTTCACCTAAAGCTACCTGTAGAAGGTTGGTGGTGTTCTCATACTACAGGCAGGCAGTTGATTTTGCTAGCTCCAGTATCAGTACATATATATATATATATATATATATATATATATATATATATATATATATATATATATATATATATATATATATATATATATATATATATATATATATATGTGCTGATACTGGAGCTAGCAAAATCAACTGTCTGCCTCTCCTTCTTGGCCTTCCAGACATACTAATGGCCTGTAGCTGCACTAAGCTGGGATATATATATAGATATATATATATATATATATATATATATATATATATATATATATATATATATATATATATATATATATATATATATATATATATATATATATATATATATATATATATATATATCCCAGCTTAGTGCAGCTACAGGCCATTAGTATGTCTGGAAGGCCAAGAAGGAGAGGCAGACAGTCATAAGCCAATAAGGCTCTGTGTCTAGTGCTGGTCGTGGAGACGGTGCATCCTCATCAGCACGTGGCCGTAGGACACGCTTGGCCTTTTTTTCGGCAGCTGGCCGTGTTGAGCCGCAACATGCGGAAGACTTGGTCGAGTGGATGACCAAGCCGTCCTCATCCTCCTCATCCTCTCTCATGCCCAGGGTACTTTGTCTGGCAAAGCAGCGGCCTCTTCCCTCGGCTCAATGTCATCAGTGACTCCTTCCCTAGTCCCACCATGTCCTCCTGAGGAGTCCCTCGAACTGTTTGACCACAGTGTTGGGTACATGCTCCAGGAGGATGCCCAGCATTTGGAAGGCTCTGATGATGATACTGAGCTCGATGAAGGCAGTAACATGAGCACGGACAGAGGGGGTGCCCAAGAAGGACAGCAATCTGGCAGTCATGCTCCCCCTGCTGCAGCATACTGCCAGGTTTGCTCCAGTGATGAGGAGGGAGGGGATGATGAGGTCACTGACTCAATGTGGGTGCCTGATAGGAGAGAGGAGGAGGAGGCGGCACATTACCAACGAGGCAGGATGCCCTCCAGGGGCCAGCCTAAGGGCATCACATTGACTTAATCACACCCCAAAGCTCCACATGCGCAGGGCGCTGCAGTCTCTGCACGTTATTCAAAAAGTTCTTTGGTGTGGGCCTTTTTTTGAGACGAGTGCATCAGATCGCACCGCTGCTATTTGCAACATATGTCTCAAGCGTATCTCGTGTGGCCAAAACATCTCCCACTTGGGTACCACATGCTTGACCAGACATATGTTGACCTGCCATGCAGTTCGTTGGCAAGCGTATCTAAAAGACCCACACCAAAGAACAAAGAGGACCTCTCCTTGCTCCTCATCAGCTGAGATCTCCAACCCCACTATACCTTCAGTCCTCACTGAGAGGAATGAAGGTGTAGAATTAGGTGTGTCACAGCCAAGTACTTGTGGGCAATCTGCTTTTGGTACACCGACGTCAGATTGTACCAGGCAAATTTCCATGCCCCAGCTGCTGCACCGCCGAAAGAATTTTGCTCCCAGCCATCCACATGCCCAGCGGTTGAATGCTAGCTTGGCAAAATTGCTAGCACTTCAACTGCTGCCTTTTCAGTTGGTAGACTCTGCCCCCTTCCGTGAGTTTGTGGAATGTGCGGTTCCTCAGTGGCAGGTACCCAAATGCCACTTTTTCTCACGAAAGGCGATTCCGGCTCTCTACCGCATGTGGAAGGCAATGTCCATGCCTCGCTGGACAAGGCGGTCAGTGGTAAGGTGCATATTACCGCTGACTCATGGTCCAGCAGGCATGGACAGGGACATTACCTAAGTTTCACGGCGCATTGGGTGACTCTGCTGGCAGCTGGGAAGGATGCAGGACAAGGTGCAGTAGTGTTGGAGGTTGTTCCGCCACCACGCCTCCAAAATGCTAATGATTGTGACACACCTCTCTCCTCCACCCCCTCCTCTTCTTCTTCCTCCATGGCCTCTTCCTGTGCTTTGTCCTCGGAACCAGCGGTGCTCCGTAGTCGTTCAAGGGGCTACGCAAGTACACAGGCCAAAAGATGCCATGCGGTGCTTGAGCTGGTGTGCTTGGGGGACAGGAGCCACACTGGGGCAGAGGTTCTGTCAGCTCTGCAGGGGCAGGTTCAGAGGTGGTTGACGCCACGCCAACTTAAGGCAGGAATGGTGGTTTGCAACAATGGCACCAACCTCCTCTCTGCCCTCCGACAGGGACAAATGACCCATGTGCCCTGTTTGGCTCACGTCCTTAACTTGGTGGTGCAGCGGTTCTTGGGCAGGTACCCGGGCTTACAGGATGTCCTGAGGCAGGCCAGGAAAGTCTGTGTGCATTTCCGCCGGTCATATAATGCCAGTGCTCGGCTGACGGACCTCCAAAAGGAGTTTAACCTGCCCAAGAACCGCCTAATCTGTGACATGCCCACCAGGTGGAACTCAATGTTGGCCATGCTGCAGCGGCTGCACACGCAGCAAAGGGCCATCAATGAGTACCTGTGCGACTATGGCACCAGGACAGGGTCAGGGGAGCTTGTTTTTTTTCCCCACGCCAGTGGGCCATGATCAGGGATGCACGCACTGTCCTGTCACCATTTGAGGAGGCCACGAGGATGGTGAGCAGTGACAGTGCATGCATTAGTGACACTGTCCCCCTTGTCCACCTGTTGGAGCACATGCTGCGTGGAATAATGGACAGGGCACTTGAGGCAGAACAGAGGCAGGAAGAGGAGGACTTCCTTAGCTCTCAAGGCCCCCTTTATCCAGACAGTGTTCCTGCATGCCTGCCGATCACACAGGAAGAGGACAAGGAGGAGGAGGAGGAAGATTTTGTCAGTATGGAGGTGGAGCCTGGCACTCAGCATCAGCAGCAGTCTTTAAGGGATCAGTCCCAAGAAACACATGGACTTGTACGTGGCTGGGAGGAGGTGGCTGCGGACCATGTCATCCTTAGTGACCCAGAGGACTCCGGACCGAATGCCCCAGCAAACCTACGCTGCATGGCCTCCCTGATCCTGCAAAGCCTGCGTAAGGATCCTCGTATTCGTGGTATCAAGGAGAAGGACCAATACTGGCTGGCAACCCTCCTTGATCCACGTTACAAGGGTAAGGTTGCGGACCTTATCTTGCCATCGCAGAGGGAGCAGAGGATGAAACATCTTCGGGAGGCCTTGCAGAAAGGTCTGTGCAACGCGTTCCCAGAGACTGGGAGGTTACAAACTCCTGTTTCTGGACAACGTGTTGCTGAGGCTTCGGTCAGTCAAAGAAGGAGCGGTGGAGAAGGTGGCCATCTGACCGATGCGTTCAGACAATTTTTTGGTCCGCAGCCCCAAGGTATGATCGGTTCCAGCAACCATCGCCAGCGTCTGTTTTACATGGTGCAGGAATACCTAGGGGCAAGATCTGACTTGGACACCTTTCCCACCGAAAATCCTCTGGGTTACTGGGTCTTGAGGATGGATCACTGGCCAGAGCTTGCAATTGAGCTACTGGCCTGTCCTGCATCCAGCGTTCTTTCGGAATGCACATTCAGTGCTGCTGGAGGCTTTGTAACCGATCGCAGGATGCGTCTGTCCACCGACTCGGTCGATCGACTGACCTTCATAAAAATGAATCAGTCTTGGATCACCACCAGCTACCAAGCACCTGATGCTGATGTAACCGAATAATTTTTTTTGAAATCTCAGATCCCTTCAAAGACTGCCTATGCTGATGCTGAGTGACTATCCCTGAGTAATTATCCTCTTCCTCCTCAATGATCACGCTGATAGCTTGTAAGAACATTTTTGGTTCTGGGCGCCACCACCAGTGCCTAAGGCACAATTTTTCAGCCCCTGTTTAACAGGGGCGTGTAATTACAATTTTTGATGCAATACTTTGCAGCAGGGCTCGTTCCTGCGTTCCAACTAGAGTGTCTGTGAGGGGTTGCAGTGTTGTGGCACCAGCACCAGTGCCTAAGGCCTAATTTTTCAGCCCCTGTTCAACAGGGGCATGTAATTACAATTCTTGATCTAATCTTTCACAGCAGGGCCCATTTCTGCACCCACCAAGAGCGAGTGAGGACTTACAGTGTTGTGGCACCAGCACCAGTGCCTAAGGCCCAATTTTTCAGCCCCTGTTTAACAGGGGCGTGTAATTACAATTTTTGATGCAATACTTTGCAGCAGGGCTCGTTCCTGCGTTCCAACTAGAGTGTCTGTGAGGGGTTGCAGTGTTGTGGCACCAGCACCAGTGCCTAAGGCTTAATTTTTCAGCCCCTGTTCAACAGGGGCATGTAATTACAATTCTTGATCTAATATTTCACAGCAGGGCCCTGTGAGGGCTTACAGTGTTGTGGCAACAACAACACCTAAGGCCCAAATTTCTGCTGAGTATATAGGGCAGGCCCCTACTTTCAAACATCTAACTTACAAACGACTCCTACTTGCAAACGGAAGGAGACAACAGGAAGTGAGATGAAATCTACCCCTAGGAAGGGAAATTCTCTCCTGTAAGAGTTAATATGGGAAAAACATTTCTCCTTTCCACTGATGCTTTCCAATCCTTGTTCCACAAAAAACCCACATTTTCAAAAAACATTTGTCATTGGGACAAAAAGTGAGGTGAAATCTTCTGAAGAGGAGGAAAGACAGCAAAACAAATGTCACAGGGGTGATAACCCTTCCCTATGTTTTCCAAAAAGCTTAAAAAAAGATTTTTTGGCTGGAGCTAAACACGTTAAAAATGTACCCGTCAAAATTACAAACAGATTCTACTTAACAACAAACCTACAGTCCCTGTCTTGTTTGCACCGCCTGTATACTGCTGTCCAGAGTATATAGGGCCTGGTGGCCCCACACCTTTCCTTATTTTAATTTGGGTGCGGGGTTCCCCTTAATATCCATACAAGACCCAAAGGGCCTGGTAATGGACTGGGGGATACCCATGCCGTTTGTCTCACTGATTTTCATCCATATTGCCAGGACCCGACATGACATTAAACCCGCAAGCAGTTTTAAATGAGATTTTTTCCTTTAAAAATGACATATGGTGCAGGGACTGTTCTAAACACGGGAAACACGCGCCACTTTACAGGCATACTATAGACACACCCCAGGTACGATATTTAAAGGAATATTTAACTTTTTTTTTTTTTACTTTAAGCATCATTAAAATCACTGCTCCCAAAAAAACGGCCGTTTTTACAAGTTTTTTTTGCATTGATACATGTCCCCTGGGGTAGGACCCGGGTCCCCAAACCCTTTTTAGGACAATACCATGCAAATTAGCCTTTAAAATTAGCACTTTTGATTTCGAACGTTCGAGTCCCATAGACGTCAATGGGGTTCTAACGTTCGTGCGAATTTTCGGTCCGTTCGCAGGTTCTGGTGCGAACCGAACCGGGGGGTGTTCGGCTCATCCCTACTAAGCAGCAACATTGCACAAAAATGTAAAAATGGACAGGAAAGTATACAAGAGCAAATGGACATAAATATATTTGAGTGCATCTGTATAGTATGAATTGCTATACTAGCAGTTATGGTCTGTGTGATCAGATATACTTTGAGTAAATATATATAATTTTTATAACTAATACACAACTTAATTGATCTAATCCTTTGTTCACTTTCTGAATACCACAGGCATCTGATTTTAACAGGGGAAAGTGTTTTAACTTAATAACAAACAAAAATTTTAACCTGCAAGAGAAATATGATAAAAAGTCAGAACCAAAAAAGGTTTTCAGTGCATTTAATGTGAATGTTGTGAATGTATGATTTGACATTTAAGTGCTGCTGCATTTTCCATCATCATCAAATGTGACAATTCATCTCATCATTTAATCAGCTTCATTGTTACATTGTCTTATTAAAACATGTATTATTGTTTGTGAAATTAAGCTGGCATTCTACAATCCAACTTGCCTACTTGAAGGAATGCAGAAATCAAAAATGAGAAGTGAATCAGCTTTCTTCATGTTCCAGGATAGTTAAAATATCCAGTTCAATCAAGCCTTGAATTTCGAGTACGAAGTATACTCTAGGACAGAGGTTGTATAGTACATACTGATAAGAGATAACCTCTCAACTGCTTGGCAAAACTTTTATAAATTGGAATTTGACTGACTACTATTGGTTACTGTACAGCACTTTAACCACTTCAATACAGGGCACTTAGACACCTTCCTGCCGAGACCAATTGTCAGCTTTCAGCGCTGTCGCAGTTTGAATGACAATTGCGCGGTCATACAACACTGTACCTAAACTAAATTTTTATCATTTTGTTCCCACAAATAGGGATTTATTTTGGTGGTATTTGATCACCTCTGTGGTTTTTGTTTTTTGCTAAACAAATAAAAAAAGACCGAAAATTTTGAAAAAAATAAAAGTTTTGCTTTTGTTTCTGTTATAAAATTTTGTAAATAAGTAAGTTTTCTCTTTCACTGATGGGCACTGATAAGGCGGCACTGACAGGCACTGATAAGGCAGCACCGATGAGGTGGCACCAAAGAGCAGGCACTGACGGCACTGACGATGGGCACTGATATGCGGCACTGATGGGCACTGGTAGGTGGCACTGATGGGTGGCACTGATATGCAGCAGTGATGGGCATTGATAGGCGTCACTGATGGGCACTCATGGGTGGCACTGGTGGGCACTGATGGGCACTGATAGGCGACACTGCTGGGCACTAAAAGGATGCAAAGATGGGTTCTAATGGGTGGCACTGATAGGCATCCCTGGTGGCACTGGCAGTGGTAGGCATTTGAGTGGGCACTGATTGGCAGCGGCCTAGGCATTGATTGGCAGCTGCCAGGGCACAGATTGGTATTTCCCTAGGGGTCTAGAGGGGGCATACCTGGTGGTCTAGTGTGGAAGGCTATCCTGGTGGTCCTGGGCAGCATGATGGTGGTCCTTGGTGGGATCCGAGGGGAGCTGTGCTGATAAACAATCAGCACAGACCCCCCTGTCAGGAGAGCAGCTGATCGTCCCTCCTCACGTCTGTCAGACGCGAGTGAGGAAAAGCCGATCACTGGCTCTTTCGATTTACATCGTGATCAGCCGTGATTGGACACATCATGTGGTAAAGAGTCTCCATCAGGGACTCTTTACCTAGATTGGAGTTGCGGTGTGTCAGACTGACACACCGCAACAACGATTGCCGCGGTGCGCGCCCCCGGGGGAGCGCAGCGGCTTAATATCCTGAGGACGTCATATGACAGTCAGGATATTGAAACCACTTTGCCGCCATCATTCTGCTATATGGCGGGTGGCAAGTGGTTAATAAAGGGATTCTATAAGGTAATCTGCTGCATAGAAACCAATCAGCTTCCAGGGTTTTTTGTCAAAGCTTAATTGAACAAGCTGAATTTAAAAGCTGATTGGCAAGCACGTACAGCTGCACCAGATTTTACACTCTCCAGTTGTAGTAAACCAACCCACTGTTTTTAGGACATATTAGTAAATTTGACTTGCAAGTAGTTTTGGCAAGGTTTTCACATAATTTTTTGTGTGCTCTATCATGTTTTCATTATATATATATAAAGACCCAAAGATCTCCATCTAGTGGCTATATGTATGTCAGAAATAGGCATTTAGTATGACTGTTGACAAAAAAAATTATATTATAAAATAAAGATAAGACACCTACCCCGAATAATATTTTTACAGAGACCTCCAAAGCCCTCTGGTTCCTGAGGAAGTCCTTCTGTAATGAAACTAGTTGGAGAATGTATGGAGTATCGCAAACTTGCAAGAGATTCAGTGGACATACCTTAGTGCTGGTTCTGCACTTATGCAGTATGAGTGATTTTATTGGCTTTTAAAGTGGTTGTAAACCCTTATTATAGGCTTACCTGTAGCTACCCCAGATATCTCCAAAACCTGCACGGTTTAGGAGATATCCCCTGTATCAGCATGTGCCAACATCATTGGCACATGCACACTGAAGCAATGGCACGTTTGTGCCAATGCATTAGTTAGCGTGCTGTTACCGGTCATTGCGGTTCTGCCCAATCACAGCGCCGGAGCCTGCGATATCCAGAAGTAACTCTGGGAGCGATGTTGCCGGCTGGAGCTGTGTACAGGGACCACTGTGGGGGCTTCGATCCAAGGTGAGTATTTCATAATGAGCTAGTATGCTATGCATACTAGCTCATTATGCCTTTGTCTTGAAGGGTTTTTTTTGTGGGTTTGCAACCACTTTAACTTTTGATAAATTGGTTGTACTATGATGCCATATGATGCCATATTGCCAAAAGCCATTTACTACAGAATGACCTCATCCAAAACCATTGTCTAATCAGCGATGCTGTGTGCTTCCAGGATGGCTAACGCGCTATATTGAAAGATTTACACTATGGCCATTTCTCCTTTGTCTACATGCCTTTGAGCTCGAGTCTGTGAATTTCCTGGTACACTTCCACAGTTACGCTGCACACAGACAAGTCACACTGCCAGCTGGACATCCCTGGTTTGGTCTGCATACAAGCCTTTATTGCTTGCTTTTTGGTAAGCGCAAAATCTATGTGGTGAAGGATCATTGTGAGCGGTGTGTTACGTAATGCAATCTTCACAATCAAGTCCTCTTTGTGCAATATTGAGGTGCTTTCCTTTGGGACTTTTTCTCATTTTTCTCACTCAAGGTCTCTGTTTCTCTTCAGTCAAGATCATATACATATGCTGACTCACAACTTTACTTGCAATGGTTATCACTGATTTTTTATGACATTATTTGATTACTGAGCATTTTTTCGGATTTCTTTGGTGTTGTGTTTATAAGAGGAATCTTTTTGATTTATAATTGATCATTTTATGATATGTATGATTTATTTATGTACATTCACATTCAATCCATGGTATAGCGCACCATGCCTTTTATTATAATTATATTGTATACAATTACAAGTGTTGCCTATCATGTTCATGCATGGCAAGGAGGTGGGTGTCCCCATTTACAGACACATATTATTTGCCTTCTGGTCCCACAGCACAGGCTTGTCCACTTAATGCTGTTTTACTTAGCAGACGCACTGTTGCCAAGGTCCGGTTACTAAGGAAGCTTTTCACTTCCTGGTGCCTTTGAACCTATGTGGACACCGTCCGCTCATCATATAAATATGCAGGGTGAACGTCAGGCTCCACCCCTTGCTGACGAAGTCCAATAGGACGTAACGCCGCGGAAGGGGGGAGGAGCTTTTACTCAGACGTCACCCGCTGCCTCTTTCTGTATGCCGGGTCTGCCTGTGCACTGCAGCCCGACAGTGTTCCTATGGAGTTTTCATGTCTTAGCGCCTGTGAGCGCCCGCATTAAATTAATGGTTTTATTTCATTCAATAAACGGACTACTCTTAGAAAGGAATCTCTTTTCTGTGTTTCTTAATCATTGAAACCGGGGAGAGACCTGTGAGGACACCCTGATCCGGACACCTGCATTTGTTGGGGCTCCCTCAGCTGGAAGTTTGTCCTTGCATGTGGATACCAGGATTCGTTGCCGGTTGTGTACCGTTCCAGTGTCAGCATCCAGGAAATCATCATCCCTGAGGGGATATATGGGAGTTTGACCCCTGCTTTGCAGAGGTCCACAGTTTCTGGTAAGCGCATATTGATATACTGCACTAGGATCGTATCTCCTCTGGCCATTGAAAGTTGCAGTGCATCTGCTTCAATTGAGCTTTGGGGACTTTTAATATTGAATCAATATATTTATTGTATTTATTGCGCTGCACTTACTTTGTTTTTTATACTATTGTCCAGGCATTTGTGATTACCTGTAGTGTTCAGCTTGCAATTGGGTGTGGGATTTAGTTGTTTGCGCTGATTGATACTTTATATAGATAGCGCAGTTTTTTTCTATACGTTTGATATTTTTGGTGTGCATCTCACATTTAAACTGCTGCTTTTTGGGGGGTTTTATTTGTCTAGTGGTAGCGCAGTATTTTTTCAATTTTTCTATGTTTTGCTATGATGGTCCCCCATTTTATCTATTTCTATGAATGTTATACTGAGGTGTGTGAAGGAGTCGTTCCTTTACTAAAAGTGGTGTATCTACAAACTTCATATAAAAGCCTGCTAAGACCTACATGTTAAGTTAAAGTAGTTGTAAACTTTGACAAGACCATAGGCCTATGGTCTTGAGGTCCTAGTGCGGAGGATTTGGTGGTTTCATGAGAATCTGACCCGACATTCAGCAGAAGCTCTTTTGCTTACCAATGGACAGGATGGCAGTTACCTGTTGAGGAAAAGTGACTCCAAGGCCAACGTGTACTCATTGTCAGTAAGGGCCAAGGACTCAGTGAAACACTTTCAAGTCTACCAATGTGGAACAAGTCTTAAGTTTGGATTCAATGAATTCTCATCTATAAAAGAATTTATTCAACATTTTGCAAACCAACCTCTGATCGGAAGTGAATCAGCTTTGGTAAGATGGACGTGATTGGCGTTCATTGTCCGGTGGAAGGAGGCTGATTCCCAAGCTGTGTCAGTGTGTCTATCTAAGGCTTCCATCTGGTAAGCAGGAAATTGGTGTGTTTTGCGGCACGTTGTGTTATTCCTGCCATCCAACTATCCGGTGTTTGTTCTATATTCACTTTTATTCACTAAACATCTGGTAAGCAGTAACCCTGCAAGTTTTTTTTTTTTTGAGTTCACTCACTTTTGGGTTTATTTTCACTTATTCACTATTTCATATGTCACTTGCACAGAGACCCTGTGTGTGTCCATGGGCACTGGGTGTTTTTGTATGATCTTACATGATTTATCACTGTGTAAGGGCTCCTCTCTCTCTTTTAATATATTTTCTCTATATTTGTTGACAATATTACACTATGTTTTTTATTAATTTTTTTCGGAACGCATTTGCATGAATCCACGTTCACCCTTCACGAGTGGAAGGTTTACCCATTACACCGGGACTGGTTCCTTAAAGGCCCAGGCTGGGTTTAAGCCACCTGTTTGAATTGGCTTGCCATCTGGTAAGCATTCTACTTACTATTTGCCGTTCTATTTGATCCTTTTGGGATTCATCAATTTTTGTCGTCACTGAAGATTTGAATTCATTTGTGGACTTTTATGCAATATATTGGACTGTTTAATATCCCTATTATACCTTAGTGGTATTCACATGTATTAAGTTAAGCACGGTTTTTTTCTCTTTATTACTATTTGGTGTACCCCACTTATTACTGCAGCATATCTACTTATTTTCAGCGCAGTTTTTTTCTTTTTATATTCATGATAATGTGTGTCTGTGGTGGTGAGGTTTACACCTTCTTCTCTGGTGTGGAACACCAATTTGAAATGGACATTTTATGAGCTCATCTAAACTGCTTACTGCTATTGCAACACAGATCTGCACTTTGAATTGAACTGCTGTATAAGAGTGTTTCACCACTCTGGGAGTTTTATAGGGATTTTTTTCTCACCTAATTTTTATGCACTTTATATATTGGTCATTTCATGAACTCATTTGAACAAAATATTTGTACTTTGAATTGAATTGCTGCACTGAGAGAGTTGTACCCCTTAGGGAGATTCATACAAATGTTTTTCATTTAATGTCTATTCACTTTATGTTTTTGTTTGGGGTACTTATAGCACAGATTTTTTTAATCAAATATATTTTGCCCTAAGGTTTTATTGCTATTTATTTTTGCGCTGCATCATAATAATTTATTCATAGTTATATCCTTAGGGATATCTATAGAGCAGCTAGGACAGTTTTCTTTTATAGATTTATATTTAATTACGGTAGTATAGACCAATATTTTAAATATACCCTGTAAAAGAAAATGAATAATACTTACCTTTCCACCCTTCCAGCAAACAGTGGAGTTGATATACGAATGGCAAATAAGCTGTGTGCTTTGGAAGAAAAATTGCATTTTGCAAAAATGTTTGCTGCAGAGTTTAGTGAATGCGGTGAAGTTTCACTTTGCAAGCAGCAACCAATCGCATTCAAGGAAAATAAAAGAACAACATTTGTGCCTACAGTATACAGTAAATGATTGGATGATGGAAGTCAGTAGAGCTTCACCTCATTCACCAAGATCTGGAGCAAATTCACTGGCAAACTGCATTTTCCCTTGCAAAGTGAACTGCCTATTTGCCTTTAGTAAATCTACCCCAGTGACTCCAGTCTTCGCTCTCTTGAAAATCTTTGGCTGCCACTGGTATCTGGCACTACCATGTTCACTGTGGTTCCACCCAATAGCATTCTGCTCAGAGAATCACAGTGAACAGTGGATAAAGTGACATCCAACACACCTGAAGGTATCTGATACCAGTGTCTGTAGCTGTGAAAGAGAGAACAAGAATTGGAATTACCATCCACTGAAAAAAAAGAAATCTGTCTTCCTTTAGAGTATGCACATGTTTTAATCTTTTGATATAGTGACAGGGTCACTAAAATGAAAGTTAACTGATAGAGTTGTATACTTATATAGAACTTAGAGCATCAGTAATGCACGGTCACTGTACTGAACTAAAGTAGAACTAAAGGCAAAACATGTTTTTTTTCATTTTGAATAAAGTAAGCAAGGGTTATGACCCCTCTCATTTTTTCTGCCATCTGTGTCCCATTAGGGAGATTTCCTTGTACTCCTTGTCCCAAAGCCAAAACTAGAAGTGAGAGGAAATTCTTCAAAACTGAAGAAATACTTGGTTGTCATCAGAGTCATCAGACTTAGTGTCCCCATTGGAAGATTCCCCTCTATTACTGTTCTGGGGACAACCCAAAATTTTGGATTTTCTTTCACTTTAAGTCTCGCTGAATCAAGACAAATTTCAAGGATGAATCTCCCTACTGAAGGCACAGACAGCAATAGAAACCTGACAGCAGAGAAGCATTTTTATCCCTCTTCACTCATTTTAAAATATTTTTGCCTTTAATTATACTTTAAAAAGACTAAGGATATTAATAATAATAATAATAATAATAATAATGAGTATTTTTGTTTGCTCTTTTATCAATGGTTTGGCAACTTTTTAAATGAATCTGTATGTGCAATGTGTGTCATGTATGTTCTGTGAAAACAATGCTCAAAATATGTTTTAATGCAGTATTATGCTGGAAAATAAAAACAGTTTAAGAAACACTCTGACTTCTATTAGAATTGCAGATATAATCAGCGTGTGTGTGTGTGTGTGTTAAGTATATAGAATGAATTTGAATATGCTGTTCTTATTCAGGATTTGGTAATGATGTTGCTGATCACTGTGAAGGTGAGGTTGAAAAAATATCACTTTAAATAAAGCAGTCAGTGTTCTGAATACTAACTACTAGCATACAAGGGCCCACTGCACTGTGGAATAGAACGTGTACAGATTGAGATATTCCTCTTTAGTACATTTGATTCATATGCCATTTCACCTGATTCTCTGCAGTTTGCTGGATGGCAGACTTGTTTAACTACCACTTATGGTAAATGGAATTCTGGACAATATTTTGCTATTTGACAGATAAGTGGGTTTTTTTTTTAGGAATACTTGTTAAGTGTAGAAAATGTGTTTTATGTGACAGATATGTGACTACATATTTTTTAATCACATTCTGTTTATTATTGTTTTGCTTATGCTCTCAACAATGTAAGATGGACAGATAGATAGATAGATAGATAGATAGATAGATAGATAGATAGATAGATAGATAGATAGATAGATACAGGCCCGGATTGGCCATAGGGCAAACCGGGCATTTGCCCGGTGGGCCGCGGCCGCTGGGGCCGCCAGTCCTTGCATGGCCCAACGGCTTGAGCTTGTGCCGCTCATCCAGCCTCTCCGCGGCCGCCCGGCTGCCAGTTAAGCTCAGCCATCGGCGCCGGGGGGAGGAGCTAAATGAGACGTCTTCGGCCTCACCACGGCTGCACGGCCGCACGTATAGGTCAGCCGTCAGTGCCGGGGGGAGGAGCCAGAGCAGACACATTGGAGCCGCTGTTATGTCGAGAGGTGCTGGAACAGAAAACGTAAGTTCAGCCTCCCCTGTGAACTAGATAGGAGGATCGGTGGGGGTGGCTGCATATAGAACAATTATTTTCTCCATCTTCCTCCTGCAGTATCGAATGCCTGTGAGAGGTAGAGGAGAAGCAGGCATTCCGAGACTGCAGGAGGAAGATGGAGAAAATGATTCTTCTATATGCAGCCGCCCCCACCGATCCTCCTATCCTGCTTCTCTCTGCTGCTCCCGCAGGGCTCTCCACCGCACCCATACTCTCTGCCAACCCCGTGCTCTCCACATCACCCCCATACTCTCCACCCCCCATACTCTCCACCTCCCCTATACTCTCTGCCACCCCCCATGCTGTCTGCCTCCCCCCATGCTCTCTGCCTCCCCCCATGCTCTCTGCCACCCCCCATGCTCTCTGCCACCCCCATGCTCTCTGCCACCCCCCATGCTGTCTGCCACCCCCCATGCTGTCTGCCACCCCCCAGCTGTCTGCCACCCCCCATGCTGTCTGCCACCCCCCATGCTGTCTGCCACCCCCCATGCTGTCTGCCACCCCCCCATGCTGTCTGTCACCCCCCCATGCTGTCTGTCACCCCCCCATGCTGTCTGTCACCCCCCCATGCCATGCTCTCCGCCACCCCCATGCTCTCCGCCTCCCCCCATGCTCTCCGCCACCCCACATGCTCTCCGCCTCCCCCCATGCTCTCCGCCACCCCCCATGCTCTCCGCCACCCCCCATGCTCTCCGCCACCCCCCATGCTCTCCGCCACCCCCCATGCTCTCCGCCTCCCCCCATGCTCTCCGCCTCCCCCCATGCTCTCCGCCTCCCCCCATGCTCTCCGCCTCCCCCCATGCTCTCCGCCTCCCCCCATGCTCTCCGCCACCCCACATGCTCTCCGCCTCCCCCCATGCTCTCCGCCACCCCCCATGCTCTCCGCCACCCCCCATGCTCTCCGCCACCCCCCATGCTCTCCGCCACCCTCCATGCTCTCCGCCACCCCCCATGCTCTCCGCCACCCCCCATGCTCTCTGCCACCCCCCATGCTCTCCGCCACCCCCCATGCTCTCTGCCACCCCCCATGCTCTCTGCCACCCCCCATGCTCTCTGCCACCCCCCATGCTCTCCACCTCCCCCCATACTCTCCACCTCCCCCATACTCTCCACCTCCCCCCATACTCTCCACCTCCCCCCATACGCTCCACCTCCCCCCCATGCTCTCTGCCACCCCCCATACTCTCCACCTACCCCCCATACGCTCCACCTACCCCCCATACGCTCCACCTACCCCCCATACGCTCCACCTACCCCCCATACTCTCCACCTCCCCCCATACGCTCCACCTCCCCCCCATGCTCTCTGCCACCCCCTCATAGTCTCCACCTCCCCCCATGCTCTCTGCCTCCCCCCATGCTCTCTGCCACCCCCCATGCTCTCTGCCAACCCCATACTCTCTGCCACCCCCATACTCTCTGCCACCCCCATACTCTCTGCCACCCCTATACTCTCTGCCACCCCCATACTCTCTGCCACCCCCATACTCTCTGCCACCCCCATACTCTCTGCCACCCCCATACTCTCTGCCACCCCCATACTCTCTGCCACCCCCATACTCTCTGCCACCCCCATACTCTCTGCCACCCCCATACTCTCTGCCACCCCCATACTCTCTGCCACCCCCATACTCTCTGCCACCCCCATACTCTCTGCCACCCCCATACTCTCTGCCACCCCCATACTCTCTGCCACCCCCATACTCTCCGCCTCCTCATACTCTCCACCTCCCCCCATGCTCTCTGCCACCCTCCCTCTCATACACTCCACCTCCCCCCTCTCATACTCTCCACCTCCCCCCCATGCTTTCTGCCACCTTCCATGCTCTCCGCCTTCCCCCATGCTCTCCGCCTTCCCCCATGCTCTCCACCTTCCCCCATGCTCTCTGCTACCCCCTCATACTCTCCACCTCCCCCATGCTCTCCACCTCCCCCTGTGCTCTCTGCCACCCCCTGTGCTCTCTGCCACCCCCTGTGCTCTCTGCCACCCCCTGTGCTCTCTGCCACCCCCTGTGCTCTCTGCCACCCCCCGTGCTCTCTGCCACCCCCCGTGCTCTCTGCCACCCCCCGTGCTCTCTGCCACCCCCCGTGCTCTCTGCCACCCCCCGTGCTCTCTGCCACCCTCCGTGCTCTCCACATTACCCCCACGCTCTCCGCTTCCCCCTGTGCTCTTCACATTCCCCATGCTCTCCACCTCCCCCCATGCTCTCCACCTCCCCCCATGCTCTCCACCTCCCCCTATGCTCTCCACCTCCCCCTATGCTCTCCACCACTCCCCCCTGTGCTCTTCCAGTCTTCCCATCACCCCATGCTCTCCGCCAGCCCTCCTGTGCTGTCCACATCCCCCATGCTCTCCGTTGTCCTCCCTGGGCTCTCCACCTCCCCCCATGCTCTCCGCTGCCCCCCTGTGCTCTCCTCTTCCTCCCTGTGTTCTCTGCCTCTCCCCTGTGCTCTCGCCCCACCCATGTTCTCAAGGTTCTTCCCTGTGCTCTCCAACCCCCATGCTCTTTCCTGGTCGCACCCCCCCCCCCCCTCCACACCTCTGCTGGGTTCCCCCCTCCCCTCTCTCAGGGGATCTGTCAGGGTGGAGAGTGGGGAAGGGGCCGGTTAACATATCATGGGCTGCTCAATCCAAAATGCCCGGGCCTATTTTTTGTCCCAGTCCGGGCCTGGATAGATAGATAGATAGATAGATAGATAGCCAAATCTATATATTGTGATATTTTAATATTTTCCTGATATGATTTGGTAAATAAGAGTTCTTGGACCATGAGTGAAAGCTTTAACATAACAGAAATTTATTGGTAAGTAGTAAGAAGGTCTAAACTAATACACTGCCATTTATCTATAGTACAGACAAAGGAAGAAAATCATAGGTTAAATGAAGGAATACAGAGTATAATACTCAACACCTTAAACTACAAACAGCAAGACAGACAGCAAAAACAGAACAAGCATGCATACAGGTAAGTGATAGAAAATGTCCTTATACTTACCAGTAATGTTATGCGAGGACCCCCAATCACAAAATTTCTCCTTCTGCCATATCTTTTTAAACTTAGACTAATAAAGGCCCATCTCTCATAGACTTGCATAGGGCCACTCTGATTGGTAATTAGTATCTTAAATATTATCAAATTATCTTAAAGATAATTATCAAATTATCTTACCCTTCTCCTCCCTTCGGGCATATCTCATTCTGAATTGGACAATACCCCATCCCTAGATTTAGCATAGCTCAGCCCCTCACTGTCACCTTCTCTCTTGGGGAGAAAATTAATTAGGCCAGGTCATCACCTTCTCTTGAATGGGGCATTAATTATGCAAGGTCATAACCTGGACAAATTTTCCACTCCTGAACAGATGGCCATATTCTCTGCATATCAAACGTGTCCTTTGAAGTGGATAAAAGGGTTAGTTAACAAAAGGGTTCCAAGTGGTCTAGTTAATACTTGGGCCCCATAAGGTCTGCCATAAAATATTAAATTAGACATGGTCCATTTCTCACATCTGAGTTTACAATGGGTAAATAGCAGAGCATCTGCCATATCATATACACCTAACATTCCTGCAGATCAAAAGGAACAGTTAAATGAATCTGGTTCTCAAACTAAAGCCTGCCGCGCCCATATATGTGTACAGATATATATATATATATATATATATATATATATATATATATAAAATATTCCCAGTTGCTAATGGAGATAACACATAAACCTCCTCATAAGACAACAATAGATAGATAGATAGTAGGGATGAGCTTCGAGTTTGAGTCGAGCTCATGTTCGACTCGAACATCGGCTGTTCACAATTTGGGGTGTTCGCGGCAAATTCGAATGCCACAGAACACCCTTTAAAAGTCTATGGGAGAAATCAAAAGTGCTAATTTTAAAGGCTTAAATGCAAGTTATTGTCATAAAAAGAGTTTGGGGACCTGGGTCCTGCCCCAGGGGACATGGATCAATGCAAAAAAAAGTTTTAAAAACGGCCGTTTTTTTCAGGAGCAGTGATTTTAATAATGCTTAAAGTCAAACAATAAAAGTGTAATATCCCTTTAAATTTCGTAGCTGGGGGGTGTCTATAGTATGCCTGTAAAGGGGCGCATGTTTCCCATGTTGATTATTCATGTTCGTGTCCCATAGACTTTAACGGTGTTTGCGTGTTTGAACAAACTTTTTTCCTGTTCGCATGTTCTGATGCGAACCGAACAGGGGGGTGTTCGGCTCATCCCTAATAGATAGACAGACAGACAGACAGTCTATTCCTTCACAACTTTAGATATAATAACAGATCTGAAGAACAATTGACTTGGATATGTCTAATTTTTTTGTATATAAGAACACCTGCCTATCCACATTTGTATTCAGTGGTCCATTTTGAGAAACATCATTGGCAGATTCTGATGGATTTTAAAGCAATACAATACTGTTGGGTTATGATGACATTAGAGAATTGCATCCATTGAGCCTCCAACTGCCTTTTTCATTATAAATGTTCTATCTCTGGACACCAAAACTTTTTTGTGGAATTTATTAGTATTCTTTGGTCGCAGTGTTTTCATCTTGCTATATGGTTGTGTATCTGCTTAACCTAAGAACTGCTACAAAGGACCGTTAGGCTGGGTTCACATATGAGCATGCAGAAGTTTCACAGCTGGAGTCCGGTGCATCCTCGTTCACTGTTTCAGGTCCGAATTCAGCCCAAAATTCAGGCTGATATCTGAAACGGGCCAAAAGACGCACAAATCGCACCGGGAACCCGCATCCAATTTGCACTATTGTGAACCCAGCCTGAATGAATGTGAAGGTACATCTCTGACACATTCTGTTGATTTTCTAGCATAACCATGTGTTTGTTTTTAACCACTTGCCGACCGCCTCACGCCTATATACGTGAGCAGAGCGGCACGGGCAGGCAAAATCACGTACCTGAAACGTGATTGCCTTCCCGCGGGTGGGGGGTCCGATCGGACCCCCCCCGGTGCCAGCTGCGGTCGGCATTTGGCTGGGAGCGATCACAGATGAGGGGGAGGCCATCCGATCATGGCCCCCCCCTCGCGATCGCTCCCAGCCAATGAGAAACATCCCCTGCCTCTGTATAGTACACAGAGGCAGAGGATGTGATGTCATCTCTCCTCGGCTGGCCAGTTTCCGTTCCAGCGCCGAGGAGAGATGACATGTAAGTGCACCAAACACACACACACACACAGTAGAACATGCCAGGCATACATTACACCCCCGATCCCCCCCCGATCCCCCCCAATCACCCCCCCCCCTGTCACAAACTGACACCAAGCAGGTTTTTTTTTTTTTTTTTCCTGATTACTGCATAGTGTCAGTTTGTGACAGTTAGCAGTGTTAGCACAGTTACTGTTACCCCCCTGTAGGTCTAGGGTACCCCCCTTACCCCCCCTAATAAAGTTTTAACCCCTTGATCACCCCCCCTCACCAGTGTAACTAAGCGATCATTTTTCTGATCGTTGTATTAGTGTCGCTGGTGATGCTAGTTAGGGACGTAAATATTTAGGTTCGCCGTCAGCGTTTTATAGCGACAGGGACCCCCATATACTACCTAATAAATGTTTTAACCCCTTGATTGCCCCCTAGTTAACCCTTTCACCACTGATCACCGTATAACCATTACGGGTGACGCTGGTTAGTTCGTTTATTTTTTATAGTGTCAGGGCACCCGCCGTTTATTACCGAATAAAGGTTTAGCCCCCTGTAGGTCTAGGGTACCCCCCTTACCCCCCTAATAAAGTTTTAACCCCTTGATCACCCCCTGTCGCCAGTGTCGCTAAGCGATCATTTTTCTGATCGCTGTATTAGTGTCGCTGGTGACGCTAGTTAGGGACGTAAATATTTAGGTTTGCCGTCAGTGTTTTATAGCGACAGGGACCCCCATATACTATCTAATAAATGTTTTAACCCCTTGATGGCCCCCTAGTTAACCCTTTCACCACTGATCACCGTATAACCGTTACGGGTGACGCTGGTTAGTTTGTTTATTTTTTATAGTGTCAGGGCACCCGCCGTTTATTACCGAAAAAAGGTTTAGCCCCCTGATTGCCCGGCGGTGATATGCGTCGCCCTAGGCAGCGTCAGATTAGCGCCAGTACCGCGAACACCCACGCACGCACCGTACACGCACCGTACACCTCCCTTAATGGTATAGTATCTGAACGCATCAATATCTGATCCGATCAGATCTATACTAGCGTCCCCAGCAGTTTAGGGTTCCCAAAAACGCAGTGTTAGCGGGATCAGCCCAGATACCTGCTAGCACCTGCGTTTTGCCCCTCCGCCCGGCCCAGCCCAGTCCAGCCCACCCAAGTGCAGTATCGATCGATCACTGTCACTTTTTTTTGTAGCGTTTTGGTGAACTGGCAAGCACCAGCGCCCTAGTACACCCCGGTCGTAGTCAAACCAGCACTGCAGTAACACTTGGTGACGTGGCGAGTCCCATAAGTGCAGTTCAAGCTGGTGAGGTGGCAAGCACAAGTAGTGTCCCGCTGCCACCAAAAAGACAAACACAGGCCCGTCATGCCCATAGTGCCCTTCCTGCTGCATTCGCCAATCCTAATTGGGAACCCACCGCTTCTGCAGCGCCCATACTTCCCCCATTCACATCCCCAACCAAATGCAGTCGGCTGCATGAGAAGCATTTTCTTTATGTCCTTCCGAGTACCCCTACCCAACGAACCCCCCCCCCCAAAAAAGATGTTGTGTCTGCAGCAAGCACGGATATAGGCGTGACACCCGCTATTATTGTCCCTCCTGTCCTGACAATCCTGGTCTTTGCATTGGTGAATGTTTTGAACGCTACCATTCACTAGTTGAGTATTAGCGTAGGGTACAGCATTCCACAGACTAGGACACACTTTCACAGGGTCTCCCAAGATGCCATCGCATTTTGAGAGACCCGAACCTGGAACCGGTTACAGTTATAAAAGTTACAGTTACAAAAAAAAAGTGTAAAAAAAAAAAAAACACAAACAAAAATAAAAAAAAATAGTTGTCGTTTTATTGTTCTCTCTCTCTCTATTCTCTCTCTATTGTTCTGCTCTTTTTTACTGTATTCTATTCTGCAATGTTTTATTGTTATTATGTTTTATCATGTTTGCTTTTCAGGTATGCAATTTTTTATACTTTACCGTTTACTGTGCTTTATTGTTAACCATTTTTTTGTCTTCAGGTACGCCATTCACGACTTTGAGTGGTTATACCAGAATGATGCCTGCAGGTTTAGGTATCATCTTGGTATCATTCTTTTTAGCCAGCTGTCGGCTTTCATGTAAAAGCAATCCTAGCGGCTAATTAGCCTCTAGACTGCTTTTACAAGCAGTGGGAGGGAATGCCCCCCCCCACCGTCTTCCGTGTTTTTCTCTGGCTCTCCTGTCTCAACAGGGAACCTGAGAATGCAGCCGGTGATTCAGCCAGCTGACCATAGAGCTGATCAGAGACCAGAGTGGCTCCAAACATCTCTATGGCCTAAGAAACCGGAAGCTACGAGCATTTTATGACTTAGATTTCGCCGGATGTAAACAGCGCCATTGGGAAATTGGGAAAGCATTTTATCACACCGATCTTGGTGTGGTCAGATGCTTTGAGGGCAGAGGAGAGATCTAGGGTCTAATAGACCCCAATTTTTTTCAAAAAAGAGTACCTGTCACTACCTATTGCTATCATAGGGGATATTTACATTCCCTGAGATAACAATAAAAATGATTTAAAAAAAAAAAAAATGAAAGGAACAGTTTAAAAATAAGATAAAAAAGCAAAAAAATAATAAAGAAAAAAATAAATAAATAAAAAGCACCCCTGTCCCCCCTGCTCTCGCGCTAAGGCGAACGCAAGCGGCGGTCTGGCGTCAAATGTAAACAGCAATTGCACCATGCATGTGAGGTATCACCGCGAAGGTCAGATCGAGGGCAGTAATTTTAGCAGTAGACCTCCTCTGTAAATCTAAAGTGGTAACCTGTAAAGGCTTTTAAAGGCTTTTAAAAATGTATTAATTTTGTTGCCACTGCACGTTTGTGCGCAATTTTAAAGCATGTCATGTTTGGTATCCATGTACTCGGCCTAAGATCATATTTTTTATTTCATCAAACATTTGGGCAATATAGTGTGTTTTAGTGCATTAAAATTTAAAAAAGTGTGTTTTTTCCCCAAAAAATGCGTTTGAAAATCGCTGCGCAAATACTGTGTGAAAAAAAAAAATGAAACACCCACCATTTTAATCTGTAGGGCATTTGCTTTAAAATAATATATAATGTTTGGGGGTTCAAAGTAATTTTCTTGCAAAAAAAAATAATTTTTTCATGTAATCAAAAAGTGTCAGAAAGGGCTTTGTCTTCAAGTGGTTAGAAGAGTGGGTGATGTGTGACATAAGCTTCTAAATGTTGTGCATAAAATGCCAGGACAGTTCAAACCCCCCCCAAATGACCCCATTTTGGAAAGTAGACACCCCAAGCTATTTGCTGAGAGGCATGTCGAGTCCATGGAATATTTTATATTGTGACACAAGTAGCGGGAAAGAGACAAATTTTTTTTTTTTTTTTTTGCACAAAGTTGTCACTAAATGTTATATTGCTCAAACATGCCATGGGAATATGTGAAATTACACCCCAAAATAAATTCTGTTGCTTCTCCTGAGTACGGGGATACCACATGTGTGGGACTTTTTGGGAGCCTAGCCGCGCACGGGACCCCGAAAACCAAGCACCGCCTTCAGGCTTTCTAAGGCCGTAAATTTTTGATTTCACTCTTCACTGCCTATCACAGTTTCGGAGGCCATGGAATGCCCAGGTGGCACAACCCCCCCCCCAAATGACCCCATTTTGGAAAGTAGACACCCCAAGCTATTTGCTGAGCGGTATAGTGAGTATTTTGCAGACCTCACTTTTTGTCACAAAGTTTTGAAAATTGAAAAAAGAAAAAAAAAAAATTTTTTTCTGGTCTTTCTTCATTTTCAAAAACAAATGAGAGCTGCAAAATACTCACCATGCCTCTCAGCAAATAGCTTGGGGTGTCTACTTTCCAAAATGGGGTCATTTGGGGGGGGGTTTGTGCCATCTTGGCATTTTATGGCCTTCAAAACTGTGATAGGTAGTGAGGAGTAAAATCAAAAATGTATGCCCTTAGAAATCCTGAAGGTGGTGCTGGGTTTTCGGGGCCCCGTACGCGGCTAGGCTCCCAAAAAGTGCCACACATGTGGTATCCCCGTACTCAGGAGAAGCAGCTGAATGTATTTTGGGGTGCAATTCCACATATGCCCATGGCCTGTGTGAGCAATATATCATTTAGTGACAACTTTTTGTAAATTTTTTTTTTTTTTTTGTCATTATTCAATCACTTGGGACAAAAAAATAAATATTCAATGGGCTCAACATGCCTCTCAGCAATTTCCTTGGGGTGTCTACTTTCCAAAATGGGGTCATTTGGGGGGGTTTTGTACTGCCCTGCCATTTTAGCACCTCAAGAAATGACATAGGCAGTCATAAACTAAAAGCTGTGTAAATTCCAGAAAATGTACCCTAGTTTGTAGACGCTATAACTTTTGCGCAAACCAATAAATATACGCTTATTGACATTTTTTTTACCAAATACATGTGGCCGAATACATTTTGGCCTAAATGTATGACTAAAATTTAGTTTATTGGATTTTTTTTATAACAAAAAGTAGAAAATATCATTTTTTTTCAAAATTTTCAGTCTTTTTCCGTTTATAGCGCAAAAAATAAAAACGGCAGAGGTGATCAAATACCATCAAAAGAAAGCTCTATTTGTGGGAAGAAAAGGACGCAAATTTCGTTTGGGTAGAGCATTGCATGACCGCGCAATTAGCAGTTAAAGCGACGCAGTGCCGAATTGTAAAAAGTGCTCTGGTCAGGAAGGGGGTAAATCCTTCCGGGGCTGAAGTGGTTAATAGAAAACCGAGAATAATGATCATGTCTACTACTACTTGGAATTACTGTCCAACCTGCTTAAAGTGATCCTTTTTGTATCTTTACAATCCTGCACAAATTTAATTCTTCATATGAATACAGCAAAAAAATATATATTTTCCTAAGCAGTCCTTAAGATTTTATCATGAAAAAGCAGTCATTAATGTGGTTGTAAACCCCATTCATGAAATCTGACCTAGGCATATATCTGTAGTGCAAGGGGGAAGTGTAGGGTTATCGGCGCCACAAAGTAAATCAAAAAAAGAATATATTACTGTATATATATAATATACACCAAATGCTGCACCTAAAATTAGTAGAAACTAGGGATGGGCCGAAAGGACCCCTGTTCAGTTCAGACCAGAACTTCCGAACACCGCAAATGTTTGGACCCGAACAACAAACCCAATTAAAGTCAATGGGACCCAAACATCAAAATTGCCCATTTTGAAGGCTTAAATGCAAGTAATTAGGCATACAATGGTTATAGGGGTCCAGGTCCTGCCCTGGGGGACATGGATCAATAAAAAAAGTTTGTGAAAAATGTAATTTTTAAATAAGCAGTGATTTTTTGATTTTGAAGTGAAGTGAAAGCCTAAAAATGAAAAATTCCTTCCAATATAGTGCCAGGGGGGTCCCCTTAGTCTAACTGTAAAATGGCAGATCTGTGCAAGCTGCCTTTATTTTGCTCAGCAACAGCTGGGGAGCCAGTGTGTATGACAAGGCCACAATGTAGTGCACTGGGAACAAGATTAGAGATTTTTTGGATACATTCTGGTGTCACTTTGACTTTGGATAGAAGTAACAGGTGCGTTAAAATTGGTCTTTGGGTGTCAGTGGCGACTTCTCACCGTAACCTTATAGAGATAATCTTGATGAAAGCAAGAATTTGCCTTGCTGTAAAAAATTGTAATGATATGCACCTGTCAAACAGGTGCAGAAAAATTGGTCTTTGGGTGTCGGTGGTGCCTTCCCACCATAACCCTATAGAGGTACAATTGATGTAAGCAAGAATTTGCCATGCTGTAAAAAATTGCAATGATATGCACCTGTCAAACAGGTGCAGAAAAATTGGTCTTTGGGTGTTGGTGGTGCCTTCCTGTAACCCTATAGAGGTACTCTTGATAAAAGCAAGAATTTTCCCTGTTGCAAAAAATTGCAATGATATGCACCTGTCAAACAGGTGCAGAAAAATTGGTCTTTGGGTGTTAATTGTGCCCATGAAACCTATACCAAAAACATTCTTCCAGATGAAAAGATTGAACACCCTCATAGCTAGGCAGCTGCGAAGTCCTGCAGAGATTCCACATCCCAAAAAGACTTAATCAGTGACATCGGCATCAGGGGCTTCATAGCTGGTAATCCAGGTCTGATTCATTTTTATAAAAGTCAAACGGTCCACAGAGTCTGTGGACAGATGCGTTCTATGATCAGAAACGAAACCTCCTGCAGCACTGAATGCCCGTTCTGAAAGCACACTGGATGCAGGGCAGCCCAGCAACTCAATAGCATACTGGGCAAGTTCTGGCCAATGGTCTATTCTCATGACCCAGTAAGCCAGTGGATCATCAGCTGGAAAGCTCTCTGTCTCTGTTTTGGCCCCGAGGTAATCGTCCACCATGTGATGCAGATGCTGCTGATGGGATGTGGAAGCTCACAGCCCTGGGCGGCGAGGACTAAAAAAAAAAACTCTGAAATGCCTCACTTAGACGGATGCCTTCTCCAATGCTCCTTTCTTGACCAACGGAAGACTCAAAACAACGTTTTCCACCACACTGTAACCTATAATGCCCCGTACACACGGTCGGTGATGGGACCTTGTTGTCGAAAATTCCGACCGTGTGTAGGCTCCATCACACATTTTCCATCGGATTTTCCGACACACAAAGTTTGAGAGCAGGCTATGAAATTTTCCGACAACAAAATCTGTTGTCGGAATTTCCGATCGTGTGTACACAAATCCGACGCACAAAGTGCCACGCATGCTAAGAATAAATAAAGAGATGAAAGCTATTGGCTACTGCCCCGTTTATAGTCCAGATGTACGTGTTTTACGTCACCGCGTTCAGAATGATCGGATTTTCCGATAACTTTGTTTGACCGTGTGTATGCAAGACAAGTTTGAGCCAACATCCGTCGGAAAAAATCCTAGGATTTTGTTGTCGGAATGTCCGATCAATGTCCGACGGTGTGTACGGGGCATTAGAGTCAGGAAAAACGTTCAATAAAATCCTCTTTAATGTGTCCTCAAGAGATTTTATCCTCTGCACTCTCTGTGGGGATGGGATGAGTTCAGAGACCTTCCCCTTATAACTGTGGTCAAGGAGGGTTGCCAATCAGTAATCATCCTTCTCCTTTATGCCACGTATTCTTGGGTCCTTTCACAGGCTTTGAAGCATGAGGTTGCCCATGCACCTCAAATTTGCAGAGGCTTGAGAAGCAGACTCCTCGGGGTCACTCAGGATGACAGCATCTGGAACTTCCTCCTCCCAGCCACGTACTACTCCCAAGGGTCCTGGGGTTGGAAAGCCATCGCTTACAGATTGACGCATGTCTTCCTCTTCTTCAAAGCCTATGAAAGTGCCAGAATCCTCCACCTCATCCTCCTCCCCTCTCTCCTCCTGTGTGTTCTTTGAGATAGAAATGATGGTGTCTGCATAAAGTGGGCCTTGAGAGGAAAGGAAGTCCTCCTCTTCCTCCTGTTGCTCTGCCTCCAGTGCCCTGTCCATAATGCCACGCAGAGTCTGTTCCAGCAGGAACACAACAGGGATTGTTTCACTGATGCATGCACTGTCACTGCTCACCATCCTTGTGGCCTCCTCAAATGGTGGCAATACAGTGCATGCATCCTTAATAATCAGCCATTGGCATGGAAAAAAAAAGCCGAAGCAGCCTGAGCCTGTCGTCGTGCCGTACTGACACAAGTACTCATTGACGGCCCTCTGCTGCATGTATAGCCGCTGCAGCATTCCCAAAGTTGAGTTCCACCTGGTGGGCATGTCAAAAATCAGGCGGTTTATGGGCAGGTGCAATCCCCGCTGAATTTCAGCCAACCGAGCACTGGCTGTGTATGACCGCCTGAAATGGCTTCAGACTCTTCTGGCCTGCTTTAGTACATCTTGCAACCCTGGGTATGTACTTAGGAAATGCTGCACCACCAAATTGAGGACATGTGCCAGGCATGGCACATGTGTCAACTTTCCCTGTCTAAGGGCGGAAAGCAGGTTTGAGCCATTATCGGACACCACCATTCCTGGCTCAAGGAATTCAGGTGCTGGGCATGTGGGTGGCAAGGACTGTATTTTTTTCGGCTGCAGAAGATGGGGCAGAGAAATTTTCTGGTTACAGTCTACAGCTGGTGGTGTGCTGCTGGTAGATGAGCTGCTGGGACCTTGGACACCCTGCGCTTTACCATCATCCCTGTCAATGGAGGCTGCTGAAAGGTAATGACTCAGTATCGCAGGGGTAGACTGAAGTGGGTAAGGAGGAGGAGGGACCGATTTGTGCCCCTTTTGTGTGGCTTTTAGGTGCTCTTGCCAACGGGCTGAGTGGTTGGACGTTAAATCCCTTGTTAGGCATGTGGTACCCAAATGGTTGGTGTTTTTGCCAAGTTTGATTTGCCTGTGACACAGTGTGGAGTGACAACAGTGCGATCTGCTGCAGATGTGCTGAAAAAGGCCCAGACAGCTGAGCTGTGGGGAGTGGGCCGGGAGATAACAGCTGCAGAATGTGATGGAATAGGGTGGCTGTTCTCTACTCTTTCTTGATGCCGACCTCCTTGGGGTTGTGCCGCCTCACCTTCAGTTTCCTCCTCTGCTCTATCTGGCACCCAAGTCACATCAGTGACCTCATCATCATCATCATCTCCATCTCCTCCATCGTCATCGTTACCACTGGAGACAACTTGGCAATACGCTGCGGCTTGGGTAACATGAATGCCAATTTGTCTACCAGTGTTCCTCCCTCTCTCTAGGCTCATGTTCCTATCATCCTCAACCTCAGAACCAGCATCTGAATACAGTAATGGCTGGGCATCATCAAGGAGCAAGTGGCTGACGCTGTGGTCAAATAACTCAGCTGACTCCTCAATGGCTGATGTTAGGGCTATGGCAGGAATAGATGTGGACAAGGAAGCAGGTTTATCCACTCTGGCAACTGCAGGGGACTGCACACTTGTCTCTGCTTGTGTGACAGAGGATGAGGAGGATGAGGAAGGTTTAGTAAGCCAGTCCACCACCTCCTCTGCATGCTGTGGCTGGATAGCATGGGCAAACTCACTAAACAGAGGAAATGATGCCCTGCCTGAGGACTGACCACCATGTCCACCTTTGCCTGTGGACACATTTGTTGCTGGCCCCCTTACAGTGCCAAAGCAAAGGTTGTAGATCGGCAGTTAATTGTGAGGTTGTGCCACATCCTATATTAAATATATCAAGAAAAAAGGAATTCCCCTATTGGTGGATTTTAAAGGCACATGTAAAAGAGTGTAGAGGGAGTATGTATAGTATAAACAGTAATTTATTGATTTGAAAACATAGTAAAAACACCAAGCAAAAATATAACAATCATAAGGAATGCCAGTCATGTACTTATACACAGATACAATATTGATACCAATATTCTTGCACCCAACGCGTTTCTGAGTTCCTTAGCCTCCTTCCTCGGGGGTGGATATAGGTTTACAGAAAATTATTAACACTGTGTAGGCTGACTTGGCATTCCAGAACAGCTAATAACAAAGGCACTGACATTGTCTATCCAGTATTCCTGATTACGATAGATGGTAGTTTATTATCATATTATCAGTGCTGTTACTTCATGCGTAACAGTAAATAATTTTTTACGTATAGATGTAGGTGAGTGGTGTTTTCTTCAAAAAATGAAGAAAAGCCCAAAAAGAGGGCATAAAAAGGTTTAAAAACCTGGAGCTTCACTGAGGCCTAGGGCGGGTCCTGATAATGGCTCAGTAGATGGCTCAAGGGGGTACATAATAAATAACTGGTATTGGCTCGGTGAATATGTCTTGGATAGTTTTAAACACAGAGAAACTGGATGTCTGCTCAGGCCGAAATCAACCTGCAAACTGTAGCGGAAAGGAAGCGGAAAGGAACATCTGCCTCTCCTTGTTGTTCTCCCAGACATTATTGGGAGGGAGGGGGCAGTGCTTATAAGCAAATGTAAAGCAGAAGTTGAAATACGTAGATGCACTTTAATCAATGTAAAGAGGTGTTTGGTGCCCTTTAATTTGAGTACTCACACTACACAGACACACTCCACGGATACAATATAATATCCTGCAATATAATGCGCCAAACGTACAGTGATGCACAGAACTATATGGCGTTAAACTGGCAGTAACGTACACAAAAGTAAATGGCGTTAAACTGGCAGTAACGCACAGAACTATATGGCGTTAAACTTGTAGTAATGCACACAGAACTATATGGCGTTAAACTGGCAGTAACGCACGCAAAACAATATGGCATTAAACTGGCAGTAACGCACGCAAAACAATATGGCATTAAACTGGCAGTAACGCACGCAAAACTATATGGTGTTAAACAGGCAGTAACGCATGCAAAACTATATGGCGTTAAACTGGCAGTAGAGCACGCAAAACTATATGACATTAAACTGGCAGAAACGCACGCAAAACTATATGGCGTTAAACTGGCAGTAATGCACGCAATACGATATGGCGTTAAACTGGCAGTAACGCATGCAATACGATATGGCGTTAAACTGGCAGTAACGCACGCAAAACTATATGGTGTTAAACTGGCAGTAACACACGCAAAATGATATGGCTTTAAACTGGCAGTAACGCACAAAACTATATGGCGTTAAACTTGTAGTAATGCACACATAACTATATGGCATTAAACTGGCAGTAACGCACACGCAAAACTATATGGCGTTAAACTGGCAGTAACGCACGCAAAAGTATATGGAGTTAAACTGGCAGTAATGCATACAAAACGATATGGCGTTAAACTGGCAGTAACGCATGCAAAACTATATGGCGTTAAACTGGCAGTAACACATGCAAAACGATATGGCGTTAAACTGACAGTAACGCATGCAAAACTATATGGCGTTAAACTGGCAGTAACGCATGCAAAACGATATGGCGTTAAACTGGCAGTAACGTACGCAAAACTATATAGCGTTAAACTGGCAGTAATGCACGCAATACAATATGGCATTAAACTGGCAGTAACGCACGCAATACAATATGGCATTAAACTGGCAGTGACGCAATCAAATAGACAGTGTTCAAGCCTTAATACACTGAAGCTATCTGAACTGTCCCTACTCTAGCTATATACTAATGCCAAGATTACTGACACGGTCTCACTACACTACACTGAAACTATCTGAGCTGTCCCTACTCTAGCTGCACACTATGAAAATCTGAATGATGGTCCTCCTCACTACACTCACACTATCCCTAGACTGACACTAAACTAATATTCTACACTGACAATTGAAACAAAATAGCACAGTATAGCACACTAACTAATAGCACTGAACAGAGCCCTGTTCTATCTCTCTCCACACCAAAATCACACTGAAAATGGCTGCCATTGAAAGAATACTTTTATACTGTGGGGTGGGAATGAGCCATCATTGGATAAAGTCATGATAACAGTGTCCAATCATGACTCTGACAGTGCTCTGTGCCCTGATTAGCTGAAACTTTCACTGCTTCAGCCAGTCAGGGCTTGCAATGCACTGTTCAATGCCACAATGCATTGTGGTCGGTTCGGGGGCTGAACAAACGGTCGAACAACCCGTTTTGTTCGGCTGTTATCCGAACATCCGAACAACGAAAGTTCGGCCCGAACTGATACTCGGGCCGAACCGTTCGCCCATCCCTAGTAGAAACTAATAAGTGATAAGAATTATACATAAAGAGTGCAAAAGGACACAGGGTAAACTTAATGAATAAAGTGCACAATATTGTAACCATCAAAAATGTCCATAATAAACATATATGATCAAATCTTCTTGTGTATAATCCAACACTGTGAATAAAAATGTAAAAGTGCTTCAAAATCTTGATTACAAAAGTGCTTCACTCGAAGTGAAAAATGAAATATGCTCACCAGATCACCTCGGCCAGAAAGTGACCATGCGTTATCTATGGTCACTCAGCGGCGTCCGACCAGCTTCTGCTTCCCCTTGAGCGGATTGTTTTTGATAATATGCTGGACTATGTAAGTGCCAAGCAATAAATTTGAAGCGGTATCACACTATATCCTGTCTTCTGTGGCTCTTTGTGGTGGAGTCATTTTACAAATAACTTGATGCAAGTTGGTGGATAAATTATATAAGGTGAAGATACCTATGGTTATTATCTGCATATTGGATTGGGATGCAGCTTCCTCTACATGTGATTCCTCTACACATGATTGTCTGATTGGAATGCGATATCTGAAGGAGATTTACCACTGATACAAGGATTTCTCCATAGACTAGAAAATGCATTTCCTGGGGAAAATGCGTGGGAATGCTGAATAGCTGAACTGCTAAAACGGCCCCCAGCAAAACTGCCCCCATCATATTGCCATCAAAACTGCCCCATCAGAATTGCCCCATAAAAATTGTCCCCATCAAAACTGTGCCATCATATTGCCACCATCAAAACTGCCCCCCATCAAAACTGCCGCATCATATTGCCACCTTTAAAACTGCTCCGTTAAAATTGTCCCCATCAAAACTGCCCCATCATATTGCCACCATCAAAACTGCCCCATCAGAATTGCCCCATCAAAACTGCCCCATCATATTGCCACCATCAAAACTGCCTCATCAGAATTGCCCCATCAAAACTGCCCCATCATATTGCCACCATCAAAGCTGCCTCATCAGAATTGCCCCATCAAAACTGCCCCATCATATTGCCACCATCAAAACTGCCCCATCAGAATTGCCCCATCAAAACTGCCCCATCAGAATTGCCCTATCAAAACTGCCCCATCATATTGCCACCATCAAAACTGCCCCATCAGAATTGTCCCATCAAAACTGCCCCATCATATTGCCACCATCAAAACTGCCCCATCATATTCCTCTATTATAAGTCAGTACATGGCGTGTCTGTCCCCTCCCCCGGGCTCTGTAATCAGAGCTGAGATGCTCCAGCCACCTCCCCCCCCCCTGTGTATAACAGAAGCTTTGGTAACCATGGCAACAAAAGCAACACAGTACACTCTGATTAATGGCTAAAATTTCCTGAAATGACCTCTAAACAAAAAGCTTTTTCACAAAAACTGTAAAAGATACCAAACTGAAAAGATATAGCCAGATAGCTGAATATTTTGTGAACATTTTAAAGTTTGTTTGGTGTCTGTAGGGGAAAGTATGAAGGAGCTGAAACGTTTGGGAGCAGAAGAAGATTTTAAGGATCTGAAGCATGCTCCCATTGGCTTCAATGTTAAAGAAAAGTGATAAAAAGCTTAACATTTTAAAAAGTATAAATGGTAGAAAAAAAGTTGAAAAAGTCCCATCATCAGCTTAAAGAGACGAACATTTTAATAGTTGAATGGCTTTATTAGCTGAAAGTATGCAGAAGTTACGCAGAGCCAAAAAACGTACGGAATAATAAAGAAATAAAAATAAACTAGAAAATGCATTTCCTGGGGAAAATGCGTGGGAATGCTGAATAGCTGAATAGCTAAAATGGCCCCCATCAAAACTGCCCCCATCATATTACCATCAAAACTGCCCCATCATAATTGCCCCATCAAAATTGCCACCATCAAAACTGCCTCATCAGAATTGCCCCATCAAACCTGCCCCATCATATTGCCACCATCAGAATTGCCCCATCAAAACTGCCCCCTCATATTGCCATCAAAACTGCCCCATCAAAACTGCCCCCATCAAAACTGCCCCATCATATTGCCACCATCAAAACTGCTCCATCAGAATTGTCCCCATGAAAACTGCTCCATCAAAATGTCCCCAGCAAAACTGCCCCCTCATATTGCCACCATCAAAACTGCCCCATCAGAATTGCCCCATCAAAACTGCCCCATCAACTTCCTCTATTATAAATCAGTACATGGTGTGTCTGTCCCCTCCCCTGGGCTCTGTAATCAGAGCTGAGATGCTGCAGCCACCTCCCCCACCGCCCATCAGTTTGTATAACAGAAGCTTTGGTAACCATGGCAACAAGAGCAGCACAGTACACTGTGTTTAATGGCAAAAATTTCCTGAAATGACCACTAAACAAACAGCTTTTTCACAAAAACGGTAAAAGATATCAAACTGAAAAGATATAGCCAGATAGCTGAATATTTTGTGAACATTTTAACGTTTGTTTGGCGTCTGTAGGTGAAAGTATGAAGGAGCTGAAACTTTTGGGAGCGGAAGAAGATTTTAAGGATCTGAAGCATGCTCTCATCGACTTCAATGTTAAAAAAAAGTGTTAAAAAGCTTAATATTTTAAAAAGTATAAATGGTAGAAAAAAAGTTGAAAAAGTCCAATGATCAGCTGAAAGAGACAAACATTTTAATAGTTGAATGGTTTTAATAACTGAAAGTATGCAGAAGTTACGCAGAGCCAAAACACGTACGGAATAATAAATAAAAACTAGAAAATGCATTTCCTGGGGAAAATGCGTGGGAATGCTGAATAGCTGAATTGCTAAAACGGCCCCCATCAAAACTGCCCCATCATATTGCCATCAAAACTGCCCCATCAGAATTGCCCCATCAAAACTGCCCCATCAGAATTGCCCCATCAAAACTGCCCCATCAGAATTGCCCCATCAAAACTGCCCCATCATATTGACACCATGAAAACTGCCCCATCAGAATTGCCCCATCAAAACTGCCCCATCAGAATTGCCCCATCAAAACTGCCCCGTCATAATGCCACCATCAAAACTGCCCCATCAGAATTGCCACCATCAAAACTGCCCCATCATATTGCCACCTTTAAAACTGCTCCATAAAAATTGTCCCCATCAAAACTGCCCCATCATATTGCCACCATCAAAACTGCCCCATCAGAATTACCCCATCAAAACTGCCCCATCATATTCCTCTATTATAAATCAGTACATGGTGTGTCTGTCCCCTCCCCCGGGCTCTGTAATCAGAGCTGAGATGCTCCAGCCACCCCTTGTGTATAACAGAAGCTTTGGTAACCATGGCAAAAAAACCAACACAGTACACTGTGTTTAATGGCTAAAATTTCCTGAAATGACCACTAAACAAACAGCGTTTTCACAAAAACTGTAAAAGATATCAAACTGAAAAGATATAGCCAGATAGCTGAATATTTTGTGAACATTTTAAAGTTTGTTTGGTGTCTCTAGGTGAAAGTATGAAGGAGCTGAAACTTTTGGGAGTGGAAGAAGATTTTAAGGATTTCAAGCATGCTCCCATTGACTTCAATGTTAAAAAAAAGTGTTAAAAAGATTAATATTTTAGAAAGTATAAATAGTAGAAAAAAAATTGAAAAAGTCCCATCATCAGCTGAAAGAGACGAACATTTTAATAGTTGAATGGTTTTAATAGCCGAAAGTATGCAGAAGTTACGCAGAGCCAAAAAACGTACGGAATAAAATTAACATTAAAACTAGAAAATGCATTTCCTGGGGAAAATGCGTGGGAATGCTGAATAGCTGAATTGCTAAAATGGCCCCCATCAAAACTGCCCCATCATATTGCCATCAAAACTGCCCCCATCATTTTGCCATCAAAACTGCCCCATCAGAATTGCCCCATCAAAACTGCCCCATCAGAATTGCCCCATCAAAACTGCCCCATCATATTGACACCATGAAAACTGCCCCATCAGAATTGCCCCATCAAAACTGCCCCATCAGAATTGCCCCATCAAAACTGCCCCGTCATATTGCCACCATCAAAACTGCCCCATCAGAATTGCCCCATCAAAACTGCCCCCATCATATTGCCCCATTAAAACTGCCACCATCAAAACTGCCCCATCATATTGCCACCTTTAAAACTGCTCCATAAAAATTGTCCCCATTAAAACTGCCCCATCATATTGCCACCATCAAAACTGCCCCATCAGAATTGCCCCATCAAAACTGCCCCATCATATTGCCACCATCAAAACTGCCCCATCAGAATTACCCCATCAAAACTGCCCCATCATATTCCTCTATTATAAATCAGTACATGGTGTGTCTGTCCCCTCCCCCGGGCTCTGTAATCAGAGCTGAGATGCTCCAGCCACCTCCCTCCTTGAGCATAACAGAAGCTTTGGTAACCATGGCAACAAAACCAACACAGTACACTGTGTTTAATGGCTAAAAATTTCCTGAAATGACCACTAAACAAACAGCTGTTTCACAAAAATTGTAAAAGAAATCAAACTGAAAAGATATAGCCAGATAGCTGAATATTTTGTGAACATTTTAAAGTTTGTTTGGTGTCTCTAGGTGAAAGTATGAAGGAGCTGAAACTTTTGGGAGTGGAAGAAGATTTTAAGGATTTCAAGCATGCTCCCATTGACTTCAATGTTAAAAAAAAGTGTTAAAAAGCTTAATATTTTAAAAAGTATAAATGGTAGAAAAAAAGTTGAAAAAGAGCACACATCAGCTAAAAGAGACGAACATTTTAATAGTTGAATAGTTTTAATAGCTGAAAGTATGCAGAAGTTACGCAGAGCCAAAAAACGTACGGAATAAGAATAAATAAAAAAACGAACTAGAAAATGCATTTCCTGGGGAAAATGCGTGGGAATGCTGAATTGCTAAAATGGCCCCCAGCAAAACTGCCCCCATCATATTGCCATCAAAACTGCCCCATCATATTGCCACCATCAAAACTGCCCCATCAGAATTGCCCCATTAAAACTACCCCATCAGAATTGCCCCATCAAAACTGCCCCATCAGAATTGCCCCATCAAAACTGCCCCATCAGAATTGCCCCATCAAAACTGCCCCATCATATTGCCACCATGAAAACTGCCCCATCAGAATTGCCCTATCAAAACTGCCCCATCAAAACTGCCCCATCAAAACTGCCCCATCAGAATTGTCCCATCAAAACTGCCCCATCAGAATTGTCCCATCAAAACTGCTCCATCATATTGCCACCATCAAAACTGCCCCATCATATTGCCACCATCAAAACTGCCCCATCATATTGCCACCATCAAAACTGCCCCATCATATTGCCACCATCAAAACTGCCCCATCAGAATTGCCCCATCAAAACTGCCCCATCAGAATTGCCCCATCAAAACTGCTCCATCATATTGCCACCATCAAAACTGCCCCATCAGAATTGCCCCATCAAAACTGCCCCATCATATTGCCACCATGAAACTGCTCCATCAGAATTGCCCTATCAAAACTACCCCATCATATTGCCACCATCAAAACTGCCCCATCAGAATTGTCCCATCAAAACTGCCCCATCATATTGCCACCATCAAAACTGTCCCATCATAATTGCCCCATCAAAACTGCCCCATCAGAATTGCCCTATCAAAACTGCCCCATCATATTCCTCTATTATAAATCAGTACATGGTGTGTCTGTCCCCTCCCCCGGGCTCTGTAATCAAAGCTGAGATGCTCCAGCCACCTCCTCCCTGTGTATAACAGAAGCTTTGGTAACCATGGCAACAAAACAAACACAGTACACTCTGATTAATGGCTAAAATTTCTTGAAATGACCTCTAAACAAAAAGCTTTTTCTCAAAAACTGTAAAAGATATCAAACTGAAAAGATATAGCCAGATAGCTGAATATTTTGTGAACATTTTAAAGTTTGTTTGGCGTCTGTAGGTGAAAGTATGAAGGAGCTGAAACTTTTGGGAGCGGAAGAAGATTTTAAGCATCTGAAGCATGCTCCCATTGACTTCAATGTTAAAAAAAAAAGTGTTAAAAACCTTAATATTTTAAAAAGTATAAATGGTAGAAAAAAAGTTGAAAAAGAGCACACATCAAAAGAGACTAACATTTTAATAGTTGAATGGTTTTAATAGCTGAAAGTATGCAGAAGTTACGCAGAGCCAAAAAACATACGGAATAAAATTAAAATTAAAACTAGAAAATGCATTTCCTGGGGAAAATGCGTGGGAATGCTGAATAGCTGAATTGCTAAAATGGCCGCCATCAAAACTGCCCCATCATACTGCCATCAAAACTGCCCCATCAGAATTGCCCCATCAAAATTGTCCCCATTAAAACTGCCCCATCATATTGCCATCATCAAAACTGCTCCATCAGAATTGCCCCATCAAAACTGCCCCATCATATTGCCACCATCAAAACTGACCCCATCAAAACTGCCCCATCATATTGCCACCTTTAAAACTGCTCCATTAAAATTGTCCCCATCAAAACTGCCCCATCATATTGCCACCATCAAAACTGCCCCATCAGAATTGCCCCATCAAAACTGCCCCATCATATTGCCACCATGAAAACTGCCCCATCAGAATTGCCCTATCAAAACTGCCCATCATATTGCCACCATCAAAACTGCCCCATCAGAATTGTCCCATCAAAACTGCCACCATCAAAACTGACCCATCATAATTGCCACCAATAAAACTGCCCCATCATAATTGCCCCATCAAAACTGCCCCATCAGAATTGCCCTATCAAAACTGCCCCATCATATTCCTCTATTATAAATCAGTACGTGGTGTGTCTGTCCCCTCCCCCGGGCTCTGTATTCAGAGCTGAGATGCTCCAGCCACCTCCCCCCCTGTGTATAACAGAAGCATTGGTAACCATGGCAACAAAACAAACACAGTACACTCTGATTAATGGCTAAAATTTCCTGAAATGACCTCTAAACAAAAAGCTTTTTCTCAAAAACTGTAAAATATATCAAACTGAAAAGATATAGCCAGATAGCTGAATATTTTGTGAACATTTTAAAGTTTGTTTGGTGTCTCTAGGTGAAATTATGAAGGAGCTGAAACTTTTGGGAGCGGAAGAAGAATTTAAGGATTTCAAGCATGCTCCCATTGACTTCAATGTTAAAAAAAGTGATAAAAAGCTTAATATTTTAAAAAGTATAAATGTTAGAAAAAAAGTTGAAAAAGAGCACACATCAGCTAAAAGAGACAAACATTTTAATAGTTAAATGGTTTTAATAGCTGAAAGTATGCAGAAGTTACGCAGAGCCAAAAAACGTACGGAATAAAATTAAAATTAAAATTAAAAATAACTAGAAAATGCATTTCCTGGGGAAAATGCGTGGGAATGCTGAATTGCTAAAACGGCCCCCAGCAAAATTGCCCCCATCATATTGCCATCAAAACTGTCCCATCATATTGCCACCATCAAAACTGCCCCATCAGAATTGCCCTATCAAAACAGCCCCATCATATTGCCACCATCAAAACTACCCCATCATATTGCCACCATCAAACTGCCCCATCAGAATTACCCCATCAAAACTGCCCCATCATATTCCTCTATTATAAATCAGTACATGGTGTGTCTGTCCCCTCCCCCGGGCTCTGTAATCAAAGCTGAGATGCTCCAGCCACCTCCCCCCCTGTGTATAACAGAAGCTTTGGTAACCATGGCAACAAAACAAACACTAACAGTACACTCTGATTAATGGCTAAAATTTCCTGAAATGACCTCTAAACAAATGGCCGTATTTTAAAAACTATACATCCTACAGCGAAGATCTTTATATTGTGAGAATCACAAGACCCAGACCTATATTTTGATACATAGTATGTCTCTGAAATATTAAAATTGAAGGCACGGTCGCAGTTTAGAAATTGCCCTTCAAATTTGAAGGGGCTAGAGTGTAGTTTCAATGAATGTCAATGGACGGTGTGAGTTGCAAACAAATGGTCATATTGTGAAAACTATCAGGACTATGGCTTAGCCGTGGACATGTTTAGTGGCAGCAGGGATAGCTGAACGTTTTGATATAAGATTTGTGTAGGTGGGCTTGAAAATGAGGGAGTGGCGGCAGTTTAGAAATCATGTTCTGATTTTTCAGCTTTTGTCCCCTCCCCCCGGGCTCTGTAATCAGAGCTGTGATGCTCCAGCCACCTCCCCCCTGTGTATAACAGAAGCTTTGGTAACCATGGCAACAAAACAAACACAGTACACTCTGATTAATGGCTAAAATTTCCTGAACTGACCTCTAAACAAAAAGCTTTTTCTCAAAAACTGTAAAAGATATCAAACTGAAAAGATATAGCCAGATAGCTGAATATTTTGTGAACATTTTAAAGTTTGTTTGGTGTCTCTAGGTGAAAGTCTGAAGGAGCTGAAACTTTTGGGAGCGGAAGAAGAATTTAAGGATTTCAAGCATGCTCCCATTTACTTCAATGTTAAAAAAAAGTGTTAAAAAGCTTAATATTTTAAAAAGTATAAATGGTAGAAAAAAAGTTGAAAAAGAGCACACCTCAGCTAAAAGAGACGAACATTTTAATAGTTGAATGGTTTTAATAGCTGAAAGTATGCAGAAGTTACGCAGAGCCAAAAAACGTACGGAATAATAATAATAATAAAAACTAGAAAATGCATTTCCTGGGGAAAATGCGTGGGAATGCTAATTAGCTAAATTGCTAAAATGGCCGCCATCAAAACTGCTTCATCATACTGCCATCAAAACTGCCCCATCAGAATTGCCCCATCAAAATTGTCCCCATTAAAACTGCCCCATCATATTGCCACCATCAACACTGCCCCATCAGAATTGCTCCATCAAAATTGCCCCATCATACTGCCACCATCAGAATTGCCCCATCAAAACTGCCCCATCATATTGCCACCATCAAAACTGCCCCATCAGAATTGCCCCATCATATTACCACCAACAAAACTGCCCCCATCATTTTGCCAGCATCAAAACTGCCCCCATCATATTGCCATCAAAACTGCCCCATTAGAATTGCCCCATCAAAATTGTCCCCATCAAAACTGCCCCATCATATTGCCACCATCAAAACTGCCCCCATCAAAACTGCCCCATCAAAACTGCCCCATCAGAATTGCCCTATCAAAACTGCCCCATCATATTGCCACCATCAAAACTGCCCCATCAGAATTGCCCCATCAAAACTGCCCTGTCATATTGCCACCATCAAAACTGCCCCATCAAAAAGGCCCCCATCAAATTGCCACCATCAAAACTGCCCCCATCAAAACTGCCCCATCATATTGCCACCTTTAAAACTGCTCCATAAAAATTGTCCCCATAAAAACTGCCCCATCATATTGCCACCATCAAAACTGCCCCATCAAAACTGCCCCATCATATTGCCACCATCAAAACTGCCCCATCAGAATTACCCCATCAAAACTGCCCCATCATATTCCTCTATTATAAATCAGTACATGGTGTGTCTGTCCCCTCCCCCGGGCTCTGTAATCAGAGCTGAGATGCTCCAGCCACCTCCCCCCCTGTGTATAACAGAAGCTTTGGTAACCATGGCAACAAAACAAACACAGTACACTCTGATTAATGGCTAAAATTTCCTGAACTGACCTCTAAACAAAAAGCTTTTTCTCAAAAACTGTAAAATATATCAAACTGAAAAGATATAGCCAGATAGCTGAATATTTTGTGAACATTTTAAAGTTTGTTTGGTGTCTCTAGGTGAAAGTCTGAAGGAGCTGAAACTTTTGGGAGCGGAAGAAAAATTTAAGGATTTCAAGCATGCTCCCATTTACTTCACTGTTAAAAAAAGTGTTAAAAAGCTTAATATTTTAAAAAGTATAAATGGTAGAAAAAAAGTTAAAAAAGAGCACACCTCAGCTAAAAGAGACGAACATTTTAATAGTTGAATGGTTTTAATAGCTGAAAGTATGCAGAAGTTACGCAGAACCAAAAAACATACGGAATAATAAAAATAAATAAAATCGAATAACAATAGTGGGACTGCTAAAGCAATCCCACTAATAAATAAAAAAACGAATAACAATAGTGGGACTGCTAAAGCAATCCCACTAATAAACAAAATCGAATAACAATAGTGGGACTGCTAAAGCATTCCCACTAATTAAAAATAAATAAAATCGAATAACAATAGTGGGACTGCTAAAGCATTCCCACTAACTAGAAAATGCATTTCCTGGGGAAAATGCGTGGGAATGCTGAATAGCTAAATTGCTAAAATGGCCACCATCAAAACTGCCCCATCATACTGCCATCAAAACTGCCCCATCAGAATTGCCCCATCAAAATTGTCCCCATTAAAACTGCCCCATCATATTGCCACCATCAAAACTGCCCCATCAGAATTGCTCCATCAAAATTGTCCCATCATATTGCCACCATCAGAATTGCTCCATCAAAACTGCCCCATCATATTGCCACCATCAAAACTGCCCCCATCATATTGCCATCAAAACTGCTCCATTAGAATTGCCCCATCAAAATTGTCCCCAACAAAACTGCCTCATCATATTGCCACCATCAAAACTGCCCCATCAGAATTGCCCCATCAAAACTGCCACATCAGAATTGCCCCATCAAAACTGCCCCCATCATATTGCCACCATCAAATCTGCCCCCATCAAAACTGCCCCATCATATTGCCACCTTTAAAACTGCTCCATAAAAATTGTCACCATCAAAACTGCCCCACCATATTGCCACCATCAAAACTGCCCCATCAGAATTGCCCCATCAAAACTGCCCCATCATATTGCCACCATCAAAACTGCCCCATCAGAATTGCCCTATCAAAACTGCCCCATCATATTCCTCTATTATAAATCAGTACATGGTGTGTCTGTCCCCTCCCCCGGGCTCTGTAATCAGAGCTGAGATGCTCCAGCCACCTCCCCCCCTGTGTATAACAGAAGCTTTTGGTAACCATGGCAACAAAACAAACACAGTACACTCTGATTAATGGCTAAAATTTCTTGAAATGACCTCTAAACAAAAAGCTTTTTCTCAAAAACTGTAAAAGATATCAAACTGAAAAGATATAGCCAGATAGCTGAATATTTTGTGAACATTTTAAAGTTTGTTTGGTGTCTCTAGGTGAAAGTATGAAGGAGCTGAAACTTTTGGGAGCGGAAGAAAAATTTAAGGATTTCAAGCATGCTCCCATTGACTTCAATGTTAAAAAAAAGTGATAAAAAGCTTAATATTTTAAAAAGTATAAATGGTAGAAAAAAAGTTGAAAAAGAGCACACCTCAGCTAAAAGAGACGAACATGTTGATAGTTGAATGGTTTTAATAGCTGAAAGTATGCAGAAGTTGCGCATTACCGAAAAACGTACGGAATAATAATAAGAAAAACTAGAAAATGCATTTCCTGGGGAAAATGCGTGGGAATGCTGAATTGCTAAAACGGCCCCCAGCAAAATTGCCCCCATCATATTGCCATCAAAACTGTCCCATCATATTGCCACCATCAAAACTGCCCCATCAAAAAATATTTTTTTTTTTCAAAAATATTTTTTTTTTTCAAAAATATTTTTTTTTTTCAAAAATATTTTTTTTTTTCAAAAATAATTTTTTTTCAAAAATTATTTTTTTTTTCAAAAATTATTTTTTTTTTCAAAAAATTTTTTTTTCAAAAAATTTTTTTTTCAAAAATTTTTTTTTCAAAAATGATTTTTTTTTTTAAATATTTTTTTTTTCAAAAATAATTTTTTTTTTTCAAAAATATATTTTTTTTTTTTCAAAAATAATTTTTTTTTTTCAAAAATGATTTTTTTTTTTTTTCAAAAATGATTTTTTTTTTTTCAAAAATATTTTTTTTTTCAAAAATGATTTTTTTTTTTTCAAAAATGATTTTTTTTTTTCAAAAATGATTTTTTTTTTCCAAAAATATTTTTTTTTTTTTTCAAAAATATTTTTTTTTTTTTTTTCAAAAATATTTTTTTTTTTTTTCAAAAATATTTTTTTTTTTCAAAAATAATTTTTTTTTTTCAAAAATGATTTTTTTTTCAAAAATAATTTTTTTTTCACAAATATTTTTTTTTTTCAAAAATATTTTTTTTTTCAAAAATAATTTTTTTTTTTCAAAAATATTTTTTTTTTCAAAAATGATTTTTTTTTTTTTCAAAAATAATTTTTTTTTTCAAAAATATTTTTTTTTTTCAAAAATATTTTTTTTTTTTCAAAAATAATTGCTGAATAGCTAAATTGCTAAAACGACCGCCATTAAAACTGCCCCATCATACTGCCATCAAAATTGTCCCCATTAAAACTTCCCCATCATATTGCCACCATCAAAACTGCCCCCATCAAAACTGCCCCATCATATTGCCACCTTTAAAACTGCTCCATAAAAATTTTCCCCATCAAAACTGCCCCATCATATTGCCACCATCAAAACTGCCCCATCATATTGCCACCATCAAAACTGCCCCATCAGAATTATCCCATCAAAACTGCCCCATCATATTGCCACCATCAAAACTGCCCCATCAGAATTGCCCCATCAAAACTGCCCCATCATATTGCCACCATCAAAACTGCCCCCATCATATTTCCACCATCAAAACTGCCCCCATCATCATTTTTTTTTTCAAAAGTAATTTTTTTTTCAAAAATGAATTTTTTTTTCAAAAATATATATATATATTTTTTTCAAAAATATTTTTTTTTTTTCAAAAATAATTTTTTTTTTTCAAAAATATTTTTTTTTTTTTTAAATATTTTTTTTTTTTCACAAATAATTTTTTTTTTCACAAATATTTTCTTTTTTTCAAAAATATATTTTTTTTTCAAAAATATTTTTTTTTTTCAAAAATAATTGCTGAATAGCTAAATTGCTAAAACGACCGCCATTAAAACTGCCCCATCATACTGCCATCAAAATTGTCCCCATTAAAACTTCCCCATCATATTGCCACCATCAAAACTGCCCCCATCAAAACTGCCCCATCATATTGCCACCTTTAAAACTGCTCCATAAAAATTTTCCCCATCAAAACTGCCCCATCATATTGCCACCATCAAAACTGCCCCATCAGAATTATCCCATCAAAACTGCCCCATCATATTGCCACCATCAAAACTGCCCCATCAGAATTGCCCCATCAAAACTGCCCCATCATATTGCCACCATCAAAACTGCCCCCATCATATTTCCACCATCAAAACTGCCCCCATCATATTGCCACCATCAAAACTGCCACCATCAAAACTGCCCCATCATATTGCCACCTTTAAAACTGCTCCATTAAAATTGCCACCATTAAAACTGCCCAATCATATTGCCACCATCAAAACTGCCCCATCAGAATTATCCCATCAAAACTGCCCCATCATATTGCCACCATCAAAACTGACCCATCATAATTGCCACCAATAAAACTGACCCATCATAATTGCCCCATCAAAACTGCCCCATCAGAATTGCCCCATCAAAACTGCCCCATTAGAATTGCCCTATCAAAACTGCCCCATCATATTCCTCTATTATAAATCAGTACATGGTGTGTCTGTCCCCTCCCCCGGGCTCTGTAATCAGAGCTGAGATGCTCCAGCCACCTCCCCCCCTGTGTATAACAGAAGCTTTTGGTAACCATGGCAACAAAACAAACACAGTACACTCTGATTAATGGCTAAAATTTCTTGAAATGACCTCTAAACAAAAAGCTTTTTCTCAAAAACTGTAAAAGATATCAAACTGAAAAGATATAGCCAGATAGCTGAATATTTTGTGAACATTTTAAAGTTTGTTTGGTGTCTCTAGGTGAAAGTATGAAGGAGCTGAAACTTTTGGGAGCGGAAGAAAAATTTAAGGATTTCAAGCATGCTCCCATTGACTTCAATGTTAAAAAAAAGTGATAAAAAGCTTAATATTTTAAAAAGTATAAATGGTAGAAAAAAAGTTGAAAAAGAGCACACCTCAGCTAAAAGAGACGAACATGTTGATAGTTGAATGGTTTTAATAGCTGAAAGTATGCAGAAGTTGCGCATTACCGAAAAACGTACGGAATAATAATAAGAAAAACTAGAAAATGCATTTCCTGGGGAAAATGCGTGGGAATGCTGAATTGCTAAAACGGCCCCCAGCAAAATTGCCCCCATCATATTGCCATCAAAACTGTCTCATCATATTGCCACCATCAAAACTGCCCCATCAAAAAATATTTTTTTTTTTCAAAAATATTTTTTTTTTTCAAAAATATTTTTTTTTTTCAAAAATAATTTTTTTTCAAAAATTATTTTTTTTTTCAAAAATTATTTTTTTTTTCAAAAAATTTTTTTTTCAAAAATGATTTTTTTTTTTAAATATTTTTTTTTTTCAAAAATATTTTTTTTTTCAAAAATTTTTTTTTTCAAAAATATTTTTTTTTTTTTCAAAAATAATTTTTTTTTTTCAAAAATATATTTTTTTTTTTTTCAAAAATAATTTTTTTTTTTCAAAAATGATTTTTTTTTTTTTCAAAAATAATTTTTTTTTTTTCAGAAATATATTTTTTTTTTCAAAAATATATTTTTTTTTTCAAAAATAATTGCTGAATAGCTAAATTGCTAAAATGACCGCCATCAAAACTGCCCCATCAGAATTGCCACCATCAAAACTGCCCCATCATATTCCTCTATTATAATCAGTACATGGTGTGTCTGTCCCCTCCCCCCGGGCTCTGTAATTAAAGCTGAGATGCTCCAGCCACCTCCCCCCCCCCCTCTGTGTATAACAGAAGCTTTGGTAACCATGGCAACAAAACACACACAGTGCACTCTGATTAATGGCTAAAATTTCCTGAAATGACCTCTAAACAAAAAGCTTTTTCTCAAAAACTGTAAAAGATATCAAACTGAAAAGCTATAGCCAGATAGCTGAATATTTTGTGAACATTTTAAAGTTTGTTTGGTGTCTCTAGGTGAAAGTATGAAGGAGCTGAAACTTTTGGGAGCGGAAGAAAAATTTAAGGATTTCAAGCATGCTCCCATTGACTTCAATGTTAAAAAAAAGTGATAAAAAGCTTAATATTTTAAAAAGTATAAATGGTAGAAAAAAAGTTGAAAAAGAGCACACCTCAGCTAAAAGAGACGAACATTTTGATAGTTGAATGGTTTTAATAGCTGAAAGTATGCAGAAGTTACGCATTACCGAAAAACGTACGGAATAAAATTAAAATTATTAAAAATAAATAAAATCGAATAACAATAGTGGGACTGCTAAAGCATTCCCACTAACTAGAAAATGCGTTTCCTGGGGAAAATGCGTGGGAATGCTGAATTGCTAAAACGGCCCCCAGCAAAATCGCACCCATCATATTGCCATCAAAACTGTCCCATCATATTGCCACCATCAAAACTGCCCCATCATATTGCCACCATCAAAACTGCCCCATCAGAATTACCCCATCAAAACTGCCCCATCATATTCCTCTATTATAAATCAGTACATGGTGTGTCTGTCCCCTCCCCCGGGCTCTGTAATCAAAGCTGAGATGCTCCAGCCACCTCCCCCCTGTGTATAACAGAAGCTTTGGTAACCATGGCAACAAAACAAACACTAACAGTACACTCTGATTAATGGCTAAAATTTCCTGAAATGACCTCTAAACAAATGGCCGTATTTTAAAAACTATACATCCTACAGCGAAGATCTTTATATTGTGAGAATCACAAGACCCAGACCTAGATTTTGATACATAGTATGTCTCTGAAATATTAAAATTGAAGGCACGGTCGCAGTTTAGAAATTGCCCTTCAAATTTGAAGGGGCTAGAGTGTAGTTTCAATGAATGTCAATGGACGGTGTGAGTTGCAAACAAATGGTCATATTGTGAAAACTATCAGGACTATGGCTTAGCCGTGGACATGTTTAGTGGCAGCAGGGATAGCTGAACGTTTTGATATAAGATTTGTGTAGGTGGGCTTGAAAATGAGGGAGTGGCGGCAGTTTAGAAATCATGTTCTGATTTTTCAGCTTTTGTCCTCTCCCCCCGGGCTCTGTAATCAGAGCTGAGATGCTCCAGCCACCTCCCCCCTGTGTATAACAGAAGCTTTGGTAACCATGGCAACAAAACACACACAGTACACTCTGATTAATGGCTAAAATTTCTTGAAATGACCTCTAAACAAAAAGCTTTTTCTCAAAAACTGTAAAAGATATCAAACTGAAAAGATATAGCCAGATAGCTGAATATTTTGTGAACATTTTAAAGTTTGTTTGGCGTCTCTAGGTGAAAGTATGAAGGAGCTGAAACTTTTGGGAGCGGAAGAAAAATTTAAGGATTTCAAGCATGCTCCCATTGACTTCAATGTTAAAAAAAGTGATAAAAAGCTTAATATTTTAAAAAGTATAAATGGTAGAAAAAAAGTTGAAAAAGAGCACACCTCAGCTAAAAGAGACGAACATTTTGATAGTTGAATGGTTTTAATAGCTGAAAGTATGCAGAAGTTGCGCATTACCGAAAAACATACGGAATAAAATTAAAATTATTAAAAATAATAAATAAAATCGAATAACAATAGTGGGACTGCTAAAGCATTCCCACTAACTAGAAAATGCATTTCCTGGGGAAAATGCGTGGGAATGCTGAATTGCTAAAACGGCCCCCAGCAAAATTGCCCCCATCATATTGCCATCAAAACTGTCCCATCATATTGCCACCATCAAAACTGCCCCATCAGAATTGCCCTATCAAAACAGCCCCATCATATTGCCACCATCAAAACTGCCCCATCATATTGCCACCATCAAAACTGCCCCATCAGAATTACCCCATCAAAACTGCCCCATCATATTCCTCTATTATAAATCAGTACATGGTGTGTCTGTCCCCTCCCCCGGGCTCTGTAATCAAAGCTGAGATGCTCCAGCCACCTCCCCCCCTGTGTATAACAGAAGCTTTGGTAACCATGGCAACAAAACAAACACAGTACACTCTGATTAATGGCTAAAATTTCCTGAAATGACCTCTAAACAAATGGCCGTATTTTAAAAACTATACATCCTACAGCGAAGATCTTTATATTGTGAGAATCACAAGACCCAGACCTAGATTTTGATACATAGTATGTCTCTGAAATATTAAAATTGAAGGCACGGTCGCAGTTTAGAAATTGCCCTTCAAATTTGAAGGGGCTAGAGTGTAGTTTCAATGAATGTCAATGGACGGTGTGAGTTGCAAACAAATGGTCATATTGTGAAAACTATCAGGACTATGGCTTAGCCGTGGACATGTTTAGTGGCAGCAGGGATAGCTGAACGTTTTGATATAAGATTTGTGTAGGTGGGCTTGAAAATGAGGGAGTGGCGGCAGTTTAGAAATCATGTTCTGATTTTCCAGCTTTTGTCCCCTCCCCCCGGGCTCTGTAATCAGAGCTGAGATGCTCCAGCCACCTCCCCCCCTGTGTATAACAGAAGCTTTGGTAACCATGGCAACAAAACAAACACAGTACACTCTGATTAATGGCTAAAATTTCCTGAACTGACCTCTAAACTAAAAGCTTTTTCTCAAAAACTGTAAAAGATATCAAACTGAAAAGATATAGCCAGATAGCTGAATAATTTGTGAACATTTTAAAGTTTGTTTGGTGTCTCTAGGTGAAAGTCTGAAGGAGCTGAAACTTTTGGGAGCGGAAGAAGAATTTAAGGATTTCAAGCATGCTCCCATTTACTTCAATGTTAAAAAAAGTGTTAAAAAGCTTAATATTTTAAAAAGTATAAATGGTAGAAAAAATGTTGAAAAAGAGCACACCTCAGCTAAAAGAGACGAACATTTTAATAGTTGAATGGTTTTAATAGCTGAAAGTATGCAGAAGTTACGCAGAGCCAAAAAACGTACGGAATAATAAAAATGAGTAAAATCGAACTAGAAAATGCATTTCCTGGGGAAAATGCGTGGGAATGCTGAATAGCTAAATTGCTAAAATGGCCGCCATCAAAACTGCCCCATCATACTGCCATCAAAACTGCCCCATCATATTGCCATCAAAATTGTCCCATCATATTGCCACCATCAGAATTGCCCCATCAAAACTGCCCCATCATATTGCCACCATCAAAACTGCCCCCATCATATTGCCCCATCAAAATTGTCCCCATCAAAACTGCCCCATCAGAATTGCCCCATCAAAACTAAAAGTAATTTTTTTTCAAAATGAATTTTTTTTTCAAAAATGAATTTTTTTTTCAAAAATATATATATATATATATATATTTATTTTTCAAAAATATTTTTTTTTTTCAAAAAGAATTTTTTTTTCAAAAATAGTTTTTTTTTTTCAAAAATAATTTTTTTTTTTTTTTTAAATATTTTTTTTTTTCAAAAATAGTTTATTTTTTTCAAAAATATTTTTTTTTTCAAAAATATTTTTTTTTTTCAAAAATATTTTTTTTTTTTTCAAAAATATTTTTTTTTTCAAAAATATTTTTTTTTTTTCAAAAATATTTTTTTTTTTTCAAAAATAATTTTTTTTTTCAAAAATATTTTTTTTTTCAAAAATATTTTTTTTTTTTCAAAAATATTTTTTTTTTTCAAAATTATTTTTTTTTTTCAAAAATAATTGCTGAATAGCTAAATTGCTAAAACGACCGCCATCAAAACTGACCCATCATACTGCCATCAAAATTGTCCCCATCAAAATTGTCCCCATTAAAACTTCCCCATCATATTGCCACCATCAAAACTGCCCCCATCAAAACTGCCCCATCATATTGCCACCTTTAAAACTGCTCCATAAAAATTTTCCCCATCAAAACTGCCCCATCATATTGCCACCATCAAAACTGCCCCATCAGAATTATCCCATCAAAACTGCCCTATCATATTGCCACCATCAAAACTGCCCCATCAGAATTGCCCCATCAAAACTGCCCCATCATATTGCCACCATCAAAACTGCCCCCATCATATTGCCACCATCAAAACTGCCCCCATCATATTGCCACCATCAAAACTGCCACCATCAAAACTGCCCCATCATATTGCCACCTTTAAAACTGCTCCATTAAAATTGCCACCATCAAAACTGCCCCATCATATTGCCACCATCAAAACTGCCCCATCAGAATTATCCCATCAAAACTGCCCCATCATATTGCCACCATCAAAACTGACCCATCATAATTGCCACCAATAAAACTGACCCATCATAATTGCCCCATCAGAACTGCCCCATCAGAATTGCCCCATCAAAACTGCCCCATTAGAATTGCCCTATCAAAACTGCCCCATCATATTCCTCTATTATAAATCAGTACATGGTGTGTCTGTCCCCTCCCTCGGGCTCTGTAATCAGAGCTGAGATGCTCCAGCCACCTCCCCCCTGTGTATAACAGAAGCTTTGGTAACCATGGCAACAAAACAAACACAGTACACTCTGATTAATGGCTAAAATTTCTTGAAATGACCTCTAAAAAAAAAACTTTTTCTCAAAAACTGTAAAAGATATCAAACTGAAAAGATATAGCCAGATAGCTGAATATTTTGTGAACATTTTAAAGTTTGTTTGGTGTTTCTAGGTGAAAGTATGAAGGAGCTGAAACTTTTGGGAGCGGAAGAAAAATTTAAGGATTTCAAGCATGCTCCCATTGACTTCAATGTTAAAAAAAAGTGATAAAAAGCTTAATATTTTAAAAAGTATAAATGGTAGAAAAAAAGTTGAAAAAGAGCACACCTCAGCTAAAAGAGACGAACATTTTGATAGTTGAATGGTTTTAATAGCTGAAAGTATGCAGACGTTACGCATTACCGAAAAACGTACGGAATAATAATAAGAAAAACTAGAAAATGCATTTCCTGGGGAAAATGCGTGGGAATGCTGAATTGCTAAAACGGCCCCCAGCAAAATCGCACCCATCATATTGCCATCAAAACTGTCCCATCATATTGCCACCATCAAAACTGCCCCATCATATTGCCACCATCAAAACTGCCCCATCAGAATTACCCCATCAAAACTGCCCCATCATATTCCTCTATTATAAATCAGTACATGGTGTGTCTCTCCCCTCCCCCGGGCTCTGTAATCAAAGCTGAGATGCTCCAGCCACCTCCCCCCCTGTGTATAACAGAAGCTTTGATAACCATGGCAACAAAACAAACACTAACAGTACACTCTGATTAATGGCTAAAATTTCCTGAAATGACCTCTAAACAAATGGCCGTATTTTAAAAACTATACATCCTACAGCGAAGATCTTTATATTGTGAGAATCACAAGACCCAGACCTAGATTTTGATACATAGTATGTCTCTGAAATATTAAAATTGAAGGCACGGTCACAGTTTAGAAATTGCCCTTCAAATTTGAAGGGGCTAGAGTGTAGTTTCAATGAATGTCAATGGACGGTGTGAGTTGCAAACAAATGGTCATATTGTGAAAACTATCAGGACTATGGCTTAGCCGTGGACATGTTTAGTGGCAGCAGGGATAGCTGAACGTTTTGATATAAGATTTGTGTAGGTGGGCTTGAAAATGAGGGAGTGGCGGCAGTTTAGAAATCATGTTCTGATTTTTCAGCTTTTGTCCTCTCCCCCCGGGCTCTGTAATCAGAGCTGAGATGCTCCAGCCACCTCCCCCCTGTGTATAACAGAAGCTTTGGTAACCATGGCAACAAAACACACACAGTACACTCTGATTAATGGCTAAAATTTCTTGAAATGACCTCTAAACAAAAAGCTTTTTCTCAAAAACTGTAAAAGATATCAAACTGAAAAGATATAGCCAGATAGCTGAATATTTTGTGAACATTTTAAAGTTTGTTTGGCGTCTCTAGGTGAAAGTATGAAGGAGCTGAAACTTTTGGGAGCGGAAGAAAAATTTAAGGATTTCAAGCATGCTCCCATTGACTTCAATGTTAAAAAAAGTGATAAAAAGCTTAATATTTTAAAAAGTATAAATGGTAGAAAAAAAGTTGAAAAAGAGCACACCTCAGCTAAAAGAGACGAACATTTTGATAGTTGAATGGTTTTAATAGCTGAAAGTATGCAGAAGTTACGCATTACCGAAAAACATACGGAATAAAATTAAAATTATTAAAAATAATAAATAAAATCGAATAACAATAGTGGGACTGCTAAAGCATTCCCACTAACTAGAAAATGCATTTCCTGGGGAAAATGCGTGGGAATGCTGAATTGCTAAAACGGCCCCCAGCAAAATTGCCCCCATCATATTGCCATCAAAACTGTCCCATCATATTGCCACCATCAAAACTGCCCCATCAGAATTGCCCTATCAAAACAGCCCCATCATATTGCCACCATCAAAACTGCCCCATCATATTGCCACCATCAAAACTGCCCCATCAGAATTACCCCATCAAAACTGCCCCATCATATTCCTCTATTATAAATCAGTACATGGTGTGTCTGTCCCCTCCCCCGGGCTCTGTAATCAAAGCTGAGATGCTCCAGCCACCTCCCCCCCTGTGTATAACAGAAGCTTTGGTAACCATGGCAACAAAACAAACACAGTACACTCTGATTAATGGCTAAAATTTCCTGAAATGACCTCTAAACAAATGGCCGTATTTTAAAAACTATACATCCTACAGCGAAGATCTTTATATTGTGAGAATCACAAGACCCAGACCTAGATTTTGATACATAGTATGTCTCTGAAATATTAAAATTGAAGGCACGGTCGCAGTTTAGAAATTGCCCTTCAAATTTGAAGGGGCTAGAGTGTAGTTTCAATGAATGTCAATGGACGGTGTGAGTTGCAAACAAATGGTCATATTGTGAAAACTATCAGGACTATGGCTTAGCCGTGGACATGTTTAGTGGCAGCAGGGATAGCTGAACGTTTTGATATAAGATTTGTGTAGGTGGGCTTGAAAATGAGGGAGTGGCGGCAGTTTAGAAATCATGTTCTGATTTTCCAGCTTTTGTCCCCTCCCCCCGGGCTCTGTAATCAAAGCTGAGATGCTCCAGCCACCTCCCCCCCTGTGTATAACAGAAGCTTTGGTAACCATGGCAACAAAACAAACACAGTACACTCTGATTAATGGCTAAAATTTCCTGAACTGACCTCTAAACTAAAAGCTTTTTCTCAAAAACTGTAAAAGATATCAAACTGAAAAGATATAGCCAGATAGCTGAATAATTTGTGAACATTTTAAAGTTTGTTTGGTGTCTCTAGGTGAAAGTCTGAAGGAGCTGAAACTTTTGGGAGCGGAAGAAGAATTTAAGGATTTCAAGCATGCTCCCATTTACTTCAATGTTAAAAAAAGTGTTAAAAAGCTTAATATTTTAAAAAGTATAAATGGTAGAAAAAATGTTGAAAAAGAGCACACCTCAGCTAAAAGAGACGAACATTTTAATAGTTGAATGGTTTTAATAGCTGAAAGTATGCAGAAGTTACGCAGAGCCAAAAAACGTACGGAATAATAAAAATGAGTAAAATCGAACTAGAAAATGCATTTCCTGGGGAAAATGCGTGGGAATGCTGAATAGCTAAATTGCTAAAATGGCCGCCATCAAAACTGCCCCATCATACTGCCATCAAAACTGCCCCATCATATTGCCATCAAAATTGTCCCATCATATTGCCACCATCAGAATTGCCCCATCAAAACTGCCCCATCATATTGCCACCATCAAAACTGCCCCCATCATATTGCCCCATCAAAATTGTCCCCATCAAAACTGCCCCATCAGAATTGCCCCATCAAAACTAAAAGTAATTTTTTTTTCAAAATGAATTTTTTTTTCAAAAATGAATTTTTTTTTCAAAAATATATATATATATATATATATTTATTTTTCAAAAATATTTTTTTTTTTTCAAAAAGAATTTTTTTTTCAAAAATAGTTTTTTTTTTTCAAAAAGAATTTTTTTTTTTTTTTTAAATATTTTTTTTTTTCAAAAATAGTTTATTTTTTTCAAAAATATTTTTTTTTTCAAAAATATTTTTTTTTTTCAAAAAATATTTTTTTTTTTTTCAAAAATATTTTTTTTTTCAAAAATATTTTTTTTTTTTCAAAAATATTTTTTTTTTTTCAAAAATAATTTTTTTTTTCAAAAATATTTTTTTTTTCAAAAATATTTTTTTTTTTTCAAAAATATTTTTTTTTTTCAAAATTATTTTTTTTTTTCAAAAATAATTGCTGAATAGCTAAATTGCTAAAACGACCGCCATCAAAACTGACCCATCATACTGCCATCAAAATTGTCCCCATCAAAATTGTCCCCATTAAAACTTCCCCATCATATTGCCACCATCAAAACTGCCCCCATCAAAACTGCCCCATCATATTGCCACCTTTAAAACTGCTCCATAAAAATTTTCCCCATCAAAACTGCCCCATCATATTGCCACCATCAAAACTGCCCCATCAGAATTATCCCATCAAAACTGCCCTATCATATTGCCACCATCAAAACTGCCCCATCAGAATTGCCCCATCAAAACTGCCCCATCATATTGCCACCATCAAAACTGCCCCCATCATATTGCCACCATCAAAACTGCCCCCATCATATTGCCACCATCAAAACTGCCACCATCAAAACTGCCCCATCATATTGCCACCTTTAAAACTGCTCCATTAAAATTGCCACCATCAAAACTGCCCCATCATATTGCCACCATCAAAACTGCCCCATCAGAATTATCCCATCAAAACTGCCCCATCATATTGCCACCATCAAAACTGACCCATCATAATTGCCACCAATAAAACTGACCCATCATAATTGCCCCATCAGAACTGCCCCATCAGAATTGCCCCATCAAAACTGCCCCATTAGAATTGCCCTATCAAAACTGCCCCATCATATTCCTCTATTATAAATCAGTACATGGTGTGTCTGTCCCCTCCCTCGGGCTCTGTAATCAGAGCTGAGATGCTCCAGCCACCTCCCCCCTGTGTATAACAGAAGCTTTGGTAACCATGGCAACAAAACAAACACAGTACACTCTGATTAATGGCTAAAATTTCTTGAAATGACCTCTAAAAAAAAAACTTTTTCTCAAAAACTGTAAAAGATATCAAACTGAAAAGATATAGCCAGATAGCTGAATATTTTGTGAACATTTTAAAGTTTGTTTGGTGTTTCTAGGTGAAAGTATGAAGGAGCTGAAACTTTTGGGAGCGGAAGAAAAATTTAAGGATTTCAAGCATGCTCCCATTGACTTCAATGTTAAAAAAAAGTGATAAAAAGCTTAATATTTTAAAAAGTATAAATGGTAGAAAAAAAGTTGAAAAAGAGCACACCTCAGCTAAAAGAGACGAACATTTTGATAGTTGAATGGTTTTAATAGCTGAAAGTATGCAGACGTTACGCATTACCGAAAAACGTACGGAATAATAATAAGAAAAACTAGAAAATGCATTTCCTGGGGAAAATGCGTGGGAATGCTGAATTGCTAAAACGGCCCCCAGCAAAATCGCACCCATCATATTGCCATCAAAACTGTCCCATCATATTGCCACCATCAAAACTGCCCCATCATATTGCCACCATCAAAACTGCCCCATCAGAATTACCCCATCAAAACTGCCCCATCATATTCCTCTATTATAAATCAGTACATGGTGTGTCTCTCCCCTCCCCCGGGCTCTGTAATCAAAGCTGAGATGCTCCAGCCACCTCCCCCCCTGTGTATAACAGAAGCTTTGATAACCATGGCAACAAAACAAACACTAACAGTACACTCTGATTAATGGCTAAAATTTCCTGAAATGACCTCTAAACAAATGGCCGTATTTTAAAAACTATACATCCTACAGCGAAGATCTTTATATTGTGAGAATCACAAGACCCAGACCTAGATTTTGATACATAGTATGTCTCTGAAATATTAAAATTGAAGGCACGGTCACAGTTTAGAAATTGCCCTTCAAATTTGAAGGGGCTAGAGTGTAGTTTCAATGAATGTCAATGGACGGTGTGAGTTGCAAACAAATGGTCATATTGTGAAAACTATCAGGACTATGGCTTAGCCGTGGACATGTTTAGTGGCAGCAGGGATAGCTGAACGTTTTGATATAAGATTTGTGTAGGTGGGCTTGAAAATGAGGGAGTGGCGGCAGTTTAGAAATCATGTTCTGATTTTTCAGCTTTTGTCCTCTCCCCCCAGGCTCTGTAATCAGAGCTGAGATGCTCCAGCCACCTCCCCCCTGTGTATAACAGAAGCTTTGGTAACCATGGCAACAAAACACACACAGTACACTCTGATTAATGGCTAAAATTTCTTGAAATGACCTCTAAACAAAAAGCTTTTTCTCAAAAACTGTAAAAGATATCAAACTGAAAAGATATAGCCAGATAGCTGAATATTTTGTGAACATTTTAAAGTTTGTTTGGCGTCTCTAGGTGAAAGTATGAAGGAGCTGAAACTTTTGGGAGCGGAAGAAAAATTTAAGGATTTCAAGCATGCTCCCATTGACTTCAATGTTAAAAAAAAGTGATAAAAAGCTTAATATTTTAAAAAGTATAAATGGTAGAAAAAAAGTTGAAAAAGAGCACACCTCAGCTAAAAGAGACGAACATTTTGATAGTTGAATGGTTTTAATAGCTGAAAGTATGCAGAAGTTACGCATTACCAAAAAACGTACGGAATAAAATTAAAATTATTAAAAATAATAAATAAAATCGAATAACAATAGTGGGACTGCTAAAGCATTCCCACTAACTAGACTAGAAAATGCATTTCCTGGGGAAAATGCGTGGGAATGCTGAATTGCTAAAACGGCCCCCAGCAAAATTGCCCCCATCATATTGCCATCAAAACTGTCCCATCATATTGCCACCATCAAAACTGCCCCATCAGAATTGCCTCATCAAAACTGCACCATCATATTGCCACCATCAAAACTGCCCCATCAAAAAATATTTTTTTTTTTCAAAAATATTTTTTTTTTTTCAAAAATATTTTTTTTTTTTCAAAAATATTTTTTTTTTCAAAAATATTTTTTATTTTTCAAAAATAATTTTTTTTTTTCAAAAATAATTTTTTTTTCAAAAATAATTTTTTTTTTCAGAAATATTTTTTTTTTTTTCAAAAATATATTTTTTTTTTCAAAAATAATTGCTGAATAGCTAAATTGCTAAAATGACCGCCATCAAAACTGCCCCATCAGAATTGCCACCATCAAAACTGCCCCATCATATTCCTCTATTATAATCAGTACATGGTGTGTCTGTCCCCTCCCCCGGCCTCTGTAATCAGAGCTGATATGCTCCAGCCACCTCCCCCCCTGTGTATAACAGAAGCTTTGGTAACCATGGCAACAAAACAAACAGTACACTCTGATTAATGGCTAAAATTTCCTGAAATGACCTCTAAACAAAAAGCTTTTTCTCAAAAACTGTAAAAGATATCAAACTGAAAAGATATAGCCAGATAGCTGAATATTTTGTGAACATTTTAAAGTTTGTTTGGTGTCTCTAGGTGAAAGTATGAAGGAGCTTAAACTTTTGGGAGCGGAAGAAGATTTTAAGTTTCTGAAGCATGCTCCCATTGACTTCAATGTTAAAAAAAGTGATAAAAAGCTTAATATTTTAAAAAGTATAAATGGTAGATAAAAAGTTGAAAAAGAGCACACATCAGCTAAAAGAGACGAACATTTTGATAGTTGAATGGTTTTAATAGCTGAAAGTATGCAGAAGTTACGCAGAACCAAAAAACGTACGGAATAAAATTAAGATTAAAACTAGAAAATGCATTTCCTGGGGAAAATGCGTGGGAATGCTGAATTGCTAAAACGGCCCCCAGCAAAATTGCCCCCATCATATTGCCATCAAAACTGTCCCATCATATTGCCACCATCAAAACTGCCCCATCAGAATTGCCCTATCAAAACAGCCCCATCATATTGCCACCATCAAAACTGCCCCATCATATTGCCACCATCAAAACTGCCCCATCAGAATTACCCCATCAAAACTGCCCCATCATATTCCTCTATTATAAATCAGTACATGGTGTGTCTGTCCCCTCCCCCGGGCTCTGTAATCAAAGCTGAGATGCTCCAGCCACCTCCCCCCTGTGTATAACAGAAGCTTTGGTAACCATGGCAACAAAACAAACACTAACAGTACACTCTGATTAATGGCTAAAATTTCCTGAAATGACCTCTAAACAAATGGCCGTATTTTAAAAACTATACATCCTACAGCGAAGATCTTTATATTGTGAGAATCACAAGACCCAGACCTAGATTTTGATACATAGTATGTCTCTGAAATATTAAAATTGAAGGCACGGTCGCAGTTTAGAAATTGCCCTTCAAATTTGAAGGGGCTAGAGTGTAGTTTCAATGAATGTCAATGGACGGTGTGAGTTGCAAACAAATGGTCATATTGTGAAAACTATCAGGACTATGGCTTAGCCGTGGACATGTTTAGTGGCAGCAGGGATAGCTGAACGTTTTGATATAAGATTTGTGTAGGTGGGCTTGAAAATGAGGGAGTGGCGGCAGTTTAGAAATCATGTTCTGATTTTTCAGCTTTTGTCCTCTCCCGGGCTCTGTAATCAGAGCTGAGATGCTCCAGCCACCTCCCCCCTGTGTATAACAGAAGCTTTGGTAACCATAGCAACAAAACACACACAGTACACTCTGATTAATGGCTAAAATTTCTTGAAATGACCTCTAAACAAAAAGCTTTTTCTCAAAAACTGTAAAAGATATCAAACTGAAAAGATATAGCCAGATAGCTGAATATTTTGTGAACATTTTAAAGTTTGTTTGGTGTCTCTAGGTGAAAGTATGAAGGAGCTGAAACTTTTGGGAGCGGAAGAAAAATTTAAGGATTTCAAGCATGCTCCCATTGACTTCAATGTTAAAAAAAAGTGATAAAAATCTTAATATTTTAAAAAGTATAAATGGTAGAAAAAAAGTTGAAAAAAAGCACACCTCAGCTAAAAGAGACGAACATTTTGATAGTTGAATGGTTTTAATAGCTGAAAGTATGCAGAAGTTACGCATTACCGAAAAACGTACGGAATAAAATTAAAATTATTAAAAATAATAAATAAAATCGAATAACAATAGTGGGACTGCTAAAGCAGTCCCACTAATTAAGTTTAAAATTAAGTTTAAAAATAAATAAAATCGAATAACAATAGTGGGACTGCTAAAGCATTTCCACTAATAAATAAAAAAACGAATAACAATAGTGGGACTGCTAAAGCATTCCCACTAATAAAATCGAATAACAATAGTCGGACTGCTAAAGCATTTCCACTAATAAATAAAATCGAATAACAATAGTGGGACTGCTAAAGCATTCCCACTAATAAATAAAATCGAATAACAATAGTGGGACTGCTAAAGCATTCCCACTAATTAAAAATAAATAAAATCGAATAACAATAGTGGGACTGCTAAAGCAGTCCCACTAAATATGAAACAATAGAGAGAACTCCTGCGCTGCTAGCAGACTCCTATACTAACAAGGGGACACTGCTGCAACACCTAAAAGACTGCTCCAAACAGACAAAACAATAGTGAATAATAGGGGGATGGTAGTTGCGTTTTGATAGGAAGGGGATGAAGGGAAAGGGAAAGGGACTAAACTAAAGTGCATGTGACAAACATGCCAGGTGACCTAAAAAACCCATAAACCGAGAATAAGGGAGAAAACACTAACATGTGCATATAATGAATATAATGAAAGTACCACTAAATGGTGTATGAAAAAATTCTGACATGAAGCAAAAAAGGAGATGAATTACATAGCATAACAATGAACAGTGCACATGGGTATAAAAGGCAACCCAGCCAATATAAAATAACAAAGGTGATATACAATATGTGGAACTAGAAAATGCATTTCCTGGGGAAAATGCGTGGGAATGCTGAATTGCTAAAACGGCCCCCAGCAAAATTGCCCCCATCATATTGCCATCAAAACTGTCCCATCATATTGCCACCATCAAAACTGCCCCATCAGAATTGCCTCATCAAAACTGCACCATCATATTGCCACCATCAAAACTGCCCCATTAAAAAATATATATTTTTTTTTTAAATTTTTTTTTTTTTCAAAAATAATTTTTTTTTTTCAAAAATATTTTTTTTTTCAAAAATATTTTTTTTTTCAAAAATATTTTTTTTTTCAAAAATGATTTTTTTTTTCAAAAATATATATATTTTTTTTCAAAAATTTTTTTTTTTTTTTTCAAAAATATTTTTTTTTTTTCAAAAATAATTTTTTTTTTCAAAAATATTTTTTTTTTTCAAAAATAATTTTTTTTTTTCAAAAATATTTTTTTTTTCAAAAATGATTTTTTTTTTTTCAAAAATAATTTTTTTTTTTTTCAAAAATAATTTTTTTTTTTTCAAAAATATTTTTTTTTTTCAGAAATATATATATATTTTTTTCAAAAATAATTGCTGAATAGCTAAATTGCTAAAATGACCGCCATCAAAACTGCCCCATCAGAATTGCCACCATCAAAACTGCCCCATCATATTCCTCTATTATAAATCAGTACATGGTGTGTCTGTCCCCTCCCCCGGGCTCTGTAATTAAAGCTGAGATGCTCCAGCCACCTCCCCCCCGTGTATAACAGAAGCTTTGGTAACCATGGCAACAAAACATACACAGTACACTCTGATTAATGGCTAAAATTTCATGAAATGACCTCTAAACAAAAAGCTTTTTCTCAAAAACTGTAAAAGATATCAAACTGAAAAGATATAGCCAGATAGCTGAATATTTTGTGAACATTTTAAAGTTTGTTTGGCGTCTCTAGGTGAAAGTATGAAGGAGCTGAAACTTTTGGGAGCGGATGAAGATTTTAAGTTTCTCAAGCATGCTCCCATTGACTTCAATGTTAAAAAAAAGTGATAAAAAGCTTAATATTTTAAAAAGTATAAATGGTAGAAAAAAGTTGAAAAAGAGCACACCTCAGCTAAAAGAGACGAACATTTTGATAGTTGAATGGTTTTAATAGCTGAAAGTATGCAGAAGTTACGCATTACTGAAAAACGTACGGAATAAAATTAAAAATAACTAGAAAATGCATTTCCTGGGGAAAATGCGTGGGAATGCTGAATTGCTAAAACGGCCCCCAGCAAAATTGCCCCCATCATATTGCCATCAAAACTGTCCCATCATATTGCCACCATCAAAACAGCCCCATCATATTGCCACCATCAAAACTGCCCCATCATATTGCCACCATCAAAACTGCCCCATCAGAATTACCCCATCAAAACTGCCCCATCATATTCCTCTATTATAAATCAGTACATGGTGTGTCTGTCCCCTCCCCCGGGCTCTGTAATCAGAGCTGAGATGCTCCAGCCACCTCCCCCCTGTGTATAACAGAAGCTTTGGTAACCATGGCAACAAAACAAACAGTACACTCTGATTAATGGCTAAAATTTCCTGAAATGACCTCTAAACAAATGGCCGTATTTTAAAAACTATACATCCTACAGCGAAGATCTTTATATTGTGAGAATCACAAGACCCAGACCTAGATTTTGATACATAGTATGTCTCTGAAATATTAAAATTGAAGGCACGGTCGCAGTTTAGAAATTGCCCTTCAAATTTGAAGGGGCTAGAGTGTAGTTTTAATGAATGTCAATGGACGGCGTGAGTTGCAAACAAATGGTCATATTGTGAAAACTATCAGGACTATGGCTTAGCCGTGGACATGTTTAGTGACAGCAGGGATAGCTGAACGTTTTGATATAAGATTTATGTAGGTGGGCTTGAAAATGAGGGAGTGGCGGCAGTTTAGAAATCATGTTCTGATTTTTCAGCTTTTGTCCCCTCCCCTGGGCTCTAATCAGAGCTGAGATGCTCCAGCCACCTCCCCCCCTGTGTATAACAGAAGCTTTGGTAACCATGGCAACAAAACACACACAGTACACTCTGATTAATGGCTAAAATTTCTTGAAATGACCTCTAAACAAAAAGCTTTTTCTCAAAAACTGTAAAAGATATAAAACTGAAAAGCTATAGCCAGATAGCTGAATATTTTGTGAACATTTTAAAGTTTGTTTGGTGTCTCTAGGTGAAAGTATGAAGGAGCTGAAACTTTTGGGAGCGGAAGAAAAATTTAAGGATTTCAAGCATGCTCCCATTGACTTCAATGTTAAAAAAAAGTGATAAAAAGCTTAATATTTTAAAAAGTATAAATGGTAGAAAAAAAGTTGAAAAAGAGCACACCTCAGCTAAAAGAGACGAACATTTTGATAGTTGAATGGTTTTAATAGCTGAAAGTATGCAGAAGTTACGCATTACCGAAAAACGTACGGAATAAGAAGAAAAATAATAAAACTAGAAAATGCATTTCCTGGGGAAAATGCGTGGGAATGCTGAATTGCTAAAACGGCCCCCAGCAAAATTGCCCCCATCATATTGCCATCAAAACTGTCCCATCATATTGCCACCATCAAAACTGCCCCATCAAAAAATATTTTTTTTTTTCAAAAATAATTTTTTTTTTCAAAAATAATTTTTTTTTCAAAAATAATTTTTTTTTTCAAAAATTTTTTTTTTCAAAAATTTTTTTTTTTCAAAAATGATTTTTTTTTTTTTAAATATTTTTTTTTTCAAAAATATTTTTTTTTCAAAAATATTTTTTTTTTTCAAAAATAATTTTTTTTTTTCAGAAATATATTTTTTTTTTCAAAAATATATATTTTTTTTCAAAAATAATTGCTGAATAGCTAAATTGCTAAAATGACCGCCATCAAAACTGCCCCATCAGAATTGCCACCATCAAAACTGCCCCATCATATTCCTCTATTATAATCAGTACATGGTGTGTCTGTCCCCTCCCCCCGGGCTCTGTAATTAAAGCTGAGATGCTCCAGCCACCTCCCCCCCCTCTGTGTATAACAGAAGCTTTGGTAACCATGGCAACAAAACACACACAGTGCACTCTGATTAATGGCTAAAATTTCCTGAAATGACCTCTAAACAAAAAGCTTTTTCTCAAAAACTGTAAAAGATATAAAACTGAAAAGCTATAGCCAGATAGCTGAATATTTTGTGAACATTTTAAAGTTTGTTTGGTGTCTCTAGGTGAAAGTATGAAGGAGCTGAAACTTTTGGGAGCGGAAGAAAAATTTAAGGATTTCAAGCATGCTCCCATTGACTTCAATGTTAAAAAAAAGTGATAAAAAGCTTAATATTTTAAAAAGTATAAATGGTAGAAAAAAAGTTGAAAAAGAGCACACCTCAGCTAAAAGAGACGAACATTTTGATAGTTGAATGGTTTTAATAGCTGAAAGTGTGCAGAAGTTACGCATTACCGAAAAACGTACGGAATAAAATTAAAATTATTAAAAATAAATAAAATCGAATAACAATAGTGGGACTGCTAAAGCATTCCCACTAATAAATAAAATCGAATAACAATAGTTGGACTGCTAAAGCAGTCCCACTAATAAGTGAGTAAAACACTGGATGCACAAATAAACAAATGCATAAATGATTAAATATAAAATAGTCCCGGTGATAAGTGTTGTAAAAAACCAAACCACTTAACCAGTAGATCAAAAACATGAGAAGGAACTCAGCATACCAAAAAAAATATATAATAATGCGGAATAAATATGAAAAAAACTGTCCCGCCACCAAATGTGACACTTCTGAGTGACAATCCAAAAAACACAATGATATAAGTGAAAGGAGGGGAGTGATCTACGGTGGGAACACCTCCGTGTCCGCAGGCCCCTTACCTTATGACTGTAAGGTATACAGCATATATGTTTGGAGCCCAGTAGATGGTAAAATCCAAAAAATGCAGCAGATGGTGTAGCTCACAGATGCGGTATGTGATATGCAAAAAAACACAAGATAAACAGCATATGGTGTGATACCGTTTGATGATAAAGAACACAGGAGGACAGGCAGGATGAGGGGGAGAGAGAGGGGGGGTTGCACTCACTTGTGACCAATGAGCGCAAGCCTCAACCCACGAGCGCCGAGCTCGTATATTCCCAGCTGCTGGCCAAGGACCCTCCAACATCTCTCGCCTCCTGTTGCTCACCACCCGTCATAAACCTTATAAGCAGTGCAGTATCGAAACAAAAAAAACGCACATAGCGTGATCCCGTATGATATACACTTTATTGCACAAACTAAAATGTCATAAACTTACAAAGGATGACAGCTGGGGGGTAAAAAAAGCACCGTGCTCGTCACATCAGCTGTTGTGTGGCAGCGTCCCGTGCTCCTAACGCGTGTCGTCACGTCACGTGACTTCTTCAGAGGATGAAGTCACGTGACGGTAGATGCAGCATGTCAGCACGCCCATTTGGGCGTGCTGACATGCTGCATCTACCGTCTGCAGGACGGGTGTTCGCTTCTAGCCGGCCGGCTCTTTATGCTTATGTGCATCTACTACATTGTAAGTTTGATTTTAAATTTCTTTTAATAAATACTCAACCAGGATTACGCTATGTTACTCTCCTTTTTCTCCTCGGGGCATCTCTTGTGAGAACAACCCCCAGCTAGGAGTTTATTATCCCCACACTAGAGGGATTGCTTGTTACTTGGTGGACTGCGGGCTTATCTCAAGGTGTATGAAGTGGTGTGTTGGTGTCTCCATCCCATGAAAGGCCCCGACCGGGTTAAGGTCGCAAGCTCTCCTATGCTTGCCGTTTGGTAAGCGCGCATTTTTATTCAGTATCACAGTGGTGCGGTGAAGGATCCATCCACTTTTTACTTGTATTCCTGCCTTTAGACTGGGGCCTGTGCCTATGTCTCTCCACTTCACTTCATTTATCTGGACTTTGATCACGGATTAGGACTGTTATCAAATAATATATGGTTTAAATTATGAACTTTTGATATCAATTATCCCAATCTTGGGTTTATTCATTTATCCCATTTATATTGGCTTATTTACCTACATAGGGGTAAATGGTCCTCAGCCCTATTCAAAACTGAGCTTATACAAGAATCTGGGTGTGATTTACTAAGAAGAAGGCACTGCACCAATTCATACATTAATTGGTGCACCGGAAAAGTCATTAACCGAACATACGAACTGGCGCACATGGAAGTGCAAATAACGATAATAAATACCCGCATATGTAAACTGCAACTGTCGCTAGGGTAAGTGTGCTTTTCTCATTGATAATAGCGCATACCTAATACAATTGGTTAATTTCATCTCATTGGATGTGTCTTTTGATGCCAATCTCATTCCTATCACTTCTAATATATCTTTGAAATGTGTTTTTTTCTTTTTTTACTCAAATCTTTCAATACATTACAAAGAACAGAGAATTGTTTCTAAACCCAATAAATTATTTTTTTTCCGATCTTGATCTTTAAAGGTGACCATACACTGCAATCAGTTAGATCTTAAATTAATTAGATTTAGTGCAAGAGCCTGTTTGATTTCCTATAATTTAAATGAATGTTCAAGTGCGTCTTCCTATTACCTATTTTGCCTAAATATCGAGTTGTACAGAGATTGGCCAATCAAATTGCATAGTGCATAACCATCTCAAGTGCCAAATTTGGAATGTAGATGTGTCATGATCCACTTCTATTTTCCAAACAATACTTAATGGGCATTATACAAGGCACATGAAAAACCACCTTTTTTCAAGACATGCTAGAGTGATCAGGAATCTTCAAACTACGGCTCTCCAGCTGTTGCGGAACTACACATCCCATGAGGTATTGTAAAACTCTGACATTCACAGACATGTCTAGGCATGATGGGAATTGTAGTTCCAGAACAACTGGAGAGCCATAGTGTGAAGACCCCTGTGCTTGACCATTAATATGCCTCCTGAATTGGGAGTGTGGCATCTACCCAATTTCTCTCTGCTGGTGGACACAAGAACCTACATCTATAGATTAATATCTATATATATACACACACACTGAAGCAGGAAGCAATATACATTGGCCCGGAAGTGAATCTGTACACAGGAAGTAGGTGTCATGAACAGGTGTGACCAGATTGTGTGGACTGCAAAGAGGAAACCAAAACGCATGTAAAGTGAAATAAGAATAATGTTTATTTAAGATAAGTGATATAAATAAACAAACACCCCAAATACAAATAGTGCTCAACCAACCAACAGAAACCCACAGACAACAGATAATATATACAGCCAAGGGAAGTACCGAAATCAAACACGTTAGCCAGGCCAGGGTCATACACAGGGGATCAGCAACTGAACAAGGGCAGGATAGGAGAGGGAGATAATGGATGGAATATGGATACAAGGGAATAGGAACACAGGAGGGACAGGATCAGGATGGGATCAGATACAGGCTCAGGAGCAGGCTCAGGTTCAGATACAGATACAGGTACAGGTTTACAGATACAGGTTACAGGTTACAGGTCAGGGCGCAAGGAAGAAAGATACCAAGGCAAGCATGTGAGGGCTTGCCAGGTATTTATAAGGCTGTAGTAATTGACCTCATGTTATAGCTGAGCACAGAGGGTGCTGTTTGCTCCACACTGCCGGAGTGCACCCGCTGGTGGACACCGGTACTACGGCCCAAGGATGCAACTGTGCCACCAGCAGGAGAGTCCTCTTACTACAGGTCCTAGGTGTTGGAAGACACCCGCTGGTGGACACTGGTACTGCGATCCAAGAGACCGATAGCGCCACCAACGGGTAAACCCTCTCATGACAGTAGGTGTGTGTTTTGAGGCCAAATCAGTTGGACATACACACATCACCCACACAAACACCACCCCATGTAAAAATAAATAAAACATTTTCCTAGTTTGCAAATAAGGATCATCTCTTCCTCAGAGAACAGTGAGCGGGGCATGGTGGTGGGAAGAAATTAGCAGCAGTACAAGCAACTTCCTGGAGGGGCATGATGTTATTCCTGTGTGCTGGCCACTGCTTCCGGGAACCAAATATGCACCACGGGTACATACCTCCGTGCACACAGCAGTTGCGCATCTCACATACACAACAGTCACACATCTAGATGCATTCGGCGCATCTAGCTGCAGGAACCCAATTTTTATGGAAATGAATAGTAAAGCAGATGCAGATTTCCAAGACTGGACTAACAAATGTTTATAGTGAAAGGCAACTGGTGTTTTCTATTAACCGCTTCCCAACCACCTCACGCAGATATACTGCGGCAGAAGGGCACGTACAGGCAGATTAACGTACCTGTACGTTGCCCTTTAAGAGGCAGCTCATGGGCGCACGCGCTGCTAGCGGCGAGCCCGCCGGGAACTCCATGACCGCGATTGCAGGTCCCGTGGACCCGATGTCCATGGGGATACCCTCGATCGCCTCATGGTGAGAAAGAACGGGGAGATGCTAATGTAAACAAGCATCTCCCCGTTCTGCTTGGTGACACTCACTAATCTCTGCTCCCTGTGATCAGGAGTGGCGACCAGTGTAGTGTCACGCACAGCCCCCCCCACAGTTAGAAACACTCCCTAGGACACACTAACCCCTACAGCTCCACCTAGTGGTTAACCCCTTCACTGCCAGTGACATTTTTACAGTAATCAATGCAATTTTTTAGCATGGATTGCTGTATTAATGCCAATGGTCCCAAAAACGTGTCAAAATTGTCCAATGTGTCCGCCATAATGTCACAGTCATGATAAAAATCGCTGATCGCCGCCATTACTAGTAAAAAAAAATTATCAATAAAAATGCCATAAAACTATCCCCTATTTTGTAGACGCTATAACTTTTGCGCAAACCAATCAATAAACGCTTATTGCGTTTTTTTTTTTACCGAAAATATGTAGAAGAATACGTATCGGCCTAAACTGAGGAAAGAAAAATGTTTTTTTAAATATTTTTTGGGGATATTTATTATAGCAAAAAGTAATAAATAATACGGTTTTTTTTCAAAATTGTCACTTTTTTGTCTATAGCGCAAAAGATAAAAACCGCAGAGGTGATCAAATACCACCAAAATAAAGCTATATTTGTGGGAAAAAAAGGATATTAATTTTGTTTGGAAGCCACATTGCAGGACTGTGCAATTGTCAGTTAAAACGACACAGTGCCAAATCGCAAAAAATGCTCTGGTCAGGAAGGGGGTAAATTCTTCCGGGGCTGAAGTGGTTAAACAAGGTCTAAATGGGCCATTGACATGCATCACAGTTGAACTTAGGAAAGTGTCTTTGCAAATTTAAGCTAAATAAAATCCTTTCTTATTTTTACTTGGGGATAGAGTGCAGAGGGATTAGAAGTCTTGTCGGTTTTTGGGGATGTCTATACCCCTGATAGGGTGAAGACACCTGCCAAATTTTTCCAGTTTCTCCTTCAAATTTTTTAACTTCCTATCACATAGCCAAACAGGAAGTGAGGGTTAAACCCTACCCATGTCTTTCTTTGGGGACACACAGGACATTCTAAATAGTTTCCCCATTAGGTAAATTGCACTTTAGCATTTTGCTCTGTACAACCTAAATTATTAGGTATCTTGGACTTTGGGATTTATTCACTAAAGATAAATCCATAAAGGAACATAAAAATTCCCGCGCTACCATAAAACCCCCCAAAAAAGCAGCAGTTCAACTGTGAGATATACACAAAAACGACAACAATCAAGGAAAAAACTGCGCCATAACATGATTAACTATATGAGTGCATAAAAATCAATGAGTGCATATCAAAGTTCATAGAGTAGGAAATCCAAGAAATCTTCTATGGAAACGAGGAAAGTCCCAAGGAAAATTTCCTCAATAATTCCCAGTGAAAGCTTGTGTGAAAAAACTCGAACCAAACACCGCTCACAGTGATCCTCCACCACACAAAATTCACGCTTACCAAAAAGCAAGCTAGTAGAGCTTGTATGCGGACTCAGATCCAAAATGCCCAGATAATGATGTGGCTTCTCCGTGTACAACGTGGCTACGGAAGTGTGATGGAGGAGGAACCAACCCGAACTCAAGGGCATGAGGACAATAGAAAGGTGGCTATAGCATAAATCCAATATAAAAAAGATTTATTGTAAAGGTAAAACACTTACAAGAAATGCAGTTTAAAAGAGCAGTTCGCTGGCCGGCATAGTGAGCGCCCATTCTCAGCAAGGTTGCGATGACGTCAGAGCGTCAACCTCACAGCGTATGTTTCGTCTATAACGTCTATATACCCTGTTTCCCCTAAAATAAGACCTAGCGTGATTGTTGGTGATGGCTGCAATATAAGCCCTGCTCCCCAAATAAGCCCTAGTTAAAGTCCTTGTAGGTCTTATTTTTAGGGTAGGGCTTATTTTCGGGTAAACAGCGTAGGGCTTATTTGGGGGGTATGGCTTATATTGCAGCCATTACTGACCATCACGCTAGGTCTTATTTTCAGGGAAACAGGGTAAGAAGTATAGCTTGCTTTGCTATAATCCTATACATTGTTTACTGTCTAATGAAACCTTTTTATATGCATACAAGTTGCATGCATCTTTTTCCAGTTTCCCCAAGCCATACATCATCATTTTCCACTCACTCACCTTCACTCCTGTTATTTCTTTCACCAGATCTTGACTCTTATTGATCACATCTTTCGCTACACCACACCCCCAGAACACATGCTCACTGTCTTCTACACCCCCACAATTCATTCTTGGACAAATATCAGACAGACACAATCCCTCCTTTTCATGAATAGCCTTGTAGCTAGACATTCATGCAAACTCATCCATACTATCTGTCTCTGCCCATTTGTCACCCCATATACACTCATTTTCTTCCATACTTCCCCAGCCACTGACAAATTAACTCCCTTAAGGTTACACACACACTCCTTCAACCACTTTCTCACCTTCATTTTATCCCTCTCCCCTTCTCCTAAATCTGCCAACTTAAACTCTACCCTAAACTTTTCTAATACCCAGTAGTCGCGTGCCACCATGTAGGCCACCGGTATCCTTGAATCCCTTCCCACCCACCCCATTTCCTAAATAGGGATGGGCTTTATGTTCGGGTCGAACATGAGTTCGACTCGAACAATTGGGGTTGTTCGCGGCAAATTCAAAAGCCACGGAACACCCTTTAAAAGTCTATGGGAGAAATCAAAAGTGCTAATTTTAAAGGTTAATATGCAAGTTATTGTCATAAAAAGTGCCCCAGGGGACATGTATCAATGCAAAAAAAGTTTTAAAAATGACCGTTTTTTTCGGGAGCAGTGATATTAATAATGCTTAAAGTGAAACAATAAAAGTGTAATGTTCCTTTAAATTTCGTACCTGAGGGTGTCTATAGTTCCCCTGTAAAGTGGCGCATGTTTCCCGTGTTTAGAACAGTCTGACAGCAAAATGACATTTCTAAAGAAAAAAAAGTCATTTAAAACTACTCGCGGATATAATGAATTGTCGGTCCGGTAATACACATAAGAGTTCATTGATAAAAATGGCATGGGATTCCCCCACAAGGGGAGCCCCGAACCAAAATGTAAAAAAAAATGCATGGGGGTCCCCCCAAATTCCATACCAGGCCCTTCAGGTCGAATAACTCTTTTGGTCCTCTGTGCTTTTGGTGTTACAGGTAAGTTAGTATATTCCTCAACTCCATCTTTTTCTTGTGACTCAGAATCCGAATCAGCACTTAGATCTCCTAAAGTTATTTCTGGCAGAATAACTTTAGACTTATCTGGATCTTCTCTTAATCTACTTTTGGGTATGAATTCAATAGCCTCCGGTCTAAGAATTTCATCATCCTCTCCCCCTGTTCGGAGTGAAAAGTCCATTTCAGATTCTGATACCTCAGATGGCCACAGCCAGCGTATCTCCATCTTCTCTTCTTCTTCTCCAGTAGCAGAAGGTTCAGGCCTAAGTCTGGTCACTGGTCTGTGTACAACAGTGGAGGTGGATGGCAGCTCCTCCTGTGCAGCAGTCCTGACTGCTTCCGTGAGAGGCAGAAGATGGTTATGGTGCCAAGTCTTTATTGGCCCAGGGCTTCCTTCTGGCCAAATTTCATATACAGGAAGTTCTGGAAGTTTCTTGCACACAATATATGGCTGTGATTTCCAGCGATCAGCCAGTTTGTGTTTACCTGGGATTCCCAAATTCCTTAACAGGACTCGGTCACCGGGTTGTATATCTTGAACCCGTACTTTGAGATCAAAGTTCTTTTTGTTTCTGTACCCTCTGCGATCTGATGTGACTTGAGCCTTATCATAAGCAGTTTTCAGACTCTTCCTCAACCTATCCACATACCCTCTGTGAGAAGTCGCTGAGGTATGATCCAGGCTGGTTTCAAAAGCCAAGTCCACCGGTAGTCTGGCTTCTCTTCCAAACATTAACCGGTAGGGAGAATATCCTGTTGCATCACACTTTGTACTATTATATGCATGTACTAATGCAGTAATGTGCCTGATCCAATATGGTTTTTGCTCAGATGTCAGAGTCCCCGTCATATTTAACAGAGTCCGGTTAAATCCCTCCGGCTAAGGATCACCTTGTGGATGGTATGGAGTGGTTCTAGATTTCCGAATACCTAAAAGATCCAACAGCTTTTGAATCAGAGTACCTTCAAAGTCTCTCTCTTGATCAGAATGAATTTGTTGTGGTAGACAATAATGGACAAAGAACTTCTCTACCAAAACTTTCGCCACTGTAGAGACCTGTTGGTCTTTAGTAGGGAATGCTTGAGCATAACGAGTAAAGTGATCAGTTACTATTAGAATGTTTCCCTTTCCACTTAAGTCAGATTCCACACACAGAAAATCTATACAGACCAGCTTCATCGGTCCTTGGCTCTCCAAATGGCCCATTGGGGCAGCTTTCTGAGGCAAGGTCTTCCTCTGTATACATCGGAGACATGAGTGACAATAGCCCTCTACTTCGGTCCTCATATAGGGCTAGTAGCACCTGTCCTTCACCAGCTGGAAAGTCCTTTCTGCTCCCAAATGGCTGTAGTGATCATGTAGAGTGATCAGTACCTTCTCTCGGTGCTTCTCCGGTAAGAACAGTTGCCACTTTTCTTCACCATCATCAGAGGGGCCCCTTCAGTAGACCACCCCTTGTTTGAGCTGTAGCCGATCCCACTCTTTGTGTAAGATGCAAGCTTCCTTTTCAGTGCTTTTGAGAAATAAGTCAGGGTGTTTGCTCTTCAAAGCCTTCAGCGCCAGGCTACAAAGTGGGTCTTGTTGTTGGTCCAACCTAAGATACCTCCTGGACAGCTTTGGTAAACCTTCCTCTGCAATTTGAGTGACATTACAGTAACACTTAGGCACTCCGGCAGCAGACACTCCAACTTCTTCTGCTCTAGCCCCACCGTTATTTTGCTGTTGTGCTCCATCACAAAGGGCTCTCACTCCTTCTGGAACCACTTTGCTCCTGTTAGACTCTGTAGGGCAGGGGTCTCAAACTGGTGGCCCTCCAGCTGTTGCAGAACTACAATTCCCATGAGGCATTGCAAGGCTGATGGTTACAAGCCTGACTCCCATAGGCAGAGGCATGATGGGACTTGTAGTTCCGCAACAGCTGGAGGGCCGCCAGTTTGAGACCCCTGCTGTAGGGCATCCTCTATCCGAGGTGTGGTGTACTGATCCGGGATGGTCCTCCGATTTAATGTCCGCTAGTCAATGCATAGTCGCAAAGAGCCATTCTTTTTCCTTACAACTACTATTGGAGAGGCATATGGACTCCGGGACTCATCTTTTTTAGCTCAGCCAGCTGTTCCCGTAAATCTTCCAGATCTCCCAACGGGATCCGTCTTACCCTCTCACGGAAGGGTTTACCTTCTTCTACTCTGATTTTGTGTTTGGCACTCTTTGCAAGCCCCACATCAAACGCACTTTTTGAGAAAGCAGTCCTCCATCTCAGGAGCTGATTCTTCGCTCTCTCCATCCAGGCAGGCGTACTAGGTGTGTTCTTTGGGTAGAACTCTTCCAGAGGAATCTCCCCCTCCTGTACTCCCATGATGCCACACGGTGAGACTGGGGTTGCTTGGCTGACTTGCCCCAGCAGCATTCTGGCAGGTACCTTTACAGGTAAGGCGGTTGTGTTGCGAATGCTGACTGAGATATGTCATTTACTTCTCTTCAGCGCCTTGGTTGACAACATTTCAGGGATAACTTCCAGGCCCTTGTCTGCTTTCTGCTTGCCCATCTCAAGAACGATAAAAGGACCTGGCTGTCTCCAACTCAGCTTAACAGAGGCCTTTAAGCAGACTACTTCACCTGGCTGCACCAGCTTTTCTCTCTTGTGCAGGCACCAGAACTTTCCTACTCCTTCTGGTGGGGCCTTTTATTCCTGCACAAGATCCTGGTACACCTGTGTTAGCATGGGGTGCATTCTCTTGGCTGGAGTGTCCTTCTCCTGTACAAGTGGAGTTAGAAGTCCTCTTACCAAGTCAGGGGTTGTCCCAAAAATAAGGGAACTTCTGTCAGCCCCTGGAGGGCGAGGACACACCACTGCCAAGGTGTCAAAGGTTTAAGCCTTCCCTGCCACAATTGGATCAAAGGTAAGCTTGATGGGTATGTATCCATCATAGGGGAATTTCCGTGTCCCTAAACCCCATATCTCCAGCTCTTCAAGCTTCTTCAAGGGGAGATGTTTGAGATATTTCTCATAAAAGTCTTTGTATAACAGAGTTACTTGAGATCCAGTGTCTAACAGTGCTTTCATGTATATGCCTTCTATTTGAATTGGGACAATCGAGGAAGGTTCCACTAACTTGGGAGGAAATCCATTTGTTTTAGTACGTTTTCCCTGTTGAGTGGCTTGTACTTTCATGCCTTACTTACGTGAAGTCTTTTTCCTCTGCTTCGACTTAGCTGTGGCCGACTTAGCCTGATGAGTACAATTGAGTTTGGAGTTGACTGCTGTGACAGGGCGCCCAGTTGCCTCCTTCACTGGGGCCCTAGGAAGTTTTCAGCCGGCTTTTGTGGTTCTGCTTCAGGTTCTGTTGGACTTGGACATACTCGACGGTAGTGTCCTGGTCCTCCACATTTAAAGCAGATCTTCTTCTTCATTGGTTTCACAGTCTGATTAATGTTAGTACTCGTCGGAGTCTTAAGGGTCAAAACTTCATTCTCACGTGGCATAACCAGTTTAGCAGTCAGTAGGGTCATCATCTCTAACATTTCCTTCTGCATTTGGAGCAGTTTCTCCAGATCAGACTCACATGTTGATAGATGTTGAGTAGATGAAGGCCAACATGTCTGATCTGCGCTCACCATCAAGACACTGGGTTCCTTAATGACTTGTGACACATCTAACTGCTGTCCTTTTGTCCTGGTTATACTGGGAGGTTGACTCTTTCTTTGTTTCTTGTCTCTTTCTACCTCCGTTTTTGCTGCCTCATTTATCTCCTCAATAAGTACCACATCTGGTGTAGATAGATCTTCTAGGTGCTGCCTCAACTGAAGCTTGATATAGTCGCTCCTCAGACTTGTAGTCACGGACCTCAGGAACTTCTTCTGGACCAGTTCAACACCAAAGTGTTCCTCCGAGCCTTCTCCTATTGAGACAGACAACAGACGGTCCTTCAGCTCAATGGCTCTTAACACAAAGTTCTGAGGAGTCTCCTGACTACTCTGTGTTATATTTATCAGTTGATGAAACAGTTCAGCAGCATCTTCCTCTTTATAATAACTCTTCAGAATTCTCCTGAGTTGAGTTAAAGTCAATCCATTTTTTATCTCCAGCATTCCCTTAATGCTTATGCCTGGACTAATGGCGTTGATCACAGCCTCTACAATCTCAGACTCCAAGTATCCTCTCTGTAAGCCCAGTTCAATTTGGTGCAAGAGTCTTGTATACGAGAGCTTATCCTTCTGACCCCTCTCTCCCATCTGACCATAAATTTTGAAGTCTTTCCTGATAGTCACCTCTGGCAGGCAGTTTTGTGGGCGCCACTTCATTACTGACACCGATCTAGGTATCACTTGACTTTCGCCCACGTCTCTACATGTGACAGTTAGTCCCCTAATGTGTTCTGCAATCATGTTGGAAGTCTCCTGAAACCTCTCCTGTATTTTGTTGTATTGCTGTTTTAGCTCGGTTAACTGTTGCTCTGACTTTGAATTCCTCTCAGGAACTCCAACTGTTTTAATAACTGCCCTTTTCTTCATGGGAGGGGACCCTCTACCACTTTCCCTTGGGGTAGACTGGAGATTGAACTCTTGCTGAGTGAGCTCTGTCTCCCCCTGCTTGGCAGGATGTGTCAAGCAGAGTTCAGTTCTATCAGACAGTCTCACACTGGTGCCTTGAAAATTATCAGGGACCCCCTTTCTACATTCCAGTAAGGCATAAGTGTGGGAGGTCCCATGGTCTGGCCTCACAGCTATCACCCAGGCCTTCCTCTCTGGGGATAGTACCTGTACCACTTCTTTCACCTGTTTCTCCTCCCATCCTTCCCCAAGGAGTTCAATTGCCACGCTCACTTCTGAGCATGCGCCTTCAGCTTCGCACCACTGTACCACAGTAACGGGGTCCATTCTGAGGTCAAGAGGGTGGGTTTGTCTGCAAAGTAACAGGATCCCGGACGAGCCCCTACGCGTAGCACTGACCCCCGAAGGAGCTGCTGATTTGTTTGGGCCTGTACTCTGCTTTATTTCCCCTTTGAATTCTCTCCCCCTGACACAGCTGTGGTGTGATAGTGTGCAGTCAAGACAAAACCTTAAAAGCAAGTTCACAGTACACAATGTAATATACCTGTTTGTCTTTACCTTGGCCTCCACTTGCTTGATGATGCAAAGGAAAACAACACTCACACAGTTGTACTTAAATAAGAACTTTATTTACTGTAATTACTTTGAGGTAAGACACTACAATGGTTGTACTGTCAGACCAACATAGCCTGACAGTCAACTGACTTTACTTACAAAGATATTATACAGATGTAAAGTGTTTGAAATAACTTGTTGGTAATGTGCTAAAGAACATAAGATAAATGACAGAGTTAATTGATCTCACTATGAGCACTATCCTATCCTATGTGCGCTTTCTAACTATAACTAAATCAGAAACTAATTTAGTAAAGTATAGTACAATATTTAGGGAGCTCCCATTATTTAGTATCACAGTAACCTCAATATGATAAAGAAACACAAAGCCTTGTGTTTTATTAAACAGTCTTTCTTTTCTTCTTTCTTCTGCTAGCAAAGAATAAAGTGAATTTGTAATCTTGTAATCCAAGGGTTAATGACTCCTGATCAAGTTGAATATAGAATCAAAGTTCTGGTGCAGCAGCACTGCAACTATCTCTGATGCCAGTGACACAGTACTAAATCCTCAAGGAGGTACAGGCCCGAAGCCTAATCTTAGCTCAGTCTAATCCTTTTGACTTCTCTTGTAGGACTATGGGTCTGAGCAACTCTGTATTGTACAGATAAATGTGTAAAAGTGCATCAAAGAAGCTTTTGGGCAACAGCCCTCTCACCCAACCAGGACAATGTTGTCAGAAGGTTCCGCTCTGATGTACAAGGTTCTGTCTCCGGCCAGCCGGCACTGCTGCGCTGCTCCGCTCCACACAACGAGACACTCCGGAACTCCCAGATGGCTCAGACGGGCTCCTCTGGCTCCTTCCCAGTCTTGCTCCGTCATCAGCCCGACTCACTGGTGTATCGCAGTATTGCTGCTCGGATTGCTCTTCCATGGAGGTAGGCCGCGCTGCGCTGGAGACCACACACCGATCTTCCCAGGCTGGTTATGCGTTTCCAAGAGACCTAAGACGGCCACGCCCAGCTCTTTTACAATCTTAACACAATGCAGTTCAGTTCTCCTGATGTTCATGGGAGTTAATGGGCATTGTGGGTAGGTCAAGTTAATGTCCAATGTAAACAAACAAAACACTTCCATGTCAACTTCTGAACAATAAAAATAATAGAAACGCAGTCCTTTTGAATTTTGGCCACTAGATGGCGCCAGGCGCTAAAATATACCATACATTAAGTTATATGACAAAAATGTGACCGCTACACTTTATTAATGTCTTCTTCTTTCTCCGCTTCTTCCATCTTCTTCTGGTCTTCCTTCGGTTTTCTTTGTTTTCCTCCTTTTTGTTCTTCCCTTGCTTCTTCCTCTATCTTTCTCTGCTTCTTTCTCCGGTCTTCTCGTCCGGCATCTTCCTCCGGCTTTTTCTTCTCCGCTTCATCCTCTGATACACTTCAATGGGAGTCTCCCGCTGTGTGACGCTTCTGTTCAGGTGACAGCTCTTATATAATGGACTCCCATTGAGGCAGATCGGAGGACGAAGCGGAGAAGAAGAAGCCGGAGGAAGATGCAGGACGAGAAGACCGGAGGAAGAAGCAGAAGAAGATGGAAGAAGAAGCGGGGAAAGAAGAAGACATTAATAAAGGAATGGTCAAAAACTATCTATTGTTTTTTTTTTTGTTTCAAAATTTTTTTTTTTATTTTCAAAAGAGAAGGGAAAGGGGACGTAGGGAAAACATTACATGTCATTGCAAAAAAAAGAATTTTTTGAGACAGTGAAGTACAGATGATGACCAACATGGTCGCATTATGTACAGCTTAATGAGGCTTTGGTATACAGAACAGTGTAGTATAAAATAAACAGAAACAGTCATGTACTATTAACAAGGTGAGCATAGGAGAGCTATAAATCAGATTTAGATTGATTTGTATGCACTATCGGGAGGGAGAGGCCCGCCACCCCAATTGGGTACTCACTGTGGCGGAGCTCCTCCACCCCCGACATCCTACATTTTTTGTCTCCAAATGTTTATTGGAGATTTCAGTGTAACAAGAATGTTTCAATGCAGTAATGAAATGTCATGAGGATAGCACGTTTTGTATGTATATATTATAAGTACAGTACAACATGAGATAGATCGTAGTCAGAACATTGTGGTATTGAAATGAATAGCCAAACCAGAGAACGGATCAAGTAAGAATGTCATTAAACGTTGTAAGACAATATCTTTGTTAGGTATTGTATGATTATGGTGCGAAGTCTTACTTGTAAACATATATCTAGTCCTCTCCTAGCACTCAGCCTTGCAGTTATCCAATTGGGTATCTGATAGGAGTGCAACATGGGAGGTTTGGGGGCTAATGTGAGAGAAGGGGGGCCAGACGTGGAGGAAAATGGGGTCAGGGGAGAGGGGGGGGTAGGAGGAGGAGATAGGGTGTGCAAGTGGGGGGGGAGGGGTGAAATAGGTAGGCTGGGAAATCTCTGACTCCTCCAGGTGAGGGAGAGGATGAGTAAGAGCATCCACAATGTATGTATTGGAGGACAAAGTGGGGGTGGAACCCCAACAAGGTGTGGGCAGAGGATGAATATATCGAGAGTGTGTGTAGGTATAGTCTGGGTGGTCATGTTAAAAGACCTATTTACTGTATGCAGGGGAGTCCAGAATGGATTTATATTCCGGCAGGGTCTTAAAGTGGGTCCAGCACGCCCACTTATGGTTGAATTTCGTTGGGGTGTCTTGAGCGATATGGATAAGTTTTTCCATTTCTTCTATCTTGTTAATTCTGGCAAACCATTCAGCTAGGGTGGGTATTTTATGCGATTTCCAGTGTATGGGTATGCATTGTTTTGCTGCATTTATCAAATACATCATAAGTGATTTATGGTATGTGCCATGTGAATGGGAGGAGAGGTGGAGGAGGAATTGAGCTGGGGCGAACTCTATGTTGTAGGTGGTGATCTGTTCGATCATCTTGTGAACCTCTAACCAGAAGGTTTGGAGGGGGGTGCAGGACCACCACATATGGAGTAGAGTACCTTTAGCTTGATGGCACCTCCAGCATGTTTCGGGAGTGTTGGAATTAAATTTGTGCAATAATGCTGGGGTATGGTACCACCGTGATAGAATTTTAAATCCATTCTCTTGGGTGGAAACATTTATTGAGCCTTTATGTATGTGCGAGAATATTCGCTCCCAGCTCTCTTCCGGTATTTGTATCGATAGGTCTTTCTCCCATTTTTTGCAAAACGGACTGTCATTAGCTTTGAGATTGGCAAAAAGCATATTATGTATCTGGGAAATGAGGTGCGTTTGTGGTGATGATTTGGTACATAGAGATTCAAAGGGTGTGAGTTGTCTGGAACATTGACCTGCCTTATCGAGTGTTTGGAGGTAATATGTTATCATTAGGTATGTCCACTGTGGGATAAGTGCTTTTTCGGAGCGTGATGCTAGTTGTATTGCAGGGATAATTTTGCCCTGTTGAAGGAAGTGGGAGGCACTAGTTTGTCCTTGAGGTAGGTGGTCATCTAGGAACTGATGGTGCATTCCCGGGGGGAAGTCTGGGTTTAGTTTTATTGGTGTCAGTGGGCTGGGAGTAGAGGAGAGTGGAACCTTTTTGCAAATCGAGTGGAAGTAGCGCAGGGTGGGGCCTATCGTCGGGTGGTTGTGGATCGCTTGTGGGATATGGTGAGGAGAGATCCACGGGAGTGATTTACATTCTAATTTCGTGAAGGAGGCTTCAAGGGAAACCCAGTCTTTTTGTTGAGTGTGGACATTCCAGTCTACTATCCTGGTGAGATGAGTGGCTATGTGGTAGTTGGAGATGTCAGGGAGACCTATTCCACCTAGATTTTTCGGGCGGGAGAGCAAGCGGTGGCTTATTCTGTGATTGTGTTTACCCCATAAGAACTTGGAGCTGATCTGCCTGTATGACTTAAAAAATAGGGGGGGAATTTGTATCGGTATCGCCTGTAATAAATATAAAATCCTGGGAAGAGCGTTCATTTTCAGTATGGCCGCTCTGCCAAACCACGAAAATGTCGATCTATTCCAGGTGTCAAAGTCCGAGGTTAATTTGTTTAAGAGGGGGAGAAAGTTTTTCCTGTATAAGTCAGCGAGTGATGGTGTGATTTGAATCCCTAAATACGTTAGCGCGTCTTGTTTCCATTGGAATGGGAAGTTGTGTTTGCATTGGTCCACTGTATGTTGGGTTAGGGATATGTTGAGGGCGAAAGATTTGGAAAAGTTGATCTTAAGATTAGATAGGGACTGAAATAATTTAAATTCCGATAATAATATTGGTAATGTTGTTAAAGGTTGTGAGAGGAATAGAAGAATATCGTCTGCGTAAGCAGCATACTTATATTCTTTTATTGGTGAAAGAATTCCTTTTATGTCCGGGTTAAGTGTAAGTTTCCTTAGAAAGGGTTCTAGGGTTAGTACGAAGAGGAGGGGTGATAGGGGGCACCCCTGCCTCGTTCCGTTATGGATCTGGAAGGCGTCCGACAGAGTACCATTGATCCTTACTTTCGCTGTTGGAGAACTATATAGTGACATGATAAGGCCAATCAGCTGAGGACCTAGTCCTATGGCTTGCAAAACCGCTAGCATGTAATCCCAGGATACTCTGTCGAACGCCTTCTCCGCGTCCAATGACAAGAAAAATCCTTTTTGTTTAGTGCATGTGATCAGATGATGAAGATTAATTGCTTTGCAGGTGTTATCCCTGGCTTTTCTGCCCGAGATAAAGCCGACTTGATCTTGGGATATAATGGAGGGTAGAAGTGTTAACAGTCTATTGGCTAAGATTTTGGAGAAGATTTTGATGTCTAAATTTAATAAGGAAATCGGCCTAAAATTTTTAGTGTGGGAGGGATCCTTGCCATCTTTTGGGATCACTACTATATGGGCTTCTAGCATCCCTTTAGTAAGGGGGTTAGTGGGGGAGAGAGAGTTAAAGGTCCGTAGGAATGGGGCTTGGAGAATGTCTGAAAATGTTTTGTAGTAGGCGGCCGGAAGGCCATCAGGGCCCGGGCTTTTACCGGGTTTAAGTTGTTTGATGGCCTGGGACCATTCTATAGAGGTAATTGGTAGATCAAGGGATGCTGATATCTCTGGGGATAGTTTCTCAGGGGCAAATTCATCCAGGAATGTTTTGATGTTTCGGGATTTTATTGCAGTAGGAGTAGGTGTTGGTTCAGATGTCCGTAGGTCATAAAGGGAGGAATAGTAATTCGCGAATTCCCTTGCTATCTCTTCATTTTGTGTGAGGGATTGTCCTGAAGAGGACTGTAATTTGTGTATGGTGTTGTCCGATTTTTGTTTGCGTAGAGCTCTGGCTAATGCCGCGTACACACGGTCGTACTTTTCGTCTACAAAAGTCCAACGGACGCTGACGGACTAAAGCTGGCTGGTAATCCGATCGTGTGTGGGCTTCTCCGGACTTTCAACGTACTTTTTTAGCCTCAAATCCGACGTACTTTAGATTTGAAACATGCTTTAAAACTTTCCGACGGACTCGAGTCTGGTCGAAAAATCCGCTCGTCTGTATGCTAGTCTGACGGACAAAAACCCACGCTAGGGCAGCTATTGGCTACTGGCTATGAACTTCCTTATTTTAGTCCGGTGTACGTCATCACGTAAGAATTCGACGGACTTTTGTGTGATCGTGTGTAGGCAAGTCTGTTCGTTAGAAAGTCCGCCGCAAGTCCGTCGAAAGTCTGCCGGAAGTCTGTCGGAAGTCTGTCGGACAGGCTGTCTGACTTTTGTAGACGAAAAGTACGACCGTGTGTACGCGGCATTACAGTCTGCCGCATTTGTTACCGAACTCATAAAATAGTTTGTGTGAGAGGATGAACTTTCTTTTAAGGTTAGAGAAAATTTCGTCTTTGATAAGAGTACGGATCTCTATTAGTTCTGCTTGGGTGTCTTGTGCTAGTGTTCGTTTATGGGCTGCTTCTAGCTTTTTGAGTCTCTGGAAAAGGTTGTGAAGGGTGGCTTTTTTGGCTTTTCTGATGGAAGATGTGATAGAAATTAGTTTCCCTCTTATTACGCATTTGTGCGCTTCCCATTGCGTCAGGGAGGATGTGTCTGGGGTATCGTTCTCTATGAAGTAATCTTTCAGACATGAGCGAATTTCCGCTACCTGTATTTCGTCTGTCAGGATTGTGTGATCTAGTTTCCATAAGTAGGGACGATGGGGAGCATCTGAGAGATTGAGTGACATCGAGATGGGATGGTGGTCGGAGAATGACATCGGGTCTATGGTCGCTTTGGAGAGGGCGGGAAGGTCTGGTTGTGATAGGAATAAGTAGTCGATACGTGAATATTTATTATGTGGGGCAGAGAAGAATGTGTAGTCCTTGTCTGATGGATGTAGAGTTCTCCATGAGTCGTGTAGAGCTAGGTCTTGTAAACATTTTTTGATTTGTTTTAGGGCCCTGTATGGAAGATGCGATTTGCCTGTTGAGGAGTCTACAATGGGGTCAAGGGGGATATTAAAATCCCCCCCTAGAATCAGGAGGCCTTCCTGAAAGGATGATAATTCACTCGTTATTGTGCGAAAGAATGGGACCTGAGAAGTGTTGGGGCTATAGATGTTTGCCAGTGTGATTGGTCTATTGTTGAATGTGCCTTTGATGAAGATGAATCTACCTTGTGGGTCTGTTAAAGTATCTGAGATTTGCAGGTGTGTATTTTTGGAAAGAAGGATTGAAACTCCTTTTGTCTTTGACGAAGGTGAAGTGGCATGGTAACAGTGGGGGAAGAAGTGGTTTGCCAGATTAGGGATATTAGTGTTAGAAAAGTGAGTCTCCTGTACAAATATTACATCTACCTTAGAGCTACGCATTTGAGCAAGAAGCTGTGAGCGCTTCTCAGGAATATTTAGGCCCTTTGCGTTGATGGATATGACTTTCAATGGATGGGAGGATGGTTGCTGCTGATGAGGTGCCATTGTCTGACTTAAGAAGCTTGGAGGCCTGGAGTTGTGAGGTTGTGTGGGAGGAGTCAGAGATTAGGTTGTGGGTGTGTTTAGGTTTAGAGCAGGGGGATTGTAGTGTGGTGAAAAAGTTAGGGGTGTGGGTAAGGGAGTGGTGGGAGGGTATGTGGAGGAGAGGTTACAGGGGAAGTGGACAGAGGAACCGGTTGAGTGGGTCGGCCGGCGTGCCCACTAGTAAGACGAGGGGACCGGTATGAGTCAGCTAGAACCCCTGGGTTCAGCTGTGTGCGGGAGTGGAAGGTGGCGCTCAGAGAAAGGAGGTCGTCCTGAGTCCCAATGAGGTCATGACGGGCGAAATGAATGTTCGCTTAGTGTGCGGGTTGGGGTTACACGGTGGGTGTCGAAGGGATTCCACCGTGGGCCCGTATGGTAAACTAGAAGATTTCTGTCTATGGAATGTTGGGGGAGAGAATGCATCCCTCTCATAAGAGCTCTATGAGTTATGATAGTATGTATGTAACACGGGGGATTTAGGAGTGTTTTGGATTTAAGAGATGTAGTCCATATGGTGGACAGGTACATTATCGAGTAAAAATTGTTTACTAATGGAGAGGTGGCGTTGATTTACTGCCTACTATGCCAAAAGCACTGTCATCGGTTGAACTTGTGTTGAGTAAAACTGTATAGGCCTCGGGTAATAGGAAGGTGGACAGTACCTATAGGCCTGGTAACTTTCAGAGTAACTGGCGGATTTACACCCGTATAAACTTATCTAACAAAACGAGATAGAAGGTTAATAGAAACAAGCATACCTTTACAGAAGGTGGATCAACAATAGGATCTCTCTGGTATCGAGAGGGGCGCGCTCTGTCACAAGCTCCGAGTGAGAATATTGAGAATTTGGGAGTTACCCCCTGTTGGTGTTTGAATGAACAGAGTAATAACTTCCGTGGGGGAGGGTTAAATCTAAATAAGAATGGTCAGCATGGATGGGTATATAGTTTTTGGTGTATATCACTTACCAGAGCCCGCCCCTGTCGATCTGCAGCCACAGTTGCCTAAGGTTTAAGCAAATTAAGGTTATAAACCGCAATGGAGAGCAGAAGAAAAATTGGGGAGGGGCGGGGTAGCATGACAATAGCTCTGACCGAGCATCAGCCACTAGTACCAATATGCATGTATGAACAATCCCCTGGTCTTTGTTATGCAAGGAGTATTCATACATACAAGTAAGTTATGGGGTGATGCTCTGAGCTGCTTATCTTAAAAGTGAGAGATTGTGAGAGGAGGCCCTGGGTTGCAGGACCTAAAAAAAAAAAAAAATGAAGTGAGGGGATTAAAGGTGTAGGGGGAAAAGGGAGAGAATAGAAAGACAGTTATATTTACTGCGGGTGTCCATCATTTTGTGACAGAACAGCGTCTTTTGTTCTTCTGTTCGGGTGTCTTCTGAGATCCAGACATTACCAGATCGTTAGGTGATCCTGGCTCTGCGATGTGCAGGGGAGGCTGTGGGGCTGCCGTTCCTTGGCAGGTCAGGGTCTCGTTGTGGGGAGAAGTTTGGCCTTTGATGGTGTCGGCGGCGTCCAAGGTGGAAGTTTCCTGCTTCTGCTATGCCGTCCATAGAGGTGGCTCTGCGTAGTTGGGGGAGGCGAAAGTCACTGTACCAGTCCGGCAGGGCAACCATGGGGATATCTAGTGTGGAGCAGAAGTGTTTCAGGTCCTCAGGGACTCTGAGAAGGGCCGTACGCCCCTGATGTGAGGCGGAGAGACCAAAGGGGAATTTCCATCGGTATACGATAGACTTGGTGCGCAAGTTGGTCGAGTAGGGGCCTCAATTCACGTCTCCTCTGTAGGGTAATGTTGGAGAGATCCTGATAAATTTTGACGGTTGAGCCTTGGTAAGTTATCTGATTGCGATTCCTGGAGGCCCTTAAAATGTCTTCTTTCAGTGAGAAATCTATGAGGCAACAAACAATGTCTCTGGGGGGGTCTGTATCTCTCCCTCTTGGGCGTAGCGCCCTATGTATGCGTTCAAAACCCACCAGGGCATCACGGGGCCTGTCCAGGAGCTCATTCACGATGGTAGTGACTGCTTGGGATAACTGTTGTGGATCTATCGATTCCGGTATTCCTCTAAATCGAAGATTGCGGCGTCTCCCGCGATTGTCGAGATCCTCCATGTGACGATTTATGTCCCTTAAGTGTATGGCATGGGACTCTGTGATCTGCTGGACATGGCACAGGGAAGCTTCATGTCGAGTTTGGGTGGTTTCCACTTCTTCTACTCTGAGGGAGATTGCCTGCATGTCAGAACGCATGTCTGAGATGGCCGCCATTAAGGTGTTTTTTATGTCTGCGGCGACAGAGTGGAGATCATCCAGGTTTACTGCGGGAGGGTGTCTCTGTTCTGCACCCGTGCCCGCTCTGCTCTGGGTGCTTGAGCCTGGGGTGCTGGCGCTCTGGGGCTGCGCTTTACTCGAGGCCGCCGGTTGTGCGGCCTGCATGGCGGTTCTAGGCCGGGAGCGGAAGAACTCGGGAATTTGCTCTCCCCGCAGGGGGTTTTGGTTCCGAGGGGATCTGGATCGGGATGCTGAGGTGCTGCGGGCTTTTCTTACCATAGCAGATGGTCGTTTGAGAGCGAAACGCTAGTGTAGCGGGACCTCATGGACGGGAGCTTCAGCACAGCACGTCCATCTTAGAGCGGCTCCAAACCACGCCCCATCTATTGTTTTTTTTAACATTTTTGACACTTTATTTGTGAAATGGTAGGGGTACATTTGTACCCCATTACCAATTTACCCAAGGGGCTCCAGGATCTGGGGGTCCTCTTCTTAAAGGGGGATTTCAGATTCCGATAAGCCCCCGCCCGCAGACCCCCACAACCACCGGGCAAGAGTTGTGGGGATGAGGCCCTTCTCCCCATCAACATGGGGACAGGGTGCTTTGGCTACCCCAAAGCACCCTCCCAATGTTGAGGGCATTTGGCCTGGTACGGTTCAGGAGGGGGGACGCTCTCTCGTCCCCCCTCTTTTCCTGCAGCCTGCAGGCTGCGTGCTCGGATAAGGGTCTGGTATGGATTTTTGGGGGGACCCCACGCCATTTTTTTTATTTTGGCGTGGGGTTCCCCTCAATATCCATACCAAACTCGAAGGGCCTGGTATGGAATTTGGGGGGACCCCCACGCATTTTTTTAAATCTTGGTTTGGGGTTCCCCTGTGGGGGAATCCCATGCCATTTTTAACAATGAACTTTCATGTGTATTGCCTGACTGACAATTCCTCAGGGCCACAACACTTTCATTATCCAGAAATTCCTGACTAGGCGACATTGTGGCTGGCTGAAAAATTCCTGGAGTCCCTGGATTTAGTGCTGGTGATTCTACCTCCACTCTGACATCCCCCAGGACCTCAAAGGGGTTACTTGTTTCAATTCCAGCTGCCTCTACTTTCAATTTCTTAGCCTTTCACTTCTTAGGGCTTTCCAAAGCTTCCACCTTGGTCTTGGCACCCAGTGTCTCAATCTTTTCCACCTCCTCTTCTTGGGCTTCCTGCATCTCTGGCTCCCACTGTAAGGCTGCTGCCAACTCCTCCATAGCCTCCTCCACTGGCCTCTGCACCTCTGCTCCACTCGCCGCTGTTAATGGCTGCACACTGGTGGGTGGCACTCCTACTCTCTCCCCCACTCTCTCCTCCACACCCTGATGTCCACTTTCTTCCTCTTCCACCTCCACCTCCACCTCCCCCTCTTCTCCCTGTCTTTCAAGAGAGTCAGACAGCAGTCAGACAGCAGCAGTGTGCCTGACAGCTTCAGCATAAGAGACATAGGCCCTTCTTACTTTTGGACAAGTCTTCACTGTGTGATCACGATGTCCACATATATCACAGGCCCACTTAACCAAGCAAGCCCCAGCCTCATGTCCTTCCTCCCCACAGTTCCGGCAGTGCATCTCCACATTACATTCATCTCTGGTATGCGCAGCTTTTGACATCTCTTGCAGTATGTTGGTTGACCAGGATAGTAGAGAAACCCTCTATTTCCTGCTATTGAAAAATTAGCTGGTGGATGCGGCACTCCACCAATCCCTTCAGAATCCACCTTCAATTTGACAAAAAACTTCAATTTGCCATTAACCACTTAAGCCCCGGACCATTTGGCTGGCAAAAGACCAGAGCACTTTTTGCGATTCGGCACTGCATCGCTTTAACTGACAATTGCGCGGTTGTGCGACGTGGCTCCCAAACAAAATTGATGTCCTTTTTTCCCCACAAATAGAGCTTTCTTTTGGTGGTATTTGATCACCTCTGCGGTTTTTATTTTTTGCGCTATAAACAAAAAAATAGTGACAATTTTGAAAAAAACACATTATTTTTTACTTTTTGCTATAATAAAGCGCGAGGGTGAGTCGGTTTATGATTGGGCATATAATTGTGCCACATCCAATGTTTACAAGATATGAAACAAGATCCCCTGATGGCGGACTTTTAAGGCACAAAACGGTAAAAAGGTATATTCTAATATGAAAAGTATTTATTGAAATATGAAAAATACACATTTATTAAAAAAACATGTTTAGAGTAAACATTCCAGTGTTGTCATACAAATCAGAATATATATATATAACAAACTAATGTTTCCTGTACCCAACGCGTTTCGGAGTGAAAATGTAATCCTCCTTCTTCAGGGGTATAGTTTAAACAAGAAACTCAGTGTTCTACATTAAAATAGAGAAATAGCATAAATATACAAATATATAACATATTGTACATCCAAATATAATGTGTCAGGCAGGATTCATGGAGGGATAATAAAAAGGAAAAAGAGGTCTCTGACAGGGAGTAGTACTAAGCAGAGGGTGTGCCACATCCCAAAAATCCAAAAAGACCAAAACATTACCCTAGAGCGGTACTTTTGAGGCACTACCATCAATGATGCAATGTAAGTAAAAAATATATAATTTTATTACAAAATTCAAAAGTACAACAAAAAATATATACAAAAATACAAATCAAACACAAACAATATATACAATGGGATACATCAAAAAGCAAGGACATGTAATTTGGACACAACTGCATCGCATTGAGAGGAAAACCAAAAGTGGAAATGTAATAAGTCTCATTGAACCGACGCGTTTCGGGGAATCCTTCATCAGGGTTCATTAAGTGAGAGTTACCATCTAAGAAATTACAAAATTAAAAAGAAACATTAACATCACACACAAAAAACAGATAACATTCCCCCCACATCCAGTGAAGGTATGTGTGAGAGTAGGACACAGCTGATCTAGCTGGAGAAGAGGTAGGGAGAGAGGACGGGGCCCGATCTGCGCATGTTCGCTGGAGGAGCAAGATGGAGGCCGGGACACCGAGAGAATAGCGTCCCAGGCCCCACAAATAGCCGCCGCAGGCAGAGAATACCTGGGTGGCTTTGCATGCCAGGCGGCCCCCCAGCACACCCACCCACCAGAGGGAGAAGAGGGAGGGGGGAAGGAGGTGAACATGACAGCAGAGAGCGATGGTAAAAATAAAATTACAAGTGGGCATCAAGCAAAAAGGACAAAAGGCATATTCAAACAATACATATATTGGTGCAAAAATAAGCCAAACAGCAAAACGAGAAGATCTTTTGACATAATTTAGACAATATGACAAATAGCAGAAAAAAAAAACTCTATTATACAAAGAAAAAAGAGGAGAGATAAATTATGAAAAATTGTATGAATTTATATAGGGATCAGAGTATAGAACCATAGGTGCATGCAAAAACCACAACCGAGGGGATGGAGGTATGAGAGCCATTAACCACTTCAGCCCCGGAAGGTTTTACCCCCTTCCTGACCAGAGCACTTTTTACAATTCGGCTCTGCGTCGCTTTAACTGCTAATTGCGCGGTCATGCAATGCTGTACCCAAACAAAATTTGTGTCCTTTTCTTCCCACAAATAGAGCTTTCTCTTGATGGTATTTGATCACCTCTGCCATTTTTATTTTTTGCGCTATAAACGGAAAAAGACCGAAAATTTTGAAAAAAAATGATATTTTCTACTTTAATTTATAAAAAAAATCCAATAAACTCAATTTTAGTCATATATTTAGGCCAAAATGTATTCGGCCACATGTCTTTGGTAAAAAAAATGTCAATAAGCGTATATTTATTGGTTTGCGCAAAAGTTATAGCGTCTACAAACTAGGGTACATTTTCTGGAATTTACACAGCTTTTATTTTATGACTGCCTATGTCATTTCATGAGGTGCTAAAATGGCAGGGCAGTACAAAACCCCCCCAAATGACCCCATTTTGGAAAGTAGACACCCCAAGGAAATTGCTGAGAGGCATGTTGAACCCATTGAATATTTATTTTTTTTGTCCCAAGTGATTGAATAATGACAAAAAAAAAAAAATTACAAAAAGTTGTCACTAAATGATATATTGCTCACACAGGCCATGGGCATATGTGGAATTGCACCCCAAAATACATTTAGCTGCTTCTCCTGAGTACAAGGATACCACATGTGTGAGACTTTTTGGGAGCCTAGCCGTGTACGGGGCCCCGAAAACCAAGCACCGCCTTCAGGATTTCAAAGGGCATAAATTTTTGATTTCACTCCTCACTACCTATCACAGTTTTGAAGGCCATAAAATGCCAAGATTGCACAAAACCCCCCCAAATGACCCCATTTTGGAAAGTAGACACCCCAAGCTATTTGCTGAGAGGCATGTTGAGTCCATGGAATATTTTATTTTTTGACACAAGTTGCGGGAAAGTGACAATTTTTTTTTTTTTGCACAAAGTTGTCACTAAATGATATATTGCTCACACAGGCTATGGGCATATGTGGAATTGCACCCCAAAATACATTTAGCTGCTTCTCCTGAGTACGGGGATACCACATGTGTGGGACTTTTTGGGAGCCTAGCCGCGTACGGGGCCCCGAAAACCAAGCACCGCCTTCAGGATTTCTAAGGGCATAAATTTTTGATTTCACTCCTTACTACCTATCACAGTTTTGAAGGCCATAAAATGCCAAGATGGCACAAACCCCCCCCAAATGACCCCATTTTGGAAAGTAGACACCCCAAGCTATTTGCTGGGAGGCATGTTGAGTCCATGGAATATTTTATATTTTGACACAAGTTGCGGGAAAGTGACAATTTTTTTTATTTTTTTTATTTTTTTGCACAAAGTTGTCACTAAATGATATATTGCTCAAACATGCCATGGGCATATGTGGAATTACACCCCAAAATACATTCTGCTGCTTCTCCTGAGTACGGGGATACCACATGTGTGGGACTTTTTGGGAGCCTAGCCGCGTTCGGGGCCCCGAAAACCAAGCACCGCCTTCAGGATTTCTAAGGGCATAAATTTTTGATTTCACTCCTTACTACCTATCACAGTTTTGAAGGCTATAAAATGCCAAGATGGCACAAAACCCCCCCAAATGACCCCATTTTGGAAAGTAGACACCCCAAGCTATTTGCTGAGAGGCATGTTGAGTCCATGGAATATTTTATTTTTTGACACAAGTTGCGGGAAAGTGACATTTTTTTTTTTTTGCACAAAGTTGTCACTAAATGATATATTGCTCACACAGGCCATGGGCATATGTGGAATTGCACCCCAAAATACATTCTGCTGATTCTCCTGAGTACGGGGATACCACATGTGTGGGACTTTTTGGGAGCCTAGCCGCGTACGGGGCCCCGAAAACCCAGCACCGCCTTCAGGATTTCTAAGGGCATAAAGTTGTGATTTCACTCCACACTACCTATCACATTTTTGAAGGCCATAAAATGCCCAGATGGCACAAAACCCCCCCAAATGACCCCATTTTGGAAAGTAGACACCCCAAGCTATTTGCTGAGAGGCATGTTGAGTCCATGGAATATTTTATATTTTGACACAAGTTGCGTGAAAGTGAATTTTTTTTTTTTTTTTTTGCACAAATTTGTCACTAAATGATATATTGCTCAAACATGCCATGGGAATATGTGGAATTACACCCCAAAATACATTCTGCTGCTTCTCCTGAGTACGGGGATACCACATGTGTGGGACTTTTTGGGAGCCTAGCCGCGTACGGGGCCCCGAAAACCAAGCACCACCTTCAGGATTTCTAAGGGCATACATTTTTGATTTCACTCCTTACTACCTATCACAGTTTTGAAGGCCATAAAATGCCAAGATGGCACAAAACCCCCCCAAATGACCCCATTTTGGAAAGTAGACACCCCAAGCTATTTGCTGAGAGGCATGGTGAGTATTTTGCAGCTCTCATTTGTTTTTGAAAATGAAGAAAGACAAGAAAAACATATTTTTTTTTTCTTTTTTCAATTTTCAAAAGTTTGTGACAAAAAGTGAGGTCTGCAAAATACTCACTATACCTCTCAGCAAATAGCTTTGGGTGTCTATTTTCCAAAATGGGGTCATTTGGGGGGGGGTTTGTGCCATCTGGGCATTCCATGGCCTCCGAAACTGTGATAGGCAGTGAAGAGTGAAATCAAAAATTTACGCCCTTAGAAAGCCTGAAGGCGGTGCTTGGTTTTCGGGGTCCCGTACGCGGCTAGGCTCCCAAAAAGTCTCACACATGTGGTATCCCTGTACTCAGGAGAAGCAACAGAATGCATTTTGGGGTGTAATTTCACATATTCCCATGGCATGTTTGAGCAATATATCATTTAGTGACAACTTTGTGCAAAAAAAAAAAAAAATTGTCTTTTTCCCGCAACTTGTGTCACAATATAAAATATTCCATGGACTCGACATGCCTCTCAGCAAATAGCTTGGGGTGTCTACTTTCCAAAATGGGGTCATTTGGGGGGGGTTTGAACTCTCCTGGCATTTTATGCACAACATTTAGAAGCTTATGTCACACATCACCCACTCTTCTAACCACTTGAAGACAAAGCCCTTTCTGACACTTTTTGTTTACATGAAAAAATTATTTTTTTTTGCAAGAAAATTACTTTGAACCCCCAAACATTATATATTTTTTTAAAGCAAATGCCCTACAGATTAAAATGGTGGGTGTTTCATTTTTTTTTTTCACACAGTATTTGCGCAGCGATTTTTCAAACGCATTTTTTGGGGAAAAAACACACTTTTTAAAATTTTAATGCACTAAAACACACTATATTGCCCAAATGTTTGATGAAATAAAAAAGATGATCTTAGGCCGAGTACATGGATACCAAACATGACATGCTTTAAAATTGCGCACAAACGTGCAGTGGCGACAAGCTAAATACATTTTTAAAAGCCTTTAAAAGCCTTTACAGGTTACAACTTTAGATTTACAGAGGAGGTCTACTGCTAAAATTACTGCCCTCGATCTGACCTTCGCGGTGATACCTCACATGCATGGGGCAATTGCTGTTTACATTTGACGCCAGACCGACGCTTGCGTTCGCCTTTGCGCGAGAGCAGGGGGGGAAAGGAGTGCTTCTTTTTTTTTTTTTCTTTATTAATTTTTTGATTTTTTATCTTATTTTTAAACTGTTCCTTTCATTTTTATTTTTTTTTTTTTGCATTTTTATTGTTATCTCAGGGAATGTAAATATCCCCTATGATAGCAATAGGTAGTGACAGGTACTCTTTTTTGAAAAAATTGGGGTCTATTAGAACCTAGATCTCTCCTCTGCCCTCAAAGCATCTGACCACACCAAGATCGGTGTAATAAAATGCTTTCCCAATTTCCCAATGGCGCTGTTTACATCCGGCGAAATCTAAGTCATGAAATGCTCGTAGCTTCCAGTTTCTTAGGCCATAGAGATAATTGGAGCCATTCTGGTCTCTGATCAGCTCTATGGTCAGCTGGCCGAATCACCGGCTGCATTCTCAGGTTCCCTGTTGGGACAGGAGAGCCAGGAAAAACATGGAAGACGGTGGGGGTGGGGGGGGAATCCCTCCCACTGCTTGTAAAAGCAGTCTAGAGGCTAATTAGCCGCTAGGATTGCTTTTACATGAAAGCCGACCGCTGGCTGAAAAGAATGATACCAAGATGATACCTAAACCTGCAGGCATCATTCTGATATAACCACTCAAAGTCCAGCAACATACCAGTACGTTGCTGGTCCTTGTATTGTAAACTTTTTTTTCATGCAGCCTGTGGGCTGAATGAAAAAAAGATATTGATCGGTGGGTATGCCCACCATTAGAATACCTCCCTTCATCCGCCCACTTCTAATGATGGGCATACATGCACCATTTATATATGCCGAAGCATGGGGGCATCCTCCCGCAAAAGGCAGGAGCAAATTGCTCCTCCACCCACTACTGCCCCCACGCTTCGGCATATATGCTGAAGTATGTAACTGTGGTGGTGAAATCACCTCCGACAGCGCTGGAGTCACGGCTTTATATATCGTGGGAGCAAACGCTGTTGCTGTCAAGATAAATAAATCCGCGCTGCAACTGAATGGCGTACCTGCTAAGCAAATGATGGTTAACAAAAAAACAAAGTAACATTACAGTATAACAGTAATACTTACCATACCTGCAAAGCAAATACAAAAAAAAATAGTAAAAAATAAAACATTTAACGCAACCTGTGCCTACCTAAAATATATATATATGCCGAAGCATGGGGGCATCCTCCCGCAAAAGGCAGGAGCAAATTGCTCCTCCACCCACTGCTGCCCCCACGCTTCGGCATATATGCTGAAGTATGTAACTGTGGTGGTGAAATCACCTCCGACAGCGCTGGAGTCACGGCTTTATATATCGTGGGAGCAAACGCTGTTGCTGTCAAGATAAATAAATCCGCGCTGCAACTGAATGGCGTACCTGCTAAGCAAATGATGGTTAACAAAAAAACAAAGTAACATTACAGTATAACAGTAATACTTACCATACCTGCAAAGCAAATACAAAAAAAAACATAGTAAAAAATAAAACATTTAACGCAACCTGTGCCTACCTAAAATATATATATGCCGAAGCATGGGGGCATCCTCCCGCAAAAGGCAGGAGCAAATTGCTCCTCCACCCACTGCTGCCCCCACGCTTCGGCATATATGCTGAAGTATGTAACTGTGGTGGTGAAATCACCTCCGACAGCGCTGGAGTCACGGCTTTATATATCGTGGGAGCAAACGCTGTTGCTGTCAAGATAAATAAATCCGCTCTGCAGCTGAATGGCGTACCTGAAAACAAAAAAGTGGTTAACAATAAAAAAACTAAGTATAAAAAAATTGCATACCTATAAAGCAAACATGATAAAAACATAACAATAAAACATTGCAGTATAGAATACAATAAAAAAGAGCAGAACAATAGAGAGAGAATAGAGAGAGAGAACAATAAAACGACAACTATTTTTGTTTTTTTATTTTATATTTTTTTTGTATTTTTTTTTTTTTTTTTTTTTTTAACACTTTTTTTAGTAACTTTAACTTTTAACTGTAACTGTACCAGGTTTGGGTCTCTCAAAATGTGATGGCATCTTGGGAGACCCTGTGTTAGTGTGCCTAGTCTGTGCAGTGCTGAACCCTACGCTAATACTCCACTAGTGTATGGTAGCGTTCAAAACATTCACCAATGCATAGACCAGGATTGTCAGGACAGGAGGGACAACAATACCGGGTGTCACGCCTAAATCCGCGCTTGCTGCAGACACGACATCTTTTTTGGGGGGCTCGTTGGGTAGGGGTACTCTGGAGGACATAAGGAAAATGCCTCCCATGCAGCCGGCTTACTGCATTTGGATTGGGAAGGTGAGGTGGAGCACCGTCTGGATACAGAAGGGCTCTGACGATCTCTTCCTGGAATTTAAGGAAGGATCCAGTCCGTCCTGAAGCTCTGTATAGCACATGAGCATTCAGCAAAGCCAATTGAAATAAATAAACAGACACTTTTTTGTACCAGCATCTGGCCTTACGGGCAACTAGGTACGGCGCCAAAAACTGGTCGTTGAGGTCCACCCCTCCCATATTAATGTTGTATTAGTGGACACAGAGGGGTTTCTCCACAACACCAGTCGCCGTAGGAATTTGGGTCGTCGTGTCTGCATGAAGGGAGGTAAGAATGAAAACATTCTTATTGTCCCTCCACTTCATAGCGAGCAAATTATTATACTTCAAGCAGGCTCTCTCCCCCAGCCTAAGACGGGAATCTACAAGCCGCTGGGGAAAGCCCCGGCAATTAGATCGCACGGTGCCACATGCTCCAATCTGATGATCAAACAAGTGACTAAAAAGTTGCACGCTCGTATAATAATTGTCCACGCACAAGTGGTACCCCTTTCCGAATAAGGGTGACACCAAGTCCCACACTATCTTGCCAGCGCTTCCTATGTAGTCAGGGCAGTTTATCGGCTCTACGTGACTATCTTTGCCCTCGTAAACCATAAATCTACATGTATACCCTGTGGCCCTGTCACAGAGCTTATACATCTTGACCCCGTATCTGGCACGCTTGCTGGGAAGGTACTGTTTGAATGACAAGCGGCCAGAAAATTTAATCAGGGACTCATCAACGCAGACAACTTGATGGGGAGTAAACAAGTCTGCAAAACACTGGTTGAAGTGGTTTACGAGGGGCCGAATTTTGTAGAGCCGATCGTATCCAGGGTCTCCACGAGGACGACAGAGTTCATTGTCGTTGAAGTGCATGAACCGCAAAATCTGCTCGTATCGTGCCCTGGTCATGGAGGCAGAGAACACGGGCATATGGTGAATTGGGTCAGTGGACCAATATGACCGCAACTCACTCTTTTTAGTTATGCCCATGAAGAGGGAAAGGCCCAGAAAGGTCTTAAATTTGGAGACCGTAATTGGTCTCCAATCTCTGGCAAGGGAGGACTGGGGATTAGCGGCGATGTGTTGACCAGCGTACAAATTGCTTTGGTCCAAAATAGATCTATAGAGATCTTCGGTGAAAAACAGTGAATAAAAATCCAGTGGCGTAAAGTCAACTGTTTCCACCTGAATTCCGGGTTGGCCAGTGAAAGGGGGAAGTACGGGTGCTGCAGAAGTGGTGGGTACCCAATTCGGATTGGCGAATGCAGCAGGAAGGGCACTATGGGCACGACGGGCCTGTGTTCGTCTTCTTCTTGGTGGCAGCGGGACACTACTTGTGCTTGCCACCTCGCCAGCTTGAACTGCACTTATGGGACTCGCCACGTCACCACGTGATACTGCAGTGCTGGATGTACGACCAGGGTGTACTAGGCCGCTGGTGCTTGCCAGTTCACCAGAAGGAGTAGCGGCACTAGTACTGCTCTGCTCCATACGAGAGCCCTGCGGTTCTTGCACTTCAAGGACAGAAGAAGTTCGGGGTCTGGTACGCCTGACCCTAGCAGGGACCACAACTCCGTCGTCAGAGCTATCTGTCATGGAGCCGCTGTCCTCTACAGGTTCGTATTCTGAGCCTGAACTTGACAGATGAGTGACTTCCTCTTCACTATCTGTCATACTCAGAAACGTGTAGGCCTCTTCACTAGTGTACCTTCGATTTGCCATTTTGGGCTCTAAATTTAGGGGTACACTAGTGAGACTCACAGGCAAAAAAGCTCCTGACTGTTAGCGACTGATTCAAAATGCTACCAAAAAAACTGTTAGCAATCGCAGAGATCAGGCCTGACTCTGCGAACGCTGCAGTTATGTGTGCTTAGTGTTTTGTAAGTGACAGTTATCGATCGATACTGCACTTGCGTGGGCTGGGCTGGGCTGGGCCGAGGGGCAAAACGAAGGTGCTAGCAGGTATCTGGGCTGATACCGCTAACACTGCGTTTATGGGAACCCTAAACTGCTGGGGAGTATAGATCTGATCGGATCAGATATCGATCCGTTCAGATACTATAGCACTAAGGGAGGTGTATGCTGCGTGCACGGGTTTTAGCGGTACTGGCGCTAACCTGACGCTGCCTGGGGCGACGCAGACCTTATCAGATCCTAAAAACTTAACTTATATCACCGCCGGGCAATTAGGGGGTTAAACCTTTATAAGGTAATAAACGGCGGGTGCCCTAAAACTATAATAAACTCTAATAAACTCTAATAAACTATAATAAACTACAAAAAACAAACTAGCTAACCAGCGTCACCTGTAACACTTATACGGTGATCGCTGGTGAAAGGGTTAACTAGGGGGCAATCAAGGGGTTAAAACCTTTAGCAGGTAGTATATGGGGGTCCCTGTCGCTATAAAACACTGACAGCGAACCTATATACTTACCTCCCTAACTAGCGTCACCTGTGTCACTAACACAGCGATCAGAAAAACGATCGCTTAGCGACACTGGCGACGGGGGGTAATCAAGGGGTTAACTTTTATTAGGGGGGGTTAGGGGGGTACTCTGGACCTAAAGGGGGGTACCCTAGACCTAAAGGGGGCTAACCAAACTGCCCTAACACTTGTAACTGACACAAACTGACACCAATGCAAAAAAAAAAATAAACTGCTATTGGTGTCAGAGTGACAGGGGGTACAGGGGGGGTGATCGGGGGGTGACTGGGGGGTGAAAAGTGTGCCTGCGTGTTCTACTGTAAGTGTAGTGTTGGTGCACTTACTTGGATGTCTTCTCTCCTCTGCGCCGGGACGAAAAGACCGGCTCAAGGAGGGATGACATCACTTCCTTTCCCTCTGTTTACATTACAGAGGGAAAGGAAGCGTTTTCATTCGCCGGGAGCGATCGGGAGGGGGTGGCCAACAATGGATGGCCTCCCCCTCACCTTTCAACGACTGCGAACGAGAGCCGACCGCCTATGGCACCGGGGGGGGGTCCGATCGGACCCCCCACCCGCGGGAAGCAGGTCACGTATGGGAACGTGGTTCTGCCTGCCCGTGCCATTCTGCCGCAGTATATCTGCGTTAGGCGGTCAGCAAGTGGTTAAAGCTCCATTGCTCCTGAGGAGAACCCCTCAAGAAACGGTTTGAAGCAGATGGCTTTGTTTAAACCCGGAAATTGTGTCTCCTTAAGTTTGTATATCCACCGCAGCTCAAGCTGGAGGAGAATCTTATTCCAGTCTCCTCCCCTGGAGCTGGGGTGCACACGGTCAAGAATGAGAAATTTAATCTTGGGAAAAATACCTTGGTGTATAGATTTAGGATAAAAAGACACAGAGTAATAACCCAGTGCCAGTGATAGACCACCCGGAGAGTTTAAAAACAACACATGTGCTGTATAGCATGTAAAACATGTGTATTACACACAGCCCTTACACAATTTAGAGGGGGGGAGACCATCAAAAATACCCAGTGCAGCCAGACGAACCGTAACTGGTAGAAACAGATCAAAACAAGAACAACACGTATAGTCCAGCGCCCCGGATATTTATGAGAAGCAAAATGCAACAGGCATTAAAAATTAATTAAATGGGGGTGCATGGGCGGAGCCTAGCGGAGCAGACATGCATTGTTAGAGCTCCGCACCGCTGAGGAGAGAAGAGAAGGACAAAGCGGAGCCTGCAGGCTCAAAAGGTATCCATTTGAACCTTTTTGCCCCAGGGAACAAACTGTGAAAGTTTGGGCAGGAAATATGGTACCTGGAGGAAGCCGTGGCAGAAATAAAAATCACCTCACAAAGAGCTCACAGGCACTCACTGCAACTAAAGCAGCTCCAGTCACCTCACAATATACAGCATCAGGGCGCTCTCACAGACAGAAAATGTCACAGCAAGACTCTCCATTTGAGTCAGATACAGAACAAATCCTCTCACAAACGTCTCCACAAACCTCCTCAGCATCCTCAGTAATATTATTACAATTTGAAAAGATGCTTCACAAGGCTTTAAAACAAACCTCAGACCAAATAACAAACAGCCTAACCAAAGAAATAAGAGAGCTGGGAAACCGCACCGCAGCCTTAGAAATAAAAATGGATGAAATTGAAATTACAACCCAAGAAAATATAACAGAATTGGAACAATTAAAAGAAGAGAATTTAATACTTCAAACAAAGCTCGAAGATTACGAAAATAGAGCCAGACGTTCAAACTTACGCATAAGGGGAATACCTGAAACTGTGACAGACCTGCAATCTACTATTACTGCTCTATTACAAGAACTAAAGCCAGATATCCCTATTGAACGTTTAGAACTGGACAGAGTACACAGAGCCCTCACAGCCAAAAAGAAAGATGGACCCCCACGTGATATAATCACAAAATTTCATTATTACAGAACGAAAGAACAAATACTAATTGCTGCAAGAGAAAAAAAGGAACTTATTTTTCAAGGACACAATTATCAAATTTTTGCTGACCTATCCCAACTTACTATTACTAAAAGACGATCCATGAAACCCCAACTAATGGAACTGCAACGCCACAACATTATGTATCAATGGGGCTTCCCCTTTTCAGTCAGATTTAACTACCAAGGTACAATTTACAGAAGCAGATCAGCAGATGAACTACAACAAACCCTTTTAAAATTAAATCTGACAGAACCCACAAGCAGCAACTCTCCCACACGCAGAAGAATGGCATCATCTTCACCTTCAGGCAGCACCCAGAAAATTTCAGAACAAAATGGGAATCATCATTCTCACAAAAGAGGCTGTTATGCCACATCATCCATGGACCAAGAAGATTCAATGGACTGGCATCCTAATTCCTGATATCTCTTCATTTATTATACTAAGAGATGGTTCTCTATAAAAAACCTGTATTTATAACTGAATGTAACTGCATTCTGATAGTCACACACTGTGTGGGATCATGTTACATTTCAGTTATATTTCTTATTACTTCTGATTCATATAGCCTTCGAATATATAAGTGAAATAAGGAAATTCTTGTTCAGTTATATATTTTCAGGTAATAACAATAGATTTATTACTTTTTAGGACAAATATGTTCAATAATCCAGAAGTAATGGAAGCTTTTTCTTTCTTTTCTTAAAACAAATATATTATTACCTAACTAGTTCCTAGAACTATGTTTTTGTTTATTCTAATCTGAAGCAATACAACCTCAATTTTATGAGTTAACATATCTAAACAGTTACATATGAATAAAATATGTAATTGTTTACTCTAAAAGGGTTAAAATCCCAAAATAATTCAAACTATCTTCATCAATACCAAAGTTATTAACAGTACCTTTCTAACTGAATTATTTAGTCTAGGGCAAGACTAACCATATACAACCACCCTGGAATAAATAATTTCAACAAAAACTATATTCTGCACTCCAATTAATGAATCATCATTTTGATGTCTTTTGACATAGCACTTCTCTCCTGTAAGCGGAAGATCCGTGTACCCCCATTAGCCCTCCTCATTCTCCCAACCATATTATGTGGGAGTATGGAAAAATGCAGCGCATGTACAAATGAACATAGGTCTTTAAAATGGTGAAACAGTAAAAAAATCACTAATTGACCACAGGTGCCTTGAAACACAAACGTCCATAGATGGATGTGAATGTCCAACCGCACAGGAGGTGTAAGTACTCCAAGGGGTGGTGATGGTCTGATGGTTGTCAGAAAACACCTGGCATCATACAGCGACTTCCCAACCGAGAAACTGGGTCCCAATGGGTCATTCAGAGAAAGTGCAAAAAAGCCTCTTACCAGATCCTGTGGATTCCCATGTCAGCGACAGGGAATCGCTTGCGAGGTTTGTCACAAATGACGTGGAATGGGAGCTCAGGAATCGCCAATCTCTTGGATTGTGGTCTGTATGGATCTCAGCCGGCAACCGGATGGGTCCTCACAACGAACCGTCCTCACACCGAACCGTCCCAGCGTGCATCGGAAGTTTCACAAACGGTCCCCCGAAAGGAGCAGTTGGAGGGACTGGATCTCATGCGGTAAATGTGGAAACAAAAAGAATGTGCCTCCACATGGTGCAGATAAAAAAGGGTGTTTTTATTGACAAAAACGACCATACACAAATAAAAGTGTGATCACGGTGGATAAAAACAAATGGGCAACAAAGAGAGTGGTGTATGTACCCTGTGGGAGTGTGACGAAGGCACTTATTCCCCTTAGAGGGATATTTATTCTCTTTCACGGGTAAATTGTGATTACTTGCAAAAAATAATTTATACAATGTATCATCTAATCTCATATGTTTTTTGTTTACTCTTTACTCCAGAATTCACTGGTTTCTTTTCTATCTTTTCATCTCTTCAGTCCACACAGGTTGATCTGCGCAGTCAGCTCTGCATAACAAAAAGTAAGTCAAAACTATTTGATCTGTTGCCATGGCACCACTGAATATACTTTCCCTGAATGTTCAGGGAATAAATGTCCCTCAAAAAAGGACCAAAGCCTTCCGTACTTTCCATAACAAGAAGGCTCACATAGTATGCCTTCAAGAAACACACTTCACCAAAGATTCTACTCCAAAATATATTTCTCCTTTTTATCAACAAATTTACACAGCTTCTGCCTGTACCAAACAAAGGGGTACTCTAATTGCATTTCACCGATCCACACCATTCACCTTATCATCAGAAATTAAAGACCCAGAAGGTAGATACCTGATACTCATGGGTTATATAATGGATACAGCAATCACGGTGATTTCCTACTACGCTCCTAACAAACAACCTACACCATTCCTCTCACATATATTACAAGTGATTAATACACACAAAATAGGAACAGTGATAATGTGCGGGGATTCGAACCAGGTCCTCCTCCCATTTCTAGATAAATCACCTTTTACACCATCCAAAATAACCTCTAGATTACCTTTTTCTCAACTTCTTTCCAAATACAATCTGGTAGATTCGTGGAGAGAAAGTAACCCAATGAAAAAGAAATTCACTTATTTCTCGCACCCTTATCAAACCTTCACCAGAATAGATCATATTTTTCTAACAATAGGAATGATACCAGAAATTATTGCATCAGATATAATTCCGATTCCGTGGTCTGACCATAATGCAGTATACACTACTATAGCCTCAGCCATACCAAAAGCGCATGACCCAACGTGGTACTTACCGGACATAATGCTCAAACACCCACTACATCAGATGGCCATTGAACAAGCTTTAAAGGAATACATATCAATTAATAATACAACAGACATTTCCCCAATAACACTGTGGGAAGCTCATAAGCCTGTCTTGCGTGGTACAACACAAAGACAAATGGCACTATTTAAACGGGAACGCAAAAATCTAGCAAAAAAACTAGAACTCAATTTTAATGCAGCCTACATATCATTCCAAGATAATCCATCTCAGAGTACAAAATCTCATCTGGAAAAATCTAGATTGGAATACGATCTATTTCTCACTGAGTCAGTTGATAAATTCCTCAAACGCTCCAAACACAATTTCTACATGAATACAAACAAACCAGGTACATATTTGGCTCGGGCATTAAATTCAACTAACAAATCTTTCAAACCAATACGTTTGAAATTATCAAAAAATGTTTATACTTGTAATCCAGTTAAAATACTCCATAAATTTCACTCACATCTCGCAACTTTATACAAGACAAACAATGAATTTAATCCTACAGAGGCTGAATCCTTCTTCTCAAAAATAACCTTACCTGAGTTGTCTCAGAATCAAAAAAGCAGTTTGGATGAGCCTATAACTATAGATGAAGTTGCTAACGCCATAAAAGACCTAAAACTTAACAAAAGACCAGGCCCAGACGGCTACTCGGCTTTATACTATAAAACATTCTCAGAAATACTCTCTCCCATTCTCACTGAAACTTTTAACAAACTTCTAGAAGGACATTCTTTTCGGCAAGAAACACTAATGGCAATTGTTTGTATGATCCCAAAACCCCTTTCTGATGATACTTCCAGTGTGAATTATCGGCCTATCTCTCTGTTAAACCTTGATATTAAATTATTAGCAAAAATAATAGCAAAACGCCTCAATAGCATTATAGGAAAATTAATACATAGAGATCAAGTAGGCTTCATGCCAAATAGACAGGCAGGCGATAATATACGCAGGGCAGTGTTATTGGCACATATTGCTAAAAAACGGAAAATCCCTTTATGTTTTCTATCTCTCGATATTAAGAGGGCATTTGACACAGTATCCTGGCAATATATGCAATATTCATTACAAAAATGGGGTTTTGGACCCAACTTTTTAACATGGATCAAAGCATTATATAATAAACCCAAAGCCTATATAAAATATGCTGGATACAAATCTGATGCCTTTAATATCGAAAGAGGTACCCGACAGGGTTGCCCATTATCTCCCTTATTATTTGCCCTTATAATCAAACCCATGGCCCAATACATCAGAACAAACCAAACTATAACTGGCATTGAAGTAGGAGGTATTACACACAAATTATGTATATTTGCAGACGATATATTACTTTTTCTATCATCACCACAGGTCTCTGGTCCTAACTTAATACCAGCTCTTGATGGATTTGCAGCCCTATCCGGCCTTATGATTAATCCTAAGAAATGCCTAGTGCTTAATATTTCGCTCACAAACATGGAATTGATCCCGGCTAGGGCTGCACTCCCATTCACATGGGCAGAAAAATCAATCCCATATCTTGGAATTCATTTAACAGCATCTCATTCTGACTTATTCTCAACCAATTATCCTCCTGTATTAAGACAGATCACAAATCTAATAAAACAATGGTCGCAACTTCCTTTATCCTGGATAGGGAAGATTAATGCAATCAAAATCACTATTCTACCCAAATTGCTTTATCTATTCAGAGTCCTCCCTATTCCAATTCCTTCCTATTTTTTGAGAATAGTACAAAAAAGAGCAACTTTGTTTATATGGGGCTCTTCTAAACCACGTATACCTATACACACACTACATCTTCCCAAAAATAAAGGAGGCCTGGGATACCCTAATTTTACTGACTACTACAGAGCAGCACATTTGGCCAGTCTGTCCAAATACCATGCAAAACAGGAAACCCCATTATGGGTATTTATAGAGGCTTCAGAAAATGACCCTCTATTAATATCAAACTTGTTATGGCTTGATCTTAAAGACCACTTTCAAATTCATAATCCCATAACTAAACACTTCTTATCTCTCTGGGATAAACTAAAAACCAAATATCAGTTACAATCTCCACACAATCCTCTCCTTTCTTTTATCAGAAATCCGGCCTTTTATCCGGCATGGATCTACCCAAATTCTTTTAAAGCTTGGACAACATCAGGCATTCAGACACTAAATGACTTCATAGCATCTAAATCATTCCTTTCATTCCCATAGCTTAGAGAAAAATATGATCTACCAAACTCTGAGATATTTAGATATCTCCAAATCAAAAATTTCTATACACCATTCCTAAAGGGGGATACACCATTATCCCAATTATCCATTTTTGAATCAATCTGTACAAAAGATCCATTTGCTAAAGGTACAATTTCATCACTTTATAATCAATTATATGGAGTAGTAAATCTTAATAGACCCTCTTACGTTCAGAAGTGGGAGGAGGACCTGGGACGAACTTTAGAAGACACGGACTGGTCTAACATATGGCTCACATCTAAGTCATCTTCACCCAACATCTTAGCACTGGAGACAAATTATAAAGTCCTAACTCGCTTGTACCTTGTACCTGCTAGAGTGGCAAAATATTCACCTAATACCTCAGCTCTTTGTTTTCGAGGATGCCCATAAATAGGCACACATTTACACATATGGTGGACGTGCCCAGTAATCCAAACCTTCTGGAAGGAAGTCTTCGTGATTGCATCTAAAATATTTAAAAAAATAATACAACCAGATCCATATATAACTTTACTTAATCTAAAACCGGAATGGTTAACACTCTCTCAATTCAAACTTATGATCCAACTAATAACGGCTGCAAAACAAACAGTGGCCAAGGCATGGAAATCTCCTACATTGGTACTAGCAGAAACAATTCACAGAATGAATAATACAATGTCCCATGCTAAGATGGTAGCCATCGATCAAAATCAAATTCCAAAATTTGAAAAACTTTGGCATCCTTGGATAAAACAACAGTTCCTGTCAAATTTCAATGACTCTGTCCTGTTGCCATGGTAACAGATTAAATGACTTACAGAGACACCCATTCTAAGGCTTCAAAGAGAACTAAAAAGAATAATAAACTGACGAGCGGGACAACCTTGTGGACCATACCTCTGCCTTTCTACCCTTTTTCTTCTTTCTCTTTCCTTTTCTCCACCTTACGATTAAAGCTCATTATCAGAATTTATTTGACCTATATACACTCTACCTGTAAACAATATGTATAGTAGGTATAAATCATTTAAATACCTACAAAAGTAACTAAGGAAATGATATATATCTTTAATTTAGGTTTACGTGAACCCAAGGTTTAATATTTGAAATTTCATGATATTTACCTATATAAACCCTACTGTAAAACAATGAGCTTACTTTATAGATCCTTGTAAACTTACTTTATGTATCTTTATAATATTGTATACTCAATAAACTTCTTTTGACAAGGAAAAAAAAATAAAATAATAATTAAATACTTTAATAGGCCAGTGGTGAACCAGTCATAAAGATAATCTGAGGTAACAATAGTAACTACTAATGAAACCAGGTTTGAAAGCACTGTTACAGGAAAAAACACATTGATGCAAAAAAAAACAAAAAACACAATAACACAGTATTGAAATATAAAAACCAATTTCTCACAGTTGTGGAAATAATAGATATGTTATTGCACTTTACATCAACATATGCTTGAGTAGGAGGACAGTCAGCTTTGAACAATAGGAGGCTAACACTGGAGATCCATTCAATTGTGTCCCACAGGAGACCCTGGGTAGAATGATAAAAACAAACCACAGGCTCCAAGCAGATGACAGTAGGCGAGATGAAGGGGATAAAAACAAAGTACTCACAAGCAGAAGAAGACTCGAGACTACCTCATTTCTTGGAGAGGTTGGCGTCATGTGGGGGAGCTCACTTGCACAGGCGGGTGGTGGAGTGGCTGCGGCATGGAGGTATGCCTCTCCGGCGTGCGGGAAGCGGCCTCACTAGCTCAGGCAGATGGTAGGATGACCGCGGCGTATAGCTCCGCCGTGCGAGAAGCAGCCTCACTTGCTCAGGCAGATGGTGGGATGACCGCGGCATGCAGCTCCGCTGTGCAGGAAGCAGCCTGGCCAGAGCTCCGTGTCTAGGACAGATGACGTCAGTGCGGGGAAGCCGCTAGAGTGAGCCTGCCGCTGGTCTGCCGGAAGGTGTCTCCACAGGGCTGAAGCCTCATGAATGAGATGTGGTGACACTGTACTGGAATGAAAACTGGATCTGAAGAGCCAGGCTAAGGGAAGATGATGCTGGTGACGGGCTGATGGAGCTCACATCTGTCCGACCAGCCTAGGGAGTGACCAAAAAACATGTAGACAATGGGTGATGGAAAGAAATGTATAAAAAAAAAAATAATAAATAAAAAATAAAAAAAAATAAATAAAAATAAAATAAAAAAAGATAACCCATTGTGGGAGTGGGTGGGAAAAAAACTTATGATCTCCAATGTTAATCTCCCGTCGCCCACATCACCAACTGTAGATAAACATACCATATTATACTTATATAAGAAACATATAAAATAAAAGGCTAAGGAACACATAATTTGCACTTTTACATAAAATTTAAAAAAAAAATTAAAAAACAATTTTTTTCAAAAATTGACATTTCGTACCTTTCCATAAAGTAACTAAAACTCTCTTAGACATCTTATAAGCAAACCTCTTAAGCAACGTTTTTAGTCAAAACTTTTTTTCTATTATTTTAAAATCATATCTTCCTTATTATTTTAAAAAATATAAAAAAAATATATAATAATAAAAAACATGATAACCATACTTGTAGATCATCATTATTATTCTAAAAAATGCACCAACTCTCATTTACACAAAACTGCATGTTTCTAGTTCTTCATTCAACCCCTTAGGGGCAAGCGAGTCAAACATGTAGATCCAAAAAACCTCACGCTTGCACAACAAAGAGAATCTTTCGTTGTTCGTTAGCGTACCCTTGGGGATCGTTTCGATAACAAAGACCTCCAGAAGTCTAATGTCTTTGTCATGGAAGCGTGAAAAGTGCCGGGGTACACTGTGTTCATCGCACCCCTTGGAGATGAGTCTACGGTGATCACCCACCCTGGCCCGTGGGGCCCGAATGGTCCGGCCAACGTAGACCAGCCCACAAGGGCAACGCAAGACATATACGACAAAGTCAGTAGAACAGGTAATAAATTGCCTGATCTCATATTGTTTGCCTGTGTTGATTGTAATAGTCTTAGTGCCATGGGCAATAAATTGGCACGTGAGACACCCCCTCTTTTTACACTGGAATATGCCCTTTCTATCATGAAAATAAGATCTAATATCAAGAGGGGATTTCGAAGATTTATTTAATATTTTGCTGGGTGCTAGCAGATTTTTTATAGTGCGTGCTTTTCGGAACGTCACCTGTGGGACCTCAGGTAATACCGGAGCAAGACGTTGGTCCAGACGAAGAATACCGAAATGTTTTCTGACTATTCTGGTAATTGATTTATAATTCTCATTGAAAGTCGAGATAAATCTGACTGTCTGGTTCGTTCGTGATCCGTCTTTCGGATACTTGTTCTTGTCTCTAGGGGGGGGTTTAGGTGAGACAGGAAGGCATCATTAACGAGATCGGATGGGTAACCCTTTTCCTGGAATTTCTTTTTCATTGCTGTTCCCTGTTCAACATAGTCCTCCAATCTTGTGCAGTTGCGTCTGAGTCTGTTAAATTGACCACCAGGAATGTTGCATTTCCATAAGGGATGATGGCAGCTTCCAAAATGAAGGTAGGAATTGCCACTAGTTGGCTTAACATGATTTCTAGTGAGAATCCTATGTTGATCATGGAACAGCACCAGATCCAGGAACACAAGTTCCCGAGGGTCTATCACATGGGTAAATGCCAGACCAAGAGCATTAGAATTACAATGGGCCACAAAAGAGGGAAACAAATCTGGGCCCCCACTCCATATGAGCACAATGTCATTGATGTATCGCCCAAAAAAGACAATGTGCTCGGCGAACGGATTGTTGGCCCAGATATTGCCCTCCTCCCAGTAGCCCATGGTGAGGTTAGCATAGACCGGAGCAAAGTTCGCTCCCATGGCGGTTCCTTTGCGCTGTATATAAAATTGTTCACCAAACGTAAAATAATTACGTCTTAAACAGAATTCAGTGGCTTGAACCAAAAATTGTGATTGTAGTGAGTTAAAATCCCCACTATTGGTCAGAAAATGTTGAACAGCTCTCAGCCCTATTTCATGGGGTATCGAGGTATAGAGAGAAGACACATCGAGGGATGCCCACCAGTATCCTTCTTCCCATGAATAGTTCTGAAGGGCTTTAATTGCGTCATTGGAATCTTTAATATATGATGGCAGTTGGCACACAAGGGGTTGCAGACAATGGTCAATGTACATGGACAAACCATTACTAAAGCTGTTCGTGCTTGCTACAATTGGTCTCCCGGGCGGGTCCACCAATGATTTGTGGACCTTTGGGAGATGGTAGAAGTAGGGGGTACTACATTCGGTGGCAGTAGGAATTGTTTTTCTTTATTGGTGAGTACTCCATTTTGCCAGGCTTCCTGAACCAGCGACCTTAACTCCAGTTGGAACTCAGGGAGAGGATCGGACTGTAGTTTAAGATACTTATTCGTGTCTGCTAGCAATCTACTGGCTTCTTTGATGTAGTCAGTGCGATTTTGTATCACTAGACTACCACCCTTGTCTGCCTGCCTAATGGTGATCTTAGTGTTAGACATGAGCTCTTTTAGAGCTACATTCTCACATCTACTTAGGTTCCTACGTTTCTGCCTTTTAGAATCGTCACACAGTGATAAGAAGTCTTTGTATACCGCTTGATAATAGGTTTCAATATAAGGGCCCTGTGAACTAGTTGGAAAGAAGGTTGATTTGGGTCGGAAGGGAGTATGTGTAACTGGTGGTTCTAGACAAGCGGAGGGTACAAATCCTTCTATGTGACCTTCGGCCCATAGTTCTTCTAAGGCCTGTAGTGCAGCTTCATCAAGTTCTGTTGAAGGTGTACATTTTGCTGTCGGAGCCTGTTTAGACGTGGCCTCATTGCTATCTTTTTTATGTAAAGCCAGTGGATTAGGGGCATAATAACGTTTTAGGGTTAATAACCGTATAAAACGATGTAAATCTTTAAAAAGTTCAAACTTGTTTGCACCTATAGTGGGAGAAAACCCCAACCCTTTCCGAAGTAACACCTCTTCGGACGGAGTGAGAGTGTGTGAGGATAAATTGTATATTTTTATAGTGCTATTATTTATATTGGTTCTGACCTCTCTTTTTTGTTTAATCTTCCTAGTAATTCCTCCTCTCCGTCCTCTTCTAGTTTTCTTTTCTCTTTGAGCACTCCCTTTGGAGGAGAGAACTGAAAATTTTGAGAGTTGGAGCCATTAGGAGATAGGATACGACAGGTGGTATCCTTGAGATGAGATTCATCTCTAGTGTCTTGGGACTTCGGTCTCGCTCCTAGCAGGATATAATCCTCTAGGTCCCGAGATAAAGGGCTAAAGCTGTTGTGGGTAGGTATATTGTATGCCAGTTTAAGTTGAGTGGTGGGTGGTGAGACGATGGCAACCTCATGCCTAGCAGTAGAGGGAATGAGCGGTACCATCAAAGAGGAGGACGCCACTTGAGGGGAGGGGTTCAGGTCTATAATAGTGGTGGTTAATACACTTTCCCCTCCAGTCCCAGATTTTGATGTCAAGATATTTGGACTGGCAGTATTGGGGGCACCCCTGGTATGTAGATTGGGGCTAGTTTTAGGGGTAGGTTTCTTGTAGTTGTTGGATTTATGTTTTTTCGATTTTGTTTTTTTATTATTATTAGGTTTAGATGTATTTATAGGTTTTAGATGAGTTGGGTATGTTGTGGTCTCATTGGCCCCTTGTTTATGGAGTTGCCAGTCAAATACTTGGCCATTTCCATAATCAAAAAGGTCTCGTTCTAACTTTTTAGTTTTCTTAGAGACCAAAGCGTCTTCATCCTTCTTGACATTTCTCTCAAGAACTTGAAGCCACTTGGGGTACAAACAGGAAGCACTAAATTCTTGAACCGTGTCTTCTTTGTCCTTTACCTGTTCTACTGCTAGTTCTAGTTTTCTTTCTCTTTGCGAGATAAGAATTTTAATCCATTTGATTGTGCAAAACCCTGCTAGGGATCGCCATTCCTTATGGAGGTCTTCGTCCAAGAAGCTGCATTGCTTCTTGATACGGAGTCCTCTAGGGGTGATACCCAATTCTATGTATTTTTTGAGAAATGCTAAATCCCACCATTGGGTCTGTTCATACCATTTAGCATCTTGTAACCGTAGGAAAGCTTTCCTCATACGGATTTCAAAAGCTTCCGTATGTGGTCGTTGAGAGGGAGCATCTTTGGGTGCTTCATCTAATTTGGATCGAACCGTATTATTATTGTTCATATTCTCAAAAATGGCTTGTAGCCGATGTGTTCTCTCGGTACCCATAGTGGGGAAAAAAAAAAAAGGGGGTGAAGTTGGAATCTGTGTTATGTGGAATAGCACTCTCTATAGTGGGACTTAACCCTCATGGCTACTCGGGGTGGCACTACAAAGGCTGCCGGTACACCAGAGATAACAGAAAAAAAGACACAGAGTAATAACCCAGCGCCAGTGATAGACCACCTGGAGAGTTTAAAAACAACACATGTGCTGTATAGCATGTAAAACATGTGTATTACACACAGCCCTTACACAATTTAGAGGGAGGAGACCATCAAAAATACCCCGTGCAGCCAGACGAACCGTAACTGGTAGAAACAGATCAAAACAAGAACAACACGTATAGTCCAGCGCCCCGGATATTTATGAGAAGCAAAATGCAACAGGCATTAAAAATGTATTAAATACTTTAATAGGCCAGTGGTGAACCAGTCATAAAGATAATCTGAGGTAACAATAGTAACTACTAATGAAACCAGGTTTGAAAGCACTGTTACAGGAAAAAACACATTAATGCAAAAAAAAAAAAAAACACAATAACACAGTATTGAAATATAAAAAACAATTTCTCACAGTTGTGGAAATAATAGATATGTATTGCACTTTACATCAACATATGCTTGAGTAGGAGGACAGTCAGCTTTGAACAATAGGAGGCTAACACTGGAGATCCATTCAATTGTGTCCCACAGGAGACCCTGGGTAGAATGATAAAAACAAACCATAGGCTCCAAGCAGATGACAGTAGGCGAGATGAAGGGGATAAAAACAAAGTACTCACAAGCAGAAGAAGACTCGAGACTACCTCATTTCTTGGAGAGGTTGACGTCATGTGGGGGAGCTCACTTGCACAGGCGGGTGGTGGAGTGGCCGCGGCGTGGAGGTATGCCACTCTGCCGTGCGGGAAGCTGCCTCATTAGCTCAGGCAGATGGTAGGATGACCGCGGCGTATAGCTCCGCCGTGCGAGAAGCAGCCTCACTTGCTCAGGCAGATGGTGGGATGACCGCGGCATGCAGCTTCGCTGTGCAGGAAGCAGCCTGGCCGGAGCTCCGTGTCTAGGACGGATGACGTCAGTGCGGGGAAGCCGCTAGAGTGAGCCTGCCGCTGGTCTGCCGGAAGGTGTCTCCACAGGGCTGAAGCCTCATGAATGAGATGTGGTGACACTGTACTGGAATGAAAACTGGATCTGAAGAGCCAGGCTAAGGGAAGATGATGCTGGAGATGGGCTGATGGAGCTCACATCTGTCCGACCAGCCTAGGGAGTGACCAAAAAACATGTAGACAATGGATGATGGAAAAAAATGTATATAAAAAAAAATAATAAATAAAAAAAATAAATAAAAAATAGATAAAAATAAAATAAAAAAAGATAAAAATCAAATCCAGATGGGATGATGGGAATGGTGAGACTGAGAAAAAAATGCTGGTTGAAGGGCAACTTCACGGAAAAGGTGAATGCATGGGTGAGTGGATCAAAGCTCACAGTGAAAGGCTCCAGTTGGGGCCTCAGTCCTCTGGTTGCCTTGACGACGTGTTTCACGCATGAGCGCTTTGTCATAGTCAAGGGTATAGGCAACTCGCAGGGTTTAAATAGATAAATGTGGAATAAAGGAGGGGACATGGTGGGCGGGAGGAAGAAAAAAAAAAGGTTTAATCCATTGTGGGAGTGGGTGGAAAAAAAACATATGATCTCCAATGTTAATCTCCCGTTGCCCACATCACCAACTGTAGATAAACATACAATATTATACTTATATAAGAAACATATAAAATAAAAGTCCAAGGAACACATAATTTGCACTTTTACATAAAATATCTTCCTTATTATTTTAAAAAATATAAAAAAAATATATAATAATAAAAAAAATGATAACCATACTTGTAGATCATCATTATTATTCTAAAAAATGCACCAACTCTCATTTACACAAAACTGCATGTTTCTAGTTCTTCATTCAACCCCTTTGGGGCAAGCGAGTCAAACATCTAGATCCGAAAAACCTCACGCTTGCACAACAAAGAGAATCTTTCGTTGTTCGTTAGCGTACCCTTGGGGATCGTTTCGATAACAAAGACCTCCAGAAGTCTAATGTCTTTGTCATGGAAGCGTGAAAAGTGCTGGGGTACACTGTGTTCATCGCACCCCATCGCCTACTGTCATCTGCTTGGAGCCTGTGGTTTGTTTTTATCATTCTACCCAGGGTCTCCTGTGGGACACAATTGAATGGATCTCCAATGTTAGCCTCCTATTGTTCAAAGCTGACTGTCCTCCTACTCAAGCATATGTTGATGTAAAGTGCAATACATATCTATTATTTCCACAACTGTGAGAAATTGGTTTTTATATTTCAATACTGTGTTATTGTGTTTTTTTTTTTGTTTTTTTTTGCATTAATGTGTTTTTTCCTGTAACAGTGCTTTCAAACCTGGTTTCATTAGTATTTACTATTGTTACCTCAGATTATCTTTATGACTAGTTCACCACTGGCCTTTTAAAGTATTTAATTAATTTTTAATGCCTGTTGCATTTTGCTTCTCATAAATATCCGGGGCGCTGGACTATACGTGTTGTTCTTATAGATTTAGGATGGTGCCCAAGCGGAAGGTCTGGATTGCATACCTGCATACTGCGTATATGTCGGTAAGCTCTCCTCCAAAATTTGAGCTTTTCCCGACATAAAAGCAGTTGCAGTCGCAGATCAATAAATAGACCACCCCAAACGTCCTGCAGTTAGCAAAATGCTTGGGGCGGAAAATCAGGCCATTCGGCAAGACAGGATTTTTTTGGATGAACATGGACCTGCAATAGTTGCAGGTCTTGCACATAAAGGTCCCCTTGTATTTACAGTGGTCCTTGTGATGATCGCCTTTAAATTCAGTGCTCACAACTCTGTCTTTCACCGAAGTGGCTCGCCTGAATGTTAACAGAGGTTTGTTGGGGACAAGTGGGCCTAAGAGTGGTTCGAGCGAAAGCATGTGCCAGTACTTCTCAACAATATTCTTTACTTTGTGTTGTTGATTTGTGAATCTTGTAATAATTCTGAGGGAATTGGCATTGCTTTTGGGTGTTTGGGAGTATACCAAATTATGTCTTGATCGTTTGGATGCCTTTTTGGAAGGCTCTTTTTAGAGAGGCATGAGAGTATCCTCTCGAAAGTAAGCGGCTTCGCAGGTTGTTAGCCTCAATTTGGAAGATCACATCATCAGTACAGTTACGTTGAATCCTAAGATTTTGTCCGTATGGTATGGAATCAATGAGAGCTTTGGGATGGAAGCTAATAGCATGCAGGATTGCGTTCCCGGCAGTTGGTTTCCTATATAGTCTACTGAGGAGAGTCCCTCTTCCCCTTTATAGACTTCCACGTCCAAAAACGCAATCCGCTGTTTGTGTTGAGACATAGTGAAATAAAGGTTGAAATAATTTTTGTTCATCCTGGAAAGGCAATTCAAAAGCATATCATATCATTTTTTTGTTAACAATTTATATACAGTATCTGAGAACCAAGCTATTTTTTATAATGAGGTATCACATAACTAAAATACGTCATTGCATGTTTATCTTTGAAAGCTTTGTACCCTATGGAAGGGTCAATCGCTGCTTTGAGATTTTTTTGAAAAAACTGTTTAAAGAAAACTTTTACATTTTTTAATACCTTACACTCATCAATTTATTTTGTGCTTTCAGGGTCTTTTCCTGCTTTCCGGCCCCAGTGGGTCCTCTGGCTTCCCCTCCCTCAGGTTGGTGTTGGGTGGGCGTGGGGGAGCTGGACCAGCACATATGGGCCAGGCATTTCCCTGTTCTTGAGGTATGCCTGCATATTGAACTTTGTGGCTCAAGCAATTTGGAAACAACTTCTCTTGGCACCTCTATGTTTTTAATTGGAAACAATTGTGACTTCCAGTCTATGTAAGTGCCCTCCCCTTTATTATCCCTCTATAAATCCTGCCTGACATTTTATATTTGCATGTACAATATGTTATATATTTGTATACTTATGCTATCATTTTCTCTATTTTAATGTAGAATACTGAGTTTCTTGTTTAAACTATACCCCTGAAGAATTAGGATTACATTTTCACTCCGAAACGCATTGGGTACAAAAAACATTAGTTTGTTATATGTATTCTGATTTGTATGACAACACTGGAATGTGTACTCTAAACATGTTTTTTTAATAAATGTTGTGTATTTTTCATTTTTCAATAAATACTTTTCATATTAGAATATACCTTTTTACCATTTTGTGCCTTAAAAGTCCGCCATCGGGGATCTTGCTTCATTTTTTGCTATAATAAATATCCCCAAAAAATATATAAAAAACATTTTTTTTCTCAGTTTAGGTCGATACGTATTCTTCTACATATTTTTGGTAAAAAAAAATTGCAAAAAGCATTTATTGATTGGTTTGCGCAAAAGTTATAGTGTCTGCAAAATAGGGGATAGTTTTATGGCATTTTTTTAATAATTTTTTTTTTTACTAGTAACGGCAGCAATCAGCATTTTTTATCATGACTGCGACATTATGGCGGACAGATCGGACACTTTTGGCGATATTTTGGGACCATTCACATTTATACAGCGATTAGTGCGACTAAAAATGCATTGATTACTGTGTGACATGACACTGATCACCACTCCCAATTACAGGGAGCGGTGATCAGTGTCAGTGTCATTAGGCAGAACAGGGAAATGCTAGTTTAAATCAGCATTTCCCCATTCTTCCTCTCCGTGAGATGATCGCGGGTATCCCCATGGACATCGAGTCTGTGGGACCCGCGATCACACTCATGGAGCTCGCAGAGGGCGCCTGCAAACCGCTTCTTAAAGGGCAACATACAGGTACGTTAATATGCCTGTACGTGCCCTTCTGCTGACATATATCAGCGTGAGCCGGTCAGCAAGCTGCTAAAGATCCCCAGACGATTAGTCAGCCTGAAGCCTCCCTTCACTGAAGAGCAGTATCTCTTCAAAAAGGTCACTACCAAGGCAATGTCCGTGAAGGGGTTAAACAGGTGAACAGCCAATGGCTTCTCCTCCATAGCATACAAGGGTTCCACTATGAAAGGCCTTATAGACTCTTGGTTAGCTTTTTCCAATTCCATACACTTCTCAATAACTCCTGTGCAAAAATTGCTATGCACAAAAGAAACATCATAGTACCTTGGAGCTGCATGGTCCAGGATACAATAGATGTGTTGTAGTTCCACTCCAACCAATTTCTCCAGCAAATCCTACAAACTCCAAATTCACTTTATGCAAATGACCAGGCATAACCTGAAACTGCAAGGTGTTCTGAATCCCCCCTCGCTCCATCGCGCACAGCAAAGAAAATTCAGGCCATCAAGCAATCTTGCCTCTTTTCAGGGCAAGGTAAAGAATGCTATCTGCAAGCTTTATATAACATAGGTTTGTGTGCTAATTAGGCAATTAAAAACACACGCACGGTCCATGAAACACACAAAATGCAAGTTCACCCAATATAGAGACAGAACTTCAAAGTGGGTACACCTGTTAAGGATATTCTTAAATTACTAACCCAAAAATACACTCTCTAAACATGCCCAGAAAAATCCAAGTTCTGTTCACACACAAAAAGCACAAAAGAATCCAAAGTCCCTGAGCATGCCCAGACCAACCCAAATGCATTTCACACACCAAAAGCCACAGCAAAAAAACAAAGTCCCTGAGTATGCCCAGAACAACCCAAATGCAGCTAGCACAAAACAAGCCACCCTCCTGTCCAGGGGGGCAAACAAAGAGCCTAACATGGGCAAAAGTTATACAACAAATACCATTGCAGTCTATGGGAACTGACTTGGTAATTTTACTAGTCCCCACATGGCTGGCTTATATTTTAGTTATTGGACTTAAAATGGGTATGGGGGCCCAGGTCCCATATCAATATCACCAATTTGGACAACACCAAAATCAAAACAAGGAGACGTGCCTTTAAAAATGCAAAATTGCTTAAAAGCTAGTTACTTGGGGGGGGGACTTACTCTGCCTGTAAAGTGGTGCATCTGTAGCATGTATCCAAAATGCTGCTTCAAATATGTATGACTTTAGAGAAAACTTACAAATCTACATTGCAGCTGCAAGATTTTAACCCAAAACAAAAAAATAGCCTGCCCCCCAATACATACAAGGCCATTTGGGTGTGTTAAGGCTTAAAATGAGAACCCCCACGTGAAAAATACCACCCCAAACTAAAAAAAGATTGTGCCCCTCCCACACATTAACAAACCCCTAGCCAAACACACAGCAGGCCAGCCCATGAAAGGGGGTGGATTCTTGGGGCAGGAGGGGCTCAGGCACCCCAAAAGTCAACCACCTTGTTCCCATATTTAGGGGGACAAGGGCCCCTTCCACACAACCCTAGGCTGGGGTTGTGGGGTGCTGCAGACAGGGGGCTTTACAGAATGTGTAAAGCCCCTTTAAACTAGTGGGTACAAGGTGCTTCTTTGGTTGGTATTGGGCTGAGCCCAACATGCCCAAAAGGCAGCCAGCTATGTGTTGTGCACATTTATTGTATTTTTGGGTTAATGTTTATGCATATTTGGATTAATAAATACACTCAGCCCGGTTTCACACATGTGCGGTGCGAACTGAAGCTCTGGTTTCACTGCGCAGAGAAAAATCAGTTGTTCAGCGGTTTGTCAGCGTTTTAGCTGCGGATCAGCTGCGAATTCGGAAGTAACCCGTGAGTGTCTAATTATAGATGCGAATTTAGAGCAGGCCAATCACTTGTTATCTATTTGTGAGGCTGCTTATAAAAAGCTTGATTTTTTTGGACACTTCCTGGTTGTCCAGGAGTCTGTATTGTGTGGGTTATTTTTGTTGGCAAAATGTATGCTGCTCTGCCCATGATAATGCCAACAGTTGTTGCTGTAACAGCAGCAATCTTGCTGGAAGTAGAGAAGAGGAGAAGGAGGAGGAGAAGAAGATACTGGGTTCATCCCATACTAGCAAATAGGGATGAGAGAGGCCAGTTCATGATCCTGTATGAAGACCTCCGTGGGCATGAAGAAAAAATTTTCAATTACACGCGCATGTCAATAACTAGGTGAGTAATTTATTTGCCAAACAATAATTTAAAAAACATATTTCCATAGCAGGGGAGGTTTGAAAAAGACACAAGTCCATTAAGTCTAACCTATGTGTGTGACTATATGTCAGTGTTATAATTTTAAAAACGTGGTGTTCTCGCCCCCCCCCCCCAAAAAAAAAAATCCATACCAGAACATTATCAGAGCATGCAGCCTAGAAGGCCATGAAAAGGGGGGGGGATCACCCCCTTCCTGGACCAAACCAGGCCATATGCCCTTAACATGTGTAGTGTGTTTTGTGCCTCCCCAAAAAACACCTTGCCCCTAGTTGATGAGGACAAGGTGCTTTGTGTGGGGGGAATCCCACAACATTTTGTTGTCCAGTTTGAGACCAGACAATTGTTATTGTTAAATTCAGCTGCCAGTGGCTAAACATATGTCCAAATGATGACACAACTGCAAATGACGTTATATGTTATTTGTTATGCCACTTCTTTAACATACATTTTTATTTTGATAAAGTATGCAGGCCTTCTTACAAATAAGAATGTTCCTAAACACTTACCTTTTTATTTAGAAAAGTGTATTTAAAAATTTGTTTCATACACGAATCTAATAAAAGACTAATTTTTGAATTAGTTATGACAAATTACTTGGATTAATCTCCCCTCGCTTGGAGCGTCAGAACACGTGCTACAGAACAAGTATCCAGCCTGCTGAAAGATTACTGATCAAATTAAGGTACTTTTCACCACTGATGTCCTTTGTCATGTGAATGTAGGAGAATGCAATATTTTTAATCTTGTGTCATTCTAAATATATAACCTGACAGAAGTTGGCGTAATAATTATTTATTCAAGTATACTTAAAAAAATTAAAAAATTGGCATATGTAGCCAACATAAATTAACATTCAACAAAAACAAAAAATATACATGTCTCTCAAGTAGGCCTCTTGAACATATTTTTAAAAAAATGTGTCCTCTTGGTCCTCAACCTTGGACAGACCTCATAAATCACAGATTGTGATATGTTTTTTTAAAGGGGCCTCATTGGAGTAGTGACTGGCGGAAGCCTGGTCATCACGGGCAGTGCTGGGATCTGGCCTAGCCTCGCCATGTTGACTTGTCACATACATACCAGGATTTGGGGGGGGAGCCTGATTGAAGGAATTGGGGATGGGATGGGATAGGGAATGTTACTGTGTGTAACTTCATATATGGAGGTTGCCTTTTCAAAGCTAGAAGGATAGGATGGGGGATTATAGGGGTAAGGTTGGTGTTGTTCTGGGTATTGGACGTATCTGGGGTAGTTCAGGGGAGGTTTTGGTACATATGGCACTTGAAATGAAGCTTCCTCACGTGGCTCTGAGAAGGAGTGCAGCACTTGTTCGATAGTGCTTCACATTTCAAAGTAGCGCTCAGGTTTGACTTTCTTTATTAGAGGGACAAAACTGAGCGCCAGTATAGTATCCGGACATAAAAAAGCATCCACCTTTTCAGACATGTTTTTCAACATTTCAAGTAGGCGTTCACTTATGTCAGGTTGCGATAGAGGTGGTCGCCTCTGTGGCACTTTGGCTGGCAGAACAATGTCTGCAGGAGCAGAGGAAGGCCCAGGGATAGCCTCTGCCACTGCAGATTGCTCATCTGGGTTTCTTTCCCACAGATTCGAGGAGCTTTGGATTTGTGACAAATCCTCTGTGCCTTCTTCCAAACTAATCTGGGCTTGGGCCTCCGGTTGTGTCTCCAGTTGATCTTCCATAACATTTTGTTCCTCCCAACTAGCTTCTGTCCTGTTTTGAAAAAAAAGAGTGTAACTTAACTAGGCATAATCAAAGTTAAGAGGTTTGCAGATACATAGATGATATAGATGGAAACTTACTCCCTCATCTCCACAATGGGTTGCAGAAAATCTAAGTCCTTGGCAAACATATAGGGTACCCTAGGCGCTGCCCCTGAGCCACTCCTTGCTTCTTTGAGATGGCGTATATATTTGCGGTAAGCATCACGCATGCTGCGCCACCTTGTCTGTAAGTAATGCACTGAAAAACAAATAAATAAAATTAATTTGATTTATGTCTGTTTTTAGGTACCTAGCAACAGGAAATTTGTTTGGAAGTTTGCACTTTGAATTTAAGGTTGGGAAATCAACTATTAGTGGCATTGTTAATCAAACCTGCCTAGTCATATGGGAAGAACTGAAGGATTTGGTTATGAAGTAGCCAAACAAACACGAATGGTTGCAGGTAGCGGAGCTATTCTGGCAGCGTTACAACTTCCCCAACTGTCTGGGAGCCATTGATGGGAAGCACATTCGCACCCTCAAGCCTCCAGCTAGTGGGAGCCAATATTTTAATCATAAGAAATATTTTTCATTGGTATTAATGGCAGTGGCAGATGCAAATTATAAATTTCTTTATATTGATGTGGGTTCTTATGGCAGCAGCTCGGATTCTAGTGTATTTTCACATTCCTCATTTGGCCGCATGCTGCGTGGTGAATACACTAGACTTGCCCAGTCATTCTCCCCTGCCCGGAACAACAGATCCTTTCCTCCAACATGTATTTGTAGGAGATGAAGCGTTTGCACTTGCAGAGCACATGCTCAGGCCTTTTTCTAGTCACCCTTTGACAACAGAAAAAGAGTGTTCAAATATAGGCTCACTAGGGCACGACGAGTAGTTGAATGTGCATTTGGTATACTATGCAATAAGTGGAGATTCGTGCATACATCAATAAATCTCAGTATTGATCATGCTATCAGTGCTGTTAAAGCAGCCTGTGCACTGCACAACTATGTGCGTGAACGTGACGGATATCTATTTGAGGATTCCCTGAGCCATAACAAGGAGGCGGCGGAATGTTACTAGGGGTACCTCTAGTGGTACACATATTCGTGGTGAATTCCAAAACTTCTTTATTTCGCCAGCTGGGGAGGTGCCTTGGCAGATGAATTCTATCTAATCATAAAAAGTGTGTATTGGTTTGCATTATATTATCAGGGCCTTGACAAAGTGAAAAGTGTGCTGTAACAAATAATGCTTTTTTTCATAATTTTTGTTTATTTAAATAAAAATAATGTTGTTCACATTTGCATTGTATATTCTTTTGCTAGCCTAAGCGAATCTTAGCTTATTAATTAATTTAGGGACCCCTCCGTCGCTGTCTGACACCGTTATGTGCACAGTGTTGAGGGCATGTGGCCTAGTATGGATTTGTGGGCAAACACGCTGTTGTTTTTTCTAATATTAGAATAAAAATGGACAACATAACTAAACAATAGGACAGCATCTACAGGTAGTGAAAGGGAATAAAAAAACTTACATTTGGCAGCCTGAACTTGGGATGAGCACATGCTCCACTCTGGCAAGATGATTCTGGCAGTTTCCAGCCATGCACGTTTTTTAACAACGTTGTCCTTATATTTAGGATGCCGGGTGTCATAAATCATTGGTTTAACCCTCACAAGTCTGATCAGCTCCTCACAATCCACGGATTCCTTCACCTTTGATGCAACTTTTCTACCCCTTTTTGCCATGCATGCTCCGGTCAGCACATCAAAACAGACAGGGGAGGAACTGGAAGAGGGGGGGTGTAGGAGGAGGGCAGATAATTTATGTTCACACCGCAACACAGCTGCGAATTAGATGCATGCCCATAGAAGATAATGGGCTTGTAATTCGCACCGCAATGACCAGAAAACGCACACGTTTTTTGTGCAATGTGCAGTGCGAATCCAACGCACATATGTGAACCTGCCTCATTCAAATGAACCTAGTTTAAAATGTCCTGCAAATTGGATGCGTTGTAAGCCGCATCTAATTTGCATAGGTGTGAACCCGGGCTTAATGATTTATCAGTAAATGTGCAGTCTTTCTCATTTATCACTTTATTGTCATACTCCAATGTCTTTTTAATGTCAGAAGCCATAAATGGTGATAAAAACATGAGAAGGAATGTGATTTCTCCTACCTCAAGATCTGGATGGGATAAAGAACTGGGAACACAAACAGAAGATCCCATTGTGTGTTTTGATTTTGACACATTGGGGGAACATATTAAAAAGTATCTGAGACAATATCTATCTCAACTGGTGCCATTGCCCATGGCAATCAATGAGCTGCTAACTTTATTTTTTTTGCTATACAGCTTAGAAATGAAAATGTAAAAAGCTGATCAGCTGATCTCCAGTTGAGATAATTTCATCCTATTATAGGTGAAAGTCTAAATACATGCTATGCAACAAATTAGGACAGGAACTGAAACATATAATAGTTTTGTAACAGTAAGTCCAAATCCAATTACACAAAGGGGTAATTTCAAAGCATCAAGTACGTCTTTTTTCTTTGAAAAAATACATTTTCTGCCTTCAAACTGTTTTTGCAAAATGCAATTGCAATCTTATGCTGAACTGATGGAAGATACTCCTCAAAAAAATAGTCATTTACTAATCTAAGCATGGTGTAAATCACAACAAATTGTTTAAAATTATTTCTGTATGTCCTTTTTTGTATATAGAATAAAGTCAAATTCTATGATTTTAACATATAGTCTCATATTGTACCTTAAAAGTCCCAAACCCCTTTTATTTTCTTGGTGTAGATATGTTGGAGTGTTAATTAAATCTTTACATTTGCAAATTTAACATTTAAATAAAAAACAAATACATTGAATGAACATATTGTATAATCCTATGAAAAGATTGTTGTTAAAATGAATGGTCTGGAGGCATGGTCTCTTGAAGTAAAAGGGTAAGCATGGCAGCCAGATAACTAGTATTGCAGCTAGATAACTAGCATTTCGACAAGAGCAGGGGTAAGCATGGCAGACAGATAACTAGCATGGCAGCCAGATAACTAGCATTTCGACAAGAGCAGTCCCCATGTTTTTCCTATAGCAAACTTCTTTTAATGTTGACACATCTTTATAAAAGTGCCCAGTAATTTATAAGAAGACAAACACAAAAAGGAAGCTTGATACCATAGCCCAGTTACACCTTTTATTATAGAAAAGAAGAAACAGCTAAAATCATTACACTCACATGAAATGAAGAGATAAGCAACATGTAACAACTAACACCAGAAGCTGGCCTCATTAATCAGGTGGAACAGCCTTGTGGATGATCCTCCCCTAAGACGGTGAAACTCCAGGGGTGCCCAATGCCACATAGTCCATGTCAGCAGGGTGGACAAGCCCATGGAAGTATGGCAGAATGGAATAGCTTGTATAAAGCATGTCAGGAAACACAGACACAATGGGATTGATTTACTAAAACCAGTGAGTGCAAAATCTGGTGCAGCTGTGCATGGTAACCAATCAACTTCTAACTTCAGCTTGTTCAATTAAGCTTTGACAATAAAACCATGAAACTGATTGGTTTCTATGCACAGATACACCAGATTTTGTATGCTCCAGCTTTAGTAAATCACCCCCAATATGTGAGCCTCACTTACTGCCAACTGCTTATGCAGCTAAAACAAATCCCGCCTGAGCTCACAGCCAATACAGCCTACCTCAGTAAGGTGTTGTTGGCATCATAACCATGACAACACATTTCAGAGGCATGTCCCCTCCTTTATTAAAGTTTTCCTTTACCCCAAGAGGATTGGAAGCTGCAGTGTCTTTGTTCACAGTACACTTATTGGATTGACCCCACACATTGACAGACAAGATTGTTTTAAGAGCATATTAAGATTTAGCCCTGTGCTTTGTAGTATGGACTATAGTATTTGCATTCCAGTAATCTGCAAGAAATATCATACAACACCTCATACACTTAAACATCATCTCTACTTTAATTAGCTATGTGTTCAGCACAGAGAAATTGTTCACCAACATTTCTGTAATGATCTGAAACTGTAATGCAGAAAAGCCACCTACCTTGTACCGTAATGTTGTGATCAGTTCATACATGAGGTAAGAGTTAAGTGTTTCAGTTTATATATCTGCTCCATAGTTCTCTGTCAGATGAATGTTTAAAAATCACTTTTAATGAAGGATAAATATGGTGAATGTGGTCTCATTTATATCTAGCCATTAAAAGAGATGTATGAAGATCAATCAAGCCTTCAAAAATCTGAACGAACCTCAATATGTGGCAGACAAAACTGGACAATGAATGTAGACTGAAGCAAAAATAATTTTCTTGGCCAAAATGTATTTTTTTAATTACATAGTTACATAGTTGGTGAGGTTGAAAAATGACACAAGCCAATTAAGTCCAACCTTTGTGTGCATTTTTATGTTAATAGTACAAAATAATACATTGTATACCCCTGTATATTGTAGTCGTTTAGGTGTCCATCTAATAGTTTTTTAAAATTATCGATGCTCCCCACTGAAACCACTGCTTGTGGAAGAGAATTTCACATCCTTACTGCTCTTACAGTAAAGAACCCTCTATGCAGTTTAAGGTTAAATTGCTTCTCTTCTAATTTTAGTGAAAGGCCGCATGTCTTAAAAAATTCCCTTGCATGGAAAAGTTTTCTCCCTATTGTGGGATCACCAGTACAGTATTTGTACATTGAAATCATATCCCCTCTCAAGCGTCTCTTCTCCAGAGGGAATAAGTTCAATGCTTGCAGTCTTTCCCCATAGCTGAGATCCTCTAGTCCCCTTTATTAGCCGTGTTGCCCTTCTCTGGGCCCTCTCCAGTTCCAGCACATCCCTTCTGAGGACTGGTGCCCAGAACTGGATGGCATACTCTAGGAGCGGCCGTACCAGAGTCTTGTAGAGTGGGAGAATTATTGTTTTATCTCTGGAGTTATTCCCCTTTTTAATGCATGCCAAAATTCTGTTGGCCTTGCTTGCAGCAGCCTGGCATTGCATGCCATTGCTGAGCCTGTCATCTATTAGGGCCCCCAGGTTCTTTTGCATCCTAGATTCCCCCAGAGGTTTTCCCCCTAGCGAGTAAATTGCATTCATATTTTTGGCACCCAAATGCCTTATTTTCCATTTTTCAACATTAAACCTCATTTGAAATGTGGTTGCCCACCCCATTAATTTGTTTAGATCTTCTTGCAAGGTTTCTACATCCTGCGTAGAAGTTGTTGCCCTGCTTAGCTCAGTATCATCCGCAAATACTGAGATTGAGATCCAGAGCATTTATGAATATATTATATAGGATTAGTCCCTGGACAGAACCCTGGGGGATCCCACTTTCCACACCAGACCATTCCAAGTTCAGGCATATCCCACTTTTAAGTATGCAATGGGGTTTATTTACTAAAGCTGGAAAGTGCAAAATCAGGCTCACTTCTGCATAGAAACCAATGAGCTTCTAACCCCAGCTTGTTCAATTAAGCTTTGGTAATAAAACCTGAAAGCTCATTGGTTTCTATGCAGAAGTGAGCCTGATTTTGCACTTTCCAGCTTTAGCAAATAAACCCCATTGTGTACTTAAAAGTGGGGTATGCCTGTACTCCCCATTTATCACCACCCTCTGGACTTGCCCCCATTGCCAGTTTTCAATCCATGTACTCACCCTTTGGTCTATGCCGACAGACCTTAATTTGTGCAGTCAAGGAATAGGGGCGCCTCTGAGAAATTATCATAAACACTTTATTCTAAACAAAATATTCACTCACATGAAAGTAGAAGAAGGCATGTACAGGAGCATGGTGAGGGCTGAGGAGCTGAAAACACAGGGCTGTAGGCAGAAGCTGTATCAATGTGGCTGAAGCACAATCAAGTCCAGGCAGGCAGGGGTGCAGATGACTGAGCACATACACACACCGGTGTAATGCAATGTCCCTGGAAGATGGTGTCAGTAGTCCAGTGGAAGAGGAGAGGATCAGTCCAATGATAGCATGAATGTCTGTAGAAAGAAGGAGAAGGACGTCTGGCTGGATAGCAGGGCTGCGCTGTATCTCCACAGCGATCACACTGTCCCTGTATGGTAAGGGGAGAGACACGGCCGTGTGTGTGAGATGGAAGCAAGGCTTGGAGAGCAGACACAGGCTGGCGCCGAGCCGTGACGTCATCAACATGCAACGCGTTTCTGAAATTGCTAGCTATAGATGGATGGAATAGCCGCATTCCTTTTTCAAGCAACGTTGCTTGAAAAAGGAATGTGGCTATTCCATCCATCTATAGCTAGCAATTTCAGAAACGTGTTGCATGTTGATGACGTCACGGCTCGGCGCCGGCCTGTGTCTGCTCTCCAAGCCTCGCTTCCAACTCACACACACGCCCGTGTCTCTCCCCTTACCATACAGGGACAGTGTGATCGCTGTGGAGATACAGCGCAGCCCTGCCATCCAGCCAGACGTCCTTCTCCTTCTTTCTACAGACATTCATGCTATCATGGACTGATCCTCTCCTCTTCCACTGGACTACTGACACCATCTTCCAGGGACATTGAATTACACTGGTGTGTGTATGTGCTCAGTCATCTGCACCCCTGCCTGCCTGGACTTGATTGTGCTTCAGCCACATTGATACAGCTTCTGCCTACAGCCCTGTGTTTTCAGCTCCTTAGCCCTCACCATGCTCCTGTACATGCCTTCTTCTACTTTCATGTGAGTGGATATTTTGTTTAGAATAAAGTGTTTATGATAATTTCTCAGAGGCGCCCCTATTCCTTGTCTTTTCTTAGCTATTGGAACTCGCTTTTGGTTTCTTGGTGGCTGCCCTGACTGAGACAGCGGTTTTATATTAACAGTGTACACATCTGTACATCCACATTCCTGGACAATTGGGTACTACATTGTAAGGTATCTGCATATTGCGCCTTGTTACTTGTTTAGTATTAATTTGTGCAGTAATCATTTATGGGGAACTGTATGAAATGTCTTTGCAAAGACCAGATACACCACATCTACAGGCCTTTCTTTATCTGGATGGCAACTCACCTCCTTATAGAAGTTTAATAGATTATTAATGAATCCATGCTGATTACTGCTAATAATACTGTTTTTATTACTAAAATCATGTATATAGTCCCTTAACATCCCCTCCAAGAGCTTACAAACTATTAATGTTAGTCTAACTGGCCTGTAGTTCCCAGGGATATATCTTGGCCCTTTTTTAAATATTGGTGCTACATTGGCTTTTCTCCAATCAGCTGGCACCATTCCAGTCAGTAGACTATCCATAAAAATTAGGAACAATGGTCTGGCTATCACCTGACTGAGTTCCTTAAGGACCCTTGGGTGCAAGCCATTTGGTCCCGGTGACTTGCTAATGTTAAGTTTTTTAAGTCTATTCTAATGTTATCCTCTGTTAGCCATGAGGGTGCTTCCTGTGATTTGTTATGAAAATAAACATTGCAGACTTGTCTATGGAATCCCTCCGTTTCCCTTGTGAAGACATTTATCTTTGTCTAAATGGATATTTTTATATAAAACAAATGGCATAACAAGCAGCATCATCATGTTAAGTCTAATACCCCCCCCCCCCAGAGAATCATATGGTGAAATAATGGGAGTAAAATTAGAGCTTTGCATCATTATCAGCATTAGAATTTCAGTAGCTCACAGATTTGTGACATGGTATACTGGCAAATGAATGCACTACTCAAATTCTAATTAATTATGCTTAGTAAACAGCTGCTAGTCATTAGCATCTTTGTATGCTGGACACCAAAGAATAACTTATGGGGTGTGGAACAGATATTACACTGTCAAGTCAATCATCGTCAAAGAAAGGATGTCTTCTGATGTGTGTTAGAACTGAAAAGAAAGCATATGTTAAATTAGTGGAAGTTTCATTCAACTCTACAATAACCGACATCTGCAGCATAGTGAAATATTTCCTCTTCTTCAACACGTATTCATCACATTCTGGAAAACATAATTTTACATTTCCGCTACTGCTGCAAAGACAATGTACATATGCTGTAATTCGTCTCTATTGAGATTGTATTGCTTGTATAACTGTAATGACACTTTTAAAAAGCATTAAAAATATGATAAAGTGCCAGGATCAAAAAACACTCATTTAATACACTCTGTTATAAGTTGTTTGACTTTAAGGTGTACTCTTACAAAACTGCATGAAAGGCAGAGTTCACCTTTAACAGAAAACTATCTATGCAGATAAGGGATGTCTATAGATAAAAGCAAGCTGTGCAGCTGTGACCAAAAAAAATAATTAATTAAATAATGCCCTTGCTATAGGCATAGGCCACTTGGGTACTTCATGACGCCTGAATGGAAAACTCAGAAGATGTTGCTAAGGATTAGGGATGAGCCGAACACCCCCCGATTAAAAATGGCCGTTTTTTCGGGAGCAGTGATTTTAATGATGCTTAAAGTAAAAAAAAAAAAAGTGAAATATTCCTTTAAATATCGTACCTGGGGGGTGTCTATAGTATGCCTGTAAAGTGACGCGTGTTTCCCGTGTTTAGAACAGTCCCTGCACCAAATGTCATTTTTAAAGGAAAAAATCTCATTTAAAACTGCTTGCGGGTTTAATGTAATGTCGGGTCATGGCAATATGGATGAAAATCAGTGAGACAAACGGCATGGGTACCCCCCAGTCCATTACCAGGCCCTTTGGGTCTTGTATGGATATTAAGGGGAACCCCGCACCCAAATTAAAATAAGGAAAGGTGTGGGGCCACCAGGCCCTATATACTCTGAATAGCAGTATACAGGTGGTGCAAACAAGACAGGGACTGTAGGTTTGTTGTTAAGTAGAATCTCTTTGTAATTTTGAACGGGTACATTTTTAACGTGTTTAGCTCCAGCCAAAAAATCTTTTTTAAGCTTTTTGGAAAACATAGGGAAGGGTTATCACCCCTGTGACATTTGTTTTGCTGTCTTTCCTCCTCTTCAAAAGATTTCACCTCACTATTTGTCCCAATGAAAAATGTTTTTTGAAAATTTGTGTTTTTTTGTGGAACAAGGATTGGAAAGCATCAGTGGAAAGGAGACATTTTTTTTCCCATATTAACTCTTACAGGAGAGAATTTCCCTTCCTAGGGGTAGATTTCAACTCACTTCCTGTTGTCTCCTTCCATTTGCAAGTAGGAGTCGTTTGTAAGTTAGATGTTTGAAAGTAGGGTCCTGCCCTATATACTCAGCAGAAAAAATGGGCCTTAGGCACTGGTGCTGGTGCCACAACACTGCAACCCCTCACAGACACTCTAGTTGGAATGCAGGAACGAGCCCTGCTGCAAAGTATTACATCAAAAATTGTAATTACACGCCCCTGTTAAACAGGGGCTGAAAAATTGTGCCTTAGGCACTGGTGGTGGCACCCAGAACCAAAAATGTTCTTACAAGCTATCAGCGTGATGATTGAGGAGGAAGAGGATAATTACTCAGGGATAGTCACTCAGCATCAGCATAGGCAGTCTTTGAAGGGATCTGAGATTTCAAAAAAAATTATTCGGTTACATCAGCATCAGGTGCTTGGTAGCTGGTGGTGATCCAAGACTGATTCATTTTTATGAAGGTCAGTCGATCGACCGAGTCGGTGGATAGACGCACCCTGTGATCGGTTACCACGCCTCCAGCAGCACTGAATGTGCGTTCCGAAAGAACGCTGGATGCAGGACAGGCCAGTAGCTCAATTGCATACTGTGCAAGCTCTGGCCAGTGATCCATCCTCAAGACCCAGTAACCCAGAGGATTTTCGGTGGGAAAGGTGTCCAAGTCTGATCTTGCCCCTAGGTATTCCTGCACCATGTAAAACAGACGCTGGCGATGGTTGCTGGAACCGATCATACCTTGGGGCTGCGGACCAAAAAATTGTCTGAACGCATCGGTAAGACAGCCACCTTCTCCACCGCTCCTTCTTTGACTGACCGAAGCCTCAGCAACACGTTGTCCAGAAACAGGAGTTTGTAACCTCCCAGTCTCTGGGAACGCGTTGCACAGACCTTTCTGCAAGGCCTCCCGAAGATGTTTCATCCTCTGCTCCCTCTGCGATGGCAAGATAAGGTCCGCAACCTTACCCTTGTAACGTGGATCAAGGAGGGTTGCCAGCCAGTATTGGTCCTTCTCCTTGATACCAGGAATACGAGGATCCTTACGCAGGCTTTGCAGGATCAGGGAGGCCATGCAGCGTAGGTTTGCTGAGGCATTCGGTCCGGAGTCCTCTGGGTCACTAAGGACGACATGGTCTGCAGCCACCTCCTCCCAGCCACGTACAAGTCCATGTGTTTCTTGGGACTGATCCCTTAAAGACTGCTGCTGATGCTGAGTGCCAGGCTCCACCTCCATACTGACACAATCTTCCTCCTCCTCCTCCTCCTCCTCCTCCTCGTCCTCTTCTTGTGTGATCGGCGGGCACGCAGGAACACTGTCTGGATAAAGGGGGCCTTGAGAGCTAAGGAAGTCCTCCTCTTCCTGCCTCTGTTCTGCCTCAAGTGCCCTGTCCATTATTCCACGCAGCGTGTGCTCCAACAGGTGGACAAGGGGGACAGTGTCACTGATGCATGCACTGTCACTGCTCACCATCCTCGTGGCCTCCTCAAATGGTGACAGGACAGTGCATGCATCCCTGATCATGGCCCACTGGCGTGGGGAAAAAAAACCAAGCTCCCCTGACCCTGTCCTGGTGCCATAGTCGCACAGGTACTCATTGATGGCCCTCTGCTGCGTGTGCAGCCGCTGCAGCATGGCCAACATTGAGTTCCACCTGGTGGGCATGTCACAGATTAGGCGGTTCTTGGGCAGGTTAAACTCCTTTTGGAGGTCCGTCAGCCGAGCACTGGCATTATATGACCGGCGGAAATGCACACAGACTTTCCTGGCCTGCCTCAGGACATCCTGTAAGCCCGGGTACCTGCCCAAGAGCCGCTGCACCACCAAGTTAAGGACGTGAGCCAAACAGGGCACATGGGTCATTTGTCACTGTCGGAGGGCAGAGAGGAGGTTGGTGCCATTTTCGCAAACCACCATTCCTGCCTTAAGTTGGCGTGGCGTCAACCACCTCTGAACCTGCCCCTGCAGAGCTGACAGAACCTCTGCCCCAGTGTGGCTCCTGTCCCCCAAGCACACCAGCTCAAGCACCGCATGGCATCTTTTGGCCTGCGTACTTGCGTAGACCCTTGAACGACTACAGAGCACCGCTGGTTCCGAGGAAGAGGCCATGGAGGAAGAAGAAGAGGAGGGGGTGGAGGAGAGAGGTGTGTCACAATCATTAGCATTTTGGAGGCGTGGTGGCGGAACAACCTCCAACACTACTGCACCTTGTCCTGCATCCTTCCCAGCTGCCAGCAGAGTCACCCAATGCGCCGTGAAACTTAGGTAACGTCCCTGTCCATGCCTGCTGGACCATGAGTCAGCGGTAATATGCACCTTACCGCTGACCGCCCTGTCCAGCGAGGCATGGACATTGCCTTCCACATGCCGGTAGAGAGCCGGAATCGCCTTCCGTGTGAAAAAGTGGCGTTTGGGTACCTGCCACTGAGGAACCGCACATTCCACAAACTCACGGAAGGGGGCAGAGTCTACCAACTGAAAAGGCAGCAGTTGAAATGCTAGCAATTTTGCCAAGCTAGCATTCAACCGCTGGGCATGTGGATGGCTGGGAGCAAACTTCTTTCGGCGGTGCAGCAGCTGGGGCAGGGAAATTTGCCTGGTACAATCTGACGTCGGTGTACCAAAAGCAGATTGCCCACAAGTACTTGGCTGTGACACACCTAATTCTACACCTTCATTCCTCTCAGTGCAGGTCTCAGAGAGGACTGAAGGTCTAGTGGGGTTGGAAATCTCAGCTGATGAGGAGCAAGGAGAGGTCTTCTTTGTTCTTTGGTGTGGGTCTTTTAGATACGCTTGCCAACAAACTGCATGGCAGGTCAACATATGTCTGGTCAAGCATGTGGTACCCAAGCGGGAGATGTTTTGGCCACGTGAGATACGCTTGAGACATATGTTGCAAATAGCAGCGGTGCGATCTGATGCACTCGTCTCAAAAAAGGCCCACACCAAAGAACTTTTTGAATAACGCGCAGAGACTGCAGCGCCCTGCACATGTGGAGCTTTGGGGTGTGATGCAGTCAATGTGCTGCCCTTAGGCTGGCCCCTGGAGGGCATCCTGCTTCGTTGGTGATGTGCCGCCTCCTCCTCCTCCTCCTCCCCCTCTCTCCTATCAGGCACCCACGTTGAGTCAGTGACCTCATCATCCCCTCCCTCCTCATCACTGGAGCAAACCTGGCAGTATGCTGCAGCAGGGGGAGCATGACTGCCAGATTGCTGTCCTTCTTGGGCACCCCCTCTGTCCGTGCTCATGTTACTGCCTTCATCGAGCTCAGTATCATCATCAGAGCCTTCCAAACGCTGGGCATCCTCCTGGAGCATGTACCCAACACTGTGGTCAAACAGTTTGAGGGACTCCTCAGGAGGACATGGTGGAGCTAGGGAAGGAGTCACTGATGACATTGAGCCGAGGGAAGAGGCCGCTGCTTTGCCAGACAAAGCACCCTGGGCATGGGTGAGAGAGGATGAGGAGGATGAGGAGGATGAGGACGGCTTGGTCATCCACTCGACCAAGTCTTTCGCATGTTGCGGCTCAACGCGGCCAGCTGCCGAAAAAAAGGCCAAGTGTGTCCCATGGCCACGTGCTGATGAGGATGCACCGTCTCCACGACCAGCACTAGACACAGAGCCTGCTTGCCCTCTCTTATTGGCTTGTGACTGTCTGCCTCTCCTTCTTGGCCTTCCAGACATACTAATGGCCTGTAGCTGCACTAAGCTGGGATATATATATATATATATATATATATATATATATATATATATATATATATATGTACTGATACTGCAGCTAGCAAAATCAACTGCCTGCCTGTAGTATGAGAACACCGCCAACCTTCTACAGGTAGCTTTAGCTGAACACTGTGAGGTGGACGCACCCCACTAACTTGTAGGTTTAGCTGAACACTGGGAGCAGGACGCACTGCACTAACTGTAAATAGTCTAGCTGCCTGACCGTGGTACTAATAGGATCAAAAGAACACCAGTAATTTTCTTCAGGTAGCTTTATATACTGTAACAAGACAAGCCTGCCTGTCAGTAGGAAGATAACAGGAATGGATCTAGCTGAACACTGTGAGCAGGACGCACTGCACTAAATGTAAATAGTCTAGCTGCCTGACCGTGGTACTAATAGGATCAAAAGAACACCAGTAATTTTCTTCAGGTAGCTTTATATACTGTAACAAGACAAGCCTGCCTGTCAGTAGGAAGATAACAGGAACGGATCTAGCTGAACACTGTGAGCAGGACGCACTGCACTAAATGTAAATAGTCTAGCTGCCTGACCGTGGTACTAATAGGATCAAAAGAACACCAGTAATTTTCTTCAGGTAGCTTTATATACTGTAACAAGACAAGCCTGCCTGTCAGTAGGAAGATAACAGAAACGGATCTAGCTGAACACTGTGAGCAGGACGCACTGTACTAAATGTAAATAGTCTAGCTGCCTGACCATGGTACTAATAGGATCAAAAGAACACCAGTAATTTTCTTTAGGTAGCTGTAAATACTGTAACAAGACAAGCCTGCCTGTCAGTAGGAAGATAACAGGAACGGATCTAGCTGAACACTGTGAGCAGGACGCACTGCACTAAATGTAAATAGTCTAGAAGATAACAGGAACGGATCTAGCTAAACTGAATACAGTGTATATATATATATATATATATATATATGCAACACCTGGGATGCATATATATACACAATACACTTTAAGTGCAGCTAACTGACTGACTGTCCTGCCTAATCTAGCTAACTCAAATGAAATGACACTGTCTCTCTCTCTCTCTCTAAGCACACCGGAACACACTGCACAGGGCCGCCGTGCAGGCGGCCTTATATAGTGTGGGGCGTGTACTAAATCCCCTGAGCCATAATTGGCCAAAGCCTCCTTGGCTTTGGCCAATTACGGCTCTCTGTTCAGGCGGCGCTGTGATTGGCCAAGCATGCGGGTCATAGTGCATGCTTGGCCAATCATCAGCAAGCAATGCACTGCGATGCCGCAGTGAACTATGTGCCGTGACGCGCCACACGAATTTGTCGCGAACGGCCCATATCGTTCGCAATTCGGCGAACGACCGAACAGCCGATGTTCGAGTCGAACATGGGTTCAACTCGAACACAAAGCTCATCCCTACTAAGGATGTTGCTAAAAGAGGCCCAGCAGTTACTATTCATCTTCATTATCACAGGAGTGAGATCTTTCTCTGATTCTAACCCCCTCACAAGCACTTTCTCTCCCCTGATGCAGTAGCTCTGAGCTCAGTGTTTGAGAGCTCACTCCTGCGATGGTAAAGGAGAACAGTAACAGCTGGGTCTCTTCTAGCAATATCCTTAGCATTGTCCTAGGATTTTTTCCATGCTGGCTTCATGAGATACAGAATTAGCCTACACCTGTAGCATGGGCTTTATTCAACTTTAGTCAAAGCTGCAAAGTTTGTTCTTATCTACAGACATCCCTTATCTGCATAGGCAGTTTGTTGGTAAAGGTGAACTAACCCTTTAGACACTGCTATTGCACAGAAGCACACACTGCAGTAACCAACAATTTTTATATTCATCCTATTTACTAAACATATCTCACATCTGTGATATGCTGCAAACTTATATTGATGTTATGGTGAGCCTGTCAAATCATATCATGATACCTTCAAAGTCACTAAAAGGCAACAGACATGTTCTCTAGTTGTTCAAGACTAAAAGGGATCATATGCAAACAGAGTGGTATAATGTTTTTAGTTTTTCTGTTTCCAGCAATGATTGACATCGGAGGCAGAGGTAACTGGATACACACAGGTTTAGGTTGTTTTTCCAGCATTTGCTTGAGGTGCAGCAGCAGGTTTTGGGCAGAGTCTGGATGTTGCTGCAGCTAATGGTGGGTACAGAACAGTAAATGAGGATGCTTACACAACAATTAGTGGTAGGCAGAAGAGAACATATAATAATATAGATAGTACAGAAATCAGTGGTATAAATGAAAGAGGACATTTATACCAGTGGTCTGAGCTAAAGTGAGAAAGTGAGATGAATATAACAGGACAGAATAGGTAAGTGGGCACTAGGGATGAGCCAAACACCCCTGGTTCGGTTCGCACCAGAACCTGCGAATGGACCGAACATTTGCATGAACGTTAGAACCCCATTGAAGTACATGGGACTCGAACGTTCGAAATCAAAAGTGCTCATTTTAAAGGCTAATTTGCATGGTATTGTCCTAAAAAGGGTTTGGGGACCCGGGTCCTGCCCCAGGGGACATGTATCAATGCAAAAAAAACGTTTAAAAACGGCCGTTTTTTTGGGAGCAGTGATTTTAATGATGCTTAAAGTAAAAAAAAAAAGTGAAATATTCCTTTAAATATTGTACCTGGGGGGTGTCTATAGTATGCCTGTAAAGTGACGCGTGTTTCCCGTGTTTAGAACAGTCCCTGCACCAAATGTCATTTTTAAAGGAAAAAATCTCATTTAAAAATGCTTGCGGGTTTAATGTAATGTCGGGTCATGGCAATATGGATGAAAATCAGTGAGACAAACAGCATGGGTACCCCCCAGTCCATTACCAGGCCCTTTGGGTCTTGTATGGATATTAAGGGGAACCCTGCACCCAAATTAAAATAAGGAAAGGTGTGGGGCCACCAGGCCCTATATACTCTGAACAGCAGTATACAGGTGGTGCAAACAAGACAGGGACTGTAGGTTTGTTGTTAAGTAGAATCTCTTTGTAATTTTGAACGGGTACATTTTTAACGTGTTTAGCTCCAGCCAAAAAATCTTTTTTAAGCTTTTTGGAAAACATAGGGAAGGGTTATCACCCCTGTGACATTTGTTTTGCTGTCTTTCCTCCTCTTCAGAAGATTTCACCTCACTTTTTGTCCCAATGAAAAATGATTTTTGGAAATTTGTGTTTTTTTGTGGAACAAGGATTGGAAAGCATCAGTGGAAAGGAGACATTTTTTTCCCCATATTAACTCTTACAGGAGAGAATTTCCCTTCCTAGGGGTAGATTTCAACTCACTTCCTGTTGTCTCCTTCCGTTTGCAAGTAGGAGTCGTTTGTAAGTTAGATGTTTGAAAGTAGGGTCCTGCCCTATATACTCAGCAGAAATTTGGGCCTTAGGTGTTGCTGTGGCCACAACACTGTAAGCCCTCACAGGGCCCTGCTGTGAAATATTAGATCAAGAATTGTAATTACATGCCCCTGTTGAACAGGAGCTGAAAAATTAGGCCTTAGGCACTGGTGCCACAACACTGCAACCCCTCACAGACACTCTAGTTGGAACGCAGGAATGAGCCCTGCTGCAAAGTATTGCATCAAAAATTGTAATTACACGCCCCTGTTAAACAGGGGCAGAAAAAATGGGCCTTAGGCACTGGTGCTGGTGCCACAACACTGCAACCCCTCACAGACACTCTAGTTGGAATGCAGGAACGAGCCCTGCTGCAAAGTATTACATCAAAAATTGTAATTACACGCCCCTGTTAAACAGGGGTTGAAAAATTGTGCCTTAGGCACTGGTGGTGGCGCCCAGAACCAAAAATGTTCTTACAAGCTATCAGCGTGATGATTGAGGAGGAAGAGGATAATTACTCAGGGATAGTCACTCAGCATCAGCATAGGCAGTCTTTGAAGGGATCTGAGATTTCAAAAAAAATTATTCGGTTACATCAGCATCAGGTGCTTGGTAGCTGGTGGTGATCCAAGACTGATTCATTTTTATGAAGGTCAGTCGATCGACCGAGTCGGTGGATAGACGCACCCTGTGATCGGTTACCACGCCTCCAGCAGCACTGAATGTGCGTTCCGAAAGAACGCTGGATGCAGGACAGGCCAGTAGCTCAATTGCATACTGTGCAAGCTCTGGCCAGTGATCCATCCTCAAGACCCAGTAACCCAGAGGATTTTCGGTGGGAAAGGTGTCCAAGTCTGATCTTGCCCCTAGGTATTCCTGCACCATGTAAAACAGACGCTGGCGATGGTTGCTGGAACCGATCATACCTTGGGGCTGCGGACCAAAAAATTGTCTGAACGCATCGGTCAGACGGCCACCTTCTCCACCGCTCCTTCTTTGACTGACCGAAGCCTCAGCAACACGTTGTCCAGAAACAGGAGTTTGTAACCTCCCAGTCTCTGGGAACGCGTTGCACAGACCTTTCTGCAAGGCCTCCCGAAGATGTTTCATCCTCTGCTCCCTCTGCGATGGCAAGATAAGGTCTGCAACCTTACCCTTGTAACGTGGATCAAGGAGGGTTGCCAGCCAGTATTGGTCCTTCTCCTTGATACCACGAATACGAGGATCCTTACGCAGGCTTTGCAGGATCAGGGAGGCCATGCAGCGTAGGTTTGCTGAGGCATTCGGTCCGGAGTCCTCTGGGTCACTAAGGACGACATGGTCTGCAGCCATCCCCTCCTACCAGCCACGTACAAGTCCATGTGTTTCTTGGGACTGATCCCTTAAAGACTGCTGCTGATGCTGAGTGCCAGGCTCCACCTCCATACTGACACAATCTTCCTCTTTCTCCTCCTCCTCGTCCTCTTCCTGTGTGATCGGCGAGCACGCAGGAACACTGTCTGGATAAAGGGGGCCTTGAGAGCTAAGGAAGTCCTCCTCTTCCTGCCTCTGTTCTGCCTCAAGTGCACTGTCCATTATTCCACACAGCGTGTGCTCCAACAGGTGGACAAGGGGGACAGTGTCACTGATGCATGCACTGTCACTGCTCACCATCCTCGTGGCCTCCTCAAATGGTGACAGGACAGTGCATGCATCCCTGATCATGGCCCACTGGCGTGGGGAAAAAAAAAAGCTCCCCTGACCCTGTCCTGGTGCCATAGTCACACAGGTACTCATTGATGGCCCTCTGCTGCGTGTGCAGCCGCTACAGCATGGCCAACATTGAGTTCCACCTGGTGGGCATGTCACAGATTAGGCGGTTCTTGGGCAGGTTAAACTCCTTTTGGAGGACCACCAGCCGAGCACTGGCATTATATGACCGGCGGAAATGCACACAGACTTTCCTGGCCTGCCTCAGGACATCCTGTAAGCCCGGGTACCTGCCCAAGAACCGCTGCACCACCAAGTTAAGGACGTGAGCCAAACAGGGCACATGGTTCATTTGTCCCTGTCGGAGGGCAGAGAGGAGGTTGGTGCCATTGTCGCAAACCACCATTCCTGCCTTAAGTTGGCGTGGCGTCAACCACCTTTGAACCTGCCCCTGCAGAGCTGACAGAACCTCTGCCCCAGTGTGGCTCCTGTCCCCCAAGCACACCAGCTCAAGCACCGCATGGCATATTTTGGCCTGCGTTCCGCGGAAAAAGCACAGGAAGAGGCCATGGAGGAAGAAGAAGAGGAGGGGTTGTAGGAGAGAGGTGTGTCACAATCATTAGCATTTTGGAGGCGTGGTGGCAGAACAACCTCCAACACTACTGCACCTTGTCCTGCATCCTTCCCAGCTGCCAGCAGAGTCACCCAATGCGCCGTGAAACTTAGGTAACGTCCCTGTCCATGCCTGCTGGACCATGAGTCAGCGGTAATATGCACCTTACCGCTGACCGCCCTGTCCAGCGAGGCATGGACATTGCCTTCCACATGCCGGTAGAGAGCCGGAATCGCCTTCCGTGAGAAAAAGTGGTTTTTGGGTACCTGCCACTGAGGAACCGCACATTCCACAAACTCACGGAAGGGAGCAGAGTCTACCAACTGAAAAGGCAGCAGTTGAAGTGCTAGCAATTTTGCCAAGCTAGCATTCAACCGCTGGGCATGTGGATGGCTGGGAGCAAACTTCTTTCGGCGGTGCAGCAGCTGGGGTTGGGAAATTTGCCTGGTACAATCTGACGTCGGTGTACCAAAAGCAGATTGCCCACAAGTACTTGGCTGTGACACACCTAATTCTACACCTTCATTCCTCTCAGTGCCGGTCTCAGAGAGGACTGAAGGTATAGTGGGGTTGGACATCTCAGCTGATGAGGAGCAAGGAGAGGTCCTCTTTGTTCTTTGGTGTGGGTCTTTTAGATACGCTTGCCAACGAACTGCATGGCAGGTCAACATATGTCTGGTCAAGCATGTGGTGCCCATGCAGGAGATGTTTTGGCCACGCGAGATACGCTTGAGACATATGTTGCAAATAGCAGCGGTGCGATCTGATGCACTCGTCTCAAAAAAGGCCCACACCAAAGAACTTTTTGAATAATGCGCAGAGACTGCAGCGCCCTGCACATGTGGAGCTTTGGTGTGTGATGCAGTCAATGTGCTGCCCTTAGACTGGCCCCTGGAGGGCATCCTGCCTCGTTGGTTATGTGCCGCCTCCTCCTCCTCCTCCTCTCTCCTATCATGCACCCACGTTGATTCAGTGACCTCATCAACCCCTCCCTCCTCATCACTGGAGCAAACCTGGCAGTATGCTGCAGCAGGGGGAGCATGACTGCCAGAATGCTGTCCTTCTTGGGCACCCCCTCTGTCCGTGCTCACGTTACTGCCTTCATCGAGCTCAGTATCATCATCAGAGCCTTTCAAACGCTGGGCATCCTCCTGGAGCATGTACCCAACACTGTGGTCAAACAGTTCGAGGGACTCCTCAGGAGGACATGGTGGGGCTAGGGAAGGAGTCACTGATGACATTGAGCCGAGGGAAGAGGCCGCTGCTTTGCCAGACAAAGTACCCTGGGCATGGGTGAGAGAGGATGAGGAGGATGAGGACGGCTTGGTCATCCACTCAAACAAGTCTTCCGCATGTTGCGGCTCAACGCGGCCAGCTGCCGAAAAAAAGGCCAAGCGTGTCCCACGGCCACGTGCTGATGAGGATGCACTGTCTCCACGACCAGCACTAGACACAGAGCCTGCTTGCCCTCTCTTATTGGCTTGTGACTGTCTGCCTCTCCTTCTTGGCCTTCCAGACATACTAATGGCCTGTAGCTGCACTAAGCTGGGATATATATATATATATATATATATATATATATATATACTGATACTGCAGCTAGCAAAATCAACTGCCTGCCTGTCGTATGAGAACACCACCAACCTTCTAGGTAGCTTTAGCTGAACACTGTGCAGAGCTTGCAAAAAAATAACTTGTAGCTTTTTTAGCTGCCTGCGGTAGTGATAGGATCAGGAAAACACCACCAACCTTCTACAGGTAGCTTTAGCTGAACACTGTGCAGAGCTCGCAAAAAAATAACTTGTAGGTTTAGCTGAACACTGTGAGCAGGACGCACCGCACTAACTTCTAGGTTTAGCTGAACACTGTGAGCAGGACGCACCGCACTAACTTGTAGGTTTAGCTGAACACTGTGAGGTGGACGCACCACACTAACTTGTAGTTTTAGCTGAACACCGTGAGCAGGACGCACTGCAGTAACTTGTAGCTTTAGATGAACACTGTGCAGAGGTCTCACTACACTAACTTGTAGGTTTAGCTGAACACTGTGAGGTGGACGCACCACACTAACTTGTAGTTTTAGCTGAACACTGTGAGCAGGACGCACTGCACTAACTTGTAGCTTTAGATGAACACTGTGCAGAGGTCTCACTACTACACTAACTTGTAGGTTTAGCTGAACACTGTGAGCAGGACGCACAGCACTAACTTGTAGTTTTAGCTGAACACTGTGAGCAGGACGCACAGCACTAACTTGTAGTTGTAGCTGAACACTGTGAGCAGGACGCACCGCACTAACTTCTAGGTTTAGCTGAACACTGTGAGCAGGATGCACCACACTAACTTCTAGGTTTAGCTGAACACTGTGAGCAGGACACACCGCACTAACTTGTAGGTTTAGCTGAACACTGTGAGGTGGACGCACCGCACTAACCTGTATTTTTAGCTGAACACTGTGAGCAGGACGCACAGCACTAACTTCTAGGTTTAGCTGAACACTGTGAGGTGGACGCACCACACTAACTTGTAGGTTTAGCTGAACACTGTGAGGTGGACGCACCACACTAACTTGTAGTTTTAGCTGAACACTGTGAGCAGGACGCACCGCACTAACTTGTAGGTTTAGCTGAACACTGTGAGCAGGACGCACCGCACTAACTTGTAGGTTTAGCTGAACACTGTGAGCAGGACGCACCGCACTAACTTGTAGGTTTAGCTGAACACTGTGAGCAGGACACACCGCACTAACTTGTAGGTTTAGCTGAACACTGTGAGCAGGACGCACCCCACTAACTTGTATGTTTAGCTGAACACTGTGAGCGGGACGCACCCAGCTAACTTGTAGTTTTAGCTGATCACTGTGAGCAGGACGCACTGCACTAACTGTAAATAGTCTAGCTGCCTGACTGTGGTACTAATAGGATCAAAAGAACACCAGCAATTTTCTTCAGGTAGCTGTAAATACTGTAACAAGACAAGCCTGCCTGTCAGTAAGAAGATAGCAGGAACGGATCTAGCTAAACTGAATACAGTATATATATATATATATATATATATATATGCAACACCTGGGATGCATATATATACACAATACACTGTAAGTGCAGCTAACTGACTGACTGTTCTGCCTAATCTATCTAACTCAAATCAAATGACACTGTCTGTCTCTCTCTCTCTCTATCTATGAACGCCGGAACACACACTACACAGGGCCGCCGTGCAGGCGGCCTTATATAGTGTGGGGCGTGTACTAAATCCCCTGAGCCATAATTGGCCAAAGCCTCCTCGGCTTTGGCCAATTACGGCTCTGTTCAGACGGCGCTGTGATTGGCCAAGCATGCGGGTCATAGTGCATGCTTGGCCAATCATCAGCCAGCAATGCACTGCGATGCCGCAGTGAATTATGGGCCGTGACGCGCCACACGAATTTGGCGCGAACTGCCCATATCGTTCGCAATTCGGCGAACGGGCGAACAGACGATGTTCGAGTCGAACATGGGTTTGACTCGAACACGAAGCTCATCCCTAGTCACCAGTATGTTATTTGTATATTGAAATCATATTCCCTCTCAAGCGTCTCTTCTCCAGAGAGAATAAGTTCAGTGCTCATAACCTTTCCTCATAACTAATATCCTCCAGACCCTTTATTAGCTTTGTTGCCCTTCTTTGTACTCTCTCCATTTCCAGTACATCTTTCCTGAGGACTGGTGCCCAGAAATGGACAGCATACTCTAGGTGCAGCCGGACCTAAGTCTTGTAGAGCGGGAGAATTATCCTTTTATCTCTGGAATTAATCCCCTTTTTAATGCATGCCAATATTCTGTTTGCTTTGTTATAAGTAAAGCAGAAGCAGAAGAAGAGGTCAAAGCTTTAGTAACTAGCATCAGCTAAATTTCATTCTTCACTCTTTTTGTTTCTCTTTATTTTTCCTGGATTCTTATTTTACCCTTTCTTGCATTATATAACCTTTCCAGCCAACATCTATCTCTGGCTTTTTAACCTCCACCCTAGCTCCATCCATTGGAGCTAGGGTGGCAAAGTGTTGGCCCTATGTAAATCCTTTATAATAATAATAGTAATACATCTCTCCATCCTTTCATCACTCATCGCTGCTGCCCCCTATCTCTTTATCCACTTCTATTGGTTTCCTGCATCTCTCTCCTACTAAAGGCCTATAAGGTAAAAATAAAAAGATTCCACATTGTATAACTTACATTTGTAAGAACCCGAACAGTCAGTAATGGACGTTTATCTGACATCTTCGGGAATGACCAGTCTAATGACTATTATAGGGCATACACACGGTCGGACTTTGTTCGGACATTCCGACAACAAAATCCTAGGATTTTTTCAGACGGATGTTGGCTCAAACTTGTTTTTTCTACACACGGTCGCACAAAGTTGTCGGAATTTCCGATCGCCAACCACGCGGTCACGTACACCATGTACGACGAGACTAGAAAAGGCCGGTTCAGAACCAAGCGCGGCACCCTTTGGACTCCTTTTGCTAATCTTGTGTTAGTAAAAGTTTGGTGAGAGACAATTCGCGCTTTTTCAGACTCGTGGCTTTCAGATCGTTTTCTGCTGTTCAGTTTGTGCTTGTGGGTTTGTATCTGCTCTTCAGTGCGTGCAGTCAGTTCGTATTGGAGTTTTCTGTGCGATCTTGTCCGCTCATTGCTGTTTTTCAGGTCGCTCTTCACAGGCCTTGCTGTTCTTCAGTGCGTTCTGTTACTTCGTTCTGAGCAGCCAACCGTTTTCTAGCCATGTTGCGTATGCGTACTCCTCGTAGAGTTCGTGCTGTGCGGGGGCTTGGTGTTGGGGTCCTGACCTTGACACAAGTCCAGTCCATGAACAGGGTGGGGAGGAGTTCATGGACCAAGAATTGGTTGCTTCAGCGTGACCAGTTCTCTCATATGCCCTTGCTCCGTGAGATCCGTGAGAATAATCCTGATGATTTCAGGAACTTTCTCAGGATGACGGACCCCGTGTTTCACAGTCTATTGGCTTCGCTGTCCCCCTATATTAGCAGGCAGGATACCTGCATGAGGCAAGCCATCACTCCGGAGCAGAGGCTCGTCGCTACCCTGCGGTACTTGGCGACAGGGAGAAGCCTGCAGGACTTGAAGTTCTCGACAGGCATCTCCCCCCAGGCTCTGGGTATCATCATCCCAGAGACCTGTTCTGCCATCATCCAGGTCCTGCAGAAGGAGTATATGAAGGTAAGATTTTTATCCTTTAATATCACATTTTATTGTATTGAATGTTTGATAATATATTGTATTTCTTTCCTCATTCCCTAATTACCATGATTGAAATATGCTGTGAATGTCCCCTTTGTTCTCATGCATGCTGGATTTTTATGTAATTATTAGTTTAGGTCCTTCATACATATTTGCCCTTCAATAACCTCCCCAGCATGGTGTCACCTGGCCCCATATTCACCTCATGTAGTCACTTAACAATGTATTTTTTCTGCTCCATAGTAGTGCTTTACCCCAAACACCCCCTAAAATGTTTGGAAATGTTATTTTTATTTATTTTTATTTGCTTTAAATTCAGGCAGAGTGCCAGAGGCTTTTTTTTTGTGGTGTCCCCAAATAATTTTTAGTAACCCCCCCCCCAACTGCTAAGTCAGCTGATCCCAATTCTCTATCTATCCTCAATCATCTATCTGCTGACTTTGCCAAACCCATACACACTATACCCATCTCTTTTGTGGTCAGATTTATGGATGAATTCCCCAAAGCATGTAGTGCAAGGGCCTGCCTGTATACTTTCAAATGGTACTGTTTAAAGTTTTGGGATCCTATTATTATCTTGATAGGTAATAGCAGAATGTCCAAATGTCCTCACATGTGTACAATGTGTATTTCTATCTTTGTATTATGACACTTCTTACCTGTCCAGTGGGCTGCCAATAGTGTAACTAAGGAGGGGCTGTTCCAAGTAATACCCATTATTTAGGCATTCATCTCTCAATGAAGTGAAGAGGGTTACCTGTCCAAGATTTCCACACACCCCCTATAATGTTATAAATGGCCCATGAGAGGGGGGGGATATGATAGGTGTACCTTATACTTTGGCGTTGTTAAATTCCCCTTAATAAATGCTATCTGGAGGTTGCCCCATAATGTTTGTGTCTAATCTGCTTGCCATGTTTCTGAGTAAAAATAGTCATGTTTATTGTTTTTTCCTCAACAGTTTCCTTCCACGCCACAGGAATGGCAGACTGTGGCCTCCCACTTTGCCGAGCGGTGGGACTTTCCTAACTGCGGAGGGGCAATTGATGGGAAACACGTCCACATCATCCCACCACCCAACTCGGGGTCGTACTATTATAATTACAAGGGGTTCAATAGTAAAGTGATGTTGGCGGTGGTGTCGGCTAATTACGACTTCTTGTATGTGGACGTGGGGAAGAATGGCCGGATGTCCGATGGTGGAGTCATCGCCCAGACGGAGTTCTACAGGCGTCTCCAGAATGGCAGCTTGGACTTGCCAGCTCCAGAGGACAATGTTGAAGGACTCCCATTTGTGTTCGTTGCTGATGAAGCGTTTGCGCTGGGGGACCACCTGATGCGGCCATTCCCAATGAGGACCCTCATCCCGGAACAGAGGGTTTTTAATTACCGGCTGGCCAGAGCCCGAAGAGTGGTGGAGAACACATTTGGAATCCTGGCCAGCCGGTTCCGCCTATTTATGACACCCATCCATATGGCGGAGTATAAACTGAACCATATTATACTTGCGTGCTGTGTTCTCCATAACTTTTTAAGGAAACATTCAGCCAACTATGCTGGCTCAGTTGGGCCTGAGGCCGGAATGATACATCAAACCACACTGACGGCGCTTGAAAGTGGCCATCCTGGCTTGCCCTCCCTGAGTGCCCGTGATGTCCGGTTACGCTACCTGGAGTTCTTTGCGGGTAGGGGGCTATCAATATGCCAGCAAATCTGTGAAGCCTTTTTATAATAAAAAAAAAAAAAAGAAATTCTTTGTGGACATTTACTGCTTGTGTTTGTTTTAGCTGACCCTGACAGAAATGTGTTGAGTCCAGAAAATGTCCTGATTGTGTAACCTTATTATACAAAGCACTGTTGGCTGTTATTTACTAAATGCAAAAACACATTTCACTACAAATGCACTTGCAACTGCACTGAACCTGCACTTGTAGTGCAAAGAGGATTTGCCCTTAGGAAATAACCCCCATTTTTGCAGAAAACAGCAATTACATCACCCCAAAAGTGTTGTAGTGTTGAGACAATAATCCACACATTCTTGATTAACCAAATTTTTTATACCTGCACAATCAGATGTGCATTTACCAAAGGTTTTTAAAACAAACCAACATGTTTGTTGTATAACAATTTTTGGAGTAGCATAATCAAAAATCGAAATGTCCATTTAAGATAAAACAGGCCTGTGTAAAACCAACAAGAAAGCCAAAAAACTTGAACTTACAAAGTTCACATTAGGTAAAACCTGAAGGCTATATCAGACATCAGTATTTAGGAACTGGGTTTGATATAGCGTTCAGATGGGGGAAATCACCCCTGGAAAAGCCAAATTTGGAAGATGCACATCAATTTACGAATGTCAACATGTGCTATCTGCCATCACGGGGGATCAAGGGACGTGTTTTGGGGGAGCAAGCCCTTCCTCACCGCTACTTTATAATTGAGGAAGGGGTTGAACCCCCAAAACTCGTCCATTGATCTCCCGTGATGGCAGATAGCACATGTTGGCACACTGTGTGCATCCTCCAAATTTGACTTTTCAAAACATTGCAAAAAGATTTAAAAGATTGGACCACAATCCAAAAAGAGATTTTGTGGGGTTTTAAATTCGCCCCAAAACATCAATGATGTTATTATTTTTTTTAATCACATCATTGATTTTTTGCTGTATGTTTTGCAATTCTACATTACACCCCATGATCTCCCCGATCAGGATCTGGGCACTTTCTGATGTGAAAGGATCTGGATCACGATCACCTAAAAAGAGAGAAACAAAACAAAAACAGGTATCAAAAATCTGCCACCATCCATCTCTTTTACCTGAGTCTGTGGTCGCAGACACTCACCTGTTGTGGTGCCAATTTCCACCACATCTTCTTCTTCCTCCTGCTCTTCTTGGGTTGGTGTTATTTCCCCTTCTTCCAGAGGTGGGGGGTCTGTGGTCTCCTCGGATGAGGGGTGTCCTCTGAGTCTTTTCTCCCCTATGTAAAACAAAAATGGTATAATTAGCACACAGATATTTGATGGCAGAACTAGAAATAGGAAACATTGCTTGGAAGTGGGGTACAATTGTCTATTTTAGCCGAGTTTCAAGATGTTTTTTTTTTTATTGCCCTTTGTCAAGCTGCAATACTTTACCTGTTTGGTACAAGTCTTTTCTCCCCTATGTAAAACAAAAATGGTATAATTAGCACACAGATATTTGATGGCAGAACTAGAAATAGGAAACATTGCTTGGAAGTGGGGTACAATTGTCTATTTTAGCCGAGTTCCAAGATGTATTTTTTTTATTGCTGCAATACTTTACCTGTTTGGTACAAGCTTCACAGATGGAGACACCCCTATAGTATACACTGGAGCAGTGTTTCTCAACTCCAGTCCTTAAGGCGCCCCAACAGGTCATGTTTTCAGGCTTACCATTATTTTGCAAAGGTGATTTGATCAGTTTCACTGCCTTAGTAATTATCACAGCTGTTTCATCTGAGGGAAATCCTGAAAACACGACCTGTTGGTGCGCCTTGAGGACTGGAGTTGAGAAACACTGCACTGGAGCACCTGTGTGGCCCCCCTAATAAAAATGGTGTTCTTGTGTCCCACACCAGTGCTCCAGCGTCCAGATATGAAAACAGCTACTCAGTGTCCTCTCCTTACACACAATCTAGTTTGCATTTTATTCGAGCAACAAACCCATCTACACAAACAAATATTTGGCATCCAAGTAGGCCCAAAAAAAATGTGGGAAAATGCATATGGCCTAAACAATGGTGTTTTAGAGGCCGAAAGAAAAATGTTTGATACGAACGAATAATGGGCCCATGAACATTAAAGTTGCCCTTTTAAACTGTACAATTAAGAAAAGCATATGGAGCAGCACGAACATAATAAAGACAGAAAGAATAGGAACACAGCAAAACTACTTACTTTTTTGCAGAACTCTCCGGATCTTTCGGTACTGCTCTGGCTCTCTCAATTTCAGGTCCGACCACCGCTTTCTGAGCTAATCTTTCGATCTTCATACCCTGAAATTCTTGTGAAGACTTTTGACCACTTTCGCCATGATCTTGGCCTTTCTGATATTGGGGTTGGGGTAAGGCCCATACTTTCCGTCATAGTCGGACTTCTTCATGATGTCGACCATCTCCAACATCTCCCCAAAGGACATATTTGTGGCCTTAAAACGTCTCCTTCTGGATCGGGACGTGTCCGGATCCGGGCTTTCCTCCTCCTCCTCCTCGTTCCTGCAATTATCACGCACCTGCTGTGACTCCGCCACGTGCTCTTCCCCCACTGCGCCAAACGAAAAGGGGTGAGGAATAGAATAGAAAGAACGTTAGGGGTGGGCGGAGTTACACGCATGCGCAGTGTATATAAAGCGTAACACGCGTGCGTATTACGTACGATCTGTGAGCGGAGGAAGGAGCATTGGACGCGCCGATCGTAAGAACGAAGGTGTCATGAAAGACGTCCTGTTAGTTCAGCCGTCGGCGGAAGATCGGTTAACAGAACTACTGTCAGTAGAGCCAGAGGGCGCGTTGGGAGGCGCGTTGGCGCGAACGGACGCATACGGGTGCGCACTAATACGAGCGGGTGTACGCGGGTACACGATGAGACGAACGGGCACGTACGATCGGTACTCGGGCGTGCACGTGTGCACGCGGCGGCGCGCAGATGTGCAGTGTGACAGCTTTTGGCGCCATTAGGCTTATTTAAGGGTGCCTGTCAGCATGCTTCCTTGCTGTCCGGTCTACAGCGTTCCCTGTGACCCTAAGCTTTCCAGTATACCTGTTTACCTGATTCCTGTTACCCGGCTTGTTCCTGACTTCTCCTGTTTGCTGCCAGTCCCCGACCTCGGCTTGTCTGACGATTCTCCTGCCTCATCCTTCAGTTATTACCTGCCTGTCTGTTGCCGACCCGGTCCGTGCCCTGACTATTCTCCTGGTTCCGTTTTGTACCTGCTCTGCTTGACTGTGTTTGACCCAGCCTGTCTGACTTTGCTAGTGCTTCCAGTGGTACTACAGAACACCTCCCTGCTGCCTGCTTGTTCGTGGGTTTCTGCTAGCTACAGTGCTTCTCTATCCAGTCAACAGTTCCATTGTTCCTGCCAAGAGTTCCGGTTCATCTACCAGTTGTTCCAGTGCTTCAGTTGTACTACAAAACACCTCCCTGTTGTCTGTTGTTCCTGAGTTCCTGCCAGTGGGTCCAGTGTTCCTGTCAGTCTTCCTGCTGCTGCACCAGAGGTCAGGATCAACTCTACACCTGCCACTTACCAAGCACTTGTGGCCCCCTGCGCTCTTGAGTCCCTGTCTTCTCTATCAGGGGCTCTCGAACCAGAGACACACGAGAGGCTACTCCTTGCATTCTGGGCTCCACCACCAAGTACCGGACAGCCCTGTCTGAGCCCACGCAGGGAGCCTCTCCCATGGACGAACTCTGCCGCCATCTTGCTGGACTTACCCAGGCAGTAAAAAGCCTACAAGAAGGCTACACCCAGCTGGAAGGCCGAGTCCAGGCCCTAGCAGCTTCTACACCTCCAGTATCCGGGACTTCTGCTTCACCATCAGTGGTCATGTTGCCGCCTGAACCCAGGGTCCCCACGCCTGAAAGATTTTCGGGTAACCGGAGCAAATTCAGGTCCTTCCGCAACTCGTGTGAGCTCTTTTTTGCCCTTCAACCAAGGACTTTCTCCCTGGAAGCCACCAAGGTGGGGTTCGTGATCTCGCTGCTGACCGACGAGCCTCAGTCCTGGGCCCATTGCTTATTAGAAAAGAAAGATACCTCACTTGATACCCTGGATACCTTCTTTTGGGCTATGTCATCACTATATGAAGACCCACAGCTGACCGCCACGGCAGAGGCAGCCTTGCACACCCTACAGCAAGGCCGCAGACCTGTTGAGGACTATGTGTCAGAATTCAGACGCTTGAGTTCTGACACAAACTGGAACAATGCCGCCCTACGGTATCAGTTCCGTATGGGCCTTTCAGAATCCTTGAAGGATGAACTAGCCCAAGTGGGCATTCCTGAGACTTTAGAGGACCTCATAGACCTTTCCATCCAAATAGACAGACGATTGAGAGAATGACGTACGGAGCGATCTTCTGGTCCTGCTCGTCCTGTCTGGATGCTGCCCCGGGTGCCTAGTTCTCCCCGCTCCACTCCTCCAGCTTCTACTACCATGACCTCAGATACACCGGAACCAATGCAGCTGGGACTCTTACGGCCATCCCTCACTCCTGAAGAGCGTCAATGCCGTCGGGCTGGTAACCTGTGCCTATACTGCGGGGAACCTGGACACTTTGTACGAACATGCCCGGCCAAGCTTCGTAAGTGCCTCTCTGTCTCTCCTGCTCTTACCCCAGCTGCACTGAATAATATGTCTCACCTGGCTGTTCCGCTTCTTTTACAGCTCCCAGGAGGGAATATACCAACCAGCGCTATCATTGATTCCGGGGCCTGCAGTGGCTTTATAGACTTGTCCTTCGCTTCCAGACATCACATTCCCATCCGGCCCAGGGCGAAAGGACTTTCAGTATATCTGGCCGATGGTTCTACCCTCAGATCAGGACCAGTAACCCAGGAAACAGTACCCATGCTCACCACCATTGCTGGCACTCATCAAGAGCTACTTTGTCTGGATGTCATTGAATCTCCTCTATTCCCCATCATATTGGGCATGCCATGGCTCAAGGCCCATAACCCACAAGTTGACTGGGCCTCAGGGAAAATTGAGTTTCCCTCCTCTTATTGCCACCAACACTGTCTACCAGAAGTTACTCAAGCTCCCTCTGCCCTGTTGTGCATGGAAACTGATGCCGAGACCCGTCAAGTTGTACCCGAAGTCTACCATAGCTTTCTGGACGTTTTCAGTCAAAAAGGGGCCGAGACCCTTCCTCCCCACCGGCCATATGACTGTCCGATTGAGCTTCTCCCAGGGGCAGAGATTCCTTTTGGGAGAATATTTCCTTTGTCAGAGTTAGAACTAGGAGTATTAAAAACTTACATTGACGACAATCTAAAGAAAGGCTTCATCCAACCCTCCACGTCCCCGGCAGGAGCAGGAATCTTTTTTGTGGAAAAGAAAGACCATTCATTACGCCCTTGTGTGGATTATCGGGCACTCAATAAAATCACGATCAAGAACCGTTATCCCTTACCATTAGTGCCAGAACTTTTTCAGAGGCTGGGGTCTGCAGTAGTGTTCTCTAAATTAGATCTTCGTGGTGCCTACAACCTTGTCCGCATTCGCAAGGGAGAAGAATGGAAGACTGCTTTCCGTACCCGGTTTGGGCACTTCGAATATTTAGTCATGCCTTTCGGACTTTGTAATGCTCCTGCTACATTTCAGCATTTTGTAAATAACATTTTCAGAGACTACCTTGACCTGTTTGTTGTTATTTATCTAGATGACATTCTAATCTTCTCTTCTTCCCTAGTTGAACACCGTGAACACGTCAGAAACGTTTTGACCCGACTTCGCCTGCACGGCCTTTACGCCAAGCCTGAGAAGTGTGTCTTCGAGCAGGAGAGTATTCAGTTCCTTGGTCTTATTATCTCTGTGGAAGGCATCAAAATGGACCCTCAGAAGGTCCCCGCCATTCTGGACTGGCCCGCTCCTACTGACAAAAAAGGGATTCAACGTTTCGTGGGATTTGCAAATTTTTATAGAAAATTCATCAAGGGATTCTCCACCATCATTTCTCCCATTACAAGATTAACCCAACAGGGCCTCAAGTTCCACTGGTCTACGGAAGCTCAGATGGCCTTTACTACACTGAAGGATCTGTTTGTCTCAGCCTCAGTCTTAAAACATCCTGATTCCACGTTACCCTACATCCTGGAGGTGGACGCCTCGGAGATAGCGGTCGGTGCAGTACTCTCCCAAAGACAGGGGCCTAGGGCTCTTCTGCATCCAGTCGCTTTTTTTCCTGTAAATTATCGGAAGCAGAAAAGAACTATGACGTGGGTGATCGAGAATTGTTAGCGATCCAAGCTGCGCTGGAGGAATGGCGATACCTGTTAGAGGGAGCAGCCCACCTGATTCTTGTTTATACAGATCACAAGAATCTAGAATATTTAAAGACTGCCAAGAGGTTGAAACCACGACAGGCCAGATGGGCACTGTTCTTTACTAGATTTTCTTTCCATATTACCTACCGTCCCGGGTCAAAAAATATCAAGCCTGACGCTCTGTCACGGATGTACAGTGATTCGGAAGCACCTTCTCCGCCAGATACCATCTTGTCCGCAGGGAACTTTCTGTTACTCCAAGGGGATCTACTGTCACAGATCAAGCAAGCCTCCAGGAACGTTTCCACTCCACCTGATACAACCCTACAGGCCAGAGATGATCTTCTGTGGTTTAAGGATAGGATCTTCGTACCTCAGGAGGTGCGAACGGCAGCTCTTAGTTCTTGCCATGACCATATGTTAGCCGGCCATTTTGGAGTACATAAAACATCTGTTCTTCAGCGCACGTTCTGGTGGCCATCATTAAGAAAGGACTGCAAGGACTACGTGGAAGCATGTGTCACCTGTATCCAAAATAAAGGTAGCAAGTCTAAAGCCTGGGGCCTGTTAAAACCACTATCTGTCCCAGAGAAGCCATGGAGGATGATCTCCATAGATTTTATTGTCGAGTTGCCACCTTCTGAAAGCTACACTACGATCTTTGTAATAGTGGATAGATTATCCAAGATGGCACATTTCCTACCAATGAAAGGTACCCCTACTGCTGCTGAAACTGCCAGGACATTTATTAAGGAGGTGGTGAGGCTTCATGGCATCCCTGCCAATATTACTTCTGATCGGGGGATACAATTCACCTCTAGGTTTTGGAGAGCTCTTTGTGAATCCCTGAAAATTGATCTTGCCTTCTCTTCTGCCTATCACCCCCAAACAAATGGCCAGACGGAGAGAACGAATCAGACGCTGGAGCAGTATCTGCGCTGCTTTTCCTCGTTCTCCCAGGATGATTGGGCTCCGCTTCTTCCCCTTGCCGAATTTGCATACAACAACTCTGTTCATTCTGCTAATAAGCTTCTGCAAGAGACTATGGCAAGGACCCAGAACTACAACAAAGAGGTGTTTGACAAGAAGAGAAGGGGGGAGCTTGATCTTAAACCTGGAGATTTGGTTTGGCTATCCACTTTGAATCTAAGATTGGCTTGTCCTTCCAAAAAATTGGGTCCCAAGTTCGTGGGTCCTTTTCCAGTGACAAGAACAATTAATAATGTGGCCTACGAACTAAAGCTACCAGAATCATTCCGGATTCAGCCAGTCTTTCATGTTGCCCTACTCAAACCTGCAGTTCCTGATCCTTTTGTCAACTGGAGGGTCAATCCCCCTGAACCCATGATCATTGACGGAGAAACCGAATATGAGGTTGAGTCCATTCTGGATTGTAGGAAGAGACGTAATCAAGTCCAGTTCTTGGTAAAATGGAAGGGGTATGGGCCTGAGGAAAACTCCTCGGAGCCGGAGTCCAACATCCATGCTAGGAGGTTGATTCTTGCCTTTAAAAGATCTCATCCAAGTAAGATGGCACAGTTGGGCATCCGGAGGCTGCCCCTTGGGGGGGGCAATGTCATGAAAGACGTCCTGTTAGTTCAGTCGTCGGCGGAAGATCGGTTAACAGAACTACTGTCAGTAGAGCCAGAGGACGCGTTCGGAGGCGCGTTGGCGTGAACGGACGCATGCGGGTGCGCGCTAATACGAGCGGGTGTACGCGGGTACACGATGAGACGAACGGGCACGTACGATCGGTACTCGGGCGCGCAGACGTGCAGTGTAACAGCTTTTGGCGCCATTAGGCCTATTTAAGGGTGCCTGTCAGCATGCTTCCTTGCTGTCCGGTCTACAGCGTTCCCTGTGACCCTAAGCTTTCCAGTATACCTGTTTACCTGATTCCTGTTACCCGGCTTGTTCCTGACTTCTCCTGTTTGCTGCCAGTCCCCGACCTCGGCTTGTCTGACGATTCTCCTGCCTCATCCTTCAGTTATTACCTGCCTGTCTGTTGCCGACCCGGTCCGTGCCCTGACTACTCTCCTGGTTCCGTTTTGTACCTGTTCTGCTTGCCTGTGTTTGACCCGGCCTGTCTGACTTTGCTAGTGCTTCCAGTGGTACTACAGAACACCTCCCTGCTGCCTGCTTGTTCGTGGGTTTCTGCTAGCTACAGTGCTTCTCTATCCAGTCAACAGTTCCAGTGTTCCTGCCAAGAGTTCTGGTTCATCTACCAGTTGTTCCAGTGCTTCAGTTGTACTACAAAACACCTCCCTGTTGCCTGTTGTTCCTGAGTTCCTGCCAGTGGATCCAGTGTTCCTGTCAGTCTTCCTGCTGCTGCACCAGAGGTCCGGATCAACTCTACACCTGCCACTTACCAAGCACTTGTGGCCCCCTGCACTCTTGAGTCCCTGTCTTCTCTATCAGGGGCTCTCGAACCAGAGGCACACGAGAGGCTACTCCTTGCATTCTGGGCTCCACCACCAGGTACGTGACAGAAGGTAAGAGACAAACGTGTGCCTATACTGCTTCTAGATTGAGGCCTATATTATAAGAAGATTAGGAGAGTTTTGTCTGACATTAGGCTTTGTCTTGTGTTGTGTCTTGCAGTGAACATGGATATGCTACTGAAAGACAATGACTTCATGTCAGTATTCTTAGATATGTTAAGGGAGCTGCCCTGTCTGTGGGAGATTAAACACCCCCATTTCAAGAACCAAGCAAATAGGAAGGCAGCACTGGTGCAATTGTGTGAAATTGTGAAGCAGGTGATCCCCACGGCAGACATCACCTATTTAAAGATATTAATTGGTGGCCTGAGGAGTACATATCTAAGGGAGCGCAAGAAAGTCCTGGATTCACAGAGATCCGGAGCAGCAGATGACATCTATGTCCCCAGGATGTTGTACTACGACAGGCTGCATTTTCTGGCAGGCCAGACTGAACCCAGGTCATCCCTCTCCAGTCTTCCTTCCACTCTTCCTTCCCCCCCGGCTGAGGCTTCTGACGCCCAACCTGGGCCTTCCAGGCAGCAACATGTGGAGGAGCCCAGATTGAGCCAGGTATAGCATTCCTCTAAATATTTCTGCTTGTCCAATCAATGATGTTAACTAGATGTTAGTTGGGAGTACTAATTTATGATTGTGATTGATGATGCAAAAACTAAAACCATGTCCCTTTTTCATACACAGGGAAGTCTCAGCCAGGAGGTGGCCGGGCCGAGCCGGCTGGCTGATCTGCAGGTCCCTCCACCCCCCCTGAAAACAGAAAGTGGCAGGAGGAGGAGTGCCCTAGAGGAGGCTGGCAGAGGACTCTCTTGGAGGGCTACAGAGGTCCTGGGAGCACGACAGACCGTGGAGGAGGACATTGCTGCAGTCATTGCATATAAAATGCAGAGGATGGAGGAGGGCCAACAAGTCATGTCTGAGGTGCTCATATCGGAGGCTCTTAACAAAGGTATGAGGGGCCAAATTACAGCTCAGACACACCTTTGCGATGGTCCTCCTCCTCCTCCTGCAGGTCCTCCTCCTCCTTCTCCTCCAGGTCCTCCCAGTCCTCCTCCTCCTCCAGGTCCTACTCCTCCTCCTGCCACATCTCCAACTGCACAGCCACAGCCGGGAAGGAAGCGTGAAAGGAAGGCCAGAAAGTGAGGACCCTGGATCTAGTCTGGTCGGCCAAAAAATGCAGCCTCTTGTGGTACCACAGCCTGGGGACACACATGTCATCTGCTGCTATCCGGATCTCTGCGAATTCTGGACCAGACTGCCCTCCCTTACATATGGACTCCTCAGGCCACCAATTTTGATGTTCAAGAATTGATGTCTGCCCTGGGGGTCCCAGGCTTCGCTAATTTCTCCTGTTGATCCAGTGTTGCCTCCCTCTTTGTTTGGTTCTGATCCCTTAATAAAGGATTTTTGTTTTGAATTATACTCTCCTATGTGTTTTACTTCAAAAATGACAGTTTGTTTGTGAGGATTCAGGTACATTTCAAATCTACAATGTGAAATGAACAAGGGACACCAACAACAAACAATCTCCTGGAGATTAAATAATAAAAGATATCAATGGTGTTGGGGTAACTTGACACACAAAACACACACAAAAATATTCTGGAGTAAAAATAAAAATCAAAGATCAGCCTTGGAAAAAATACAAACATTAACCACTTCAGCCCCGGAAGGATTTACCCCCTTCCTGACCAGAGCACTTTTTACAATTCGGCACTGCGTCGCTTTAACTGCTAATTGCGCGGTCATGCAATGCTCCACCCAAACGAAATTTGCGTCCTTTTCTTCCCACAAATAGAACTTTCTTTTGATGGTATTTGATCACCTCTGCCGTTTTTATTTTTTGCGCTATAAACGGAAAAAGACTGAAAATTTTGAAAAAAAATGATATTTTCTACTTTTTGTTATAAAAAAAATCCAATAAACTAAATTTTAGTCATACATTTAGGCCAAAATGTATTCGGCCACATGTCTTTGGTAAAAAAAAGTCAATAAGCGTATATTTATTGGTTTGCGCAAAAGTTATAGCGTCTACAAACTAGGGTACATTTTCTGGAATTTACACAGCTTTTAGTTTATGACTGCCTATGTCATTTCTTGAGGTGCTAAAATGGCAGGGCAGTACAAACCCCCCCCCCAAATGACCCCATTTTGGAAAGTAGACACCCCAAGGAAATTGCTGAGAGGCATGTTGAACACATTGAATATTTTTTTTTTTTTGTCCCAAGTGATTGAATAATGACAAAAAAAAAAAAAAATTTACAAAAAGTTGTCACTAAATGATATATTGCTCACACAGGCCATGGGCATATGTGGAATTGCACCCCAAAATACATTCAGCTGCTTCTCCTGAGTACGGGGATACCATATGTGTGGCACTTTTTGGGAGCCTAGCCGCGTACGGGGCCCCGAAAACCCAGCACCACCTTCAGGATTTCTAAGGGCATACATTTTTGATTTTACTCCTCACTACCTATCACAGTTTTGAAGGCCATAAAATGCCAAGATGGCACAAACTCCCCCCAAATGACCCCATTTTGGAAAGTAGACACCCCAAGCTATTTGCTGAGAGGCATGGTGAGTATTTTGCAGCTCTCATTTGTTTTTGAAAATGAAGAAAGTCCAGAAAAAATTTTTTTTTTTCTTTTTTCAATTTTCAAAACTTTGTGACAAAAAGTGAGGTCTGCAAAATACTCACTATACCTCTCAGCAAATAGCTTGGGGTGTCTACTTTCCAAAATGGGGTAATTTGGGGGGGGTTTGTGCCACCTGGGCATTCCATGGCCTCCGAAACTGTGATAGGCAGTGAAGAGTGAAATCAAAAATTTACGGCCTTAGAAAGCCTGAAGGCGGTGCTTGGTTTTCGGGGTCCCGTGCGCAGCTAGGCTCCCAAAAAGTCCCACACATGTGGTATCCCCGTACTCAGGAGAAGCAGCAGAATTTATTTTGGGGTGTAATTTCACATATTCCCATGGCATGTTTGAGCAATATATTATTTAGTGACAACTTTGTGCAAAAAAAAAAAAAAAAAAAAAAAAATTTGTCTCTTTCCCGCTACTTGTGTCACAATATAAAATATTCCATGGACTCGACATGCCTCTCAGCAAATAGCTTGGGGTGTCTACTTTCCAAAATGGGGTCATTTGGGGGGGGTTTGAACTGTCCTGGCATTTTATGCACAATATTTAGAAGCTTATGTCACACATCACCCACTCTTCTAACCACTTGAAGACAAAGCCCTTTCTGACACTTTTTGATTACATGAAAAAATTATTTTTTTTTGCAAGAAAATTACTTTGAACCCCCAAACATTATATATTATTTTAAAGAAAATGCCCTACAGATTAAAATGGTGGGTGTTTCATTTTTTTTTTTTCACACAGTATTTGCGCAGCGATTTTCAAACGCATTTTTTGGGGAAAAAACACACTTTTTTAAATTTTAATGCACTAAAACACACTATATTGCCCAAATTTTTGATGAAATAAAAAAGATGATCTTAGGCCGAGTACATGGATACCAAACATGACATGCTTTAAAATTGCGCACAAACGTGCAGTGGCAACAAAATTAATACATTTTTAAAAGCCTTTAAAAGCCTTTACAGGTTACCACTTTAGATTTACAGAGGAGGTCTACTGCTAAAATTACTGCTCTCGATCTGACCTTCGCGGTGATACCTCACATGCATGGTGCAATTGCTGTTTACATTTGACGCCAGACCGCCGCTTGCGTTCGCCTTAGCGCGAGAGCAGGGGGGACAGGGGTGCTTTTTATTTTTTTATTTTTTTTATTTATTATTTTTTTGCTTTTTTATCTTATTTTTAAACTGTTCCTTTCATTTTTTTTTTTTTTTAAATCATTTTTATTGTTATCTCAGGGAATGTAAATATCCCCTATGATAGCAATAGGTAGTGACAGGTACTCTTTTTTGAAAAAATTGGGGTCTATTAGACCCTAGATCTCTCCTCTGCCCTCAAAGCATCTGACCACACCAAGATCGGTGTGATAAAATGCTCCCCCAATTTCCCAATGGCGCTATTTACATCCGGCGAAATCTAAGTCATAAAATGCTCGTAGCTTCCGGTTTCTTAGGCCATAGAGATGTTTGGAGCCACTCTGGTCTCTGATCAGCTCTATGGTCAGCTGGCTGAATCACCGGCTGCATTCTCAGGTTCCCTGTTGAGACAGGAGAGCCAGAGAAAAACACGGAAGACGGTGGGGGGGGGGCATTCCCTCCCACTGCTTGTAAAAGCAGTCTAGAGGCTAATTAGCCGCTAGGATTGCTTTTACATGAAAGCCGACCGCTGGCTAAAAAGAATGATACCAAGATGATACCTAAACCTGCAGGCATCATTCTGGTATAACCACTCAAAGTCGTGAATGGCGTACCTGAAGACAAAAAAATGGTTAACAATAAAGCACAGTTAAACGGTAAAGTATAAAAAATTGCATACCTGAAAAGCAAACATGATAAAACATAATAACAATAAAACATTGCAGAATAGAATACAGTAAAAAAGAGCAGAACAATAGAGAGAGAGAATAGAGAGAACAATAAAACGACAACTATTTTTTTTTATTTTTGTTTGTGTTTTTTTTTTTTTTTTACACTTTTTTTTTGTAACTGTAACTTTTATAACTGTAACCGGTTCCAGGTTCGGGTCTCTCAAAATGCGATGGCATCTTGGGAGACCCTGTGAAAGTGGGCCTAGTCTGTGCAATGCTGTACCCTACGCTAATACTCAACTAGTGAATGGTAGCGTTCAAAACATTCACCAATGCAAAGACCAGGATTGTCAGGACAGGAGGGACAATAATAGTGAGTGTCACGCCTATATCCGCGCTTGCTGCAGGCACAACATCTTTTTTGGGGGGGTTCGTTGGGTAGGGGTACTTGGGAGGATATATAAATGCCTCTCATGCAGCCGACTGCATTTGGTTGGGGATGTGAATGGGGGAAGTACGGGCGCTGCAGAAGCGGTGGGTTCCCAATTAGGATTGGCGAATGCAGCAGGAAGGGCACTATGGGCACGACGGGCCTGTGTTTGTCTTTTTGGTGGCAGCGGGACACTACTTGTGCTTGCCACCTCACCAGCTTGAACTGCACTTACGGGACTCGCCACGTCACCAAGTGTTACTGCAGTGCTGGTTTGACTACGACCGGGGTGTACTAGGCCGCTGGTGCTTGCCAGTTCACCAAAACGCTACAAAAAAAAGTGACAGTGATCGATCGATACTGCACTTGGGTGGGCTGGACTGGGCTGGGCCGGGCGGAGGGGCAAAACGCAGGTGCTAGCAGGTATCTGGGCTGATCCCGCTAACACTGCGTTTTTGGGAACCCTAAACTGCTGGGGACGCCAGTATAGATCTGATCGGATCAGATATTGATGCGTTCAGATACTATACCACTAAGGGAGGTGTACGGTGCGTGTACGGTGCGTGCATGGGTGTTCGCAGTACTGGCGCTAATCTGACGCTGCCTAGGGCGACGCATATCACCGCCGGGCGATCAGGGGGCTAAACCTTTTTTCGGTAATAAACGGCGGGTGCCCTGACATTATAAAAAATAAACAAACTAACCAGCGTCACCCGTAACGGTTATACGGTGATCAGTGGTAAAAGGGTTAACTAGGGGGCCATCAAGGGGTTAAAACATTTATTAGATAGTATATGGGGGTCCCTGTCGCTATAAAACACTGACGGCGAACCTAAATATTTACGTCCCTAACTAGCGTCACCAGCGACACTAATACAGCGATCAGAAAAATGATCGCTTAGCGACACTGGCGACAGGGGGTGATCAAGGGGTTAAAACTTTATTAGGGGGGGTAAGGGGGGTACCCTAGACCTACAGGGGGCTAAACTTTTATTTGGTAATAAACGGCGGGTGCCCTGACACTATAAAAAATAAACGAACTAACCAGCGTCACCCGTAACGGTTATATGGTGATCAGTGGTGAAAGGGTTAACTAGGGGGCAATCAAGGGGTTAAAACATTTATTAGGTAGTATATGGGGGTCCCTGTCGCTATAAAACACTGACGGCGAACCTAAATATTTACGTCCCTAACTAGCGTCACCAGCGACACTAATACAGCGATCAGAAAAATGATCGCTTAGCGACACTGGTGAGGGGGGGTGATCAAGGGGTTAAAACTTTATTAGGGGGGGTAAGGGGGGGTACCCTAGACCTACAGGGGGGTAACAGTCACTACCCTAACACTGCTAACTGTCACAAACTGACACTATGCAGTAATCAGGAAAAAAAAAAAAAAAAAAAAACCCTGCTTGGTGTCAGTTTGTGACAGGGGGGGGGTGATTGGGGGGGGATTGGGGGGGGGATCGGGGGTGTAATGTATGCCTGGCATGTTCTACTGTGTGTGTGTGAGTGTTGGTGCACTTACATGTCATCTCCCCTCGGCGCTGGAATGGAAACTCCCGAGCCGAGGAGAGATGACATCACATCCTCTGCCTCTGTGTACTATACAGAGGCAGGGGATGTTTCTCATTGGCTGGGAGCGATCGCGAGGGGGGGGCCATGATCGGATGGCCTCCCCCTCGTCTCCCATCGCTTCCAACCAAATGCCGACCGCAGCTGGCACCGGGGGGGGGTCCGATCGGACCCCCCACCCGCGGGAAGGCAATCACGTTTCAGGTACGTGATTTTGCCTGCCCGTGCCGCTCTGCTCACGTATATAGGCGTGAGGCGGTCAGCAAGTGGTTAAATAAAAAAAAAAAAAAGGCTTAAAATCCCCAAAAAAATTAAATAAAAAAAAAATTATGTCAGATGTGACAACTAACAACAATATATTCAGGGAATCCCAATAAAAAAACAAAAATAAAACTTTGGGAGAAGTGTGTGTGAATATGAGCAGCAAAACTACTTCATTCTTGTCACATTATAAAGAAGAAGAGAGTGCGCTGTATTAAACCATTTTTAACATTGCAGCGTGACGAAAGTGCTGTAGCCATTGCGAACGCTAAGTTTACCAGAACGAGCTGTTCCGTCTTGGAATTTCTTCTGAGCATGCGTGGCACTTTGTGCGTCGGAACAGGCCACACACGGTCGGAATTGACGCAATCGGATTTTGTTGTCGGAAAATTTTATCTCCTGCTCTCCAACTTTGTGTGTCGAAAAATCCGATGGAAAATGTCCGATGGAGCCCACACACGGTCGGAATTTCCGACAACACGCTCCGATCGGACATTTTCCATCGGAAAATCCGACCGTGTGTACGGGGCATTACTCAACAGGAATTGGAATCACCAATTATGAGAGAGGAAATACAGGCAGTAGTGAACTTGGCAAAAGCAGGCAAGGTTCCTGGTCCAGATGGCCTCACCGCTCACTAATATAAGCTGATGTTTCCTATCTTGAGGCCATATCTAGAGAAGATGTTTAACGGAATAGGAGATTCGATCTCCTTCCACACAGAAACTCTAAAAGCTTTAATCACGGTATTACCTAAAGTAGGGAAAGACACCACACAATGCGAGAGTTATAGGCCAATCTCACTTCTAAATACAGGCCTGAAACTTTTCTCAAAAATCCTAGCGCTACGATTACAACAACATCTGCCTTCGCTAATTAATCCTGACCAAGTAGGGTTTGTCCCGAAGTGGGAAGCAAGGGAGAAAACCATTAAGGCTCTGAACTTAATCTATGTAGCTAATGCAACTAAAACCCCGTGCCTGTTCCTTGGAACAAATGCAAAGAAGGCATTTGACCAGGTCATTTGGAAATTCATATTCAGGGTACTGCGACATATAGGTCTAGGAGATAATATTCTCAGATGGATCTTAAGTATCTATACCTCCCCAGCCACACAGGTTGAAAGTAAATGGAGTGATGTCTTCTCTTTTTGGGGTTACAAATGGAACTAGACAAGGATGTCCATTATCACCACTCCTTTTTGCCCTTTCCCTGGCACCCCTTCTAAGTAAGATTTGACGAAAACCGGATATTCAAGGACTTACGGTAGAAAGAACTCAATATAAGATCTTGGCTTTTGCCGATGATTTGCTTTTCTCTTTAACAAATCTATTGATCTCCCTCCCTAATCCCCTCCCTAATATTTTTCAAGTATATATTGAATAGCTCAGTTCTGGTGGGGAATTGGAGACATTGCCCACATCCCTAATAAAGCATAGAAACAGCAAAACAGGAACCCTCTGACTGGACTTTAAAAGGTAATGACTCCAAGAATTGTGTATATAGACAATAAATGTAAAAATTGATATAAGTTTAATAATACAAATTCTAAAAACATAGATACATAGAAAGTTTGCATCACAAGTTTACAAGTTCGATGGTATGTATCCACATGGAATCATAGAAAACCACCTAATTTACATCACTCCTGTACAAATATACAAAGTGAAACTGTGCGCATTTCAAAATTATGCATCATTCCTCTTCGTGAGGAGCAAGTGGTATAGAAGTTTATGATATCTACAATTCAAAAAATACAATTTTAGTACAAAATATATGTATACAGCTGTTTAGAAAACTTTCTTAATTTAACAGACAGGCACTTAATTGCAGTTTGATAACCATGTCTACTAACTAGAGATATAGAAGCAGGTATCTTGGATATGAAGAAAGGGTTGAAGACAGACAAGGGAAATGTTTGGTTGCATTGACCCCAACAGCAACCCAGAAGACAGAAGCAAGGATGGGCAGACAACAATGGAGATCAGAAGGGGGAGCCAAATGAGAGGGGAGAGACCCGACCCACAAGCAGACTACCCATGGCAGGGGTGTAGATAGCCCAAATCTGAATAATTATATGAAGAACATGAATAGAGTAAAAATCTACACTCAGTTTTTACAGCGAGAGACATGCACATGAAGGTCAGGGCACGTGAGTTTAGTCAGGAAAGACATGTGACATCAGAGGAAGGTGGGGTCACCCATTTACGCTACCGAGTGTCCCGCCCTCAGCTATATAACAGCTGTCACTGAGAAGAAGCATCACTCAGCGGGAGCCACCCATGGAGGCGGTGCAAGTGCGGCTTTTCTTTCTTTTTTTTGGCTCGTCGGCAGCGTGAAATGGATTTAGATCGCGGGAAATTTTTATTTTTTTATCTTTTAATAAAGGACTTGTCCCAAAGTGTCTCCTGTCTTTTTTACTATTTTTGACACTTTTTTTGTGAAATGGTAGGGGTACAATGTACCCGTTACCAATTCACATAAGGGGGAGGCCGGGAACTGGGGGTCCCCTTGTTAAAGGGGGCTTCCAGATTCCAATAAGCCCCCCGCCCGCAGAACCCCACAACCACCGGGCAAGGGTTGTAGGGATGAAGCCCTTGTCCCCATCAACATGGGAACAAGGTGCTTTGGGGGGCTACTCCAAAACACCCTCCCCATGTTGAGGGCATGTGGCCTGGTATGGTTCAGGAGGGTATGGATTTTGGGGGGGACCGGACCCCTACGCCCTTTTGTTTTTAAATTTGGTGCAGGGTTCCCCTTAATTTCCATACCAGACCTGAAGGGCCTGGTATGGATTTAGGGGGGACCCCCACACAGTTTAAAAAAAAAATTGGTTCGGGGTTCCCCTTAATATTCATACCAGACCCAAAGGGCCTGGTAATGGAGTGGGGGGGGCCATGCGGTTTTTTCAATGAGTTTTATCTATATTGCTGAGACCTGACAATTCATTACAGCCGCAATCAGTTTTATATGACTTTTTTCCTTTAGAAATGTAATTTTGCTGTGGTACTGTTCTAAACATGGGAAAACTGTGCCACTTTACAGGCATACTATAGACACCCCCAGGCACGATATTTAAAGGAATATTTAATTTTCATTGTTTCACTTTAAGCATTATTAAAATCACTGCTCCCGAAAAAACTGCCGTTTTTAAAACTTTATTTTGCATTGATACATGTCCCCTGGGGCAGGACCCTAGGGTCCCCAAACACTTTTTATGACAATAACTTTCATATAAGCCTTTTAAATGAGCACTTTTGATTTTTCATGTTCGTGTCCCATAGACTTTAACGGTGTTCGCACAAATTTTTTTGCCTGTTCGCATGTTCTGGTGCGAACCGAACCGGGGGGTGTTCGGCTCATCCCTATTGGTGATTTAGACTATACACCAAACAAAATTTAAAGTAAGCGTTTCTGCTATCTACACTTCTGTTGGGATAACTGATTTAATCATAGGTAATGCACTTGTTTATAACTTTTTATGCTTAAAAAATTGTCCAGTATGCAATAGGACTTACACTGTACGGCTCCATGCACACTGGACGTTAAAGTAATGTTAAAATAATGCCAGTAGCTTTGCAGTCAGTCTTTCAACATTTTTTAAAGTTTTTACAATAAAGTTTATTAGCGTTTTTTTAGCGTTTTTTTCGTGTCAGCGTTTTTTAGGGGTTTTTTTAATTAATTTTTTTCAATAGATCAGAAATGTTAAACGCTGGTGAGCCACGTTTTTGAGCATTTATCTGCGTTTATGAGCGTTTATGAGCATTTGGCATTTTTTGTGGTCAGAAATACAACTCCTGAACGCGATTTTAAGGCGTTCAGAAAACAGCCCATAAACTCCACTGTTGATAAACGTCCAAAAACGTCCATGTGTGCATGGACACATAGAATAGCATAGAGGGGAGTTCATGGGCTGTTAAAAAAAGCGCCCAAACTCCCAAAAATGTCTGTTTATGAGCTTCAGTGTGCATGGAGCCTAAAGCTGAAACCTTAATTCAGTACACGATCAAATGCTGTGACGAAATAAAATTAATGAAATAAGTGCAAATACAGCAATATGAATAACTTCCTAAATAAATTGCCAAGTGCCATACTTAACAAACAAATAGTGCATACACCAACATCATAAAGGGGCAGTGAAAGATGTGAATTTTATAAAAAAATGTAAACATCAATAAGTAAACATCCAACAGATAGACACTGAGGTCTGATCAATAGTGTGCAATAAGTGACTTGAGGAATAAAAGACTGGTGCCTTTTCCTTTCTGTTATAGTGACACCTCTGTGCTCACAAGCCTCGGTTATGCAGCATAAGAAAGAATGCTCCGCCCCCTTTTTTCTGAACTCTCGGACGGGCTTTGGAATTCTGGATTTTGAACGAATTTAGGGAAGATACGACTGCGGATGGACAGTCCACAGGCTGGGGGTGTTTTTTTTATCAATCTGTGCTGCTTCTAAAGTTGAGCTCAAGCATTTGGCTGTGTCTGGATCACATCTTGATGACTGGCTGAGCATATTCAAAAAACGCCTATGGCAGCCTGGGACCCACTGTGGCAGGACATATCCTTACCGTTCCTATAGGAGCTCGTTTTGGGATCTCGTCTCATCTGTCTATCTCATCTGGGGTTCTGGTAAGCAGGATCTCCTGCAGGTTTGTTGCTGCCTTATGTCCGGTGTTTTTCTTCCATGTATGGTGAACAGTCTTTGGCTAGATTTACTCCGCTCACACTGTTTTCTTATCTGGTAAGCAGTTTGCACATGGGATTTGCTGCACCTAGAGGGATATATGTTTTTTCCTGGGTGACTATTATAGATCTATTTTTCCTATATATGTGGTAAGCAGATCTGGATGATATTCACGTTTTTATTCACTCTAGTATCTATATCTTGCATGTTTGCTTGACACTCATATAATCACTTCCAGTTGTTATCACTTACACTGGACCTCTTATGATCACACATGATTTTTTGGGTTATGATTGAGTGTTGCACATTTCTTATTTGAAGTGTTTTACGTATCAGTATTACGCTATGTTTGCTTCATATATTTTTTGCTAACCTCTGTGGACTGTGTACATGGGACGAGCGTGTTTATCCTGCCTCACCGGGACTGATCCTCTCAAGGCCCAGGCTGGGTTTAAGCCACTTGCCCTTTGTTGGCTTACTTCTGGTAAGCACATCACCTGACAAATTGTTCCAGATTAATGCCTGTTCACCACATTTCTATTCTGGATGATATTCACGTCACTCATCAATGACAAGATTTATGTTTGATTTCCTACAAGGGACTAAATAATACACATAGGACTATATTTCACAACATTGATTTATAATTTCTTGTTTGTTTTAGCGCGGTTTCTTTGTTTTAAAATAAGTGTTATGACGTACAAGCGATTTATTGTTTAATAGCTATTAAATTACTCACTTTTCAGAAGTGAACGCATACGTAAGTTATGCCCACATATGTAAACGGTGCTCAAACCACAGATGTGAGGTATTGACCTGAACAAGAGCAATAATTGTAGCAAAAGATCTCTTCTGTAACTCAAAACTGGTAACCTGTAGAAACTTTTCTTATGGAGAGTTTTAAGTGTCAAAGTTTGTCGCCATTCCACGAGCGGGCGCAATTTTGAAGCATGTTGGGTATCAATTTACTTGGTGTAACATTATCTTTCACAATTTCGAAAAAAATTGGGCTAACTTTTTAATTAAAAAAAGTGTATTTCTTTCCCCCAAAAAATAAGTTTGTAAGACTGCAGCGCAAATACGATGTGACATAAAGTATTGCAATGACCGCCATTTTATTCTATAGGGTGTCTTAAAAAATATATATAATGTTTGGGGATTCTAAGTAATTTTCTAGAAAAAAAAAAACCTTTGTAGCCTAAAAAACAGGTCTGGTCCTTAAGTAGTTAATACATTAAGCTAGAAAGGTCAGGGATGGCTTATACAGACAGAGACACACGCACGCATGCACCCACATATACAATATCATATCGTATAGTAGACATGAGTATAAAAATATGTCCAACAGGAATCAGTAGTGATAAAATAAAAAAAGAGTTTAATATGCACAGATTCAGTAAAATATGACGCAACTAATCCTATAGTATGTCTCTACTTTGAGCAATGCCTGGCAATTAGGCAGGTATAATCACAAGATAAACAAAAGGTAGAAGGAATGTAGAAAGAGGCATGGATATTAACAGTAAAAATTACATGGGTGCATTGTACAATATAATACATTTACATTGTTGAGCAGTAAGAGAGGGGGCAGCAAATGTAAAATGTGCAGTCTCTAAAGAGAGAGTGACTGAATGCTTTTCCTAATCGTAATACAGGATCACTCAATCAAAGCATCACTAAACCCACATCATAAAAAAATATAAATAAATGATGTATTACATGCTGTTTATACTCACTCAATCACTATGAGATTCATTTTCTGTATTCTGCAAACAAACCTGGTTGATCCTGCCCATAGGCGTGCGCACAGGGTGTGCTGGGTGTGCCTGGGCACACCCTAATCATCCTGTCTGGTGCTGACTCCCCCTGCTTCCTCTCTCCCCTGCAGTGCTGCCAGCTTCCCTCCTCTCCCCTCCTCTTTCTTATCTAAATGAACACAGAAAGTGATCTGTACTGATCGCTCCTGTCTTTATTCTTAAAGCGGAGTTCCACCCAAAAATGGGACTTCTGCTTTAAGGGAAGGTGACCCCCTGATATGCTACATTTGGCATGTCATTTTTTCTTGGTGGGGGGAGTGGATACCCTCTTTTTAGAGGGTCCCATCTCCCACTTCCTCCCGGCACACCATGGCACCGGAAGGGAGATCACCTCTCCACTCTCCCTCTCGGCAATCATCTAGGACACGTCACAGGTCCCAGATGATCGCCCGGCCAGTCACGGCGCATGGCGCGGCTCGCACATGTGCAGTGGGTGTCCGGCTGTGAAGCCCACAGTTACAATGCCGGAGTGGCAGAGAGGAGGGGGACATGAGCGGGGCTTCATTCACCTGCATCGCTGGACCCTGGGACAGGTAAGTGTCGATTATTAAAAGTCACCAGCTGCAGTATTTGTAGCTGCTGACTTTTATTATTTTTTTTAAGCAGAACTCCACTTAACTGAAACATAATAAACTTTGTTTACTGTAGGCTACCGAGAAAGGGACTGTTTCAAAAGTGAGACTGTTTAGACCCTTGATATTTCGCCAAAGCCCCATAATGGGGCTCCTAAAAAAATAAGAAAAATAAAAAATAATAATAAAAACTACTGACATCATCCACTGCCCTATTAACACCAATCTCTACTCTTCTGACACCGTCCATTGCTCTGCTGATATACATGAATGTGTGATTGTGCTCTGGTGTGGACACCCTAATGCAACAGGCTGTGAAAACCAATGATCCTGCCGCTATTTATCTCCACCTTCTGCCCATGTCCCCAGTTCAGCTAGGGATTTTGCAGCTGTGGTGGCAACTTTGCACAGTTTTCAGTGAGTTTCTATGCTAGTATTTCCTCCCTATCATATCTCGCCATCATCCATATACAGAAATAGAAGGGAAATAGAAAGGGACAATGTAAATTAAACAGTGTCTGTTTTCTTTTTTTAAACCAAGGAAACATTTTTATTGAGATAACAAACATCCCTGACAGACATACACGGAGTGTGAGACAGTTTACCATCAGTATACATAGAGATGATATAAGTAACCAACATATATATAAGCATTCAAAATCAGCTTAGTCATGATAACCAGATTGATAACATCCAGTGAATTCCAGAATTGCATTATACATCTCGCATGTAACAGATAAATGTCAGCAACCCATCAGAAAACAATATATCTTGCATATAATATTGCAAAAATAGAAAAAGGGAAATTTAAAATAAAATAGGAAAAACACACAAAACAAAACCTGAGGGCGCATGCGCGGAGCCGTCCAAGATGGCCGCTTGAGACCGGAGCTCCGCACTGCCCCGGCCACACGGCTCTCATAGCGGCAGAACCGGCCCAGCAATCCGCCCACATTTAGCCACATCTGGCGGCGGAGACCCCTGAGCACCGGCACATGTCTGGAGGGACAGCCCGGAGGACCTTGGGACCGCAATTCGAGAGCGGGGAACACAGAGGGAATTCTAAGATGGCGGCCGCTTCTCAGACACGAGACAGCACCGCAGGAGACAGGAAAGAACACAGGCAAGTGCTGGCTCCTGAAACACCCTCCTACCCAATTCAGGCTCCTAGTTCCTTCCCCTGCAGCCAGAATCCGTCCCCTACACCCACTATCTCTCTGCTGGAAAAACACCAGGGAACCTATGGACTTTTCCCTATGGCATTAACCCCAGAACAGCCAGGCCTCCCCACAGCCCCTGGTGGCTCTGATCAGGACATGCCACTGACTGTAGCTGATCTCTTTATCAAGTTCTCAGAGCTGCTTAACAGAGGCCTGACACAGACTGCAGACAAGATTACAGGGGACATTCGATCAGACTTTCAAAACTTGGGGTCTAGAATAGAAGTGATCGAACATAAATTAGATGTTACCATCACGAGAGCCAATCAGAACACGGACCACATTCACTTCCTACAGGACCAACTTGACACGGCACAAGCAAGGATCGACGATCTTGAAAATAGATCAAGAAGGGAGAATTTCCGAATAAGAGGTCTTCCAGAAAACATCCCTGATATCCCAACCACAGTCCAGGACGTTATAAAATATCTTATACCTGGAGTCCCGGAGCACAAGCTGGAATTAGACAGGGCACACAGATCCCTGGGCCCACCCCGGAAAGATGGTTCACCTAGGGACATAGTGGTTAAGACCCACTTCTATTCCATCAAAGAAGAAATAATGAAAAAATCTAGACAGCAATCTCAGCTCAAATTTCAGGGCCACAGCATCCAAATATTTGCTGACATTTCCCCCTTTACAATTCAAAAACGACGGTCCCTGAAACCACTTCTTCTAGCCCTTTCCAAGAAGGACATCAAGTACCGGTGGGCCTTCCCCTTCGCTCTGAAGTTTACATTCAGAGGCAAACAATACTCCTTCTCCAGTTTCGTAGAAGGCAAACGATTGCTACTAAACCTTAAAATCATCACGCAAGATCACTCAATGGACACCTCCAACCCACAACAAGGTTCCGTCAAACGTCCCACGCCGACAAGCCCCACATCACCCCTATGGGATTCCACCAAGACCAAGAAAGCGAAGGACAATCTTCCCCCATGAAGGACAATAAATCTACAGGGACTCTGATTTCAACGGTTCTGACCTAACCATGGGGTCAGATCTGAATCTCCACTCTTTGAAGCACAACCATAAGAGGGAAAAGAAAGAAGAAAAAAGAAGAAAAAATGGGGAAAAGGAAAAGTTTTTTTTTTTTTTTGTCTTGTGATGTTATGACCCAGGTCGTTAGCATTTAACCTCCCATACTCACATATCAGTGATATTCTATCCCTCCAGGGCTCACAGGGCTGTTTAGTGCCCACGACGCCTCATGAGACTCACGCTGGTTTTGTTCACTGTTGAAAAAAAGGAAAAGAAATTTTTTTTTTTTTCTTGAATAGTTGTTAAATACAAGTTTTCGGTGGAGTCGTTTGGGGCCGGGGCAGTTGCCTAGCGCCTCCCCCTATCATTCGGTAATGATTTTTTCATGCCCGAGTGATGGGAAATTAGCCCCAGAAAAGGGCTATAGTAAACTGTTTGCTTTGAATGGAGGAGGGGAGCTCTCCCCCCCGTTCCATTCTTGGCCATTCCATGGCCGTAACTCTACATCGTTAATATTTCTTTTTCTCTCTTTCTCTACCTTTCTCTCTTTTTCTACCCCTCTTTCCTTCCTAGCCATCATCGAGAAGGCATCATTTGGCACCAATGGCGATGCCACCAATGAATTCCCTCAACCGCTCATCATCTCCCAGGAACTAACCCAGGATACGGTAGGTAACGTGGGGTTGTTTGACTGTTTCACCTCTCTGCTCCATGGCTTCCAATAATATACCCACGCCTCCCCTTCGCATAATCTCCCATAATGCACAAGGGTTAAACTCTCCCATGAAAAGGAGGAAGGCATTCCAAGCATATAGGTCTCATAACGCTGACGTAGTCCTCCTACAGGAAACCCACTTCCCAGAGCGGTACACTCCCTCATTCCTCCATGCTCACTTCCCACAATTTTACCTATCAAATGCAGAGGATAAGACTAGGGGGGTTGCAATACTCTTCTCAAAACATTGCAAATTCACTGTCCAGCTGGAGCGTAGAGACCCGGAGGGAAGGTTTCTTCTCATCAAAGGTACTCTAGACGAACACAAATATACCTTCATCTCCTACTACGCCCCAAACAGAGGTCAAGTACAATTCTTTCGAAGGATGTTCCAAATTCTAGAACCCCTGCTTGAGGGAATCACGATCATGGGTGGAGACTCCAACACAGCCTTTGATATAGGCCTAGATAAATCTAACCCTCTTAAATCGAAACCCATTAGACCACTCAAAAGCAGTGTTAAGATAGCAAAAATGATTTTCCAGCACGGGTTGGCAGACATTTGGAGGGAACAGAACCCCTCCACAAGAGACTTTACCCACTACTCCTCCCCTCACCAAACATATGCAAGGATAGATCATATCCTCCTCTCTACCAAACATATTCCATTAACCACTAAATCATCAATTATAGAAGCGGCCTGGTCCGACCACTCCATGGTATCTCTTTCTCTACGCAGGGCAGCCTATAGGCAAAATAAGTCTAAATGGAGACTTAACGGGTCCATTCTTGCCGACCCCATCAGAGTGACAGAGCTTTCTCAAACTTTGCAAGAATACTTCAAACTTAATGACACGGCAGGGATTTCAGCAGAAACCCTATGGGCGGCACATAAAGCCACCATTAGGGGCAAATTAATACAAATTGCTGCACAAATAAAAAAGGATAGACAGGGGGACCTAACAAAGTTAGAACAGGAATACGAGGCCCTCCGCAAAAAACACAAAAGAGACCCCAAAAGTGTCCCTACAGCATCCCTTGATTCTGCACGATTAGCCTTAAATTTAGCACTCACGGCGAAAGCTGATAAACATATTAAATGGGTAGGAGCTAAGTTCTATCTAAAAAAAGACAAAATAGGCACAATGCTAGCTGATAAACTTACACCAAAACACAAATCACACTCACTTCCCAAGATTAGACAAGCCGACGGCACCTTCACGCAAAACCCACAACGTATCCTAAAATCCTTTCAGGAATATTACACTGACCTTTATAAATCACCAGGAGACGCAAACCTATTACAGATGCGGTCATTCCTAGATGGCATTACCCTTCCAACCTTGAAAAAGGCACATGTTGAGGAACTGGAAACACCCATAACAACTGAAGAGGTCGGTGAGGTAATCAAAAACCTAAAAGGAGGCTCCGCCCCAGGCCCCGATGGCTTTTCTGTGCCCTACTACAAAACTTTCTCAGCAATCCTAACACCATACCTAACTAGATTCTTTAATGCAAAGAAGGATGGGAAACCGCTAGGTAACACTCTAAATTCTGCATATATCACCGTAATACCTAAACCTGACAAAGATGCAGGGGTAGTAGGGAATTATAGACCTATTTCATTGATCAATAACGATCTAAAAATCTTAACCAAAGTCATGGCAAATCGCCTAGCATCGTTCCTAAATCAATACATCCACAAAGACCAGGTGGGATTCATACAGGGACGACAAGGGCCCGACCAGGTACGGAGAGCAGTGGACATAATCTCTATATTACAATCTGGATGGGAGGGGGGCCCCAAACAGGAGGGAATGCTCCTCTCCTTAGACCTACAGAAGGCCTTCGATTCGGTCTCATGGCCATTTTTATTCTTAGCCCTACAAAGGTGGGGCTTTGGGAAAAACTTCCTGGGAATGCTACAGGCTCTTTACTCATCCCCAGAAGCAACAGTGAGATTACAGGGATATTATGCAGATCCAATTCCAATAGCTAGAGGAACTAGACAGGGGTGCCCTCTCTCTCCCCTGATATTTGCCCTTATCATTGAACCCCTTGCGATTGCTATACGTTCGAATCCTGATATAAAGGGAGTGGACTGTGGCTCATCCTCCCACAAATTCGCCTTATTCGCTGACGACCTATTACTTTTCCTAACTTCCCCTGACACATCCCTACCCGCTTTATGCTCTTTACTAGACACCTTTGCCTCAGTGTCAGGCCTTCGGGTTAATATGACGAAATCACAAGCCCTCAACATATCTCTATCACCCGAAAGCGTTACATACTTGAAAAGCACTTTTAAGTTTGGCTGGGGAGAATCCTCCATAAGGTACCTAGGCCTTAACCTCACACCCAAACTAGAACAATTATACAAAGCCAACTTCCCCCCCACTTACCGCAAATTAGAATCGGATCTTTTGAAATGGTCCCAACACCGGATGTCATGGGTGGGTAGAGTAAACTCGGTGAAGATGACCCTCTTGCCGAGGTTGCTCTACCTCTTCCGCGCGCTACCAATCGCGATCAAACGAGATCACCTCAAATCATTCCAGGGCAAAATTATTAGGTTCATTTGGGACAAGAAGGGACCGCGATTTGCACAACGGACCTTATACAATTTGACTACACAAGGAGGGCTAGGCCTCCCAAACTTAATATGGTATTACCAGGCTGCGAGACTGGCCCAACTATCGACGATTTATCTCAGGGTTGAGAAACCAGACTGGGTCTCCATAGAGAGACATGCAACTCCGAAACACACACTAGATTATCTTCTGTGGTCCCCACCAAAAAATAGACCCCCGATTCTTTCCCCCACCCTATCGCAATCTTTTACTCTTTGGGATAGCTTGAGGAAGCTTCCCTCCCTGGTCTCTGAGCTCCAACCGCTGGCCCATGTCTTCCATAACCCGCAGTTCCAACCTGGGATGAATATCTCTGCATTTAAATGGTGGCTGGATAAGGGAGTGTACCGCATAGGGCATTTTTTCTCTTCAACTGGACCCCTACCCCTAAAGCACTTTGAGGATAAACTGGATCTCCCTACTTCAGAGAGGTTCAGGTTTTTTCAAATCTTCCACTTCCTCAAAGCCATTTGGAAAAACAAACCAAATCCCCCAAATTTTACAGAATACGAACGGTGGTGCGGACAAGCCATGGAGCAGAGGGGAGGGATATCGATAATCTACACGTCCCTAGCCAACAATGCTAACAAATTACCATACATGACAGCCTGGGATAGGGACCTCCAAGAGGTTCGAAACCTAGAGGACTGGCATGAGTCATTTTCTAGATCGCTCAAAGGAATATACAACACCTCACTCTTGGAAGCCAACATAAAACTTTTCACAAGATGGTACCTAGTGCCCACTAGACTAGCGTCCATATTCCCAAACTCTTCACCACTTTGCTTCAGAGGATGCCACAGCTTGGGGACGATGCTTCATACATGGTGGGAGTGCCCAAAAATTAGAGGATATTGGAATAATATCTTCCACATCATACGTAAAGTCACAAAATGTCCAGTGACCCAAAATCCTTCCATAGCCCTTCTGAACGGCTACGTTCCAAACGTCCCCAAGCTGTCACGCACTTTGATCCACTTCATCCTGACGGGAGCGAAAATATCAATTGCCAAAGCATGGAAACAACCGAAAGTCTCTATTAATGCTACGAAAAGGAAAATATCTTGGATAATGACCCAAGAAAGGCTAATCAGTGTGCTTCTGGACAAACCTAACCAGTTTGAGGCAATCTGGGAGCCGTGGGCTCGCTATGTGGGAATTTCCTTAATAACCGGCATTGACAATCGTTCTTAAAGTAACGGTGACTTCTCAATGATGGGCACCACCTCCCCTTCTCCTCTCGCTCCTCCTCTACGCGTATAACTTCTCCTATAGTGCCATTGACACTATATCTTTCTTTCTTTCTTTCTTTCTTTCTTTCTTTCTTTCTTTCTTTCTTTCTTTCTTTCTTTCTTTCTTTCTTTCTTTCTTTCTTTCTTTCTTTCTTTCTTTCCTCCTTCCCTCTTTTCTCTCTTTCCCTCTGGAATGCTCTTTGTAGCCTATCAGGCTAGTACTATTTGTTATCCAGGTTCGACTCAGGCCCCCAAAGGGGGACTAACAGTTCTGTTAAACTATTCACTCAGGACAGATTTACAGTCTCATTGCTGGTCAGACGGAAGCCTCCGGTTCACAAGTTACCACAGGGGAGGTTGGGGCTCCCTTTTCTCTCCCAACACAGTAAGATCCCAATGGGGTGTTGGGAGTTGAGGGTTCTATCAGCACCCCTTATACATTGCAAGAGGCCAGTTACTGTCTAAGTTCAATGTATTGTTCATGTATTTCAGGCATAGTGTTATATTACTTGATACTAATGTCGTACTGTATATTTCTATCTGAAAACCAATAAAACTTTAACTTCGAAAAAAAAAAACAAAACCTGAGAGCCACTGCCTAGGCATATACAACACAATGCAATGTGCACATGTTCAAGCAAAGTACTTACAGCTGCCATACTAACCTCAGCAGGGGTCAACCCTGCAGAAGCCTATCCTTCACCAATTGATGTGGTGCAAGGCTTGGGGTATCTAGCCATAACTGCCACTTTGAAAATAATTTCTTGGGTACATTACTGTGTTGATAGGTACGTTTTTCACATATTAGCATGTTATTGACTGCATCCATCCATTGTCTCCTACTTGGCACCTGAAGTGATATCCAATAACGAGCTATCAATTTGTGGGTGATGTACAACAATCACAGTACCGCCCGGGTGACCATGTGGTGTAATTGAATCTTCCTCCAAGGCACCTTGCAAACAGACAATGGGGTCACTCAGGAGGCAAAATTGAAAGGCTTGTGAAATAGTAGAATTAACACTCAACCAGTATCGAAACGGTCATCTTCAGATCATATGCAGCAAGTCAAGGTTATCTCTTTCACACTTTGGACTCAAGGGAGTATCTCTACTCCCCTATCTGTGAAGCTCAGTGTCCTATATGCTCTATTCAGTAGGAATTAATGGGAGAGTTTTTGGGAAGCTGAGACCAATACCAGCAGAGTAGAGGCTAAGCAGATTTCCCACTTATCCCTGTCTATAGGCCCCAAGTCTTTTTCCCAGCCTTTCCTACAAAGGAGCTTGGATGCATCATGTGTGGAATGAAGAAGAATAGAATATACCCTAGAGATAATTCCCTTTTTATCTTTTTCAAGCCAAACATCAGACATCAATGGATGGTCAATGGAAGTAGCAAAGAGGTATGAGCCTGAGCCTGTAGTGCATGCCTGAGCTGTACGTATTTATAAAACTGACTTCTGGGAAGGGCAAACTCCCAGGATTTAAGGATTTAAGTATCAAACCATTGTACAATTGGGACATATAAATAATACCTGCTCTTTCCTAGTCCAGAAAGCCGTGTAATTTGAGAAGTTCCTTATAGTTAGAGTTACGCCATATGGGGGTATAAGGGCAGTAACCCCGAACGCCCAGGATATTTCTGACATAAGACCATAGGGTTTTTAATAAGATGACCGTCAGAAAAGCTTACAATAAGCTGTCTATTTAAATCCTAAGAGGCCCACTAAGAAGGGGTCACTGTTAATTGAAAAAGGGAAGGGAGAGAAGGAGTTTTCAATCTGATCTGGGCCACCATGGCCATGAGATACAATGCTCCTGTCTCCCTGTACTTTGCGGGTATTGGCGCCCCCCCCCCCCAGCTGAGGGGCACGTTGTCCCACCCCATGGGCAGGATGACATTGCGTGCCTGTTGACACACATGGATGGCCGGGCGGAAGAGCCATACAATAGAACATATATGTACAACTTGTAAGTGCTGTGTGCTGGATCCGGCCAATATTGAGAAAAAAAAGTAATGGTAATAATATAACAAAAAAAAAAGGATTTTTTAATACAGGCAGATGTCAGAGGGGGATCTCAGCCCCTTCCTTCTGTAGTGCATAGATCGGAGAAGGAGAGCGGCGAGCAGTCACGTGACCACAGATCGGCAAGGTTAAATAAGGTATTTACAGGTAGCAGACGAATAAAAAAAAACAAAGACACCGTATAGTACATTTTGTCATAGCAGAGGGGCTGGCAGTGATAGTGAGCACTGTCTTTACAACCACTTTAAGTATTGTCGACTGTGTTCCAGGGGTCCAAAACTTGTTGTGGTGGTTTGGCCCTTGTGGATGTAGAAGGAGGTTTATTGATGAAACCCCAGTTATGAAGAAGCTTATACCCTTCTTTTGGGGTTAGCATCTACAGTTGATTCTGGTAAATCACCAGCAACTTTGTTGGAAACCCCTGTGGATAGGTAAATTTGTGTACCCTAAGTGTGGCTGTTATTATGGCAAACTCATTGTATTTTTGTGCAGTAGCTGCAGAGATATCAGTGTAGAGAGATATGTTGGCATAGGGATCAGGAAGGGTGCATAGAGATCTGACTATGGAGAGTAATCACTCTTTGAGGTGAAAAAAATGTATACATCTCTCGGAACAGCAGCAGGCAGATGTTTGGGCTTGAGAACCCTATGCACTCAGTCAATGGTGGTGTCATGAGGGGAGAGGTCAGGGAGAAACATAGTAAAAAGTTGGTGGAAAAATGGCAGTAGTTCAGCAGAAGTAATCAATTAAGGTATACCCCTGAAAAGTCAGCGGTTTTAAGCTTTAAGTGCTGAATTTCTTCTGCAAGATCCTCATGAGCATTTACCATTTCAATGTAAGCTTTTAGCATATACCCCCATGTGCCTCTCTACTGATCGGTGCATTCTTTTACTTGATCTAGCCTTGAGTGGTGTGGGAGATAGAGACATGCAATTATGTTTTAAGAGAAAGGAGCATGTTTTTCAGGGCATGCTCTGAGACTAGGTTATCTGTCGCCAGGAAAGCAGCTAGAGAATGAGCAAATTCTCCCTCAGCATTAGGTACCGCATGCTCAGCTCAGTGATGTGTTTTTGCAGTGGAAAGCTTATGAGGAAATTGTGCTGGTAGGAATGCTGCTTTTTCCAAACTTGTGGTGGTACTATCAGGCAGCCCAGCTAGCTCAAATCTCAATTATCTACGCAAGGGAAGTCAAGCCTGATTGGGTTTCCATGGAAACAAGCCGTGCCACATTCCACCTTAGATTATCTTTTGTAGTGTTCTTGAAAGACCCCTTCCTCCTATACTTTTCCCTACCCTTTCTCGCTCTCTAGCCTTGTATGATAATCTACACACAAGTCCTCCAAAATGAGTTCAGAATTGCGCCCTCTAACACAAATCTTTCACAATCTCCATCTCACATCCCATTTCACAATACCGGGGTGGATATAAGAGCCTTCCAATGGTAGCTAAACAAAGGTCTAGTCAGAATAGGACACTTCCTCAACTCCAATGGCCCTTTATCTTCAAGCTTTTGCATCAGCAAATTGAAGATGTCTATTTTGGAGAAATTTTGCTTAACCCAAATTTCTCATTTCTTACAATCAATCTGGGATGATAAGCCAAATCTACCAAAAGTCACTTTGTATGAACAATGGTGTTCTGAAGTCATGGACCAGAGATGAGGTATCTCCATAATCTTTTCAGCCCTGGCTGACTCCACTGATACAGCTCCCTACATGCTGGGATGGGAAAGGGACCTAGAGATTGAATGGGACCTGAAAACCTGGCATCAATGTTTTGCCCGTCATTCAAGGGGCTAAATAATATCTCATTGATTGAAGCCACTTTAAAAGTAATTTCTTGCTGGTACCTAGTTCCTACCTGCCTTTGCTAAATTGTATCCCGAAGCCTCTCCTTTGTGCTTCCGCAGTTGCGGGCATGTAGACTCTGTTCTTCATATTCTATGGTATGCCCTAGAATCCGGGGGTTCTGGAACCAAATATTTAATCTAATTCGCAAACTAACTGAGGTCACACTGACTCAATCCCCTCAGACTGCCCTCCTCAACCAACGGGTAGATAAAACCCTGAATTGTACCCAAGCATTGTTTTTTTTTATTCTACTAGGAGCTAAAATTATAATAGCTCATGCTTGGAAACACCCTTCAGTCTCTCTCGCACTGGCTAAATGTAAAATCTCATGGAAAAAATTGCCAGTGATCTTCATAATACCTGCAAGAAATTTGACTCAATCTGGGAACTTTGGGCTCACTCTTTGAAGGTCTACCTTATTCCCTGATTAATCTTTCCTCCTATTTTTATTTTTCTTTGCCTGCTAGTCTCCTGCACTGGTATTCTCCCTGTCCTCTTTTCTCTCTTCCCTCAGTTTTCCCTGCTCTTCTCTTTCTCTCTCTCTGAAGCCCCCCCTTTTTTTTTGATAACTAATATGTTGAATCACCCATGGGTACATACAGGGTTCTGGCTCTCGTTGGATATCCTACACTCTTTCCTAGCCCACTGGGAAAGAGTGGGCTAGGAAAGAGTGTAGGATATCTACACTCTTTCCAAACCCAGAGGGAGCTTTCTCTCCCTCTGGGTTTGGAGATTCAGTAAATGGGCCCTTGTGGGATAGCCCTTCCCCGGGATACCATGATATGTTTCTAGTACGCCTTACCCATTCTATTACTAATTCGTTTTTTGGTATAAGTTATGTTTTTGCTGAGACCTCAAGACCTGAGACCAGTTATCAGCTGAGACCTTGACACAGTTACCCCAGGGGTTCTCCCTGCAGGTATCTTGGTTGGGATGAGACAATGTTTAAGCTTTTCATACTCCAGTCATTGTTGATTATATTTCCTAATGCATAATGAGGATTCTTAAGTCTAATTGCCCTTCTCCTGCTACTATGGTTGACACCCCTGGTATTCTTGTCTATCTCACATGATGATAAAGAGTGCTGCTCTTTTACCTCTGTTAGTTGCTGTGGACTAGGTGTCTAAGGGCTCAGGTGCTGCATTGTCCATATCAGAAGTGGATTCTGTGCTGTGCATGTGCTCTGTGGGGGGAGCAAGGGTCCCTTCCCCCATTGCACCATCTTGTGAGTCTCTTGCTGCCAGCTGCATGAAGGACTCTGAGATGCAGAGGGGTCCCGATGCCTGACCCTTCTTGCTGGACATATCAGAAAGGGTTTCTGGTTTATTACCTCCTTTTGTGGAGGAGACTCTACAGGTGGAAATGCAGAGGGTTTCAGCTGTGTCCCCAGTACATGCGGAGCAGGAGGATCAGGCAGACCTCCTGCTCAGCAGCCAGGCCACACCCCTGAGTTTTTATTTTTTAAGGCAAGGTGTAATGTTCATACTGCTGTAATGCAACAGTCAAAAAATATTTTAGTGGTATGGCTAGACCAAACAGCTAAAATATGATTTCTTATTGAAGGTATGAGTTTTTGGATCTCAGTGTGAAAGCTGATTTCTCTTTTACTGATACCTGATGTGTATGCCAAAGCATTATTAAGGGTTCTTCTCTCTCTCAGTACTGGATGCAATACAATAAAAATGTTACTGTGCAGAGGATATATCGCATTAATAAAACATAATCCACTGAAAATACTCCTTAAACCATCACTGTGCTGATTAAAACAACCTGCCCCTTTTGTAGTTTCACATGTTTCTTTGTTGAGTTAAGCTTTAAAATATCTACTTAGTACAACAGCATTTAATTGCTTGCATTAAGGCTTTTGAAGTGTGAAAAAAAGCTGATTATAAAAAAAAATTCTAATATGTGTGTGTTCTACAGTGCTGCCTAGATAGACCTGCAGTTATTGTACCGATTTATATTAAAGGCAATGTTTTATTTATGTTAAGAACAATATCAAAGCTCAGGAGTTCATGACACTCCTACGATTTAGTTTTCTTTTGGCCCCAGAAATAGCACAGACTACAATTTAGTTTTAATTTCCTTTAAGTAAATCATAGAGAACTGAAGTTTTTTTTTTTTTTTTTTTCTGTAATTATGCTTTGTTAATTAATTACCCATTATCCTGAATGTAACATAATGCAAGAAAACCATAGTTCACAAAAAACTTAGAAACAAATTAGAGAATGTTCAGGGTATGAGTTTTCACCCACACATGGATTACAATATTAATTGGTTTCCTACCTTTTTCATAATCTACTCTGTACAGATAAGTCTAGAATTGGATAAGAACTTTAAGAAGACTGGTTTGCCAAAAGAATAACTGTCTTTAACCCCTTGGCGCTGGCTGCCGTCACCCTTTAAGGGGTTTGCTATGCTGGGAGGTGGGACTTATGGCCACGTGACAACCATGATTGGCTGTCATGGCGATCACATGATCAGAAAAGTCATGATCGCGAATAGCGATCGGAAACTTTCCGTAAGCCGTCAGTCACTGTGCCGGTAGTGCGCAGGGCACCTGCTCTCAGCACAGTACTGTAGGCACTAATGCATGCAAATATGTAGTGGCTCAGCACCAATGCCAGGATGCCGAGAGGCCGCATATTTGCGCGTGCTCAGTGCCAAGAGGTTAAAGTAGAATTACGGTATTCCATTAAAAAAGTGTTGCATCACTTAATTATAAGTGCATAAGCACTTAACATTTTCCCTTAGTGTCCCACCAAAATCCTACACATACCCTTTTAGATTTCCAGTGATGTCCACCTAATGCAGTTTCCTGTAATTGTATGGCAACACTGTTGCACTGCTCCTGATTTCAGGGAAGTGTTGCCACTCTCATGTACAATGTAGGCTGTGCATGCTTGCACTCTATGGATAAGATAGGATAAGGAGGCATTGCATGAGGTCGTGATATCAGCATTGTCACTGCTGATTTATCACCCTGAAGCTTGTCAATCAGAACCTGGCCACAACTAGCCCTGTCCACACTTTCTGGGCTGACAGAATGTAATGTCCTGCTTTGACACTCTCTGCAAGGGGAATTTGGCCCATCGGGACAACCTTGTGCTCAGTCTCATCAGTGGGGCTTGAAGACTGCTGCATATTTGTGAAGGTACTTCCAAGGCCCTGTATTTTACTCATGGTAGTTTCTTTTTCATTTTGATGATAAAGTTGCTTCAAATTGTATGTCTCAGTCATAACCCACTTTTATATACAGGGTGATCCATAATTATGTCCAATATTTTTTGGTTATTACAAAGTCAATGAAATTAACTGAGAAGAAGTGGTATAATAAGGTATTCCAGTAATGGGCTTTTGTTAAAATTCAACATACTGTATGCAGCAGCATTAGCAACACATTGCTCTAGGTGGGGCTGAATGTTCTGCACGGCCCTTTGCAACATTTCTGTAGCACTTTCCCTCTCTCCTCTCGCATTATCTCTTCTAAACTAGATACATTACGGTTCAAATGTTTTATTGAAAAGATCATCAGATAATATTACAGGTAATATATAAAGGATACATTAATATATATATATATATATATATATATATATATATATATATATATATATATATATATATACAGTTGTGCTCAAAAGTTTGGATGCCCTGGCAGATATTGTGAAATTTAGGCATTCATATTGAAAATATGATTGATCATGCCAAAAAACTGTCTTTTATTTAAAGGATAGCAATCACGTGAAGCCATTTATCATCACATCGTTTTTTGGATCCCCTTCAAATCATAATGATAACAGAAATCACCCAAATGGCCCTGATCAAAAGTTTACATACCTTGGAATGTTTGGCCTTGGTACAGACACAGAAGGTGACACACGGGTTAAAATGGCAATTAAAGGTTAATTTCCCACATTTGTGGCTTTTTAAATCACAATTAATGTCTGTCTATAAATAGTGCTCAGACCATACGCCGCACACTGCATCAAATTGGTCTGCATGGCTGTTGTCCCAGAAGGAAGCCTCTTCTAAAGATGATGCACAAGAAAGCCCACAAACAGTTTGCTGAAGACAAGCAGACTAAGGACATGGATTACTGGAACGATGTCCTGTGGTCTGTTGAGACCAAGATAAACGTATTTGGTTCAGATGGTGTCAAGCGTGTGTGGCAGCAACCAGGTGAGGAGTACAAAGACAAGTGTGTCTTGCCTACAGTCAAGCATGGTGGTGGGAGTGTCATGCTCTGAGGCTGCATGAGTGCTGCTGGTGTAGTGTCAATTATTGCCTCTCATCGAAAAATGTACTGCGCATGTTCAGTACGTAACGTCACTCCAGCTGATTTCCAGATCAGCTGGCGTGACGTATCGACTGCACATGCGCAGTTCGTCATATGCATTTTCCGATGGGAGGCAAGTCACGGGGAGCGCGCAGAGGGAGAGAATTCTAAATGTAAGATTCAGCCTCGCTCTCTGTGACGTGATGTATCGATTGGGCATGCACAGTTCGTCGTATGTATTTTTCGTCGAGAAAACACTGAACTAAAGGTGAACTCTTTATTTTAAAGTAAATACAGCCCCTCCCCGGTGATATTATATACATACAGCCCCTCCCCCCGAGAACTCCGCAGGGACCACTGAAGTAAAGGAGAACTCCACAGGGAACACTGAAGTAAAGGAGAACCCCAGAGGGAACACTGAAGTAAAGGAGAACTCCGGAGGGAACACTGAGGTAAGGGCGAACTCTGCAAACTCTGCAGGGAACATTTAAGTAAAGGAGAACTCGGGAGGGAACACTGAGGTAAGGGAGAACTCCACAGGGACCACTGAAGTAAAGAAGAACTCCGGAGGGAACACTGCAGTAAAGGAGAACCTTGGAGGGAACACTGAAGTAAAGGAGAACTCCGCAGGGACCACTGAAGTAAAGGAGAACTCCAGAGGGAACACTGAGGTAAGGGAGAACTCCACAGGGACCACTGAAGTAAAGGAGAACTCCGCAGGGAACACTGACGTAAGGGAGAGATCCGCAGGGAACACTGACGTAAAGGGGAACTCCGCAGGGAATACTGACGTAAGGGAGAACTCCGCAGGGAACACTGACGTAAGGGAGAACTCCGCTGGCTTAATAACATCGGCAGCACTGCATCCAGCCCCACCCCTAACACGCCCCTAGGCTGCTCTAGAGAAAGGGGGCGGGCCCCGAGCATAAGCAGTGTATTTGTCAGGGGAGCTTGGATTGACACAGCGGTGCCAGTGGGAGGGCCAAGGTCTGTGCTTCGAGAGGGGGGACAGGGCCATAAATAGCTATGTATGTGTAAGTGACCTAGACTGCAGTTTAAGAAAGCCCATCAGAGATCTCGTTCCCAAGAGCAAGCTATTAAAATGACATACAGTTTATCTCAGTTTACTCTTTGTTCTTTTGACAAGTGTGCTTTAGATAGAGCATGTCAAGCCGTAGCTGTGATCCCTGGGAATATGTTGATCGCCCATCCATGCTGCTGCTGGAGGGAGCCCAGATGACCATGAATGAGGGCCCTACAGACTTGATCATGGTGAGTGACCAAGTCACCAAGTGGCATATCCCCCACACCATCCCATACCCCACTCCATCTCCCCTGGGGGCAGGTACCCATTTTCCCCTAGGGACAGGGACCCATTCTCCCCTGGGGGACAGGGACCCATTCTCCCCTGGGGACTGGGACCCCCATCTCCCCTGGGGACTGGGAACCCACCTCCACTAAGAACAGGAACCTGATCACCCTGAGTGTGCCAACCTCACCGCCCTGCCTGACGTGTCCTTTGTGAGTGCCCTCCAGTGACAGCTCTTATCAGGACTTTACCCTACTTTGTGCTCCCCTACATGGATGTGCTCTCACTACACGACTGACCCCTCTGTGTGTTCCTCCTACATGACTGACCCCTCTGTGTGTTTCCCCTACATGTCTGCAAACTCTGAACACCTCCTGTATCCTATGCACATATTCTGACTGCCTCCTGTACCATGTCCGCAGCCTCTAACCACCTCCTGTACCATGTCCGCAGCCTCTAACCACCTCCTGTCTGCAATCTCTGACTATCTCTTGTCTTTTATCATGTCTGCAGTCTCTGAGGGGAAGTCTGGAGAAGAATCAAGATTGAAAGCGACACCAGGATGGGGATTATGGGAGGAGTCAGACGTGTATGGACTGTGGAGAAGAGACTATAGAAAAAAACTAGAGCCACCAACTTGGAGCGGTCTAGCCCTGCACGGTGCACCTGAGAGGAGGTCAGTGACAGTGCCATCAGGCCAGTCTGAGGGGGTTCACTGATGGAAGGGGGTAGTGCATAAAAAAATGTAAGGGGGCCCTGATATAAAGGTTTCCCCTCATATCAGTAACCCCTCCTTACCTTAGCATATTCACTCTGCCGAAGGTGGTCTCTGGTCACCAGAGTTTCCCCTCCCCTCCACCCACACATCAGAGTTCCCGGCATTTCCCTTTACATCAGAATATGCAGGATTCCCCCTTGCAGTGCAAGGGAACTCAGATGTAAAGAAAAATGATGCAGAGCATAATCTAAAGAGGAACTCTGATGTAAATGGTTCCTACTTACATCAGAGTCTGCAGCATTGCTCTTTACATCAGTGTTCCCCTTTACATCAGGGTTCACAAAGTTCCCCCTTGCACTGTAAGATTAAAAGGGATGGAGGCCCAGAGACATGTCCAGGGAACACAGAGGATACATGAGATAGATTAGAAGGGATGGAGGCCCAGAGACATGTCCAGGGTACACAGAGGTCACATGAGTTAGATTAGAAGGGACAGAGGCCTCCTCTGTGTACCCTGGACATGTCTCTGGGCCTTCATCCCTTCTAATCTAACCCATGTATCTTTTTTGTTCCCTGGACATGTCTCTGGGCCTCCATGCCTTTTAATCTTACATTGTAAGGGGGAACTCTGTGAACACTGATGTAAATGCAGTGGACTCTGATATAAGGTGGTCTCTGGTGACCAGAGACCACCTTATATCAGCGTTCCTCCTTAGCTCATGCTCTGCAGCCTTTTCAATTACATCTTAGTTCCCTTGTACTGTAAGGGGGAATCCTGCAGACTCTGATGTAAAGAGAAATGTCGGGAACTCTAATGTGGGGGGACTCTGGTGACTAGAGACCACCTTCCGCAGAGTGAATACACTAAGGTAAGTGGGGGGTTACTGATATAAGGGGAAACCTTTATATCAGTGCCCCCTTACATTTTTGTATTCACTACCCCCTTACATTAGTGACCCCCCTCAGACTGGCCTGGCGGCACTGTCACTGACCTCTCAGGTGCACCGTGCAGGGCTCAGTAAGATGGCTCCAAGTTGGAGTTTCTGGTTTTATACTATAATCTCCACAGTCCATTAACGTCTGACTCTGCCCATAATACCCATCCTGGCGGTGCTTTTAATCTTGATTCTTCTACAGACTTCTCCTCAGAGAATGCAGACATGATAAAAGACAAGAGATAGTCAGATATTGCAGACAGGAGGTGGTTAGAGGCTGCGGACATGGTACAGGAGGCAGTCAGAACATGTATACAGGATACAGGACGTGGTCAGAATATGCAGACATGTAGGGGGAGCACACAGAGGGGTCAGTCATGTAGGAGGAGCACACAGAGGGGTCAGTCATGTAGTGGGAGCACATCCATGTCTCCATTTACGGGGAGCACACAGTGAGGTAAAGTCCTGATAAGAGCTGTCACAGGAGGGCCCTCACACAGGACACATGTCAGGCAGGGTGAGGAGGTTGGCACACACAGGGGCAGGGGGTGAGGTTGGCACACACAGGGTGATCAGGTTCCTGTTCTTAGAGGAGGTAGGTTCTCTGTCCCCAGGGGAGATGGAGTTCCTGTCCCCAGGAGAAATGGAGATCCTGCCCCCAGGTTAGATAGGATCCCAGTCCCCAAGTGGGAAAGGATCCCAGTCCCCAGGTGAGAAGGGGTCCCAGTCCCCATGGGAGATGGGGGTCTCAGTCCCCAGGGAAAATGGGTGTCCCAGTCCACAGTGGAGAAGGGTGTCCCTGTCCCCAGGTGAGTGGCCTAGAGGATCCCAGTCCCCAGGGGAGATGGAGTGGGGTATGGGATGGTGTGGGGAATATGCCACTTGGTGACTTGGTCACTCACCATGACCAAGTCTGTAGGGCCCTCATTCATGGTCACCTGGGCTCCCTCCAGCAGCAGCATGGATGGGCGATCAGCATATCCCCAGGGAGCACAGCTATGGCTTGACATGCTCTATCTAAAGCACACTTGTCAAAAGAACAAAGAGTAAACAGAAATAAACTGTATGTCATTTTAATAGATTCCAAGCTCTTGGGAACGGGGATCTCTAATGGGCTTTCTTAAACTGCAGTGTAGGTCACTTACACATACATAGCTATTCAGGGCCCTGCCCCCCTCTCGAAGCACAGACCTTGGCCCTCCCACTGGCACCACTGTGTCAATCCAAGCTCCCCTGACAAATACACTGCTTATGCATGGAGCTCACCCCCTTTCTTTACAGCAGCCTAGGGGTGTGTTGGGGGTGGGGCTGGATGCGGTGTTGCTACTGACGTTATTAAGCCAGCGGAGTTCTCCCTTACGTCAGTGTTCCCTGCAGAGTTCTCCCTTACGACAGTGTTCCCTGTGGAGTTCTCCCTTAAGTCAGTGTTCCCTGCAGAGTTCTCCTTTACTTCAGTGGTCCCTGCGGAGTTCTCCCTTACCTCAGTGTTCCCTGTGGAGTTCTCCCTTACCTCAGTGTTCCATCTGGAGTTCTCCTTTACTTCAGTGTTCCCTACGGAGTTCTCCTTTACTTCAGTGGTTCCTGCGAAGTTCTCCCTTACTTCAGTGGTCCCTGCGGATATCTCCCTTACCTCAGTTGTCCTTGTGGAGTTTTCCTTTAACTCAGTATTCCCTCTGGAGTTCTCCCTCACCTCAGTTCTCCCTGCGGCGTTCTCCTTTACATCAGTGTTCCCAGCAGAGTTCTCCCTTATCTCAGTGTTCCCTGCGGAGTTCTCCTTTACCTCAGTGTTCTGTCTGGAGTTCTCCTTTACTTCAGTGTTCTTTCTGGAGTTCTCCTTTACATCAGTGTTCCCTCCGGAGTTCTCCTTTACTTCAGTGTTCCCTCCAGAGTTTTCCTCTACCTCAGTGTTTCCTACGGTCTTCTCACTTACTTCAGTGTTCCCTGCGGAGTTCTCCTTTACTTCAGTGTTCCCTCTGGAGTTCTCCTTTACCTCAGTGTTCCCTCCGGAGTTCTCCTTTACTTCAGTGTTCCCTCTGGAGTTTTCTTTTACCTCAATGTTCCCTACGGAGTTCTCCCTTACTTCAGTGTTTTCTGTGGAGTTCCCCCTTACTTCAGTGGTCCCAGCGGAGTTCTCCCTTACCTCAGTGTTCCCTCCAGAGTTCTCCTTTACTTCAGTGGTCCCTGCGGAGTTCTCCCTTACCTCAGTGTTCCCTCCGGAGTTCTCCTTTACTGCAGTGTTACCTCCGGAGTTCTCCTTTACTTCAATGTTCCCTGCAGAGTTCTCCTTTACTTCAGTGGCCCCTGTGGAGTTCTCCCTTACTTCAGTGGTCCCTGTGGAGTTCTCCCTTACCCCAGTGTTCCCTGCGGAGTTCTCCTTTACTTCAGTGTTCTCTCTCCGCGTGCTCCCGTGGCTTGCCTCTCGTCGAAAAATGCATCCGACAAACTGCGCATGCCCAGTCGATATGTCACGCCACAGAGAGCGAGTATGAATCTTACATTTAGGATTCTCTCCCTCTGCGTGCTCCCTGTGGCTTGCCTCCCGTCGGAAAATGCATATGACAAACTGCGCATGTGCAGTCGATACGTCATGCCAGCTGATTGAGAAATCAGCTGGAGTGACGTGACGTACTGCGCATGGGCAGTATGTAGGAGGCTTTTTTTGATGGGAGGCAATAATCGATGTTACACAGGTGTAGTGTTGATTATTGCCTCCCGTTGAAAAATGCATCCTACGTACTGCGCACGCGCAGTACGTCACGTCACTCCAGCTGATTTGCCAATCAGCTGGCGTGACATATTGGCTGCACATATGCAGTTCGCCGGATGCATTTTCCGACAGGAGGCAAGCCACAGGGAGCGCGCGGAGGGAGAGAAAAGAAAGTGTCAGCGTGTAGAAGCAAGGCTCGGGAAAAGCGAGTGAAGCAATAGAAAAGTGATACATGAACAAGGCAGAGACAAGAGAGCAAAAGAGGAGATAATTAGAGCACATAAAATAGATGAAAAAATTACAAAATTACAAGAAAGAACAGCAAAAGAAAGCAGAGAACTGAGAAAAAATAAGAAAGACCACTGCCTTAGTAAAGAAGCTGAGGGTAAAGGTGATGAACCGGCCAAGCATGTCTCCAGACCTAAACCCTATTGAGCATCTGTGGAGCATCCTCAAACGGAAGGTGGAGGAGCGCAAGGTCTCTAACATCCACCAGATTTGTGATGTTGTCATGGAGGAGTGGAAGAGGACTTCAGTGGCAACTAGGGATGAGCCGAACACCCCCCGGTTCGGTTCGCACCAGAACCCGCGAACGGACCGCAAGTTCGCACGAACGTTAGAACCCCATTGACGTCTATGGGACTCGAACGTTCGAAATCAAAAGTGCTCATTTTAAAGGCTAATTTGCATGGTATTGTCCTAAAAAGGGTGTGGGGACCCGGGTCCTACCCCAGGGGACATGTATCAATGCAAAAAAAACTTTTAAAAACGGCCGTTTTTTCGGGAGCAGTGATTTTAATGATGCTTAAAGTAAAAAAAAAAAAGTGAAATATTCCTTTAAATATCGTACCTGGGGGGTGTCTATAGTATGCCTGTAAAGTGACGCGTGTTTCCCATGTTTAGAACAGTCCCTGCACCAAATGTCATTTTTAAAGGAAAAAATCTCATTTAAAACTGCTTGCGGGTTTAATGTCATGTCGGGTCCTGGCAATATGGATGAAAATCAGTGAGACAAACGGCATGGGTACCCCCCAGTCCATTACCAGGCCCTTTGGGTCTTGTATGGATATTAAGGGGAACCCCGCACCCAAATTAAAATAAGGAAAGGTCCCTATATACTCTGAACAGCAGTATACAGGCGGTGCAAACAAGACAGGGACTGTAGGTTTGTTGTTAAGTAGAATCTGTTTGTAATTTTGAACATTTTTAACGTGTTTAGCTCCAGCCAAAAAATCTTTTCTAAGCTTTTTGGAAAACATAGGGAAGGGTTATCACCCCTGTGACATTTGTTTTGTGTCTTTCCTCCTCTTCAGAAGATTTCACCTCACTTTTTTGTCCCAATGAAAAATGTTTTTTGAAAATTTGGGTTTTTTTGTGGAACAAGGATTGGAAAGCATCAGTGGAAAGGAGAAATTGTTTTCCCATATTAACTCTTACATGAGAGAATTTCCCTTCCATGGGGTAGATTTCATCTCACTTCCTGTTGTCTCCTTCCGTTTGCAAGTAGGAGTCGTTTGTAAGTTAGATGTTTGAAAGTAGGGTCCTGCCCTATATACTCAGCAGAAATTAGGGCCTTAGGTGTTGCTGTGGCCAAAACACTGTAAGCCCTCACAGGGCCCTGCTGTGAAATATTAGATCAAGAATTGTAATTACATGCCCCTGTTGAACAGGAGCTGAAAAATTAGGCCTTAGGCACTGGTGCTGGTGCCACAACACTGCAACCCCTCACAGACACTCTAGTTGGAACGCAGGAACGAGCCCTGCTGCAAAGTATTGCATCAAAAATTGTAATTACACGCCCCTGTTAGACAGGGGCAGAAAAATTGGGCCTTAGGCACTGGTGCTGGTGCCACAACACTGCAACCCCTCACAGACACTCTAGTTGGAACGCAGGAACGAGCCCTGCTGCAAAGTATTGCATCAAAAATTGTAATTACACGCCCCTGTTAGACAGGGGCAGAAAAATTGGGCCTTAGGCACTGGTGCTGGTGCCACAACACTGCAACCCCTCACAGATACTCTAGTTGGAACGCAGGAACGAGCCCTGCTGCAAAGTATTGCATCAAAAATTGTAATTACACGCCCCTGTTAGACAGGGGCAGAAAAATTGGGCCTTAGGCACTGGTGCTGGTGCCACAACACTGCAACCCCTCACAGACACTCTAGTTGGAACGCAGGAACGAGCCCTGCTGCAAAGTATTGCATCAAAAATTGTAATTACACGCCCCTGTTAGACAGGGGCAGAAAAATTGGGCCTTAGGCACTGGTGCTGGTGCCACAACACTGCAACCCCTCACAGACACTCTAGTTGGAATGCAGGAACGAGCCCTGCTGCAAAGTATTACATCAAAAATTGTAATTACACGCCCCTGTTATACAGGGGCTGAAAAATTGTGCCTTAGGCACTGGTGGTGGCGCCCAGAACCAAAAATGTTCTTACAAGCTATCAGCGTGATGATTGAGGAGGAAGAGGATAATTACTCAGGGATAGTCACTCAGCATCAGCATAGGCAGTCTTTGAAGGGATCTGAAAAAAATTATTCAGTTACATCAGCATCAGGTGCTTGGTAGCTGGTGGTGATCCAAGACTGATTCATTTTTATGAAGGTCAGCCGATCGACCGAGTCAGTGGACAGACGCACCCTGTGATCGGTTACCACGCCTCCAGCAGCACTGAATGTGCGTTCCGAAAGAACGCTGGATGCAGGACAGGCCAGTAGCTCAATTGCATACTGTGCAAGCTCTGGCCAGTGATCCATCCTCAAGACCCAGTAACCCAGAGGATTTTCGGTGGGAAAGGTGTCCAAGTCTGATCTTGCCCCTAGGTATTCCTGCACCATGTAAAACAGACGCTGGCGATGGTTGCTGGAACCGATCATACCTTGGGGCTGCGGACCAAAAAATTGTCTGAACGCATCGGTCAGACGGCCACCTTCTCCACCGCTCCTTCTTTGACTGACCGAAGCCTCAGCAACACGTTGTCCAGAAACAGGAGTTTGTAACCTCCCAGTCTCTGGGAACGCGTTGCACAGACCTTTCTGCAAGGCCTCCCGAAGATGTTTCATCCTCTGCTCCCTCTGCGATGGCAAGATAAGGTCCGCAACCTTACCCTTGTAACGTGGATCAAGGAGGGTTGCCAGCCAGTATTGGTCCTTCTCCTTGATACCACGAATACGAGGATCCTTACGCAGGCTTTGCAGGATCAGGGAGGCCATGCAGCGTAGGTTTGCTGAGGCATTCGGTCCGGAGTCCTCTGGGTCACTAAGGACAACAACATCCGCAGCCACCTCCTCCCAGCCACGTACAAGTCCATGTGTTCCTTGGGACTGATCCCTTAAAGACTGCTGATGCTGAGTGCCAGGCTCCACCTCCATACTGACACAATCTTCCTCCTCCTCCTCCTCCTCCTCCTCGTCCTCTTCCTGTGTGATCGGCGGGCACGCAGGAACACTGTCTGGATAAAGGGGGCCTTGAGAGCTAAGGAAGTCCTCCTCTTCCTGCCTCTGTTCTGCCTCAAGTGCCCTGTCCATTATTCCACGCAGCGTGTGCTCCAACAGGTGGACAAGGGGGACAGTGTCACTGATGCATGCACTGTCAGTGCTCACCATCCTCGTGGCCTCCTCGAATGGTGACAGGACAGTGCATGCATCCCTGATCATGGCCCACTGGCGTGGGGAAAAAAAAACCAAGGTCCCCTGACCCTGTCCTGGTGCCATAGTCGCACAGGTACTCATTTATGGCCCTCTGCTGCGTGTGCAGCCGCTGCAGCATGGCCAATGTCGAGTTCCACCTGGTGGGCATGTCACAGATTAGGCGGTTCTTGGGCAGGTTAAACTCCTTTTGGAGGTCCGTCAGCCGAGCACTGGCATTATATGACCGGCGGAAATGCACACAGACTTTCCTGGCCTGCCTCAGGACATCCTGTAAGCCCGGGTACCTGCCCAAGAGCCGCTGCACCACCAAGTTAAGGACGTGAGCCAAACAGGGCACATGGGTCAGTTGTCCCTGTCGGAGGGCAGAGAGGAGGTTGGTGCCATTGTCGCAAACCACCATTCCTGCCTTAAGTTGGCGTGGCGTCAACCACCTCTGAACCTGCCCCTGCAGAGCTGACAGAACCTCTGCCCCAGTGTGGCTCCTGTCCCCCAAGCACACCAGCTCAAGCACCGCATGGCATCTTTTGGCCTGCGTACTTGCGTAGCCCCTTGAACGCCTACGGAGCACCGCTGGTTCCGAGGAAGAGGCCATGGAGGAAGAAGAAGAGGAGGGGGTGGAGGAGAGAGGTGTGTCACAATCAGCATTTTGGAGGCGTGGTGGCGGAACAACCTCCAACACTACTGCACCTTGTCCTGCATCCTTCCCAGCTGCCAGCAGAGTCACCCAATGCGCCGTGAAACTTAAGTAACGTCCCTGTCCATGCCTGCTGGACCATGAGTCAGCGGTAATATGCACCTTACCGCTGACCGCCCTGTCCAGCGAGGCATGGACATTGCCTTCCACATGCCGGTAGAGAGCTGGAATCGCCTTCCGTGAGAAAAAGTGGCGTTTGGGTACCTGCCACTGAGGAACCGCACATTCCACAAACTCACGGAAGGGGGCAGAGTCTACCAACTGAAAAGGCAGCAGTTGAAGTGCTAGCAATTTTGCCAAGCTAGCATTCAACCGCTGGGCATGTGGATGGCTGGGAGCAAACTTCTTTTGGCGGTGCAGCAGCTGGGGCAGGGAAATTTGCCTGGTACAATCTGGCGTCGGTGTACCAAAAGCAGATTGCCCACAAGTACTTGGCTGTGACACACCTAATTCTACACCTTCATTCCTCTCACTGCAGGTCTCAGAGAGGACTGAAGGTCTAGTGGGGTTGGAAATCTCAGCTGATGAGGAGCAAGGAGAGATCCTCTTTGTTCTTTGGTGTGGGTCTTTTAGATATGCTTGCCAACGAACTGCATGGCAGGTCAACATATGTCTGGTCAAGCATGTGGTACCCAAGCGGGAGATGTTTTGGCCACGCGAGATACGCTTGAGACATATGTTGCAAATAGCAGCGGTGCGATCTGATGCACTCGTCTCAAAAAAGGCCCACACCAAAGAACTTTTTGAATAACGCGCAGAGACTGCAGCGCCCTGCACATGTGGAGCTTTGGGGTGTGATGCAGTCAATGTGCTGCCCTTAGGCTGGCCCCTGGAGGGCATCCTGCCTCGTTGGTGATGTGCCGCCTCCTCCTCCTCCTCCTCTCTCCTATCAGGCACCCACGTTGAGTCAGTGACCTCATCATCCCCTCCCTCCTCATCACTGGAGCAAACCTGGCAGTATGCTGCAGCAGGGGGAGCATGACTGCCAGATTGCTGTCCTTCTTGGGCACCCCCTCTGTCCGTGCTCATGTTACTGCCTTCATCGAGCTCAGTATCATCATCAGAGCCTTCCAAACGCTGGGCATCCTCCTGGAGCATGTACCCAACACTGTGGTCAAACAGTTCGAGGGAATCCTCATGAGGACATGGTGGAGCTAGGGAAGGAGTCACTGATGACATTGAGCTGAGGGAAGAGGCCGCTGCTTTGCCAGACAAAGCACCCTGGGCATGGGTGAGAGAGGATGAGGAGGATGAGGACGGCTTGGTCATCCACTCGACCAAGTTTTCTGCATGTTGCGGCTCAACACGGCCAGCTGCCGAAAAAAAGGCCAAGCGTGTCCCATGGCCACGTGCTGATGAGGATGCACCGTCTCCACGACCAGCACTAGACACAGAGCCTGCTTGCCCTCTCTTATTGGCTTGTGACTGTCTGCCTCTCCTTCTTGGCCTTCCAGACATACTAATGGCCTGTAGCTGCACTAAGCTGGGATAGAACACCTGTAATTTTCTTCAGGTAGCTTTATATACTGTAACCAGACAAGCCTGCCTGTCAGTAGGAAGATAACAGGAACGGATCTAGCTGAACACTGTGAGCAGGACGCACTGCACTAAATGTAAATAGCAGGAACGGATCTAGCTGAACACTGTGAGCAGGACGCACTGCACTAAATGTAAATAGCAGGAACGGATCTAGCTGAACACTGTGAGCAGGACGCACTGCACTAAATGTAAATAGCAGGAACGGATCTAGCTGAACACTGTGAGCAGGACGCACTGCACTAAATGTAAATAGCAGGAACGGATCTAGCTGAACACTGTGAGCAGGACGCACTGCACTAAATGTAAATAGCAGGAACGGATCTAGCTGAACACTGTGAGCAGGACGCACTGACTGCACTAAATGTAAATAGCAGGAACGGATCTAGCTGAACACTGTGAGCAGGACGCACTGACTGCACTAAATGTAAATAGCAGGAACGGATCTAGCTGAACACTGTGAGCAGGACGCACTGCACTAAATGTAAATAGCAGGAACGGATCTAGCTGAACACTGTGAGTAGGACGCACTGCACTAAATGTAAATAGCAGGAACGGATCTAGCTGAACACTGTGAGCAGGACGCACTGACTGCACTAAATGTAAATAGCAGGAACGGATCTAGCTGAACACTGTGAGCAGGACGCACTGCACTAAATGTAAATAGCAGGAACGGATCTAGCTGAACACTGTGAGCAGGACGCACTGCACTAAATGTAAATAGCAGGAACGGATCTAGCTGAACACTGTGAGCAGGACGCACTGCACTAAATGTAAATAGCAGGAACGGATCTAGCTGAACACTGTGAGCAGGACGCACTGCACTAAATGTAAATAGCAGGAACGGATCTAGCTGAACACTGTGAGCAGGACGCACTGACTGCACTAAATGTAAATAGCAGGAACAGATCTAGCTGAACACTGTGAGCAGGACGCACTGCACTAAATGTAAATAGCAGGAACGGATCTAGCTGAACACTGTGAGCAGGACGCACTGCACTAAATGTAAAGAGCAGGAACAGATCTAGCTGAACACTGTGAGCAGGACGCACTGCACTAAATGTAAAGAGCAGGAACAGATCTAGCCTAATCTAGCTCTCAAATCAAATGACACTGTCTGTCTCTCTCTCTATCAGCACACCGGAACACACTACACAGGGCCGCCGTGCAGGCGGCCTTATATAGTGTGGGGCGTGTACTAAATCCCCTGAGCCATAATTGGCCAAAGCCACCCTGGCTTTGGCCAATTACAGCTCTCTCTACTGACGGCGCTGTGATTGGCCAAGCATGCGGGTCATAGTGCATGCTTGGCCAATCATCAGCCAGCAATGCACTGCGATGCCGCAGTGAATTATGGGCCGTGACGCGCCACACGAATTTGGCGCGAACGGCCCATAACGTTCGCAATTCGACGGACGGTCGAACAGCCGATGTTCGAGTCGAACATGGGTTCGACTCGAACACGAAGCTCATCCCTAGTGGCAACCTATGAAGCTCTGGTGAACTCCATGCCCAAAATAAAAAATTGGACATAAATATAGATTACCCTGTAGTACTCTACAATTTGTAGACCATGATATTTTATTGTGTACCTGCTAGTAGTGGTGATGCTGCTAACTAGTGATTTGTGAATCTGCCTTGTTTGATTTTCCAAAGGGTTTGCGAACCTTGTTTAAAGTTCAGTCAATTCAAACCTAGAGGTGAACTTGGAGGCAAATCCTATTGTAGTCTAATAGGCAAGCTACTGTCAAATAAGGTATGGGAAGCTGGGCACTGCCATGGAGGACATGGCCTTCCTGTGATTGGAGAAGGGAGAGGAGGAGAATATGAATGCCATATTATCCCTTCATTCATTCACAGGGCACCTCATATTCTGTGAAAAGAATACAAAATGATTTGTGAATGAACAATGTGGAGAGCACGTGACCCTCTATCATCACTGTACTAGAGCCTAAACTGTAAGCCTCAGTGCCAGAAATTCACGCTTACAGTAGCGTACTGGCTAAATGAAATAAAGAGTTTTAACAAATGTAGCACCATCCACACACGGGACACCCACTATTACAGTTAATTTATTTTTACATAGCAAATATCCAAAAATTGTTTTTCCAGAGCTTAGCTTTGTAAAAAGATCCCATCAGTTTAAAATGTTACATTTAGAAACCCACAAAAGAAATGAAAACCCCCAAATACCAACCCCTGGAAAAAAACATATATAGTATAATTTTTAAAGACAAGTCTTTTTATAATGAAAAGGCTGACCATAAACACCATTATAGGCTCCTTAAAGCCTGCTGGCTATACAGTGGCTTGCAAAAGTATTCACCCCCTTGGCTTTGTACCTATTTTGTTACATTACAGCCTTTATTTCAATGTTTTTTTTAAACTGAATTATATGTGATGGATCAGAACACAATAGTCATAGTTGCTGAAGTAAAATTTGAAAAATATATACATAAAACTATTTTTCAGAGATAAAAAACTGATAATTGGCATGTGCGTATGTATTCACCCCCTTTGTTATGAAGCCCATAAAAAGCTCTGGTGCAACAAATTACCTTCAGAAGTCACATAATTAGTGAAATGGATGTCCACCTGTGTGCAATTTAAGTGTCACATGATCTGTCGTTACATATACACACCTTTTTGAAAGGCCCCAGAGGCTGCAACACCTAAGCAAGAGGCACCACTAACCAAACACTGCCATGAAGACCAAGGAACTCTCCAAACAAGTAAGGGACAATGTTGTTGAGAAGTACCAGTCAGGGTTAGGTTATATAAAAATATCCTAATCTTTTATGATCCCTAGGAGCACCATCAAATCTATCATAACCAAATGGTAAGAACATAGAAAACCTGCCAAGAGATGGCCGCACACCAAAACTCACGGACCGGGCAAGGAGGGCATTAATCAGAGAGGCAGCACAGAGACCTAAGGTAACCCTGGAGGAGCTGCAGAGTTCCACAGCAGAGACTGGAGTATCTGTACATAGGAAGACAATAAGCTGTACGCTCCATAGAGTTGGGCTTTATGGCAGACTGGCCAGAAAAAAGCAATTACTTTCAGCAAAAACAAAATGGCATGTTTTGAATTTGTGAAAACGCATGTGGGAGACTCCCAAAATGTATGGAGGAAGGTGCTCTGGTCTGATGAGACTAAAATTAAACTTTTTGGCCATCAAAGAAAATGCTATGTCTGGCACAAACCCAACACATCACATTACCCAAAGAACACCATCCCCACAGTGAAACATGGGGGTGGCAGCATCATGCAGTGGGGATGTGTTTCAGCAGTCGGAACTGGGAAACTGGTCAGAGTTGAGGGAAAGATGGATGGTGCTAAATACAGGGATATTCTTAAGCAAAACCTGTACCACTCTGTGTGTGATTTGAGGCTAGGATGGAGGTTCACCTTCCAGCAGGACAATGACCCCAAACACACTGCTAAAGCAACACTTGAGTGGTTTAAGGGGAAACATGTAAATGTGTTGGAATGGCCAATCAAAGCCCAGACCTCAATCCAATAGAAAATCTGTGGTCAGACTTAAAGATTGCTGTTCACAAGTGCAAACCAGTGGTAAGATGTGGCAAGCTCATAGAGACTTATCCAAAGCGACTTGGAGCTGTGATAGCTGCAAAAGGTGGCTCTACAAAGTATTGACTTTAGGGGGGTGAATAGTTATGCACATTGACTTTTTCTGTTATTTTTGTGTTTCAATATTTTTATTGAAGAAATAGCAGGTTACAAATAATTCGACATTGAATTACACTGCATATACACTTGTAATACATCGTTACAAACAAAAGCAGGAACATGAACCAAAATGTTATATTTATAACTCTCTAAGACACGTATATACGTGGCACAAAGTTTAGGACTGAAACTAAGGCATAAGGCCTGGAGTTATTCTTAGGGACCGGGTGTTAAACCTGTGCCACACGCACCCCCAGCGGGAACTAACTGTGCGTGGGCGAGGTTGGAAATGCATTAGGATCATGCCTTTAACTAGCCGGTCTCTCCGGTATAGTCTCTTAGGTGTAGGTCCTGTTGTTGCTGTGGATAGTCGATGTGAATCCTGTTTACTAAGATCTGTCTATGTGGATAGTGAATGCATGTGGAGATGCAACGATTAAAATAAAAATAAAAAGGGTGTTAGGGAAGGAAGGAGGGGGTGGGAAGTTTGAGACCGAGTGTGGTGCTGGTACGTGAGGCAGTATGTACCATCTCGTCCCCCAGGTCAAGCTATGCAGGTTTCAACATGATGTTGTTGTAGTCTGTCGTTTCTTTAAAATGTAATCAGCAAGCCCATGTTGTATAAAATTTAGTCGGCGTATCCCCAGCTTGGTGTATTATATCTTCCATCTCAGCTATTTTCCCTATTCTACTGAGCCATTCAGAAATGGTGGGAGGAGAAGTAGTCCGCCAATGTGTGGGAATGCAGAGTTTCGCCGCATTTATGAGATGTATAGTAAGAGTTCTTTTATAGGTCGATGGTGGTATAGATGTATGGTGTAAGAGATATTGGGCCGGCGAGAAGTCAGGGGTATAGGTTGTGATCTGCGAGATAAGTCGGTGAACTTCTGTCCAGTATGGTTTGATTAGGGGACATTCCCACCAAATGTGCAGTAGAGAGCCGTGAGCGGTGTTGCATCTCCAACAAAGCGGAGATACCTGGGGGAGGAATTTGTGTATTCTGTCTGGTGTTCTATACCATCTAGAGTATAGTTTGTATCCATTCTCTTGTGCGGTTACATTTATAGATCCTTTATGAATGTGAGTATATATGTTATGCCAGTCTTCTTGTGTAAGGTTTATGGATAATTCTCTCTCCCATTTTCGGCGTGTCGTTTCTTCCATGGACGGTGTGTCGGGAAACAGCGGAGAGTACATGTCTGAGATGATGTGCCTCTGAGGGCTGTGACTTGTGCATAGGGCTTCGAACGGGGTATGGTCTCTATACCATTGGGATTGTGAATTTGAGCTCTGTAAGAAATGACGAATTTGGAGATATTTGAAGAAGGGTATGTCCGTGTCAGGAAGTCGAGTTCGGATGTGTTGAAAGGATAACAATTTTCCTTTGTCAAAGAAGGATTCTGCTCTGATGGGCCTCGGTGTGGGTTGATCATCAGTGTCAAGATGTGTGATGCCTGGGGGAAAGTCCGGGTTCCAGTTAAGTGGGGTCAGTGGACCGGGTGAGGAGGCAATGTTCATTTTTTTACAGACTGTGCGAAAAATTTGTAACGTGGGGCCTGTTAGGGGATGTGATTTGTTTTCGTGCGGTGTTTTGGGTGAGCTTATCCATGGTAAGTGGTGAATAGGCAGGGAGGAAAAGTTTCCCTCTATATCAATCCACGCTTTAGTCCCTGAATGTAAGTGCCAGTCTATGATTCTAGCTAAGTGGCACGACCAATAATATTTTTGTATGTCAGGGAGGCCGATTCCTCCTTTCAGTTTAGGGATTACCAATTTTCTCCAATGTATACGTGAATGTTTGTCAGCCCATAGAAATTGTAGGCAAAGCCTTTTATATGTATCAAAGAATGTCTGTGGTAATTTAATCGGGATTGTTTGAAGTAGATAGAGGAGTCTGGGGAGGATGTTCATTTTTATAATTGCTGCTCTTCCGAACCATGAGAAGGTGCCTCTGTTCCAGTTTTGGACGTCCTTCCTTATTGTTTGCAGAATGGGAGCATAATTTTTAGGATAGAGGTCACTTAGGTTGCTGGGAAGCTGGATCCCTAAGTATGTAATGGCTTGTGCATCCCATCCAAACGGAAAGTTGGCTTTACAGAGGGTCACTGTGGAATCTGGTAGGGAAATGTTAAGGGCTTTAGATTTGGAGAAATTTATTTGGAGATTGGACAGTTTCTTGAAGAGGGAAAAGTCTTTTAATAAATTGGGAAGTGTGGTGATGTGGTCTGTTAGGAATAGGAGAATGTCATCAGCGTACGCTGCAATTTTGTATTGTTTGTTGGCTATGTCGACTCCTTTGATGTTTTGATTCACCTTAATCCTGCGGAGTATTGGTTCCATTGTGAGTATAAATATGAGGGGGGATAAAGGACACCCCTGTCTGGTTCCGTTCGACACGGAGAAGGCATCCGACAGAACACCGTTAACCCTGATTTTTGCAGTTGGGGACGAATAGAGGGTTAAAATGTATTGAAGCATGCGCTCTTTAAACCCCAATTTGCGTAAGACTTCGTCCCAGGCCACCCTGTCGAATGCCTTCTCCGCGTCGAGGGAAAGGAAGAAACCCGGGGTGTTGGAGGACGATAACCAGTGGTGAATATTAATAGCTTTCAGGGTATTATCCCTGGCCTCTCGCCCGGGGATGAATCCTACTTGATCTAGGGAAATCAGCGAGGGGAGTAGGGGAAGTATTCGATTTGCCAAAATGTTTGCGTAGAGTTTCATATCTACATTGATAAGCGAAATAGGTCTGTAATTGAAAACTATGGTAGTGTCTTTACCCGGTTTTGGTATCATCACAATGTGAGCTTCGAGAAGGTCTTTACACTTGTCAGGTTGGGTATATAGTGAGTTGAGGGTGTTTAGTAATTGTGGCATGAGTGTATCAGTGAAGGTCTTATAGTAGCCGACAGGTAGACCATCAGGGTCAGGGCTTTTGCCTGGTTTTAGTTGTTTAAGGGCAGCTATGAGTTCCTCCTTTGTGAAAGGTTTATCTAACTCATCGGCTTCTGCAGTAGTGATGGGATGTGGGCCAAATTGCGATAGGAAGTCCTCTATCAGTTTTTTACTGTCATCAGTTGGGTCAGTCGTTGGGTGAGTCTTTAAATTATATAATTTGGAATAAAATTGTTGAAACTGGTTTGCTATACCGATTGAAGATTCTATTTTGTTCCCTTGTGGGTCTAGGAGATTGTGGATAGTTGAGTTTGCTCTTTTGGATTGGAGGGCTCTGGCGAGCATTTTACCAGATTTGTTCCCAAATTCGTAAAAAAAATTTTGTGATAGGGCAAATTTACGTCTGGTTGATTTCCCTATTTCCTCTAGGAGGTCCTCTCTGGCTTTCAATAGCTCTTGGAGGTTTTGATCCGTTAACGATTGCTTGTGCTTTCCTTCTAGAGATCGAACTCTGTCAGATAGTTTGTTTAGAAGTGCTTGCCTGGCTTTGCGTTGTTGCGAAGTTATTGAAATTAATTCTCCCCTAATGATGCATTTATGAGCCGCCCATAGGGTCACCGAGTTGGTGTCGGGGGAAGCGTTTTCTCGAAAGTAATGGGACAAGCAATCGTTAAGTCTCTTCTGATGTGCAAGATCCGTGAGGATAGAGTTATCTAATCGCCAGTTCGGATGTCTCGGGTAGGAGGCTGGGAATGTAATTGTGATGGAAATAGGATGATGGTCCGATATTACCATTGGGTCGATTGTAGCGGTCAGAAGTGAATCTAGGTCGTATTGAGACAGGAAAAGGTAGTCTATCCTTGTATACCTATTGTGAGGTGATGAGTAGAATGTATAGTCTTTAGTATTTGGGTGCAGTGTGCGCCATGCGTCGTGTAGAGTTAGGTTGGCCAGTTGCGTTTTTATTGCACGGAGTGCACGATAGGTAATAGAGGATGCACCTGAAGATGCGTCCATGGAGGGGTTAAGGGTTAAGTTGAAGTCACCCCCAACAACCAACACACCCTTTGAAAATGTGGATAGGTGTTGTAGGGTGTCGCGAAAAAAGGGGACCTGTTGCTTATTGGGGGCATATAGGTTAGCCAATGTAACAGGCTTATTGTGCAATTTGCCTTTCAGAAAGATGTATCGTGCGTTGCTGTCAATCATTGTGTCGTGTATCTGAATGGGACAATTTTTGGAAATTAGGATGGAAACTCCCTTAGATTTGGCATCTTTATTTGTGGCATGGTATACTGTTGGGTAAGATGAGTTAAAAAGTTTGGGAATGGCGTCCGATCTGAAGTGTGTTTCTTGGAGAAAAACTATATCTGCTTTGGCTTTTCGTAGTAGTAGAAGTAATTGCGATCTTTTTTCGGGGGTATTGAGTCCCCTTATGTTTAAGGAGTATAGCTTGACCTGGGGGGTGTCACCTCTTCTAGGGAGTGGCATTTCGCTATCAGGTGCTTACACTGTGTGTATGTGTAAGTGGTGTAGGTGTTGCATAAGGGAGCAAGGGGGGTGGGGTGGGCGTGGAGAGGATAAGGGAAAGGGGGTATATTAGGAGGCTGATACTCCTAAACCGTAAACCGAGCAGGCCTGGAATCAAATCCAATACCTGTGTTAATATGTTCAGTAAGGTACAGAGTGAGGACAAAGAGAACCTGTCTAAGAGAGGTTCTCACCTGTCCAAACTACTGTGTGGGGGTTGAGAAAGTCTACACGGGAAAGATGAGAAGTGAAGTAGGATTGTGGTATACCGCTACTGTCTAAGCCAGAGACGGGATGAATATATTTTTTTGGGAAGCGTTGTGTGCGTTTGTGCCATTTCTATTTTGGTTTTCCTTATGTTCCTGTCTTTGGTGTTGGATACGTGAATGGAATAAATGGGTATATTTATATATTGGTAAGTCGGGCGGACCGTTAGGTCAGGGAGGAAATCGCAATCCACCATAGGTGCCTAGTTTTGTTAACCGCTGTATGCGTATTTATGTATGGCCGGACCAGTCATGGAGATCTGGTGCAATGGAGTTCAAACATTGAGGTCTTGCAGAAAGAAAATCAACAATTGGTAAAACAATATAACAAACATATCTTGGTATGTAAATTAAGAACATAATCTGAACATGAGAATGTCCTGACGTTTCTGATTCCTGTCCCAAGTGAGACCAAGAGTAGGAACTCCGAGATCTGAAGTTTCTCTATTTTACGTATGGGACGAAGGGGTGTTTTCTATAGAACAGGGTATATGATTTTACCTTGTTGTTCGTGGAGAATGGGGTCATAGTTGATCATGGGAGAGTTATGTTATGAGTCCCTATAGCTTGTGTGACCTATCTTCATCTGCTGGGTAAGTTATGAGGTACTCCCTGCTAGTTAGTGTTATGTATGTGAAACAAGGTCAGATTTAAGAAAGAAATAAAATGAGCTAGCCTTGGTCTCCGCCACCGCTATTAGCATCCCCGGGTATGTGAATCATAGATAGAATGGGAGGGGCGGTAGATATGTGATGTGCCATATGAGGCGTATTAGTCAGAGATAAGTAGGCTTATGTCCGGGAGGTTCGTGAATAATTAGAGACTCAGCCAGCTCATATCAACACACCCTGCATACATAGTCCATTCTTATTACTTATGGCAGTGAGTTAGTTACATTAGGACATTTAAATTTGATGTATGTGGATAACATGAGTAACATACCACATGTATTATCTAGAGGCAGATTAAATAGTTGAGCAAAGCAAGAAACAGTTCCAATGTACAACCTGTTAAATCGATCGTTATGAAAGTGATGGGGCAAATAATACATTCCCTTTTAGGGTAAAATAGTCTCGTATTTGGAGACTCATTGTCTCAGATAACAGGTGTAAAATGAGCAGAGACTTTTGAGTGGTAAGAAATTTGAGTCCTCAAAAGCGATCGAGTGTTGCTTACCTAATCAGATCTAGAGGTCGCAAAAGTAAACGACGGGAACTGTCCAACTGTGGAATGCGTGAGCTTAAACGTTCCTAAAAGAAAAAAGAGAAAAACAAAAAGGAAAACAGAAACACCTGGTAACTTTTCTTTGCATGCGGTGAGCCTCTGTTCAGATAGGTGGGGAGCGATCGTGAGTCGGGCCAAAATCTCTTCTGGCTCGTCTTGATCACGGGGAGTCGGTTGGACTGATGTCATTGCGGTTCCCTCTGGAGGATGTGTGCAATTTGTTGCCCGACGGTGATCTGCACCTGCAATATCTGGCTTCCTGCGTTTCCATAGATTCTTCATGCCGTTGATCTCTCTTAGGTGGGGGGAGGCAGAATTTGGCGTACCAATTTGGGACTTCCATCATAGGGATGCCCATGGCGTCGCAGAAAGGCGGCAGGTCTTCGGGTACTCTGAGTAGTGCTGTGCGGCCGTGGTAGGTAGCGGAGAGACCAAAGGGGAACTTCCATCTGTATGGTATGGCTTTGGCGCGAAGTGCGTCTAGGAGTGGTTTCAGGTCCCGTCTGTTCTGCAAGGTAATGCCGGATAGATCTTGGTATATGTGTATCTCTGAGCCACCATGGGTGAGTTGGATCCTAGTTCTCGCTTTGCGGAGTATGTCTTCCTTCAACCTGTAGTCCACCAGGCAGCACACTACATCTCTGGGGGGGTCAGATTCTTTACCTTTGGGTCTGAGTGCACGGTGGATTCTCTCCATGACTATGTTGGTCTGTGCTGGCCGGTCTAATATGTTGTTGAATAGGGATGTAATGGCGGCAGGAAGTTGGTCATTTTCAACAGATTCGGGCATTCCTATGACACGGAGGTTGTGTCTTCTGCCCCTATTGTCCAAATCTTCCACATGCCTCTGTAGGTCTCTCAATTGAGTGGTGTGTGCATCAATTTTGTGAGTCACTTTGCGGAGGACAGTGTGGTGCTGGGCTGTAGTTTTTTCCACATCTTGAACTCTGTCAGCAATGGCGCGAATATCAATGCGCAGGTCGGCTATGGCAGCTGACAGAGTATCTTTAATGTCAGCCGCCACTGTTCTGAGGTCTAGGAGGCTTGGGTGTTGCTGTGTGAGCGCGCTGTGGGCTCCGGAGTCTGAGGCGATGAGGCTGGGAGTCGCTCCAGGCATTCCAGGCAGTGGCGGTGTTGAGAGCTCTGAGGGAGTGTGGCGGGACGCCGTCATATTAGATCTCTGGGAGCGGAACAGTTCGGGGATGCTCTGGCTCGTACCGTTCTGTTGGTGTCCTCTTGGTGAACGGGAGCGGGAGGCGGAGGATGTCCGTGAGGCTGTCCCCATCTTTCAGTGTCCGGCAGTGTGTATAGGCGCTTGGCTGGAGCAGAGAGGCTGTGAAGTAGCGGGAGCTAGTCTCTCAAGCGTCCATCTTCCCGAGCAGCCAGGCCACGCCCCCTTTTTCTGTTATTTTGTCCTATTTGCTGTTTGCTTCACAATAAAAAAAAAAAAAATCTTCAAAGTGGGCATGTTCTGTAAATTAAATGATGCAAATCCTCAAACAATCCATGTTAATTCCAGGTTGTGAGGCATCAAAACACGAAAAATGCAAATGAAAGGAGGTGAATACTTTTGCAAGGCACTGTAGTTGCAATGCAGTGCACTATGGCTAAAAAAAATTCTCCTGGGTCAAACCTTTGTGAATTATCTCAAATTGTGATGGTCCGAACACCCCCATTTTGGTTCACCACCAGAACTCCCTAACAGGGGACCTGAGTACTGCCCTGGGGTACATCTATCAATGCATTTTTTTTTTTAAAGATTGTTTTTAAAGGAGCAGTGATTTTAATGATGCTTAAAGTGAAACAATAAAAATGAAAAATTCCTTTAAATATAGTGCCTGGGAGCCCTCTTAATTTGCCTGTAAAGTGGGCCATCTGTACCGTGTATAGAACCTGCTGCAGCAAAACTGACATAGATAAAGAAAAAAATTACATTTAAATTGATTTTTCCCTGCAAGCTTTCTTTATTTTGTAAACAACGGCTTGAGGAGCCAGTCTGCATGAGGAGGTCACATTTTAGTGCACTGTGGACAAGATTAGAGATTTATTGGATAAATTCTGATGTGTCTTTGGCAGACTTTGGATGGAAATAGCGAACTTTTGCACCACAATAAGCAAGCCTTATGTGAAGAAGCCAAATTATAGTACACTCAAGCTTAGATTAACAATTTCTTTTAGATAATGCCTGGTGTCTCTTTCACAGACTTTGGATATAAATAACAGTTGTGGAAAAATTGGTCTTTGGGAGTTGGTGGTGCCTTAACACCTTAACTTTCTAGCGGTAATCTTGATTAAAGCAAGAATTGGCCTTGCTGTAAAAAAAATTAAATTTGATGCCCTGGTCAAACAGTTGTGGAAAAATTCGCCTTTGAGTGTTGGTGGTACCTTAACACCTTAACTTTCTAGCGGTAGTCTTGAAAGCAAAAATTGGCCTTAGACTCATTTGCAGTCATCCATAGTTTTTATTAATGGGATTAGATCGTGTTTCAGTCATGGTTTGTCCTATGCAGCTGTATGATAGTATCATGTCTAATATATATAGCTTATATTTTTAACTAGACAAATTCAATATCTCCTGTTGAAAAGTTTATTTTAATTTAATAATATATAGATTTTATTTTTTCATTTTTATTGGTTGCTTTTCCACATTATCACTGTAACTACTGGTGGATTATATGTTAGGATATGTCATATAAGGCAATGCTGGACACAGCATTCTAACTACACACCGTAAAAATGTTTGTGATCCAATCATTTATTTTAGTCTTTGTACCTGTGCTTCATGGTCAGGGGGACACGATGTGTGCGCATGTGCAGAGCAGGAGGTCACAACGCTTATGAACATATATATATATATTTTTTATATACATTTTTGCTGTGTCATATTTTATTTTATTTTTTTTTTTGTTGCATATCCATATCATCACTGTAATTAGTGGTGTTTTACAAGTTAGGATATGTTTTATGTGATAATGCTGGACGCAGCACTCTAAAAACATACCATAAAAATGTTTATTCCAGTTATGTGTTTAATCTGTGCATCATGGGGACACAATGAGTGAGCATGTGGGGAGCAGGGGATCACATGACTGATGATGATCACATGATTGATCATGGGTAGTATATTAGGATTGAAGGACCGCTTGTGTAACCAATCCCATTTGAAGAAGTCTTTTCGACGAAACATGTCTGGGGCATGGTTACACGGTATTCCATCGCACTGACATTAGACACTGCTGTCTGAGGAGGACTACACCGATCAGATTGCTGGGCCTTAGAAGGTTGGGTGAGAGATACACCAGATCACACTTCAGGTCTGCTGTGACCGCGGTGCACCGTTGGATCACTGATCCTGTTGCTTGCTGTGCTTGCTGTGGTTTTGTTTAAAGGAGTTTTTGTTTCAGTTTAAAAGTGAGTGTAATCATTGAAGTGTGTTTGGAGTGATTTTAATAAATCTGTCAAAATGGTATCACGCTATGTGGAGCACTTTATTCATTTTTTCACATATGGAGCTGGCCTGATTGGAGTCACGGTTCATCACATGCAACCCAGGTGTGGTTCAATTGCTGTTTTGCCGAACATGAGAGTGGGAGGCGATACAATCTGGTGAGTTTGCTCTTCAGAGGGAGTGGTGTCACTATCACGGTGATGTGGTGGAAGAGTAGAAGATTTATCACACAAAAAGATTGAAAAACAACTGTTGAACTTGATTTTATTATCTATAGTGACACTTTTCACTGGGTGTTACATTTTTTATTTATTTTTTTCATGATAAAAATATTTTTTTTTCATGATACTATTATTTTTATGTATAATTAGAGGGTCATAGGCATCATGCTGCTCTGACTCATTATTTTACACAATTTTTATTAGCGCCACTATCTCTATCTGTACACATGTGAGAGGTAAAGTTTTGGGATTCTGATCAATTTCAGTTTTTATTTAAGTGGCAGCTTTTTTCACTGTACACTATGTCTGTACACACATTTTGTATTCATTTACACACCTTTTATAAAAATTGGCCTTGCTGTTAAAAATTTTAATTTGATGCCCCTGTCAAAAAGGTGCAGAAAAATTGGGCATTAGGTGTTAATTGTGCCCATGAAACCTAAACCAAAGATAAATCAACACCCACAAAGCTGGGCAGCCTAGACAGTCTTGCAGAGATTCCAGATCCCAAACACATTTAGTCAGCAATATTGGCATCAGGGGCTTGATAGCTGCTGCTAATCCAGGACTGATTATTTTTCAGAAATGTCAGCCGTCAACGGAGTCTGTGGACAGACACACTTTTTTATCTGTCACAAAACCCCTGGCAGCACTGAATGCCGTTCGGCAAGCATGCTGAATGCAGGGCAACCCAGTGGTCCAATTGCATACTGGGCAAGTTCTCATGACCCAGTAACCCAGTGGATCGTCTACTAGAAAGCTCTCCATGTCTGTTTTCACCCCTAGACAATCTTCCACCATATGATGTAGCCGCTGCTGATGGGATGTGGAAGCTGACAGCCCTGGGTGCCGAGGACTAAAAAAAATTGAAATGCACCACTTAGGCGGCCCCCTACTCCACCGCTCCTCCTTTGACCAACAGAAGCTGAAAAAATACCTTTTCCATGAGACTGTAACCTACCAGTGTCTGGAAAGGTGTTACATAAACTCCTCTTTAAGGTGTCCTCAAGATTAGGGATGAGCCGAACACCCCCCTGTTCGGTTCGCACCAGAACATGCGAACAGGAAAAAAATTCGTTCGAACACGCGAACACCGTTAAAGTCTATGGGACACGAACATGAATAATCAAAAGTGCTAATTTTAAAGGCTAATATGCAAGTTATTGTCAATAAAAGTGTTTGGGGACCTGGGTCCTGCCCCAGGGGACATGGATCAATGCAAAAAAAAGTTTTAAAAACGGCCGTTTTTTCAGGAGCAGTGATTTTAATAATGCTTAAAGTCAAACAATAAAAGTGTAATATCCCTTTAAATTTCGTACCTGGGTGGTGTCTATAGTATGCCTGTAAAGGGGCGCATGTTTCCCGTGTTTAGAACAGTCTGACAGCAAAATGACATTTTGAAGGAAAAAACTCATTTAAAACTACCGCGGCTATTGCATTGCCGACAATACACATAGAAGTTCATTGATAAAAACGGCATGGGAATTCCCCACAGGGCAACCCCGAACCAAAATTAACCACTTCCTTACCGGGCCAATTTTGACATTTCTCTCTTCCTGTAAAAATCATATTTTTTTTGCTAGAAAATTACATAGAACCCCCAAACATTATATATGTTTTTTTAGCAAAAACCCTAGAGAATACAATGGCGGTTGTTACAACTTTTTATCTCACACGGTATTTGCGCAGGAATTTTTCAAACGCGTTTTTTGGGGGAAAAAAACAGTTTTGTGTTTTAAAAAAAAACAAAACAGTAAAGTTAGCCCAATGTTTTTGCATATTGTGAAAGATGAAGTTACGCCGAGTAAATAGATACCTAACATGTCACGCTTCAAAATTGCACACGCTCGTAGAATGGCGCCAATGTTCGGTACTTAAAAATCCCCATAGGCGACGCTTGAAATTTTTTTACTGGTTACATGTTTTGAGTTACAGAGGAGGTCTAGTGACAAAATTATTGCTCTCGCTCCAACGTTCGCGGCGATACCTCACATGTATGGTTTGCACACCGTTTTCATATGTGGGCGGGACTTACGTATGCGTTCGCTTCTGCGTGCGAGCACACGGGGACAGCGGCGCTTTAAAAATTTTTTTTTTTTTTTTTTATTGATAATTATATATATATTTTTTTTTTTTTACACTTTTTTGAAAAAAAAATTTTTTTGATCACTTTTATTCCTATTACAAGGAATGTAAACATCCCTTGTAATAAGAATATAACATGACAGGTCCTCTTAATAGTGAGATATGGGGTCAATAAGACCCCATATCTCACCACTAGGCTGGGAAGCCTGAAATAAAAAAAAAAAATAAAACGATCGCCGCTTCCTAGCCGAAGCGGCGCCGTTTTTTTGAATGGAGAGGCCGGGCGTGACGTCATAACATCGCGCCCGGCCTCCGATGATCATAGAGACTCCGGCGACCATCTGGTCCGCCGGAAATCTCTATGATCTACATCCGGCGCCGGCGGATCTGCTCTCCGCCTCACCGATCGTAACGGTGAGTCGGAACAAGCACCGGAGGGCGGCGGGAGGGGGGGGACGTCCCCTCTCGCCTCCCATAGGAACGATCAAGCGGCGGAACGGCCGCTATGATCGTTCCTATGGTGTAGAGATTCGCCGGCTGAAACCGGCAATATCAGAATGATGTCTGTAACTACAGGCATCATTCAGATATACCCACTCAAAGCCCAGGACGTCATATGACGCCCGTGGGCGGGAAGTGGTTAAAAAAAAAAAATGATGTGGGAGTCCCCCTAAATTCCATACAAGGCCCTTCAGGTCTGGTATGGATATTAAGGGGAACCCCAGCCAAAATTTAAAAAAAAAATTGACGTGGGGTTCCCCCTAAATTCCATACCAGACCCTTCAGGTCTGGTATGGATTTTAAGGGGAACCCCGCGCCCAAAAAAAAAAAAAAAAGGGCGTGGGGTCCCCCTAAAAATCCATACCAGACCCTTATCCGAGCACGCAACCTGGCAGGCCGCAGGAAAAGAGGGGGGGACGAGAGTGCGGCCCCCCCCCCTCCTGAACCATACCAGGCCACATGCCCTCAACATTGGGAGGGTGCTTTGGGGTAGCCCCCCAAAGCACCTTGTCCCCATGTTGATGAAGACAAGGGCCTCATCCCCACAACCGTGGCCGGTGGTTGTGGGGGTCTGCGGGCGGGGGGCTTATCGGAATCTGGAAGCCCCCTTTAACAAGGGGACCCCCAGATCCCGGCCCCCCCCCTGTGTGAAATGGTAAGGGGGTACTTACCCCTACCATTTCACTAAAAAACTGTCAAAAATGTTAAAAATGACAAGAGACAGTTTTTGACAATTCCTTTATTTAAATGCTTCTTCTTTCTTCCTTCATCTTCTTCTTCTTCTGGTTCTTCTGGCTCTTCTGGTTCTTCCTCCGGCGTTCTCGTCCAGCATCTCCTCCGCGGCGTCTTCTATCTTCTTCTCCTCGGGCCGCTCCGCACCCATGGCATGAGGGGGGAGGCTCCCGCTCTTCTCAGCATCTTCTTCTTCATCTTCATCTTCTTCTTCATCTTCTTCTTCTTCTTCTTCTTCTCTTCTTCATCTCTTCTTCCTTCTTCATTTCTTCTGCGGGCCGCTCCGCATCCATGCATGGAGGGAGGCTCCCGCTGTGTGACGGCGTCTCTTCGTCTGACGGTTCTTAAATAACGGGGGGCGGGGCCATCCGGTGACCCCGCCCCCCTCTGACGCACGGGACATGACGGGACTTCCCTGTGGCATTCCCCGTGACGTCACAGGGAAGTCCCGTCAATTCACCGTGCGTCAGAGGGGGGCGGGGTCACCGGATGGCCCCGCCCCCCGTTATTTAAGAACCGTCAGACGAAGAGACGCCGTCACACAGCGGGAGCCTCCCTCCATGCATGGATGTGGAGCGGCCCGCAGAAGAAATGAAGAAGGAAGAAGAGATGAAGAAGAGAAGAAGAAGAAGAAGAAGAAGAAGAAGATGAAGAAGAAGATGAAGAGAAGAGCGGGAGCCTCCCCCCTCATGCCATGGGTGCGGAGCGGCCCGAGGAGAAGAAGATAGAAGACGCCGCGGAGGAGATGCTGGACGAGAACGCCGGAGGAAGAACCAGAAGAGCCAGAAGAACCAGAAGAAGATGAAGGAAGAAAGAAGAAGCATTTAAATAAAGGAATTGTCAAAAACTGTCTCTTGTCATTTTTAACATTTTTGACAGTTTTTTAGTGAAATGGTAGGGGTAAGTACCCCCTTACCATTTCACACAGGGGGGGGCCGGGATCTGGGGGTCCCCTTGTTAAAGGGGGCTTCCAGATTCCGATAAGCCCCCCGCCCGCAGACCCCCACAACCACCGGCCACGGTTGTGGGGATGAGGCCCTTGTCTTCATCAACATGGGGACAAGGTGTTTTGGGGGGCTACCCCAAAGCACCCTCCCAATGTTGAGGGCATGTGGCCTGGTATGGTTCAGGAGGGGGGGGGGGCCGCACTCTCGTCCCCCCCTCTTTTCCTGCGGCCTGCCAGGTTGCGTGCTCGGATAAGGGTCTGGTATGGATTTTTAGGGGGACCCCACGCCGTTTTTTTTTTTTTTTTTGGCGCGGGGTTCCCCTTAAAATCCATACCAGACCTGAAGGGTCTGGTATGGAATTTAGGGGGAACCCCACGTCAATTTTTTTTTTAAATTTTGGCTGGGGTTCCCCTTAATATCCATACCAGACCTGAAGGGCCTTGTATGGAATTTAGGGGGACCCCCACATCATTTTTTTTTTATTATTTTGGTTCGGGGTTGCCCTGTGGGGAATTCCCATGCCGTTTTTATCAATGAACTTCTATGTGTATTGTCGGCAATGCAATAGCCGCGGGTAGTTTTAAATGAGTTTTTTCCTTCCAAATGTCATTTTGCTGTCAGACTGTTCTAAACACAGGAAACATGCGCCCCTTTACAGGCATACTATAGACACCCCCCAGGTACGAAATTTAAAGGGATATTACACTTTTATTGTTTGACTTTAAGCATTAATAAAATCACTGCTCCTGAAAAAACGTCCGTTTTTAAAACTTTTTTTTGCATTGATCCATGTCCCCTGGGGCAGGACCCGGGTCCCCAAACACTTTTTATGACAATAACTTGCATATAAGCCTTTAAAATTAGCACTTTTGATTTCTCCCATAGACTTTTAAAGGGTGTTCCGCGGCATTCGAATTTGCCGCGAACACCCCAAATTGTTCGCTGTTCGGCGAACTTGCGAACAGCCAATGTTCGAGTAGAACATGAGTTCGACTCGAACTCGAAGCTCATCCCTACTCAAGATATTTCATCCTCTGCTCCCTCTGCGAGTGCAGGGTGAGTTCTGGGACTTTCTCCTTGTAACAGTGGTCAAGGAGGTTTGCCAACCAATAATGATGCTTCTCCTTGATGCCAAGAATTCTCAGGTCCTTTCACAGGCTTTAAGGAATCAGGGAGCCCATGCATCGCAAGTTTGCAGAGGCATGAGAAGCAGGGTTCTCGGGGTCACTAAGGATTACACTATCTGGAACTGCCTCCTCCCAGCCACATACTACTCCTAAGGTTTCTGGGAACTGAAAACCATTCCCTAAAGATTGACGTATGTCATCCTCTTCTTCAATGCCTCCAAAACTGCCAGAATCCTCCTCCCTCTCCTCTTGTGTGTTCTGTAGCATTGCAAGAATGGTGCCTGCATAAAGTGGGCCTTGAGGCTGCTCTGCCTCAATTGCCAGGCAGAGTATGCTCCAGCAGCAACACAAGAGGGATAGTGTCACTGATGCATGCATTGTCATGGCTCATCATCCTTGTTGCCTCCTCAAATGGTGATAGTATAGTGCATGCATCCTTTATAAGCAGCCATTGGCATGGGAAAAAAAACAAGCTCCCCTGAGCCTGTCCTTGTGCCATACTCACACAGTTACTCATTGATGGCCCTCTGCTGCATGTGCCAAAGTTGAGTTCCACCTGGCGGACATGTCACAAATCAGGCAGTTTACAGGCAGGTGGAATTCCCTCAGAATTTTAGCATACCAAACACTGGCTGTGAATGACCACCTGAAATGGCTACAGACTCTTCTGTTCTGTTTTAGAAGACCTTTAAACCCTGGATACCTGTTTAAGAAACAGTGCACCACCAAATTGAGGACATGGGCCAGGCATTGAACATGTGTCAACTTTACCTGTCGAAGGGCGAGCAGAAGGTTAGTGCCATTATAGCACACCACTACTCCTGGCTCAAACTCCCGTGGCATTAACCGCCTCTAGCCCTGCCCCTGCATAGCTGAAATAATCTCTGCTCTTGTGTGGTCTTGTCTCCCAGACAGACCCGCTGAATCACTGCATGGCATCTTTTAGCCTGACTCAATGATTAGCCCCTTGAACGCTTAGGGGGTACTGGTGTTTCATAGGACAATTCATTAGAAGAGGGCATTGATGAGGAGGAGGAAGGAGGAGGAGGTGGAGCTGACAGATCTCACAGTATCACCACCAGCTGTATGGAGATGTGTCAGAAAAACAAACTCCAGCACTGAGCCCTGTCCTGTATCCTTCCTAATTGCAAGCAGATTTACCCAGTGTACTGTGAACAAAATATATTGTCCCTGACCGTGCTTGCTGGACCACGTGTCAGCAGTAATGTGGACCTTGCTGCTGACTGCCTTGCCCAACGATGCCAAAACATTGCCTTCCACGTGATAGTACAGAGCTGGAATGACCTCACATGCAAAGAAATAGCGACTGGAAACCTGCCATTGTGGTAAAGCACATTCTGCAAATTTACAGAAAGGGGTAGAATCCAACAGAGGAAAAGGCAGGTGTTGTAAACCCAGCAATTTGGTCAAACTGGAATTTAGACACTGGAAATGTGGGTGGCTGGGAGTGTAATTTTTTTCCACTGCAGCGAAATTTGCCTGCTATACTCTACACCTGGTGGTGTTCTGCTGGCTGACTTGCTGCAAGGACCTGTGACTAGGGATGAGCCGAACACCCCCCGATTCGGTTCGCACCAGAACCTGCGAACGGACCGAAAGTTTGCACGAACGTTAGAACCCCATTGACGTCTATGGGACTCGAACGTTCAAAATCAAAAGTGCTCATTTTAAAGGCTAATTTGCATGGTATTGTCCTAAAAAGGGTTTGGGGACCCGGGTCCTACCCCAGGGTCCCAAGGAAAACTTTTAAAAACGTCCGTTTTTTCGGGAGCAGTGATTTTAATAATGCTTAAAGTAAAAAAAAAAAAGTGAAATATTCCTTTAAATATCGTACCTGGGGGGTGTCTATAGTATGCCTGTAAAGTGACGCGTGTTTCCCGTGTTTAGAACAGTCCCTGCACCAAATGTCATTTTTAAAGGAAAAAATCTCATTTAAAACTGCTTGCGGGTTTAATGTAATGTCGGGTCCTGGCAATATGGATGAAAATCAGTGAGACAAACGGCATGGGTACCCCCCAGTCCATTACCAGGCCCTTTGGGTCTTGTATGGATATTAAGGGGAACCCCACACCCAAATTAAAATAAGGAAAGGTGTGGGGCCACCAGGCCCTATATACTCTGAACAGCAGTATACAGGCGGTGCAAACAAGACAGGGACTGTAGGTTTGTTGTTAAGTAGAATCTGTTTGTCATTTTGAACGGGTACATTTTTAACGTGTTTAGCTCCAGCCAAAAAATCTTTTTTAAGCTTTTTTGGAAAACATAGGGAAGGGTTATCACCCCTATGACATTTGTTTTGCTGTCTTTCCTCCTCTTAAGAAGATTTCACCTCACTTTTTGTCCCAATGACAAATGTTTTTTGAAAATGTGGGTTTTTTTGTGGAACAAGGATTGGAAAGCATCAGTGGAAAGGAGAAATGTTTTTCCCATTTTAACTCTTACAGGAGAGAATTTCCCTTCCTAGGGGTAGATTTCATCTCACTTCCTGTTGTCTCTTTCCGTTTGCAAGTAGGAGTCGTTTGTAAATTAGATGTTTGAAAGTAGGAGCCTTAGGTGTTGTTGTGGCCACAACACTGTAAGCCCTCACAGGGCCCTGCTGTGAAATATTAGATCAAGAATTGTAATTACATGCCCCTGTTGAACAGGGGCAGAAAAACTGGGCCTTTGGTGGTGGTGGTGGTGGTGGTGGTGGTGGTGGTGCTGGTGCCACAACACTGTAAGTCCTCACTCGCTCTTGGTGGGTGCAGAAATGGGCCCTGCTGTGAAATATTAGATCAAGAATTGTAATTACATGCCCCTGTTGAACAGGGGCAGAAAAATTGGGCCTTTGGTGGTGGTGGTGCTGGTGCCACAACACTGCAACCCCTCACAGACACTCTAGTTGGAACGCAGGAACGAGCCCTGCTGCAAAGTATTGCATCAAAAATTGTAATTACACGCCCCTGTTAAACAGGGGCGGAAAAATTGGGCCTTAGGCACTGGTGGTGGCGCCCAGAACCAAAAATGTTCTTAGAAGCTATCAGCGTGATCATTGAGGAGGAAGAGGATAATTACTCAGGGATAGTCACTCAGCATCAGCATAGGCAGTCTTTGAAGGGATCTGAGATTTCAAAAAAAATTATTCGGTTACATCAGCATCAGGTGCTTGGTAGCTGGTGGTGATCCAAGACTGATTCATTTTTATGAAGGTCAGTCGATTGACCAAGTCGGTGGACAGACGCACCCTGTGATCGGTTACCACGCTTCCAGCAGCACTGAATGTGCATTCCGAAAGAACGCTGGATGCAGGACAGGCCAGTAGCTCAATTGCATACTGTGCAAGCTTTGGCCAGTGATCCATCCTCAAGACCCAGTAACCCAGAGGATTTTCGGTGGGAAAGGTGTCCAAGTCTGATCTTGCCCCTAGGTATTCCTGCACCATGTAAAACAGACGCTGTCGATGGTTGCTGGAACCGATCATACCTTGGGGCTGCGGACCAAAAAATTGTCTGAACGCATTGGTCAGACGGCCACCTTCTCCACCACTCCTTCTTTGACTGACCGAAGCCTCAGCAACACGTTGTCCAGAAACAGGAGTTTGTAACCTCCCAGTCTCTGGGAACGCGTTGCACAGACCTTTCTGCAAGGCCTCCCGAAGATGTTTCATCCTCTGCTCCCTCTGCGATGGCAAGATAAGGTCCGCAATCTTACCCTTGTAACGTGGATCAAGGAGGGTTGCCAGCCAGTATTGGTCCTTCTCCTTGATACCACGAATACGAGGATCCTTACGCAGGCTTTGCAGGATCAGGGAGGCCATGCAGCGTAGGTTTGCTGAGGCATTCTGTCCGGAGTCCTCTGGGTCACTAAGGACGACATGGTCCACAGCCACCTCCTCCCAGCCACGTACAAGTCCATGTGTTTCTTGGGACTGATCCCTTAAAGACTGCTGCTGATGTTGAGTGCCAGGCTCCACCTCCATACTGACACAATCTTCCTCCTCCTCCTCCTCCTCCTCTTCGTCCTCTTCCTGTGTGATCGACGGGCACGCAGGAACACTGTCTGGATAAAGGGGGCCTTGAGAGCTAAGGAAGTCCTCCTCTTCCTGCCTCTGTTCTGCCTCAAGTGCCCTGTCCATTATTCCACGCAGCGTGTGCTCCAACAGGTGGACAAGGGGGACAGTGTCACTGATGCATGCACTGTCACTGCTCACCATCCTTGTGGCCTCCTCAAATGGTGACAGGACAGTGCATGCATCCCCGATCATGGCCCACTGGCGTGGGGAAAAAAACAAGCTCCCCTGACCCTGTCCTGGTGCCATAGTCGCACAGGTACTCATTGATGGCCCTCTGCTGCATGTGCAGCCGCTGCAGCATGGCCAACATTGAGTTCCACCTGGTGGGCATGTCACAGATTAGGCGGTTCTTGGGCAGGTTAAACTCCTTTTGGAGGTCTGTCAGCCGAGCACTGGCATTATATGACTGGCCGAAATGCACACAGACTTTCCTGGCCTGCCTCAGGACATCCTGTAAGCACGGGTACCTGCCCAAGAACCGCTGCACCACCAAGTTAAGGACGTGAGCCAAACAGGGCACATGGGTCATTTGTCCCTGTCGGAGGGCAGAGAGGAGGCTGGTGCCATTGTCGCAAACCACCATTCCTGCCTTAAGTTGGCGTGGCGTCAACCACCTCTGAACCTGCCCCTGCAGAGCTGACAGAACCTCTGCCCCAGTGTGGCTCCTTTCCCCCAAGCACACCAGCTCAAGCACCGCATGGCATCTTTTGGCCTGCGTACTTGCGTAGCCCCTTGAACGGCTACGGAGCACCGCTGGTTCCGAGGAAAAAGCACAGGAAGAGGCCATGGAGGAAGAAGAAGAGGAGGGGGTGGAGGAGAGAGGTGTGTCACAATCATTAGCATTTTGGAGGCGTGGTGGCGGAACAACCTCCAACACTACTGCACCTTGTCCTGCATCCTTCCCAGCTGCCAGCAGAGTCACCCAATGCGCCGTGAAACTTAGGTAACGTCCCTGTCCATGCCTGCTGGACCATGAGTCAGCGGTAATATGCACCTTACCACTGACCGTCCTGTCCAGCGAGGCATGGACATTGCCTTCCACATGCCGGTAGAGAGCCGGAGTCGCCTTCCGTGAGAAAAAGTGGTGTTTGGGTACCTGCCACTGAGGAACCGCACATTCCACAAACTCACGGAAGGGGGCAAGTCTACCAACTGAAAAGGCAGCAGTTGAAGTGCTAACAATTTTGCCAAGCTAGCATTCAACCGCTGGGCATGTGGATGGCTGAGAGCAAACTTCTTTCGGCGGTGCAGCAGCTGGGGCAGGGAAATTTGCCTGGTATAATCTGACGTCGGTGTACCAAAAGCAGATTGCCCACAAGTACTTGGCTGTGACACACCTAATTCTACACCTTCATTCCTCACAGTGCAGGTCTCAGAGAGGACTGAAGGTATAGTGGGGTTGGAAATCTCAGCTGATGAGGAGCAAGGAGAGGTCCTCTTTGTTCTTTGGTGTGGGTCTTTTAGATACGCTTGAAAAACGAACTGCATGGCAGGTCAACATATGTCTGGTCAAGCATGTGGTACCCAAGCGGGAGATGTTTTGGCCACGCGAGATACGCTTGAGACATATGTTGCAAATAGCAGCGGTGCGATCTGATGCACTCGTCTCAAAAAAGGCCCACACCAAAGAACTTTTTGAATAACGCGCAGAGACTGCAGCGCCCTGCACATGTGGAGCTTTGGGGTGTGATGCAGTCAATGTGCTGCCCTTAGGCTGGCCCCTGGAGGGCATCCTGCCTCGTTGGTGATGTGCCGCCTCCTCCTCCTCCTCCTCTCTCCTATCAGGCACCCACGTTGAGTCAGTGACCTCATCATCCCCTCCCTCCTCATCACTGGAGCAAACCTGGCAGTATGCTGCAGCAGGGGGAGCATGACTGCCAGATTGCTGTCCTTCTTGGGCACCCCCTCTGTCTGTGCTCATGTTACTGCCTTCATCAAGCTCAGTATCATCATCAGAGCCTTCCAAACGCTGGGCATCCTCCTGGAGCATGTACCCAACACTGTGGTCAAACAGTTCGAGGGACTCCTCAGGAGGACATGGTGGGGCTAGGGAAGGAGTCACTGATGACATTGAGCCGAGGGAAGAGGCCGCTGCTTTGCCAGACAAAGTACCCTGGGCATGGGTGAGAGAGGATGAGGAGGATAAGGACGGCTTGGTCATCCACTCGACCAAGTCTTCCGCATGTTGCGGCTCAACACGGCCAGCTGCCAAAAAAAAGGCCAAGCGTGTCCCACGGCCACGTGCTGATGAGGATGCACCGTCTCCACGACCAGCACTAGACACAGAGCCTGCTTGCCCTCTCTTATTGGCTTGTGACTGTCTGCCTCTCCTTCTTGGCCTTCCAGACATACTAATGGCCTGTAGCTGCACTAAGCTGGGATATATATATATATATATATATATATATATATATATATGTACTGATACTGCAGCTAGCAAAATCAACTGCCTGCCTGTAGTATGAGAACACCACCAACCTTCTACAGTTAGCTTTAGCTGAACACTGTGAGGTGGACGCACCCCACTAACTTGTAGGTTTAGCTGAACACTGTGAGCAGGACGCACTGCACTAACTGTAAATAGTCTAGCTGCCTGACTGTGGTACTAATAGGATCAAAAGAACACCAGAAATTTTCTTCAGGTAGCTGTATATACTGTAACAAGACAAGCCTGTTTGTCAGTAAGAAGATAACAGGAACGGATCTAGCTGAACACTGTGAGCAGGACGTACCCCACTAACTTGTAGGTTTAGCTGAACACTGTGAGGTGGACGCACCCCACTAACTTGTAGGTTTAGCTGAACACTGTGAGCAGGACGCACTGCACTAACTGTAAATAGTCTAGCTGCCTGACTGTGGTACTAATAGGATCAAAAGAACACCGGCAATTTTCTTCAGGTAGCTGTATATACTGTAACAAGACAAGCCTGCCTGTCAGTAAGAAGATAACAGGAACGGATCTAGCTGAACACTGTGAGCAGGACGCACTGCACTAACTGTAAATAGTCTAGCTGCCTGACTGTGGTACTAATAGGATCAAAAGAACACCAGCAATTTTCTTCAGGTAGCTGTATATACTGTAACAAGACAAGCCTGCCTGTCAGTAAGAAGATAACAGGAATGGATCTAGCTGAACACTGTGAGCAGGACGCACTGCACTAACTTGTAGGTTTAGCTGAACACTGTTAGGTGGACGCACCACACTAACTTGTAGGTTTAGCTGAACACTGAGCAGGACGCACCCCACTAACTTGTAGGTTTAGCTGAACACTGTGAGCAGGACGCACCCCACTAACTTGTAGGTTTAGCTGAACACTGTGAGCAGGACGCACTGCACTAACTGTAAATAGTCTAGCTGCCTGACTGTGGTACTAATAGGATCAAAAGAACACCAGTAATTTTCTTCAGGTAGCTGTATATACTGTAACAAGACAAGCCTGCCTGTCAGTAAGAAGATAACAGGAACGGATCTAGCTGAACACTGTGAGCAGGACGCACCCCACTAACTTGTAGGTTTAGCTGAACACTGTGAGGTGGATGCACCACACTAACTTGTAGGTTTAGCTGAACACTGTGAGCAGGACGCACCCCACTAACTTGTAGGTTTAGCTGAACACTGTGAGCAGGACTCACCCTACTGACTTGTAGGTTTAGCTGAACACTGTGAGGTGGATGCACCACACTAACTTGTAGGTTTAGCTGAACACTGTGAGCAGGACGCACCCCACTAACTTGTAGGTTTAGCTGAACACTGTGAGCAGGATGCACTGCACTAACTTGTAGCTTTAGATGAACACTGTGCAGAGATCTCACTACACTAACTTGTAGTTTTAGCTGAACACTGTGAGCAGGACGCACTGCACTAACTGTAAATAGTCTAGCTGCCTGACTGTGGTACTAATAGGATCAAAAGAACACCAGCAATTTTCTTTAGGTAGCTGTATATACTGTAACAAGACAAGCCTGCCTGTCAGTAAGAAGATAACAGGAACGGATCTAGCTGAACACTGTGAGCAGGACGCACTGCACTAACTGTAAATAGTCTAGCTGCCTGACTGTGGTACTAATAGGATCAAAAGAACACCAGCAATTTTCTTCAGGTAGCTGTATATACTGTAACAAGACAAGCCTGCCTGTCAGTAAGAAGATAACAGGAACGGATCTAGCTGAACACTGTGAGCAGGACGCACTGCACTAACTGTAAATAGTCTAGCTGCCTGACTGTGGTACTAATAGGATCAAAAGAACACCAGTAATTTTCTTCAGGTAGCTGTATATACTGCAACAAGACAAGCCTGCCTGTCAGTAAGAAGATAACAGGAACGGATCTAGCTGAACACTGTGAGCAGGACGCACTGCACTAACTGTAAATAGTCTAGCTGCCTGACTGTGGTACTAATAGGATCAAAAGAACACCAGTAATTTTCTTCAGGTAGCTGTAAATACTGTAACAAGACAAGCCTGCGTGTCAGTAGGAAGATAACAGGAACGGATCTAGCTAAACTGAATACAGTGTATATATATATATATGCAACACCTGGGATGCATATATATACACAATACACTGTAAGTGCAGCTAACTGACTGACTGTTCTGCCTAATCTATCTAACTCAAATCAAATATCACTGTCTGTCTCTCTCTCTCTCAATGAACGTTGGAACACACACTACACAGGGCCGCCTTATATAGTGTGGGGCGTGTACTAAATCCCCTGAGCCATAATTGGCCAAAGCCTCCTTGGCTTTGGCCAATTACGGCTCTCTGTTCAGGCGACGCTGTGATTGGCCAAGCATGCAGGTCATAGTGCATGCTTGGCCAATCATCAGCCAGCAATGCACTGCGATGCCGCAGTGAATTATGGGCCGTGACGCGCCACACGAATTTGGCGCGAACGGCCCATATCGTTCGCAATTTGGCGAACGACCGAACAGCCGATGTTCGAGTCGAACATGGGTTCGACTCGAACATGAAGCTCATCCCTACCTGTGACACCCTTTGCTATACCATCATTCCTGTCAGTGGAAGCTGCTGGGAGGTCATCATTATGAGATGGGGGGTAGAGATGATAGGTAAGGAGTGAGGAGAAGAAGGGTGTCGCTTGTGTGGCTTTCAGGTGTTCTGGCCAATGGACAGAGTGGTGCCTTTGCAAGCATGTGATACCCAAATGGCTGGTGTTTTTGCCACCCTTGATCTGATTGCGGCAGAGATTGCAAATTGCAACAGTGTGATCGGCTGCACTTGTGCTAAAAAAGGCCCATGCAGCTGAACTGTGGGAAGTGGGCTGGGAGATAACAGCTCTACAATCTGATGGAATGGGGTGGCCGCTCCCTACTGTTCCATGATGCCTGCTTCTGGAGGACATCCTGCCTCGTTGGGTTTGTGCCTCCCCGTCACTTTCCTCTTCTGCTCTATCAGGCACCCGAGTTGAGTCAGTGACCTCATCATCATCCTCATCATAACAAGTGGGTAATGCTGTTGTCAAATAATTCAGCTGACTCTTCCGTGCATGATGCTGGGGCTATGGCAGCAGTAGCTGTGGACTAGGAGGCAGAATAGGCTGCTCTTGCAGCTGCGGTGGACAGAGAACTAGTGTCAGCTTGGGTGATAGAGGATGAGGATGAGGATGTTTTAGTAAGCCAGTCCACCACCTCCTCTGCATGCTGTGGCTGGATAGCATGGGCAACATCACTAAACAGAGACAAACGCGCCCTGCCTGAGGATGGACCACATCCACCTTTGCCTCTGGACACAAAAACTGCTGGCCCCTTCATACTGGCATGGGAACATCTGCCTGTCCTTGTTGGCCTCACAGGGATAATGGGGGAGGGCTTATTACCCAAATGTTATAGATAATAGGCAATGGGTGATTGGATGCACTTTATTCCATGCTGTTGGCTCTGCTGAGTGACTTCAGTGATAGAACTATGCAGATACTGCCAAGTGGAAGATCAATTCTGCTGCTGCTTACTGTGTAAGGAACCCCTAGCAACCTATTAAAGATCAGTGGGTGATGGGGGGGGCGTGACCCGGACGTGAGTGGAAGGAGAGTATGGAGTGAGAGCGTGTGTACAGGTGTGTGCTCTCTCCTATCCTTCCCTCTGGAGCAAGGCAGTGCGGTGGAGCATGAAGATGATAGACGGTAGGAGCTTCTAAGATTGCTGGCTAGTTGTGGATGCTCTGGCGAGCGTGGAGGGTGCGGTGCGCTCGGACTGCTCTGGCTAGTTGACTGACGGGACAGACCTCCGCCTGGACGTGGGAGAGGAGGCGGTGCATGGCTTAGGATAGTCTCGGAAAGGTTTGTGAGTGATACCAAGCAGATGGGCTTTGGTAAGCCCAGAAAAAACTCCCTGAGGAAAAGGTGGAAACCCTCAGTAAAACTGTGAGAGGTACTGTTAGAGGAGCTAAGGACAAGCTGGAAATGGTGAGTGATACATTTCATTGAAAACGTCACACATCTTATCAAAAAGTTGAATACCTGAAGGACAGACAAGGACTGTAAGTCTTACATGGGGCTAGAACTCTGGAGCACTTCATGCAATCTAGCTCAGAAGTTTTGAGAGTTCTCTCAGTCTTTCAGGGTATGAAACCCAGGTATTCTGGTGCTAATGCTAATAGCTAATAATTAATATTGCTGCAAATAACGCCATACAGGCTGGACTTGAAAAATGTGAATAAGCCCATACACTGCGCCCTGATAAACGCATAACCTTAACTGTGTAAAAGTCCATGTATTGTACTCTGATAAACGCATTACCTGAACTGTGAAAAAGCCCATGCACTGCACTCTGATAAACGCATTATCTGAACTGTGAAAAAGCCCATGCACTGTACTCTGATAAAAGCATTATCTGAACTGTGAAAAAGCCCATGCACTGTACTCTGATAAACGTATTACCTGAACTGTGAATAAGCCCATGCACAGGGCTTTGATAAACGCATCAACTGAACTGAGAATAAGTACAGGTAATGTGTTATGGCAAATGCACTGTCCGAACGGTGAATAAGTACATGCACTGGGCTTTGATAACCGTGTTATCTGAGTAGTGAATAAGCAGTGAAGTAGTGAATAATGCTTTGGTAAAATGCACGGTTTGAACTGTGAATAAGTTCAAGCACTGCACCCTGATAAACGCATTATCTGATCTGTGAATAAGCCCATGCACCGTGCCCTGATAAATGCATCAACTGAACTGTGAGTAAGTGCAGGTACTGTGCTCTGGCAAACGCACTGGGTAAATGCTTTACCTAAACTGTGAATAAGCCCTTGCATTGGGCTCTGAAAATTGCATTACCTGATCTGTAAATAAGCCTATGCACAGCGCTCTGATAAACGCATTACTTGAATTGTGAATAAGCCCATGCACTGCACTTTGATAAATGCATCACTTGAACTGTGAATAAATGCAGGCACCGCACTCTGATAAACGCATTGTGAATAAGCTCACACACTGTGTTCTGATAAATGTACTATTTGAACTGTAAATAAGTGTATGCACTGCGCTCGGATAAAAATGCTATTTGATCTGAAAATTAGTACATGCACAGCACTTTGATATAGGCAGTATTTGGTCGGTAAATTAACCCATGCACTGTGCTTTGATTACCTGAACTGTGAATAAGCCTATGCATTGTGTTCTGAGAAAATACTGAGCGCTGACAAATTAACTACTTGCAAATAAGTCTAGGCTTTGGGCTCAGATAGGACTGAGGCTTATAAAAATTAGAAATGACAACAACAAGAAGAAGAGGTGAAGAGCAAACGCAGCCGGAGAATGTGGGGACACAACAACTGCACTCTTCAAAAGAAAAAGAAAAAACTCCCAGCAGGTGAACGCAGCTGCTGTGGCTGCAGCAAAATTGGTAAGATTTGTCCATACCCCGGTGCAGACACCTATAAAAGGGGCTGAACAGGCTAAAATACCCCATGCCATTTTTTAAAAAAAAATTGGCGCAGGGTTCCCCTTAAAATCTACACCAGACCTGAAGGGCCTGGTATGGAATTTAGGGGGACCTCCACGCATTTTTTTTTTAAATTTTGGTTCGGGGTTCCCCTGTGGGGGAATCCCATGCTGTTTTTATCAATGAACTTTTATGTGTATTGCCGGACCGACAATTCATTATAGCCGCGAGTAGTTTTAAATTACTTTTTTCCTTTAGAAATGTCATTTTGCTGTCAGACTGTTCTAAACACGGGAAACATGCGCCCCTTTACAGGCATACTATAGACACCCCCAGGTACGATATTTAAAGGAATATTACACTTTTATTGTTTCACTTTAAGCATTATTAAAATCACTGCTCCTGAAAAAATGGCAGTTTTTAAAACTTTTTTTGCATTGATACATGTCCCCTGGGGCAGGACCCAGATCCCCAAACACTTTTTAAGACAATACCATGCATATAAGCCTTTCAAATTAGCACTTTTGATTTTTCATGTTCGTGTCCCATAGACTTTAACGGTTTTTGCCTGTTCGCATGTTCTGGTGCGAACCAAATGGGGGGTTGTTTGGCCCATCCCTACTCCTAAACAACCACCCACCCGAAAAAGATATCATCCTAGCACACACTCCACCATTCCTCAAAATTAGAGCTGGAAAGTCATACTTTTAGCAACAGCGGGAGTTCTGGATTTCCCATATAGATTGAGGGAGATCTTACTTCCCTAGGCTGGGCGAGACTGCTGCAGCGGTCATCGCTTTCTGGTAAGCAGGTTATTCATACACTTTGGGTGGTGATCTGGATGCAATTTGTTTGCTTTGAAGACTGTCATGATCCTTTTTCTGCATATTTATTCTTGCTCATTTGGATGGACACTATTATTTAAGAATTTATGGATTTTATTTTCTTGATGGGACTTTGCTTTAGTTTTTCTTTTTTCACTTTTTTTCACCTTGGTATTTACTCATTCATTTTTTATGTATATTCATATTCATATATTTACAATTTTAATTAGCGCTGCATCTTTTTTTAGTTATTATTAATTATGCACTTTCAATCAAAATTATTGCTCCCCTTGGGCTCCAAGATGGACGCTTAGCCTAGGAGCTCCGTCCTTCCGCCGGAGAAAATCCACCGCCATCCGAGTCCACCGGCTCCATCCGTGGGAACGAACACCGGCATCCTCCACACAATGACCCGTGGAATAAAATCGAGATGCCTAGGAGATGAAAAGACCCCCAGCAGCCGCGCAAGCTCTCCAACTAATTTACCACAGGGACGAGCGGGCTACAACAAAATGGCGGTGGCGCGCGAGATCAACGGCCTGCTCACAGGGCCGAAGCACACAATAACCACCGCGGGGTACCGCCAGCTTCATCCTGCGCTGCCAAGTCACCAAGTGAGTCCTCCTCTGGGCCGTCTAGCCCCACTACCAGAAGCCCAGCAAAATCTAAACCCAGGAGGGACTCCCCTGCTAGGTCGCACATCGATCTCAACATGGAGGTAAGTGGGCCGCAACACTCCTCCACAGCACGGAGGGCACCTGAAGGAAACCCCATAGCAGATTTCCCCACAGCAGACAGACCCATCTCTGACACTACCTTAAAGGAAATGTTGTTATCCTTACGGTCGTCTCTGCAAGCTGATATGATCAGGGGGATTAACAAATGCCACAGGGAAGTACAAGCCCTAGGTACCAGAGCGGATCAAGTAGAACACAAGATGGAGGAATATACCTCCTCATACAATGTGATGGTAGAGGCCCACACAGCACAGGGGGAAGATATAACATGGATGAAGGACAAAATTGCAGACCTCGAGGACAGGTCCAGGAGGAATAACCTCAAACTGCGGGGAATCCCAGAGTCTGTCCCCCCTAATCAACTCCTGCAATATGCCCAAACCCTGTTCTCCACACTTGTGCCAGAATTGACAGCCCAAGAACTCACTGTGGACAGAATTCACAGAGTCCCCAAGCCATCATTCCTTCCTGATGAAATCCCACGAGACGTCCTAATGAGAGTTCATTACTACCATGTAAAAGAACGAATACTACTGGAGTCCCGTAAACCGGATAAAATCTTCCCACCATACGCTAACATATGGCTGCTCCCCAATCTCTCCAGACATACGCTACAAAGGCACTGCAATCTGGCGACTATTACTAAGGCGCTGAGAAATCATAACATCCTCCACAAGTGTAAATATCCAGCAACACTCTCGATCACCCATAACGGAACCACTACACTGGTTTCCACGTTGGAGGAAGGAATCACCAATCTAAGAAGATGGAACATCCTACCAGAACAAGATGCACATCATTCCACTACAGATAACCCACAATCCATGCACAATGATTGGCAAGTAGTGTCTCACAAGCGCTCACATAAGAAAGTGGCCGGTGGAAACTCCTAAACCAACCACCTGAAATTATACAAAATTCTCCGGAGACAGGGGATCTAAGTTTGATTTCTCCTCTACCCCTCCGAGTAACAAGAAGCAGACATCACTGCACGTGGATCCATTTCAAGATTGCCCATGTTGACTTTATTTTCATTGTTTTTACCCTTTGTTCTTTTTGTTCTACATTCGATATACACAGACATCTCCGTAGCCATAGGATTCCAACTACGGAAGACACCTGGCATCAGACTTCTTACCCACTACGGAAGAAACCATACCATAGAGAACCATACGGTCACAGTGAGTACCTACACCGCACAACTGAACAGCAACCTGCGATACCCAAGCAATGTTGATTACATGCCTCTAAATTAATGCCTGGGGTCTGAATCACCCCGCTAAAAGATTTTCCTTGTGGAAGGAAGCATGCAAACACAGAGCCGACATACTCTGTGTCCAGGAAACTCACTTCCAAATACACAAAACTCCACACTGCTCACACAAAGACTATCCACATATATTCCTGGCCTGCACACCCAACCGAAAGAAGGGTGGAGTCTTGATGGCCATAAACAACTCTGTATCCTTCCAACACAAAGAATCATTTATAGACGAGGGAGGGAGATACGTAATCGTCACTGGAGACATTAACTCCAAACCATATACTTTAGTAACGCTATATTCTCCGAACTCACACCAACTTCGATTTATAAAAAAGGTACTCAAAAAAGCTAACTCTATGAAATATGGTAATATCCTTTTGTGCGGGAACTTTAACCTAGTAGCAGTTCCTTCTCTGGACTCAACCACAATGAAACCTAGAGGTACAGTATCTCTTCAAACCCTTCTCCACAATGAAGAACTGTTCGACGTATGGAGATGCCATCATGCCAATGAAAAGGACTATACCTTTTTTTCACATAGACATCCCTTATACTCATGTATAGACATGTTCCTTACGGATAAGTGGCTCCTACAACAAGCAGAATCTACTAAAATGCATGACATCATGTGGTCAGACCACGCTGCGATATCTATGTCCATTAAGGAATAGGGTGTCTCCTCTGCACCCCACCTCTGGCGCTGCAATATACGACTGTTGCAGGAACCCCACACCCACACCAAAATCTCTCAACATCTTCAAAACTTCTTCCTTGATAATGCAGAGTCAGTACACGACCCGTACATTATATGGAACTCACACAAGGCCTATATGAGAGGCATACTTATCCAATTAGGTGCTCAAGAAAAAAGACAATATACACAAAAATTTACTAATTTATTATCGGAAATCCATGACACTGAAACCCTAAACAAACGAATACCCACCTCTACCCTAACATACAAACTAACTACACTCAGGGAAACATTGAGGGAACACCTATCCCAACAATATGACAAACATCTTAGACGCTTACAGCTAAACTACTACTCCAACACCAACAGAGCGGGCAAATACTTAGCAAACAGATTAAAAGCAAGGCACACCAAATCCAGAATAGCATATCTTAAACATCCTACCTTACACCACAAACTCATGGATCCTCAAGCTATAGCAAACCAATTTGCTGATTACTACAGCTCATTATATAACTTACACACAGACCCCGACACGCCTCAACTGACCACAGACAAAATCCAATCTTTTTTACAGGGACTAAACCTCCCATACCTCTCTGAACACCAACTAAATAGTCTAAATACTTTTTCACATCAAGAAATAGAAACTGTTATAGATTCATTACCAAACGGTAAATCACCAGGGCCAGAGGGGTTCTCTAATGAATATTCCAAGACATTTAAACGCATTCTCTCACACCACATGCAACCAGTCGTCAACAAAGCAGCAGCTTCTGCAAACTTCCCTCAGGAAATGCTGAGAGCACATATAGTGACATTGCCAAAACCAGGAAAGGACCCCATTACACCGGCTAATTTCAGACCAATATCCCTTCTCAACACAGACATTAAAGTTTATGCAAAATTACTGGCCAAACGATTAATGAACATCATTCCCTCAATCATCCAACGTGACCAGATGGGTTTTGTGAAGGGGAGACAAACTTCGGATGCAACTAGAAGGATTATAAATGCAATACATTATGCTGAAACAAATCGAACGCCCTCTCTGCTATTATCTATTGATGCAGAGAAGGCGTTTGATAGGGTCCACTGGACTTATATGGAAATGGTACTATCAAAATTTGGTTTCAAGAGCCCCATATTCAGAGCTATACTGGCGCTTTATTCGTGCCCATCCGCACAGGTATACTCAGCCGGCTTTCTATCCAAACCGTTCAACATATCCAATGGGACTAGACAAGGATGCCCCTTATCACCGATCATCTTTAATCTCATGATTGAACCATTAGCTGAAGCAATTAGAACACATCCCATGATCACCGGGTTCCAGTTTGGCTCGAGCATGCATACCATCAATTTATTTGCGGATGATGTCATACTGCTTTTGACCAATCCGATTACGTCCCTACAACAGGCCCATAAAATACTAACAGATTTTGGAGATATCTCGTGTTATAAAGTGAATTTCACCAAATCCCTAATTCTAGCTTTGGGAATATCATCCCCAATACGGAAGATACTGCAAAACAAATTGCCATATGTGTGGAGCGAAAAAGGCATTACCTATCTAGGTATCACATTAACCAATTCTATCTCCACACTTGTTAAAACTAACTTGAATACACTAATTGCCAAACTGGAAACGCAATTAAGAGACATGGCGAATAAAGAAATCTCTTAGCTAGGTAGAGTAGCAGCCTACAAAATGCTAATATTGCCACAAATCCTTTATATATTCCGTACCCTACCACTACATATACCACAATTCTATCTCAAACACCTGTCTAGACTTAACTGGAAATACATCTGGGGAGGCAAAAAAGCTAGATGTTCCCGTAATAATCTTATTTCTCACAGGAAAGTAGGAGGAGCTGGCCTAGTAGATATAGATGACTACTTATGGGCAGTTAGACTGGACCACATCAAATACTGGCTTTGTACACACAAAACTCCACTATGGGTAGACATAGAAAAGACAATTGCACCGACAAAGGACCTCACATTACTACTTCTAGGTGATACATGGTCACCATGGGATATGTCGAGTATCTCCCCTCCCATGCAGACTTCTTTAAAGGCATGGAGATTCATCCTCCGGATAACAGCAACTGATGCACGGGAAATAAATTATAGAATACCATTGCATATATTAGAAGCAAAAATACCAATGCTCTCAGTTAAAGAATTAGTGAGATGCGGCATCACACACGTGTCGGACCTATATGATGGTACACAGCCCAAGCCTTCAGAACAAATAATGGCACAATATCAATTGCCTAGCGACAAACTGTTCTCATGTCTACGCATATCACACTTTCTCAAATCTCTCCCTAGACCACAACTAAAAATCTCGCCAAAAATTTGGCAATTCTACTCAAATGACAAGCAGGCTGCAAAAGAAATTTCACAATTCTATAATCCTTTCCACGACAAGCAAACATTTAAAAAAACCATAGCAATGAGCAAATGGGAACACGACATGGGCACCTCATTCTCCAACGGGCAATGGCAATGTGCATTTAAGGAAATACACAAAGCCTCCCATTGTGTTAAACACTGGGAACTGACCATAAAAATAACAAACAGGTGGCACTATACACCATATAGATTAGCTTCCTTCTCACTAGGATCATCACCACAATGATGGAGAGACTGTGGGCACATAGGAAATTTACTTCACATGTTGTGGCAATGCCCGGATATCAGGAGTCTCTGGAACCAAACATTCCAGCTAATCTCTTCCCTAACAGGTATATTGACTCTCCCAACCCCGGCCTTGGCAATTCTACACTTAGGTATAGACAGGTTCCCACCAGTTTATAGACTAGTTATGAGCCACATTCTACTGGAAACAAGACTACTAATACTACGTAAATAGAAGTCTAAAAATGCCATAAACCTCTTTGATGTTACAAAAGCAGTCCACAGGAACTACACATTCGAACGTCTCATAGCAATCAACTCTATGCAATGCAACCTGTTTGATAAACGTTGGTCTCTATGGCCTAAACAGCAATAGTGCCTCACAACTGTCTCATAAGATAGTTACTTTATGTATGCTCAAAAGCAGTTCTTATGACTAAACTGATATTTTGATACAGCCTATTTTAAATAATTCCGCGTATAGAAACTTTATGTGTAACTGTTAACCAAAGATGTATAACTGGATGTCTATTGTGTATATTGAATTACCTTACCTTAATTGATTTGTATACTGATTTAAATGAAAATTTCAATAAAAAATATTGAGACAAAAAAAAATTAATGCTCCCCTTGATCTTAGATGCAGGCTAAGACTCTTAACCACTTGAGCCCCGGACCATTATGCTGCCTAAGGACCAGAGGTCTTTTTCCAATTTGGCACTGCGTCGCTTTAACTGCTAATTGCGCGGTCATGCAATGCTGTACGCAAACGAAATTTGCGTCCTTTTCTTCCCACAAATAGAGCTTTCTTTTGATGGTATTTGATCACCTCTGCGGTTTTTATTTTTTGCGCTATAAATGGAAAAAGACCAAAAATTTTGAAAAAAAATGATATTTTCTACTTTTTGTTATAAAAAAAATCCAATAAACTCAATTTTAGTCATACATTTAGGCCAAAATGTATTCGGCCACATGTTTTTGGTAAAAAAAATGTCAATAAGTGTATATTTATTGATTTGCGCAAAAGTTATAGCGTCTACAAACTAGGGTACATTTTCTGTAATTTACACAGCTTTTAGTTTATGACTGCCTATGTCATTTCTTGAGGTGCTAAAATAGCAGGGCAGTACAAAACCCCCCCAAATGACCCCATTTTGGAAAGTAGACACCCCAAGGAAATTGCTGAGAGGCATGTTGAACCCATTGAATATTTATTTTTTTTGTCCCAAGTGATTGAATAATGACAAAAAAAAAAAATATTTACAAAAAGTTGTCACTAAATGATATATTGCTCACACAGGCCATGGGCCTATGTGGAATTGCACCCCAAAATACATTCTGCTGCTTCTCCTGAATATGGGGATACCACATGTGTGGGACTTTTTGGGAGCCTAGCCGCGTACGGGGCCCCGAAATCCAATCACCGCCTTCAGGATTTCTAAGGGCGTAAATTTATGATTTCACTCTTTACTGCCTATCACAGTTTCGGAGGCTATGGAATGCCCAGGTGGCACAAACCCCCCCCAAATGACCCCATTTTGGAAAGTAGACACCCCAAGCTATTTCCAGAGAGGCATATTGAGTCCATGGAATATTTTATATTTTGACACAAGTTGCGGGAAAGTGACACATTTTTTTTTTTTTTTTTTGCACAAAGTTGTCACTAAATGAGATATTGCTCACACAGGCCATGGGCATATGTGGAATTGCACCCCAAAATACATTTAGCTACTTCTCCTGAGTACGGGGATACCACATGTGTGGGACTTTTTGGGAGCCTAGCCATGTACGGGACCCCGAAAACCAATCACCGCCTTCAGGATTTCTAAGGGTGAAAATTTTTGATTTCACTCTTCACTGCCTATCACAGTTTCGGAGGCCATGGAATGCCCAGGTGGCACAAAACCCCCCCAAATGACCCCATTTTGGAAAGTAGACACCCCAAGCTATTTGCTGAGAGGCATGGTGAGTATTTTGCAGCTCTCATTTGTTTTTGAAAATGAAGAAAGACAAGAAAAAACTTTTTTTTTTCTTTTTTCAATTTTCAAAACTTTGTGACAAAAAGTGAGGTCTGCAAAATACTCACTATACCTCTCATCAAATAGCTTGGGGTGTCTACTTTCCAAAATGGGGTCATTTGGGGGGGGGTTTGTGCCACCTGGGCATTCCATGGTCTCCGAAACTGTGATAAGCAGTCAAGAGAGAAATCAAAAATTCACGCCCTTAGAAAGCCTGAAGGCGGTGCTTGGTTTTCGGGGTTCCGTACGCAGCTAGGCTCCCAAAAAGTCTCACACATGTGGTATCCCCGTACTCAGGAGAAGCAGCAGAATGTATTTTGGGGTGTAATTTCACATATTCCCATGGCATGTTTGAGCAATATATCATTTAGTGACAATTTTGTGCAAAAAAAAAAAAAATTGTCTCTTTCCCGCAACTTGTGTCGCAATATAAAATATTCCATGGACTCGACATGCCTCTCAGCAAATAGCTTGGGGTGTCTACTTTCCAAAATGGGGTCATTTGGGGGGGTTTTGAACTGTCCTGGCATTTTATGCACAACATTTAGAAGCTTATGTCACACATCACCCACTCTTCTAACCACTTGAAGACAAAGCCCTTTCTGACACTTATTGTTTACATAAAAAAGTTTTTTTTTTGCAAGAAAATTACTTTGAACCCCCAAACATTATATATTTTTTTAAAGCAAATGCCCTACAGATTAAAATGGTGGGTGTTTCATTTTTTTTTTTCACACAGTATTTGCGCAGCGATTTTTCAAACGCATTTTTTGGGGAAAAAACACACTTTTTTAAATTTTAATGCACTAAAACACACTATATTGCCCAAATGTTTGATGAAATAAAAAAGATGATCTTAGGCCGAGTACATGGATACCAAACATGACATGCTTTACAATTGCGCACAAACGTGCAGTGGCAACAAAATAAATACATTTTTAAAAGCCTTTAAAAGCCTTTACAGGTTACCACTTTAGATTTACAGAGGAGGTCTACTGCAAAAATTACTGCCCTCGATCTAACCTTCGCGGTGATACCTCACATGCATGGTGCAATTGCTGTTTACGTTTAACGACAGACCGCCGCTTGCGTTCGCCTTAGTGCGAGAGCAGGGGGCGACAGGGGTGCTTTTTTTTTTTTTTCTTTATTATTTTTTTGCTTTTTTATCTTATTTTTAAACTGTTCCTTTCATTTTTATTTTTTTTTAATCATTTTTATTGTTATCTCGGGGAATGTAAATATCCCCTATGATAGCAATAGGTAGTGACAGGTACTCTTTTTTGAAAAAAATGGGGTCTATTAGACCCTAGATCTCTCCTCTGCCCTCAAAGCATCTGACCACACCAAGATCGGTGTGATAAAATGCTTCCCCAATTTCCCAATGGCGCTATTTACATCCAGCGAAATCTAAGTCATAAAATGCTCGTAGCTTCCGGTTTCTTAGGCCATAGAGATGTTTGGAGCCACTCTGGTCTCTGATCAGCTCTATGGTCAGCTGGCTGAATCACCGGCTGCATTTTCAGGTTCCCTGTTGAGACAGGAGAGCCAGAGAAAAACACGGAAGACGGTGGGGGGCGGGGCATTCCCTCCCACGGCTTGTAAAAGCAGTCTAGAGGCTAATTAGCCGCTAGGATTGCTTTTACATGAAAGCCGACCGCTGGCTGAAAAGAATGATACCAAGATGATACCTAAACCTGCAGGCATCATTCTGGTATAACCACTCAAAGTTGTGAATGGCGTACCTGAAGACAAAAAAATGGTTAACAATAAAGCACAGTAAACGGTAAAGTATAAAAAATTGCATACCTGAAAAGCAAACATGATAAAACATAATAACAATAAAACATTGCAGAATAGAATACAGTAAAAAAGAGCAGAACAATAGAGAGAATAGAGAGAGAGAGAACAATAAAACGACAACTATTTTTTTTTATTTTATATATATATATATTATTTTTTTTTACACTTTTTTTGTAACTAACTTTTATAACTGTAACCGGTTCCAGGTTCGGGTCTCTCAAAATGCGATGGCATCTTGGGAGACCCTGTGAAAGTGTGCCTAGTCTGTGCAATGCTGTACCCTACGCTAATACTCAACTAGTGCATGGTAGCGTTCAAAACATTCACCAATGCAAAGACCAGGATTGTCAGGACAGGAGGGACAATAATAGCGGGTGTCACGCCTATATCCGCGCTAGCTGCAGACACAATATCTTTTTTGGGGGCGTTTGCTGGGTAGGGGTACTCGGGAGGACATAAAGAAAATGCCTCTCATGCAGCCGACTGCATTTGGTTGGGGATGTGAATGGGGGAAGTACGGGCGCTGCAGAAGCGGTGGGTTCCCAATTAGGATTGGCGAATGCAGTAGGAAGGGCACTATGGGCACGACGGGCCTGTGTTTGTCTTTTTGGTGGCAGTGGGACACTACTTGTGCTTGCCACCTCACCAGCTTGAACTGCACTTATGGGACTCGCCACGTCACCAAGTGTTACTGCAGTGCTGGTTTGACTACGACCGGGGTGTACTAGGCCGCTGGCGCTTGCCAGTTCACCAAAACGCTACCAAAAAATCTATTGGCGATCGCAGGGATCAGGCCTGACTCTGCGAACGCTGCAGTTATGCGTTTAGTCTTTTGTAAGTGACAGTGATCGATCGATACTGCACTTGGGTGGGCTGGGCTGGGCCGGGCGGAGGGGCAAAACGCAGGTGCTAGCAGGTATCTGGGCTGATTCCGCTAACACTGCGTTTTTGGGAACCCTAAACTGCTGGGGACGCTAGTATAGATCTGATCGGATCAGATATTGATGCGTTCAGATACTATACCACTAAGGGAGGCGTATGCTGCGTGCGTGGGTGTTATCGGTACTGGCGCTAATCTGACGCTGCCTGGGGCGACGCATATCACCGCCGGGCGATCAGGGGGCTAAACCTTTATTCGGTAATAAACGGCGGGTGCCCTGACACTATAAAAAATAAACAAACTAACCAGCGTCAACCGTAACGGTTATACGGTGATCAGTGGTGAAAGGGTTAACTAGGGGGCAATCAAGGGGTTAAAACATTTATTCGGTAGTATATGGGGGTCCCTGTCGCTATAAAACGCTGACGGCGAACCTAAATATTTATGTCCCTAACTAGCGTCACCAGCGACACTAATACAGCGATCAGAAAAATGATCGCTTAGTGACACTGGTGACAGGGGGTGATCAAGGGGTTAAAACTTTATTAGGGGGGGGTTAGGGGGGTACCCTAGACCTAAAGGGGGGTAACAGTAACTGTCCCAACACTGTAACTGTCACAAACTGACACTATGCAGTAATCAGAAAAAAAAAAACTGCTGGTGTCAGTTTGTGACAGGGGGGGGTGATTGGGGGGGATCGGGGGGCGATCGGGGGGGGGATCGGGGTGTTTTGTGTGCCTGGCATGTTCTACTGTGTGTGTGTGTGTTGGTGCACTCACATTGATGTCTTCTCTCCTCGGGCCGGAACGGAAATTACCGAGCCGAGGAGAGATGACATCATTTCCTTTGCTGCTGTTTAGCATACAGCAGCAAAGGAATGATTCGATTGGCCGGCGGCGATCGCGAGGGGGGGGCCACGAACGGATGGTCTCCCCCTCACCACCGATCGCCGCTGGACAAACGACGACCGCCTCGGGCACCGGGGGGGGGGTACGTGATTTTGCCTGTCCGTGCCACTTTGCCGACGTACATCGGCGTGAGGCGGTCGTCAAGTGGTTAATATCTGCTCCTGGAACGTCAGGGGACTGGGTACCCCAGTTAAAAAAGCAGAAGTGTTTGACACGCTGGATAGACAGGGCATAGGACTGGCCTGTCTGCAGGAAACACACCTAATGAAACACACAGTGTCACAATTAAAGAATAAGAGATACCAGATACAATACCATTCAATGCATTCCTCTTGTTCTAGAGGGGTGAGCATTATGGTGAGAATGGGGGTGGCTTTTTCTTGCATACAGGTCAGTATTGGTGAGATGGGTAGATTTATCTTTCTCCAATGTCTAATAGAAAATAAAATGTGCATGCTGGCAAATATATATATATATATATATATATATATATATATATATATATATATATATATATGCCTCCACCTTTTAAAATGGACGTCATGTATAGATTAACGGAATTTTTGGTAGGCAAGGAGGACATACCGATAATAATAGTAGGGGACTTTAATGAGGTGCTAGATAAAAAGATCGATAGGTTTCCCTCGGGGGTGTGCTTGGCGAATACAGGGAAAAGTTGCCTAGGTCAGTTCTTGGAGGAAATGGAGCTGGAGGATATCTGGAGAGTGAGAAATCCAGGCATTCAACAATATTCTTGCTTCTCAGGTACCCACTCCACACTCTCCAGGATTGGCATGGCTTTAGGGAACATGAGAGTGTTACAAATCATTAAGAATATATGCTATTTACCAAGAGGGGTTTCGGACCACTCCCCATTGGTTCTGGTTTGGAACCTCTGTGGTAAAAGTATTCTAAGACCCTGGAGAATAAGTCCATACTGGTTGGAAATTATTAGGAAATCAGATGTAAGTGTAAGTGACCCATCACTAGGGATGGGCCGAACAACCCCCATTCGGTTCGCACCAGAACATGCGAACAGGCAAAAAATTTTGTTGGAACATGCGAACACCGTTAAAGTCTATGGGACACGAACATGAAAAATCAAAAGTGCTAATTTGAAAGGCTTATATGCATGGTATTGTCTTAAAAAGTGTTTGGGGACCTGGGTCCTGCCTCAGGGGACATGTATCAATGCAAAAAAAGTTTTAAAAACAGACGTTTTTTGGAGCAGTGATTTTAATAATGCTTAAAGTGAAACAATAAAAGTGTAATATTCCTTTAAATTTTGTACCTGGGTGTCTATAGTATGCCTGCAAAGTGGCACATGTTTCCCGTGTTTAGAACAGTCTGACAGCAAAATGACATTTCTAAAGGAAAAAAGTCATTTAAAACTACTGTTGTTGGTCTGGCAATACACATAAAAGTTCATTGATAAAAACGGCATGGGATTCCCCTACAGGGGAACCCCGAACCAAAATAAAAAAAAAAAATGTTTGGGGGTCCCCCTAAATTCCATACCAGGCCCTTCAGGTCTGGTATGGATATTAAGGGAAACCCCGTGCCAAAATTAAAAAAAAAATGGCATGGGGGCCCCCCTCAAAATCTATACCAGACCCTTATCCGAGCACGCAACCTTGCAGGCTGCAGGAAAAGAGGGGGGATGAGAGAGCAGCCCCACTCCTGAACTGTACCAGGCCACATGCTCTCAACATTGGGAAGGTGCTTTGGGGTAGCCCCCCCAAAGCACCTTGTCCCCATGTTGATGGGGAGAAGGGCCCCATCCCCACAACCCTTGCCTGGTGGTTGTGGGGTCTGTGGGCAGGGGGCTTATCGGAGTCTGGAAGCCCCCTTTAACAAGGGGACCCCCAGATCCTGGCCCCCCTGTTTGAAATGGTAATGGGTACATTGTATCCGTACCATTTCACAAAAAAGTGTGAAAATGGTAAAAAAAAAAAAACACACACCGTGGGAGAAGTCCTTTATTAAAAAATAAAAAAATAAAACTGTCCCACGTAGTCCATTCACCTCCGCCAATGGACCAACAAAAATAAATAAAGAAGATCTGCCTCCATGGGAGGCACACGCCATATGACGCATCCTCGCAGGTGACAGCTTTTTTAAAACTGTGGGCGGGGCCCCACGGTGTCATCGCCAGGTGACCCTGCCCCCCTCTGACACACGGGGACGTCCCTATGGCTTCCCCATAGCTTCAGAGGGGGGTGGGGCCACCCGGTCTGCCCCCCTCTGACACACGGGGACATCCCTATGGCTTTCCCATAGAGTGAAGGGTCTGATATGGAATTTAGGGGGACCCCCACGCATTTTTTTTTTTTTAATTTTGGTTTGGGGTTCCCCTGTGGGGGAATGCCATGCCATTTTTATCAATGAACTTTTATGTGCATTGCCGAACCGACAATTCATTATAGCCGTGAGTAGTTTTAAATGACCTTTTTTCCTTTAGAAATGTCATTTTCCTGTCAGACTGTTCTACACATGGGAAACATGCCACTTTACAGGCATACTATAGACACCCCCCAGGTACAAAATTCAAAGGAATATTACACTTTTATTGTTTCACTTTAAGCATTATTAAAATCACTGCTCCCGAAAAAACGGTAGTTTTTAAAACTTTTTTTGCATTGATACATGTCCCCTTGGGCAGGACCCAGGTCCCCAAATACTTTTTATGACAATAACTTGCATATTAACCTTTAAAATTTGCACTTTTGATTTCTCCCATAGACTTTTAAAGGGTGTTCCGCGGCTTTCTAATTTGCCGCGAACACGCCAAATTGTTCACTATTTGGCGAACTGCCAAACAGCCAATCTTCGAGTCAAACATAAAGCCCATCCCTACCCATCACCGGGGAAAAAGATAATTTGGATAAATAGACAACAAGAGAATAAATTAGCTACTATTAGGAAGGCTGAGAATAGAAGACTCTTCCAGAAACAATGTTCATTTGGAGAAGGGGAAATGGTGGGCCGAATGTTACCACAATTGGTATAATCTAACTCTTCCCCTTCTACTATACCTACAATTTAGATTAGATTATAGGAGGAAAGATAAAGCCACTTACCCCAGAGATTAAAGATTCATTTACTGATTTTTATAGAAACTTGTTGTCAGAGAACTCACAGCACTAGCTCCCGTCTCCATGCAGTAGCGTCTAACGGCCATGCGCGGTGTCCCCGACAGATACGAGCGAGTTCCGGATCGAACATGCACAACCGCGCATCCGTACGAACGTGTGCACGCACCCGCACAGCCATACGAGCGGGTGTACGTTCTCACGCACGCACATTCACGTCCACCAATCCCGGCGCTCGGCGCCATATATAATCAAGGTTCTTGCCTGACACTAGTGCTGGATCGTCTTCAGCTAGTTCCTGATTTCCTGACATCTGTGTGACCTGTTACCTTGCTCCTGATTACCGGCTTCCTGACCACTCTCTCGGATCTCCCTTGTCTGCTACTTACCTTGCTGATCATACCGAATCTGGCTTGGACTATCTACTACGGCTCTGCCTCCTGACTTTGTACCACGCTGCCTGCCCGTTGCCGACCTCTGCCTGACCTTGACCACGAACTGTCTTCTGTTTTGGATACCTTGCTGCCAGCCCGTTGCCAACCTTTGCCTGACCTGACGTTGCAGTTTTCCCTGAACCCACGCCTGCCCGGCTTCTACTAACAGTTCTGGTGACCTATCTTCCATCTAGTGTCCGGAGGATCCCGAATCTCCAAGTTCCAGTTCTCCAGCCGCAGGCACCTGCACCCTTCTGTGCCCCGGCACTCCCTGTCCTCACTACCAGGGGTGTCAGGACCAGGACCGTGCGAGAGGCCTCCCTCAACATTCAGACTCTGCTGTAAGGTATGTGACAGTACGATCCAGCCAGATGGAGTCTGAAAGGGGGACCTCACCTCTGGACACTCTGTGCCAACAGATTTCGGCCCTTCCCCATGCAGTCCAGGGCCTACAAGATGGCTACCGACAACTTGAGCAAAGAGTGGAGTCATTGTCTCCCAATCCCTCAACTCCCCAGGCAGCTACAGCAACTCGGTCTCCCGGTCCAGTGGCCTCAGCAGCAGCACCTGCAATAATGGTGCCACCCCTAGAGCCTCGAGTCCCCACTCCAGAGAGGTTTTTTGGAGATCGTAGCAAGTTCCGTGCCTTTAAAAATGCCTGCCAGCTATACTTCCTGCTACAGCCCCGTACCTTCTCTTTGGAGAGCACCAAGGTGGGGTTTGTCATCTCACTACTCCTCAACCTCAAACCTGGGCTCACCGCTTATTGGAGCAAGCCAGTCCACTATTAGACACTATGGACTCTTTCCTGAATGAAATGGCCAAATTATATGACGACCCTCAACGAGCTACCACTGCAGAGGCCAGTCTTCATGCTCTCCAGCAGGGACGTAGGCCAGTAGAAGATTACGTAACTGACTTTAGGCGATGGAGTTCCGATACTCAGTGGAACGCCGCCGCCCTCCGCTATCAGTTCCGAATGGGACTCTCTGAGGCACTGAAGGATGAGTTGGCCCGAGTTGGACTTCCAGACTCCTTGGAAGACCTGATCCAATTATCCATCCAGATAGACCGTCGTCTAAGGGAACGGAGATCTGAAAGAACCAGTCAGATGCGACCCACCTGGATGTTGCCCAAAGTTCCTAGCAACCCTCCTATGTCCACCTCCCATGTACCTGCTGCCACCTCCGAAGCTCCGGAGCCGATGCAGATAGGGTTGCTCCGCTCACCACTGTCACCCGAAGAGAAACAGCGTCGACGTCAGAACAACCTCTGCCTCTATTGTGGGGAAGCTGGCCACTACGCAAATATGTGCCCAAATAAAGCTCGTACGTTTAACTATCTACCTCATGAACCTATAACACTAACTATAACAAGATCTGCTCACATTGCTGTCCCTGTTTCCTTGCAGCTTCCAGAAGGAACACTCCGGGTTCGGGCCATAATTGACTCTGGCGCCTGCAGCTGCTTCATAGATCGTGCCTTTGCCCTACAACATGACATTCCATTAACACCCAAGCAACAGCAACTTTCCATACGACTTGCAGATGGGTCAAATATTAAATCCGGGCCTATTACACACGAAACCCAACCACTGCCCGCCAGCATATTACCCAACCATCAGGAACTATTGTGCCTGGACGTCATCTCATCCCCATTGTTTCCAATTATTCTGGGAATGCCGTGGCTACAAGCCCATAATCCCCAAATCAACTGGGTTACGGGCGAAGTAGTGTTCCAGTCCACCTATTGCCTCCAGAACTGCCTCAAGGTCCTCCACCATGTAACCCCACGGCTGTTTAAAATCTGCATCAGAATCCCAAGAACTGGTTCCATCTGTCTACCATAGTTTCCTGGATGTGTTTGATAAGCAGAAAGCAGATACTCTTCCTCCCCACTGGGTTTATGACTGCCTAATTGAACTGTTACCAGGGGCAGAAATCCCGTTTGGAAGAATCTTTCCCCTGTCGGAACCCAAACTCCTGGTCCTTAAGGAGTACATTAACGAAAACCTCAAAAAAGGTTTCATCAGACATTAATCTTCTCCAGCTGGTGCTGGAATATTTTTCGTAGAGAAGAAAGATCATTCCCTCCGCCCATGTGTGGACTACAGAGACTTAAATAAAATAACAATTAAGAACCGCTATCCTCTTCCCTTGATCCCAGAACTGTTTCAGAGACTTCGCTCGGCCCGGATATTCACAAAATTGGATTTGCGAGGTGCCTATAATTTGATTCGAATCCGTGAGGGTGATGAGTGGAAGACAGCTTTCCGGACACGCTTCGGCCACTTCGAGTATCTAGTTATGCCATTCGGACTCTGCAATGCACCAGCCACCTTCCAACATTTTGTGAACAACATTTTTAGAGATTTTCTGGACTCATTTGTAATTGTCTACTTGGATGATATCCTGATATTCTCAAACTCCTTAGAAACGCACCATGACCATGTGAGGCAAGTTCTTCTGAGATTGAGACAAAACGGACTCTTTGCCAAAGCCGAGAAATGTGAGTTTGAACGCCAGACCATTCACTTTCTCGGCTTGGTAATATCAACTGGGGGTGTAGCAATGGATCCTCAGAAGGTCTCAGCCATCATGTCCTGGCCACCCCCAACCGATAAGAAAGGAGTGCAACGTTTTATTGGATTCTCTAACTTTTACAGAAAATTTATTAAAAATTTCTCCAGTATTATAGCACCCATCACACATCTTACAAGGAAGCAAAACCGTTTTCAATGGACCACAGCAGCCCAAGCTGCGTTCGACAAATTAAAGGAGCTATTTACCTCTGCTCCGGTGTTGAAACACCCTGATCCTGCCCTACCTTATACCCTGGAAGTGGATGCGTCAGAGAACGCTGTGGGGGCCATCCTGTCCCAGCGCCAAGGGCCAAAATCTTTAATGCACCCTGTGGCTTTCTTCTCCAAGAAATTAGGTGCCTCCAAGAGAAATTATGACGTTGGGGACCGAGAACTCTTGGCGATAAAAGCAGCCTTGGAAGAATGGCGGTATCTCCTAGAGGGAGCAGCACATCCCATCTTGATCTTCACAGATCATAAAAATCTCGAGTATCTCAGGACTGCCAAACGCCTCAGACCCAGACAGGCAAGATGGGCCCTCTTCTTTTCCCCTTTCAATTTCCATCTTACCTATCGGCCAGGATCTAAAAACATCAAACCCGATGCGCTATCCCGCATGTTCACGAAGACTGTGGATTCTACACCGCCAGATACGATCCTGCAAGCTGGAAATTTCTTACTAACCCAATCCAGTGTGATATCACAGATCCGTCAGGCATCTTTAGGGACAACGATACCCCCAGGAACTAACCTCCAAGAAAAAGATGGGCTCTTCTGGCAAGGGAGTAAGATTTTTGTTCCCCAAGGTCTACGTACCACCATTCTACAGGTCTGTCATGATATCCCTTAGCGGGCCATTTTGGGGGTCACAAGACCATGGACTTAATTCAAAGGCATTTCTGGTGGCCCAACCTTGCAAAGGACTGTAGGATTTATGTAAACTCTTGCTTGACCTGCCTTAGGAATAAAAGTAACAAGAACAAAGCATGGGGACTACTGAGACCACTGCCCATCCCCGAAAGACCTTGGGATAAAATTGCAATGGACTTCATTGTCGAGCTTCCTCCTTCTGATGGATTTTCATCTGTCTTTGTGGTCGTTGACCGTTTTTCCAGGATGGCACATTTTATCCCTATGAAAGGGACTCCGTCGGCAACCGAGACTGCCAGAATTTTTATTAAAGAGATTGTTAGACTCCACGGAATTCCCAGTGACATTGTTTCTGACCATGGAGTACAATTCACATCTAAATTTTGGAAGTCATTGTGTGAGGCACTAGGCATCAAACTGAGCTTTTCTTCAGCATATCACCCCCAGACCAACGGGCAGACTGAACGCACCAACCAAACATTGGAACAGTACCTACGCTGTTTTTCGTCTTTTTCTCAGGAAGATTGGGCCTCATTGCTACCCTTGGCGGAATTTGCATTCAACAATGCTACGCACTCTACCACAAACCAGTCACCATTCTTCTCCAACTACGGGTTTCACCCTTCCTTTTTGCCAGTACTCGTACCAGACTCTCCTGTACCTGTTGTCCAGGACAGACTCAATTTCTTTGCTGCAAACAATAAGTTGCTTAAAGAAACTATCTCTAATGCCGCGTACACACGGTCGGACTTTCCGGCATACTTGGTCCGGCACACTTTCCGACGGACTTTGTCCGCCAGGTGCGCCGGACTTTAAAACGGACGGACTTGCCCACACACGCCGGGACTTTCCGGCGGGCTAAGTCCGCCCGTCTTTCCGACGGACTTTCGCCGGAGTTCCGGCGGACCTTCAGAATGAACGGACTTGCCCACACACGGCCAAGTCCGTTCATTTTGAACGTGACTCAGGTGCGACGGGACTAGCAAAGGATGTCAATCTTGCCGCTTTTATCGGCGAGATTGACACCTTGCGAGCCCCGTTGCGGGGCATACCAGGCCCTTAGGTCTGGTATGGATTATAAAGGGAAGCCCCTACGCCGAAAAAACGGCATGGGGTCCCCCCTAAAATCCATACCAGACCCCGATCCGAGCACGCAGCCTGGCCGGTCAGGAAAGGGGGTGGGGACGAGCGAGCGCCCCCCCCCCTCCTGAACCGTACCAGGCCGCATGCCCTCAACATGGGGGGGTGGGTGCTTTGGGGGAGGGGGGCGCCCTGCGGGCCCCCCCCCACCTCAAAGCACCTTGTCCCCATGTTGATGAGGACAAGGGCCTCTTCCCGACAACCCTGGCCGTTGGTTGTCGGGGTCTGCGGGCGGGGGGCTTATCGGAATCTGGGAGCCCCCTTTAATAAGGGGGCCCCCAGATCCCGGCACCCCACCCTATGTGAATGAGTATGGGGTACATGGTCCCCCTACCCCTTCACCTAGGGAAAAATTGTAAGTAATAAAACACACTACACAGGTTTTTAAAATATTTTATTAAACAGCTCCGGGGGTGGGGATCTTCCTCCGGCTTCGGGGGTCTTCTTCCGGCTTCGGGGGTCCCTCCGCTTCATCTTCTCCCGGCGTCCGGTTGGTTCGTCTCCGCTCTCTTCTCCCGGTGTTCCAGTTCTTCGGCCGGCTCCTCTGCTGTGTTCAGGTAGCTCTCTTGCCAGCAGAGGTCCGGACTTCTGAGCTGCTGGGCTTCTTCTCTGCTCTTCTCTTCTCTTCCCCCAGATGTTGACACGACGCTCTCTCCGGCTGGACTGGTCTCTGAGGGCTGCGTTGTGACTTATATAGACGGAGACCCCGCCCCCATATGATGTCACAGTCCCTGGGCATGCTGGGACTGTGACGTTTTAGGGGGCGTGGTCGACCACGCCCCCTAAAACGTCACAGTCCCAGCATGCCCAGGGACTGTGCATGCCCAGGGCCCCCCCCTCCCCCAAAGCACCCACCCCCCCATGTTGAGGGCATGCGGCCTGGTACGGTTCAGGAGGGGGGGGGCGCTCGCTCGTCCCCACCCCCTTTCCTGACCGGCCAGGCTGCGTGCTCGGATCGGGGTCTGGTATGGATTTTAGGGGGGACCCCACGCCTAAGGGCCTGGTATGCCCCGCGCTCGCCGCAATAGGAAAAATTTGTTTTTCCTATTGCAGCGAGCGCGAGATGCAATACCCTGCCCTCGCGTCGTATCTGGTCCGTTGGACCAGCATACACACGAGCGGCCTTTCCGTCGGACCAGCACACACACGAGCGGACTTTCCGCCCGAAACTGAGTCCGACGGAAAGATTTGAAACTTGGTTCAAATCTAGGTCCGGCGGGCTTTTCGGAAGAAGTCCGCCGGAAAAGTCCGCCGGCGCCCACACACGGGCGGATTGTCCGGCACACTCTGGTCCGCCGGACCAAGTATGCCGGAAAGTCCGACCGTGTGTACGCGCCATAAGGCACAGGAAGATAATAAAAGATTCTTCGACAAGAAAAAAAGGGGAGAGTTGGAGCTAAAGGTTGGTGATCGTGTGTGGCTGGCTACTAAGAATCTGAAATTGGCATGCCCTTCTAAAAAACTGGGACCTAGATACTTAGGGCCCTTCCCAGTCAAGAAGAAGATTAATTCAGTCACCTACGAACTCGAACTTCCCCATTCATTCAGGATCCACCCTGTTTTCCATGTTTCACTACTCAAGGTCGATGTACCAAATTCCTTTCCAGATCGGGAGGTAGGACCCCCTGAAGCTATAATTGTGAATGGGGAAGAAGAATTCGAAGTTGAAGCCATTTTGGACCATAGGAAACGGCAAGGGCAAAATCAGTATTTAATCAAATGGAGAGGCTTTGGCCCAGAAGAGAATTCCTGGGAACCTGAAACAAATCTCCATGCTCAAAGACTCATACGGGCCTTTCACCGCTCCCGCTCAGAGGGTTCGGTGTCTAGAGGCATCCAGAGGCTGCCCTCAAGGAGGGGGCAATGTCAGAGAACTCACAGCACTAGCTCCCATCTCCATGCAGTAGCGTCTAACGGCCATGCGCGGTGTCCCCGACAGATACGAGCAAGTTCCGGATCGAACGTGCACAACCGCGCATCCGTACGAACGTGTGCACGCACCCGCACAGCCATACAAGCGGGTGTACGTTCTCACGCACGCACGTTCACGTCCACCAATCCCGGCGCTCGGCGCCATATATAAACAAGGTTCTTGCCTGACACTAATGCTGGATCGTCTTCAGCTAGTTCCTGATTTCCTGACATCTGTGTGACCTGTTACCTTGCTCCTGATTACCGGCTTCCTGACCACTCTCTCGGATCTCCCTTGTCTGCTACTTACCTTGCTGATCATACCGCCTCTGGCTTGGACTATCTACTACGGCTCTGCCTCCTGACTTTGTACCACGCTGCCTGCCCGTTGCCGACCTCTGCCTGACCTTGACCATGAACTGTCTTCTGTTTTGGATACCTCGCTGCCAGCCCGTTGCCAACCTTTGCCTGACCTGACGTTGCAGTTTTCCCTGAACCCACGCATGCCCGGCTTCTACTAACAGTTTTGGTGACCTATCTTCCATCTAGTGTCCGGAGGATCCCGAATCTCCAAGTTCCAGTTCTCCAGCCGCAGGCACCTGCACCCTTCTGTGCCCCGGCACTCCCTGTCCTCACTACCAGGGGTGTCAGGACCAGGACCATGCGAGAGGCCTCCCTCAACATTCAGACTCTGCTGTAAGGTACGTGACACTTGTATACCTCACAGAGGAGGGGGCAGGAGGGAGAGATGAATAAATTCCAGAGGAATTTGGAGATACCGTCCATTTCACAAGAAGAGAGGGGGGCCCTCGAGGGCCCATTAACTCTTGGAGAACCTCAGCAGACAGTAGCCGGAATGGCGAATCAGAAATCCCCTGGGCCGGATGGGCTCCCAACAGAGATATACAAATATTATGGAGAAATATTGCTCCCAGAATTGCTCGGAGTGCTGGTGGGGGCAGTGGAGGAGGGGAGGCTCCCGCCCTTGATGCTCAAACCGACAATTATAGTGATACATAAAGAAGGAAAGGACCCGCTGGACGTAGCCTCAGACCGATTTCTCTGTTGTGTTAAAATAATAGTTAAGGTCCTGGCGGCCAGGCTGAATAGGATAATCCCAAAAATTATTCACACTGATCAAACGGGATTTGTTGCTAATAGATCCACTAGTATAAATATTAGAAGGACATTCCTGAACCTGCAGACCCCGGCAGACAACGAGGGAGCTAGAGCTGTATTGTCACTGGATGTGACTAAAGCCTTTGATAGCCTGGAATGGGCATATGTCTGGCGGGTTCTGGAGGAATTTGGATTTGGGCCTTCCTTTATAGGCTGGATAAAAATGCTTTATAATAAGCCGAGTGCTAAAATAATGATTAATAACGAATACTCGGAAAGTATTCAATTAAAGAGAGGGACCAGACAGGGCCGCCCACTGTCTCCCCTGATTTTTACTCTCGCAATGGAACCATTAGCGATAGCAATGAGATCAAGCCCAGAGATAAAAGGATTTGTGAGGAGGACAGGGGAGAAAAGGATAGCGTTGAATGTGGACAATGTTCTCCTTTTCTTGGGAGACATTGGGCAGGCCTTAAATAAAGCTATGACTATTGTGGAGGAATTTGGAATTTTCTCTGGATTGGTGATAAATTGGGAGAAGTCGGAGTTACTCCCGGTGGACCCCTTGAACAACCCAACCATTTCTGGAATGCCCCAATTGGTGGTAGTAGACACATTGAAATACCTGGGGATCCTGCGGACAAGAGATCCTTAGCAGTATATTAGTAATAACATAATACCATTATTGACTAAATTTGAACAAAAAATGTAAATTTGGAAGAGGCTCCCCCTGTCAGTAGCAGGTAGATGTAGCTTGATAAAAATTATATGGATGCCACAACTGATGTATGTGCTACATATTTCCCCAGTGTGAATATGTAAGAAATGGTTTAAAAAAATTGAATCCCTTTTTAGAGAATTGATCTGTAAAGGTGAGCAAGCCCGAATCCGGTTGTGTATGTTACAGCTCCCGATCGGGGAAGGGGGCATGGCGATACCATATCCAGAGAGTTACTATTTGGCCGCACAGTTGCAACAGTTGATAGGAGGAGGTAACATGGGAGGGGGAGGGATACATGGGGGACTAATTGTATCAGGAGCACTGCATAATACTTTAGTGGAGGCGCTGGAAGCAGAATCTTTCTATTATAACAATGCGACAATAAATATGATAATAAAAGTGTGGAAAACAACTAAGAGACTGATTGGATACTCAGGGATACTTGAATATACCCCCCTTTGGAACAATAAGAACTTACAGGAGATGTTGCCAATAGGAAAGGTTAAAGAGTGGGAAATGCAGGGCATAAAAAGATTGACTCAGCTATATGAAGGGAATGTTTTAAAAACTTTTATGGAACTAAGAAGGGAATATAATATACCTTATCACTCATTCTATCGATATTTACAGATTAGGCACGCTTTAGAAGCCCAATTTAGGACCCAAATATTAGTATGGAGTAAAACTCTTTTTTTTCAGAAGCTATATAAGATCGAGACAACCAAGGGGCTCATATCCGAAATATATGCTCAGCTGTGTAGAGGGGATATGCTTAGGATGGCCCAGTGTGATAACAATAAGGAGAGATGGGAAACGGATATTGGAGAGATAAAGAATGAACAGTGGAAGAGAATATTGGAGATGGGCCCTAAGATATCGGTATCCCCCTCACAGTAGGTTTCTCATTTGATGTTGATACACAGGGCTTATTATACACCTAAGAAATTATTCATGTTTGGTAGGAGACCTGACGCGAAATGTCCCAGATGTCAGGAATCCGGAGATCTCATACATATTATGTGGAGATGCCCAAAGTTGTTTCGAAATTGGAAGGGAGTTTTGGATACCATAAATGGGATTTATGGGAAATCCTTGAGTCAGAGGTTAAGCTCTAGACATGTGCTTTAGTTTTCGTCCAAATGCATTTTCATCCGAATTTCAGGTATTTTCGTTATCGTTTTAACAAACGATAACGAAAGCGCAGAATCTGAAAACCGAAAGATCCAACATAAACAAATGCTTTATTTTTGTTTTTGTTGCGACAACAGTTCAATATAGACAGGAGATTGGACATGATGCTGACAATAACAATCTGTGTCTATCGAACCTGTGGTTGAATGTGCCTAACCTTAACTCTATAGTCCATCCATACTAGTCCAAGATTATTCTAAAAGATTTGACATAGAAAGAAAAGATTCGACATAGAGAGAAAAGATTTGACATAGAGAGAAAAGATCGCTGCTGGAATTGGGTGGGGAAAGTAAAATAAAAATAATGATGGTGATGAATGTTATTGGCCGATTGGTACCAAAGAGGAGGGGCAGTAAAATAGTTAGAACCACGCACGTACAGCCAACTTACTTTCACTTACGATTTGCTAGCAGAGAGAGACACACGCTGAATCATTTCAGAAGACAGTCAATCTTAGCTGGTCCGTTTGTCACTTTGTCAGAGAACCTGAATTATTTTTCAATTGAGCATAAGCACAGCATCAAAACAATAGTGAAGCAAGCTACAGTTCAACTTAACTTTTTCAAAATAATCTGCTGCTATTGTGTTAGTGTTGTGAATTTGATAGATAGATACTAGTGATACTAGTGTTGCTGCTAGTGTTGTGATAGCCTCAGAGGCTGCCCGTGTTGTGGGGGGGGGATTTATTATTATAGATTCTATATTATAGATTGAGATTCTATATAGATTCTATATACCCTTGTTACCTGTCTGATCAGTGATCACTATCACCAGTCCATTTTCTGAACTATACAGCAAGTCAGCAATGTACCGTTCTAATGGAAAAGTGAAGGCAGGTAGAGGTAGTGGTTGTGGTCGCGGTCGTGGTGGACGCCTTGCTAAAAAAAGTGGCAAGGTCTCTGCTACTAGTGCCTCTGACACTTCTGCCACCACAAACATGCTGTCCACAACAGTGGGTGTCACCACCAGTGCCACCAGCAAAGCTAGTTCCACCACCACCGGTTCTAATATTAGTTTTCCTGCCAGACCACCAACATCTGCTGCCGCTTCCACTGCCAGTGCAGCGCCTCCTTCTACTTCTACAGGTGTCATGGCTTCTTATTTTTATGGACTAGGCAAGAAACCTAGTAAAGTGGAGTTGCCTTTACACTCACCACCACCAATCACACTGCCAGTACCACTGCCCAGCTCACCAAAGAAGCAATTGAGGGAGACAGCAGCAGAGACAGAGTGTGAGACTTTTTTTTCATTGACCCAAGAAGAGAATGATTTTGAATGTGATGCTCCTCTTTCCCCAACCATTTCAGACGTTTTATACACTCTTAGCCCACAGGACTTGGGGCTCTAGGATGGAAAAGGACCTGGGGGTCCTAGTAGATGATAGGCTCAGCAATGGCATGCAATGCCAAGCTGCTGCTAACAAAGCAAACAGAATATTGGCATGCATTAAAAGGAGGATCAACGCCAGAGATAAAACGATAATTCTCCCACTCTACAAGGCTCTGGTCTGGCCGCACCTGAAGTATGCTGTCCAGTTCTGGGCACCAGTCCTCAGGAAGGATGTACTGGAAATGGAGCGAGTACAAAGAAGGGCAACAAAGCTAATAAAGGGTCTGGAGGATCTTAGTTATGAGGAAAGGTTGCGAGCACTGAACTTATTCTCTCTGGAGAAGAGACGCTTGAGAGGGGATATGATTTCAATTTACAAATACTGTACTGGTAACCCCACAATAGGGATAAAACTTTTTCGCAGAAGAGAGTTTAATAAGACTCGTGGCCACTCATTACAATTAGAAGAAACGAGGTTTAATCTTAAACTACGTAGAGGGTTCTTTACTGTAAGAGCGGCAAGGATGTGGAATTCCCTTCCACAGGCGGTGGTCTCAGCGGGGGGCATTGATAGCTTCAAGAAACTATTAGATAATCACCTGAATGACCGCAACATACAGGGATATACAATGTAATACTGACACATAATCATACACATAGGTTGGACTTGATGGACTTGTGTCTTTTTTTCAACCTCACCTACTATGTAACTATGCAACTTACAGTTTGACCTAGAGAAAGTGTAAGAGGGATATTCTGTGAGGAGTAGGACAGGTAGCAGTCCACTTTTTTCATCTGCTGCTAACTCCCCTTCTCCCTCTGTTATTATGGAGGAAGAATCCTGTGATGATATCCCCGACCTCCCAGTCCCCAGCACCCCTGCCATTAGCAGCACTAGTACTAGTTCACCAAGTGTAACTGTAGTGGCAACAGCTTCCACCACTGGTGTGCTACCTGCTGCAGCTATATCAGCCCTAAATAGAGATCAACAGGGTCAAGGGGCTGCATCCCACTTCAGCAACGTTTGGAAATACTTTCAAACATTGGAAGGCGGGTTCTTTGCAAAGTGTAAATTGTGTGGGAGGCAATTGAGTAGGGGTAAAAAATTAGGTCATTTAACCAATGCTGGTATGAACCTACACCTTAAAAATTCTACTTTACTGTGGGCAGAGGCAGAAAAAGAAGATGGTAGCGCAGGAAGCAGCATAATGGACTCTGACTGTACTGGTGGTACGTCCTCAACCACATCACTTACTCAGAGCACAGGAGGCAATAGAGAGGGTTCAATTAAGACAAACCGTCCACGTGCAGTAGTTCCACTGCAGACCCAATCAGGCTCCTCATCCTCCCAAGGACATCATCAGCCTACCCTAGATAGTTTTGTTGGCTTTAGTTCCAAGGGCATGTCAAAACAGCAGACCAACAAGATCACCCACCTCATTGGTCAATTCATTGCTGTTGGAGGAGCCTCTTTTCGTATGATTGAAGGGGAGCCATTTAAACAGCTCATGCATACCCTTGCTCCACAATATGTTGTTCCTGCACGAACAACTTTCAGCAGAAAGATTATTCCAGCACTATACCATTCATGCGTTGCATTATTGAAGGAAAAATAGGCCAAAGCCGAGGGTCAGACAATTCATTTGACCACTGATTTGTGGACAGCTCCCAGAGGTCAACACGCTTTCCTGTCTTTGACTGCACACTGGTGGCAGGCCACTGTGCCTGTTGGTGGTGGCACTAGTGTAAGAGTTCAAACTTCATCAGGAAGCAGGTCTGTAGCGCAAGACCAGCAGGGTTATCAAACATGGTTAAAGCTCTCCAAGATGGGTCTTTTGTCAGTGTGCGCTGTTCTGCACACATACTGCATTTAGTGGTCAAGGGTGCAAACCCAGTGGAGGAAAACAACAAGATTGCTCAAATCTTGGACCTTTGCAAAAAGATTGCAGGGCATTTCCACCGCAGTGTAGGGGCTAGTCAACTGTTGAGGGAGGAGCAAGAACAATCAGGGCTCCCCATTAGGGATGAGCTTCATATTCGAATCGAACCCATGTTCGACTCGAACATTGCCTGTTCGGTCGTTCGCCGAATTCTGAACAATATGGGCCGTTCGCGCCAAATTCGAGTGGCGCATCACGGCCCATAATTCACTGCAGCATCGCAGTGCATTGCTGGCTGATGATTGGCCAAGCATGCACTATGACCCGCATGCTTGGCCAATCACAGCGCCGTCTGTGCAGAGAGCCGTAATTGGCCAAAGCCAGAGTGGCTTTGGTCAATTATGGTTTAGGGGGTTTAGTACACGTCCCACACTATATAAGGCCACCTGCACGGTGGCCCTGTGTAGTGTGTTCCGGCGTTGAGAGAGAGATAGATAGACAGAGAGACAGTGTCATTTGATTTAAGTTAGATAGAGTAGGCAGGCGAGTCAGTTAGCTGCACTTACAGTTTATTGTGTATATATATACATCCTAGGTGTATATATATATATATATATATATATATATATATATATATATATATATATATATATATATATATATACAGTGGCTTGCGAAAGTATTCGGCCCCCTTGAACTTTTCAACCTGTTGCCACATTTCAGGCTTCAAACATAAAGATATAACATTTTTATTTTTTGTGAAAAATCACCAACAAGTGGGACACAATTGTGAAGTGGAACGAAATCTTTTGGATTTTTGAAACTTTTTTAACTAATAAAAAAATGAAAAGTGGGGCGTGCAAAATTATTCGGCCCCCTTGCGTTAATACTTTGTAGAGCCACCTTTTGCTGCGATTACAGCTGCAAGTCGCTTGGGGTATGTCTCTATCAGTTTTGCACATCGAGAGACTGAAATTCTTGTCCATTCTTCCTTGCAAAACAGCTCGAGCTCAGTGAGGTTGGATGGAGAGCGTTTGTGAACAGCAGTTTTCAGCTCTTTCCACAGATTCTCGATTGGATTCAAGTCTGGACTTTGACTTGGCCATTCTAACACCTGGATACGTTTATTTGTGAACCATTCCTTTGTAGATTTTGCTGTATGTTTGGGATCATTGTCTTGTTGGAAGATAAATCTCTGTTCCAGTTTCAGGTCTTTTGCAGACTCCAAAAGGTTTTCATCCAGAATGGTCCTGTATTTGGCTGCATCCATCTTCCCCTCAATTTTAACCATCTTCCCTGTCCCTGCTGAAGAAAAGCAGGCCCAAACTATGATGCTGCCACCACCATGTTTGACAGTGGGGATGGTGTGTTGAGTGTGATGAGCTGTGTTGCTTTCACGGCAAATATATCGTTTTGCATTGTGGCCAAAAAGTTCAATTTTGGTTTCATCGGACCAGAGCACCTTCTTCCACATGTTTGGTGTGTCTCCCAGGTGGCTTGTGGCAAACTTTAGACGAGACTTTTTATGGATATCTTTGAGAAATGGCTTTCTTCTTGCCACTCTTCCATAAAGGCCAGATTTGTGCAGTGTATGACTGATTGTTGTCCTATGGACAGACTCTCCCACCTCAGCTGTAGTTCTCTGCAGTTCATCCAGAGTGATCATGGGCCTCTTGGCTGCATCTCTGATCAGTCTTCTCCTTGTCTGAGCTGAAAGTTTAGAGGGACAGCCAGGTCTTGGTAGATTTGCAGTGGTCTGATACTCCTTCCATTTCAAAATGATCGCTTGCACAGTGCTCCTTGGGATGTTTAAAGCTTGGGAAATCTTTTTGTATCCAAATCCGGCTTTAAACTTCTCCACAACAGTATTACGGACCTGCCTGGTGTGTTCATTGGTCTTCATGATGCTCTCTGCGCTTTCAACAGAACCCTGAGACTATCACAGAGCAGGTGCATTTATACAGAGACTTGATTACACACAGGTGGATTCTATTTATCACCATCAGTCATTTAGGACAACATTGGATCATTCAGAGATCCTCGCTGAACTTCTGGAGTGAGTTTGCTGCACTGAAAGTAAAGGGGCCGAATAATTTTGCACGCACCACTTTTCAGTTTTTTAATTGCTAAAAAAGTTTAAAATATGCAATAGATTTCGTTTCACTTCACAATTGTGTCCCACTTGTTGGTGATTCTTCACACAAAAATAAAATTTTATATCTTTATGTTTGAAGCCTGAAATGTGGCAAAAGGTTGAAAAGTTCAAGGGGGCCGAATACTTTCGCAAGCCACTGTATATATATATATATATATATATATATATATATATATATATATATATACATATATACACACTGTATTCAGTTTAGCTACATCCGTTCCTGTTATGCTCTTCCTACTACTGACAGGCAGGCAGGTGTTTTTACAGTATTTACAGCTACCTGAAGAAAATTGCTGGTGTTCTTCTGATCTTATTAGTCCTATTAGCTACAGTATTTACAGTTAGTGTAGTGCGTCCTCTGCACAGAGTGTGCACCTAAAGCTACCTGAAGAAAATTAGTGTTCTTCTGATCCTATTAGTACAGTACCACAGGCAGCTGCAGTATTTACAAGTTAGTGTAGTGCGTCCTCTGCACGGTGTGCACCTAAAGCTACCTGAAGAAAATTAGTGGTGTTTTTCTGATCCTATTCGTACAGTACCACAGGCAGCTGTAGTATTTACAAGTTAGTGTAGTGCATCCTCTGCACAGTGTGCACCCAAAGCTACCTGAAGAAAATTAGTGGTGTTCTTCTGATCCTATTAGTACAGTACCGCAGGCAGCTGCAGTATTTACAAGTTAGTTTAGTGCGTCCTCTGCACAGTGTGCACCTAAAGCTACCTGAAGAAAATTAGTGGTGTTCTTCTGATCCTATTAGTACAGTACCACAGGCAGCTGTAGTATTTACAAGTTAGTGTAGTGCGTCCTCTGCACAGTGTGCACCTAAAGCTACCTGAAGAAAATTAGTGGTGTTCTTCTGATCCTATTAGTACAGTACCGCAGGCAGCTGCAGTATTTACAAGTTAGTTTAGTGCGTCCTCTGCACAGTGTGCACCTAAAGCTACCTGAAGAAAATTAGTGGTGTACTTCTGATCCTATTAGTACAGTACCACAGGCAGCTGTAGTATTTACAAGCTAGTGTAGTGCGTCCTCTGCACAGTGTGCACCTAAAGCTACCTGAAGAAAATGAGTGGTGTTCTTCTGATCCTATTAGTACAGTACCACAGGCAGCTGTAGTATTTACAAGTTAGTGTAGTGCGTCCTCTGCACAGTGTGCACCTAAAGCTACCTGAAGAAAATTAGTGTTCTTCTGATCCTATTAGTACATTACCACAGGCAGCTGCAGTATTTAAAAGTTAGTTTAGTGCATCCTCTGCACGGTGTGCACCTAAAGCTACCTGAAGAAAATTAGTGGTGTTTTTCTGATCCTATTCGTACAGTACCACAGGCAGCTGTAGTATTTACAAGTTAGTGTAGTGCATCCTCTGCACAGTGTGCACCCAAAGCTACCTGAAGAAAATTAGTGGTGTTCTTCTGATCCTATTAGTACAGTACCGCAGGCAGCTGCAGTATTTACAAGTTAGTTTAGTGCGTCCTCTGCACAGTGTGCACCTAAAGCTACCTGAAGGAAATAAGTGGTGTTCTTCTGATCCTATTAGTACAGTACCACAGGCAGCTGTAGTATTTACAAGTTAGTGTAGTGCGTCCTCTGCACAGTGTGCACCTAAAGCTACCTGAAGAAAATTAGTGGTGTTCTTCTGATCCTATTAGTACAGTACCACAGGCAGCTGTAGTATTTACAAGCTAGTGTAGTGCATCCTCTGCACAGTGTGCACCTAAAGCTACCTGAAGAAAATGAGTGGTGTTCTTCTGATCCTATTAGTACAGTACCACAGGCAGCTGTAGTATTTACAAGTTAGTGTAGTGCATCCTCTGCACAGTGTGCACCTAAAGCTACCTGAAGAAAATTAGTGTTCTTCTGATCCTATTAGTACAGTACCACAGGCAGCTGCAGTATTTACAAGTTAGTTTAGTGCGTCCTCTGCACGGTGTGCACCTAAAGCTACCTGAAGAAAATTAGTGGTGTTTTTCTGATCCTATTCGTACAGTACCACAGGCAGCTGTAGTATTTACAAGTTAGTGTAGTGCATCCTCTGCACAGTGTGCACCCAAAGCTACCTGAAGAAAATTAGTGGTGTTCTTCTGATCCTATTAGTACAGTACCGCAGGCAGCTGCAGTATTTACAAGTTAGTTCAGTGCGTCCTCTGCACAGTGTGCACCTAAAGCTACCTGAAGAAAATAAGTGGTGTTCTTCTGATCCTATTCGTACAGTACCACAGGCAGCTGTAGTATTTACAAGTTAGTGTAGTGCGTCCTCTGCACAGTGTGCACCTAAAGCTACCTGAAGAAAATTAGTGGTGTTCTTCTGCTCCTATTAGTACAGCACCGCAGGCAGCTGCAGTATTTACAAGTTAGTGTAGTGCGTCCTCTACACAGTGTGCACCTAAAGCTACCTGAAGAAAATTAGTGGTGTTCTTCTGATCCTATTAGTACAGTACCGCAGGCAGCTGCAGTATTTACAAGTTAGTTTAGTGCGTCCTATGCACAGTGTGCACTTAAAGCTACCTGAAGAAAATTAGTGGTGTTCTTCTGATCCTATTAACACCACAGGCAGGCAGCTACAGTATTTACAGGTAGTGTAGTGCATCCTCTGCACAGTGTGCACCTAAAGCTACCTGGAGAGGGGAGCGGAGCTTGCCATGGAGGAAGATGGACGCTCACTAGAGGAGCTCCGCAGCACTCAGGGACGAACCGGCACACACCGACCGGCTAACCTGCCAAAAACTACAGAAAATCACCCACCGGAGCTGCAGTATAGCCCGGGACCGGACCGTCCATGCCACGGTGGCACAAAGAGCTCAGGAGGCCGCAGAAGCTCACTGAATACTACCCGTTGGGGCCTAAGCAAGATGGCGGTGGCGGCGGACCAGCGGCGCGAGGTATGTCCAGCACTCCCCAACGAGACTCAAGCAAAGGTAATCCTCACAAAAAGGAATGCCCCACAAAAAACACACAGTCTCCGATTCATACCCCTACCTCAGGGAGCCCAGAGAAAGCAAGATTGCGGCTGGATGCATCAGATTCAAGCCATGAGCTAACACAAGGCCTAGATTCAGAGTAAGATACCAGGGATCTCCGTGATTCAATAGATCTCTTCCCCACTAAGAATAAACCGGTCCTGGATACCATAATATAAAGATCTGCAATTGTTCACCGACCTATCCCAATTCACCCTGCAGAAACGCAGGAACCTGAATACAATCTCCAAGGCATTGAGAAACCATAAGATCACCTACAAATGGGGGTTCCCCACAAAATTGATCATCACAAAGGAGGGTAGGGAACATGTGGTGGACACTCTCGCCAAAGGGATGCAATTACTTCAAAAGTGGCATATTATACCGGAGGACATGCCAAAAGCTCACAACTCACTGAGTCCTGACCACATTGTGGAAGATTGGAACTTGGTCACCTCCAAAAACATACCTAAATCAGCCGTAGTCAGTGCAGGATAAACCCTACTATTCCCTGAGTAGGAAAAATACTGCTAAGCTGAACTGTTACATTGTTTACCCCCCAAATGCTATTTGAGTGACTATATGTCACTGCCAGGTCACTTCGACCTATTCATGGTTTTGTTTCAAACCTTCATATGTTCTTATAGGTTATTTTTTTATTATTATTTTCTTCTTCTCGGTTAAGCACTGTTTATGTCCGCAGTCGCAGAAATGACCAACTAATCATCTGGATGACCATGCCAAATCTCAACAAGACCACAAACACTGACTTTCAGGCCATTGCTGTCCTTGGAGCTATTACGCCATACCTATCGCCACATGATCATCACCTTTTTAACAATCAATGCTAGAGGGCTAAATCACCCTGCAAAACGCAGATCTATGTGGAAAGAAGCGATACAACACAAGGGTGACATTCTTTGTGTCCAGGAAACGCACTTTAAATTGCAAGCTCAACCTACATGCTCTCACTCCCAAGTTTCCACATGTTTTCTTTGCAAGCTCAGACGCAAAAAAGAGAGGGGTCCTCTTACGGCAATAAAAAAGACACAGTAGCCTTTCGCCTTCATAAAGAGGTGCAGGATACGCAAGGCAGATACCATATTCTGGTTTGTGACCTCAATAATACCACCTACACAGTGGTAAACGTCTACGCTCCAAATGTCCACCAGTCTCGCTTTGTTCATAGACTTATGAAAAAAGTGTTAAAAATACAACAGGGCCACCTGATACTATGTGGGGACTTCAATCTACCACCTGACCCCAAATTGGATTCCAGTGCGCTGAATACCAGGAAAACCCAGACCCTCCAACCCCTTCTGTGGAACTATGATGTGTATGATGCATGGAGATGCCTTAATGCCACGGAAAGGGACTATTCCTTTTTTTCAGTCAGCCATAAAATATATACTAGACTTTAACTTTTTCATGACAGATAAATGGTTATTAACCAAAATTAAAGCATCTAAGGTCAATGACATGACTTGATCGGATCATGCCTTAGTGTCGCTGCTAGTGGATGATACATCCAATAACAACTCCACCTTTATATGGAGATCCAACCCGCGACTAGTTCAGGATGATCCTTCCAAATCGATATTACAGAAAGATTTACTGGAATTCTTTGAACATAATGTAAACTCAGTTTCTGATCCCTTTGTGATATGGAACGCACACAAGGCGTTTATGCAAGGTCTTTTTTTTTTTTTTTTAAGAATTCTTTTTATTGATTTTCCATTTAGTACAAAACAGTCATACAGCAAAAACTGTAATCCAGGTGACCAAAGTGGACACCCTTGAAACATGGCCAACATGGCCTTCCTATTCTGGCTAACATATTTCGACTATCTATCCTATTTATCTCCCATATCCCCCTTCCCTCCCACCTCCCTCCCCCCCACCCCAACTTGAGTCACAGCTCATCATATCGGATTTTAGGTATCATATTACGTTTAGTCAGTCATTACACAACTCTTGTACATCTATACCTTGTATCTATATAAATTACACCGTATTACTTTATCCATTTGATTGAACTCTACTGGCATTCAGCATAAGTATATTGCAATTCTTTCTATATGGTCGGGGGTCTCCAGTATATCAAAACATCAACCTTTGCTTAGCCACACTATCCCACTGTAACACTAGAGTTGTACCATGTGTGCCAGACTTTATCAAATTTTTTTAGGCAACCTCTTGCTTCATATGTGTGTTTGTAGTATGGTAGCATAGCATTGACCAAACCCTTCCAGAATTCCACTGTCGGAGCACCGGGTTTTTTCCAGTGTAACAGAATGGCTTTTCTACCATAGAAAAATAAAATATTAAGCATGGTTCTCATAGCACGTGATGGCACCACCTCCTCCACCAGTCCGAGCAGACACACTCTGACTGTTGTCGGTATGGGTATTGACAGTAAGTCTGCTATGCAAGTTGTTATATCCGACCAAAATCGCTGCACCTGTGAACAGCTCCAAAAGACATGATCAGCATCTGCCGGAGACTGAGAGCACCTCCAACATTCAGCTGAAACATTCGGAAAAATCTTTGCTAGTCTATCTGGAGTATAATAGCTTCTGTGCAAAAATTTAAACTGGATCAAACGATCCCTTGCTGATACGAGGTGTTTAAATGGTTGTGTCCACATATCGTCCCAGTCCTCCCCCTGTATATCATGTATCTCAGCTTCCCATTTTTCCCGACATCTAGAGATCCCTTTTGGAGTGGATTTGAAAAATTCTTTATATGTTAGTGATAATGTCTTTACCATATCTTCATTGGATAACATGGATTCGAGCGACGAGGGCAGAGACTCCACCCTCATCTCCCGAAACTGCGTCTGGAATGCATGCCTGAGCTGCAGATACCTGAACAGATATGAATTTGGTAGGTCATGTCTGGATTTTAGTTGAGGGAATGTCTGTAGTTCTCCGAAGTATGTAATGTCTCGTAATGTCTTTATACCCTTTATTGTCCATACCATGGGGTCCTGGAAGTTGTAGAAGTGGGGTAGAGCTGGGTTCATCCAAATAGGAGCTGATGGCGAGACTCCCCCAAAACTTGGACTTGCCAGCTTCACCGCCATCTCCCATGCCTTAATTGTTGCCTTCATTGTGGTTGTTAGCGGGAGGTCAGATCTAGTTCCCCTAAATAGTGCATATTTCAGGCTTTCATAGGATCCCAGTCGCGCTGCTTCTAACACTGTGGCAGCATCCCCTTCATCTACTATTAGCCACCTACGAGCAAAGACCATTTGCCCGGCTAAGTAGTATCTTTTAATCAAGCTAGGTGCAAGGGCTAAGAGGATGCCGGGGCAGCGTATACTGGATATCTCAAAACAAATTCAAACTTTAGAAACCCAAAACAAAGCAACAATATCCCCAAAATTATCTGAACAATTAACCAAGCTGAGATATGAACTTCGCATAATATTGCTGGAGGACTTTGAAAAGTCTTCTAGGAGGTTAAAAATTACATATTATGGAAATGGTAACAAAGCAGGGAAATTGCTGGCCAACCGGCTAAAGGGCCATAGACTTAAAACTAAACTTCCCTATATTATCCATCCAGAAAACCAAACTAAATTATATCACCCCCAGGCCATAGCGGATGCCTTCAGCACCTATTATCGTTCACTCTATAACCTGAATAAAGACCAGAATACAACTCAACCCCTAACCCACACAATCTCTGAATTCCTTAGCAAAATTGAGCTACCTCAACTTTCAGAAACTCAAAAAACTGCACTAAATTCTCCGTTCACGACCCAAGAGATATCCCAAACAATCGACTTAATGCCTAATAACAAATCCCTTGGACCAGATGGTTTTACAGGAGAATATTTCAAAATGTTTAAGGATATATTAGTTCCTAATTTAACAGAGATATTCAACCAAGCTGCCTCCTCTTCCTCTTTTCCACCCAAAATGTTAAAGGCAATGATTGTGGCACTACCGAAGCTAGGGAAAGACCTAAACACCCCACAAAATTTTCACCCAATATCGAATGATTTGAAAATCTATGCTAAATTAATAGCTAGTAGACTAGTGGATCTCCTTCCCTCACTGATACATTCAGACCAATCCAGCTACCAAAGGCAGCCAAACAGCAGATGCTACTAGACGCCTGATTAATCTCATACATCTGGTCAACAAGACTGGAACGCCTTCTCTGCTCCCAGCTTTGGATGCAGAGAAGGCGTTCAATAGGATGCATTGGGCATATTTAGAACAAGTGCTAAGTAAATTTGGATTTCAAGGCCAGATGTATCAAGCTATCAGGGCATTATACACAACCCCGTCAGCACAGGTTTACATATCAGGTATGCTATCCACCCCTTTCAACATAACAAATGGTACCCGTCAAGGTTGCCCACTAGCCACTTTAATTTTTAATTTATTGATGGAAGCTATGGCAGAGTACATACGACACCCCATACACCCCAAAATTAAAGGGATATCATTTGGGGGTAGGATGCACACCATCAGCTTATTCGCTGATGATATTATTTTGATCCTTACTGATGTGGTGTCTTCCTTGGCTTCGTCCACCAAGCTTTATGCCGCGTACACACGGTCGGACTTTCCGGCATACTTGGTCCGGCGGACCAGAGTGTGCCGGACAATCCGCCCGTGTGTGAGCGCCGGCGGACTTTTCCGGCGGACTTTTTCCCAAAAGCCCGCCGGACCTAGATTTGAAAAAAGTTTTAAATGTTTCCGCCGGACTCAGTTTCGGGCGGAAAGTCCGCTCGTGTGTGTGCTGGTCCGACGGAAAGCCCGCTCGTGTGTATGCTGGTCCGACGGACCAGATACAACACAAGGGCAGGGTATTGCATCTCGCGCTCGCTGCAATAGGAAAAACAAATTTTCCTATTGCGGCGAGCGCGGGGCATACCAGACCCTTAGGTCTGGTATGGATTATAAAGGGGAACCCCCTACGCCGAAAAAACGGCGTGGGGTCCCCCCTAAAATCCATACCAGACCCCGATCCGAGCACGCAGCCTGGCCGGTCAGGAAAGGGGGTGGGGACGAGCGAGCGCCCCCCCCCCTCCTGAACCGTACCAGGCCGCATGCCCTCAACATGGGGGGTGGGTGCTTTGGGGGAGGGGGGCGCCCTGCGGGGCCCCCCCACCCCAAAGCACCTTGTCCCCATGTTGATGAGGACAAGGGCCTCTTCCCGACAACCCTGGCCGTTGGTTGTCGGGGTCTGCGGGCGGGGGCTTATCGGAATCTGGGAGCCCCCTTTAATAAGGGGGCCCCCAGATCCCGGCCCCCCACCCTATGTGAATGAGTATGGGGTACATGGTACCCCTACCCATTCACCTAGGGAAAAAGTGTAAGTAATAAAACACACTACACAGGTTTTTAAAATATTTTATTAAACAGCTCCGGGGGGGGATCTTCCTCCGGCTTCGGGGGTCTTCTTCCGGCTTCGGGGGTCCCTCCGCTTCATCTTCTCCCGGCGTCCGGTTGGTTCTTCTCCGCTCTCTTCTCCCGGTGTTCCAGTTCTTCGGCCGGCTCCTCTGCTGTCTTCAGGTAGCTCTCTTGCCAGCAGAGGTCCGGACTTCTGGGCTTCTGGGCTTCTTGTCTTCTTGTCTTCTCTTCCCCAGATGTTGACACGACGCTCTCTCCGGCTGGACTGCTCTCCGAGGGCTGCGTTGTGACTTATATAGGCGGAGACCCCGCCCCCTTTTGATGTCACAGTCCCTGGGCATGCTGGGACTGTGACATTTAGGGGGCGTGGTCACTGGGTGATGTTGACCACGCCCCCTAAAACGTCACAGTCCCAGCATGCCCAGGGACTGTGACATCAAAAGGGGGCGGAGTCTCCACCTATATAAGTCACAACGCAGCCCTCGGAGAGCAGTCCAGCCGGAGAGAGCGTCGTGTCAACATCTGGGGAAGAGAAGACAAGAAGACAAGAAGCCCAGAAGTCCGGACCTCTGCTGGCAAGAGAGCTACCTGAAGACAGCAGAGGAGCCGGCCGAAGAACTGGAGAGAAGAGAGCGGAGAAGAACCAACCGGACGCCGGGAGAAGATGAAGCGGAGGGACCCCCGAAGCCGGAAGAAGACCCCTGAAGCCGGAGGAAGACCCCCCCCCCCGGAGCTGTTTAATAAAATATTTTAAAAACCTGTGTAGTGTGTTTTATTACTTACACTTTTTCCCTAGGTGAATGGGTAGGGGTACCATGTACCCCATACTCATTCACATAGGGTGGGGGGCCGGGATCTGGGGGGCTCCCAGATTCCGATAAGCCCCCACCCGCAGACCCCGACAACCAACGGCCAGGGTTGTCGGGAAGAGGCCCTTGTCCTCATCAACATGGGGACAAGGTGCATTGGGGTGGGGGGGCCCCGCAGGGCGCCCCCCTCCCCCAAAGCACCCACTCCCCATGTTGAGGGCATGCGGCCTGGTATGGTTCAGGAGGGGGGGGCGCTCGCTCGTCCCCACCCCCTTTCCTGACCGGCCAGGCTGCGTGCTCGGATCGGGGTCTGGTATGGATTTTAGGGGGGACCCCACGCAGTTTTTTCTGCGTAGGGGGTTCCCCTTTATAATCCATACCAGACCTAAGGGCCTGGTATGCCCCGCGACGGGGCTCGCAAGGTGTCAATCTCGCCGATAAAAGCGGCAAGATTGACATCCTTTTCTAGTCCCGTCGCACCTGAGTCACGTTCAAAATGAACGGACTTGTCCGTGTGTGGGCAAGTCCGTTCATTCTGAAAGTCCGCCGGAACTCCGGCGAAAGTCCGTCGGAAAGACGGGCGGACTTAGCCCGCCGGAAAGTCCGGGCGTGTGTGGGCAAGTCCGTCCGTTTTAAAGTCCGGCGCACCTGGCGGACAAAGTCCGTCGGAAAGTGTGCCGGACCAAGTAGGATAGAAAGTCCGACCGTGTGTACGCGGCATTACAGTTATTCAATGCAGTATCTTACTACAAGGTTAATGAAACCAAGTCGTATCTGCTTGGGATAGGTCTAACCAACACGGTGCAACACTACATTAGCAATAATTTCCCTTACAAGTGGAAAGAAAAAGGTATAGCATATTTAGGCATCACTCTTACTCCTACTGTTTCTGATTTGGTTAAGGAAAACTATATCCTTTTTTAGGCTCCTTACGATACAAACTGGACAAATTGCGGAAATTTGAACTTTCCTGGACAGGAAGGCTTGCTGCATTTAAAATGCAGGTCCTACCACAGTTCTTTTATTTGTTTAGGACTCTACCCATACCAGTACCTAAATCTTTCTTCCAGCAGGCACAATCTGAAATAAATAGGTACTTGTGGACAGGGAAAAAAGCATGGTGCGCTTTTAATAAACTTATTAAACTTAAACAAGTGGGTGGGATAGTTCACACTTTAAAAAGGGAGTCCACCTAAACCGCCTAAAAAAAAAAATATTAAAAGCCAGCTGCTGACTTTTAATAAATGGCCACTTACCTTCCCAGGGTCCAGCGATGTCGGCAGCCGACGCCGGTTCTCGGCTCTCTCTCGGTTCTCTGCAGCTGCCGCCGCCATCCTAGGTGAGGGAATCAGGAAGTGGAGCGTTGCTGCGCATCGTAACTGGTCCCTGCTATCTCCTGGGACCTGTGTGTTTCCCAGGAGACAGCGCAGAGGGACAGGAAGAGGCATAGACTCCCATGGGAGTCTATGCCGGAAGTGGGTGCAAATACCTGTCTTAGACAGGTATCTGCACCCCCCTCCCTGAAAGGTGCCAAATGTGACACCGGAGGAGGGAGGGTTCCGAAAAGCAGAAGTTCCATTTTTGTGTGGAACTCCACTTTAATAAAAGACTACCACGCAGCAACCATACTAAGCCAAGTGAAAGATTGGTTCCCTTCCCATGATAATAGCCTATGGGCAGAATTAGAGAGCTTTCAAATCAAAGGGGAAATCTATATAACTTCCTGATATCTAGTCCATACCAATTACCTAAATTATTTACAATTGTACCTACTATGCAAGCATCCATTGAAGCTTGGCAATATCTCCTTAAACATAAAACCAATGAAGGCCCTCAAACTCCTCTTAAATTCCCGATCGGTGCTCTGGAATTTATGATACCCAACATATCACTCCTCAATTGGACCGCCAACAGGGAACTCTTATTAGAAGATCTTTTATAGGGCCTATGATGAAAACATTTAGAACATTACAAATTTAATACTCTCTCCCAGCATCAGATTATTATAAATATGCTCAATTATTCCATTTGCTCAACAAAAAGGGGAAACATTTCTTTACCCACTTACCTTGGCAAGTAGCTATTTTCTATACAACCAAACACACAAAACTCAAGGGTACGTCATTACTATACAAAAACCTCAAGGGTACATCATTACTATACAAAAACCTACAGAATAAACAATCATTTAGTAAAACTACTAACATAGAAGCGTGGGAAAGGGACTTTGAGAAAAACTATACGGAAGATCAGTGGAAAAAAGCCCTTAGTGTCACATATGCATCCACAAGAAGTGCCAACTTGTGGAAACCACAAATTCCTACTGCGGTGGTATCTTACTCCGTATCGTATCTCAAAATTCACACCAGGAACCTCTCCAGAATGTTGGAGGAGGTGCGGTAAAATGGGTACACTTTTACATGTGTTGTGGTTGTGCCCATGCAAAAAAAAAAGATTCTGGGCGCTCGTGTTCCAGATCATAGAACAGATCACGGGTATGCAGTCAGTGTCTTTCCCTGGTATGGCACTTCTTTCACTAGAAATATTCATTCCCAGCACCAATGAGATCACTAGTGTCCCATTTACTCATAGCAGCCAGACTCACTATAGTACGCCATTGGAAAGAGGCTAATCCACCTCCTATAGCAGAAACTCTACAAATAACAAGTACGCATAGTGCTTATGAAATACAATTCGCTCGCAGCATTGGTAATCATAAAAAGGTTTCTGACATATGGAGTACCTGGCTATCATGGTATCCTCAAAATGTAGGACTCAGACTATTTGGAAAGACTAATTAAAAATCTACAACAACATGCTGATATCTATAGCATCCCCTCACACAACGGCTGGTTTAAGGACATACTCTTCTATTGTTGGTTTATCTTAGTTATTATTACTTTTTATTTCCTTCTTTATATATACGTTCCTTATCAATATGTTGTCTGCATAGCAATAATGGCAAAGTAGCTAAGGCATTATCGTAATATGAGGTCACCTGCAGTATAGTAACGGTTAATCAACACTACTAATAACTGAATGTTGCATTAGTTGCGAGGGTGTACTGGTGGGGTGCATTGTCTCTCCCCCTCAGGGACACAGTTAGATCCCAGAAGGGGTGTCTGGAGGTGGGGAGGTGACTGCCGCATAGATACTATGACATAACACTGCCGTTACCGAGATGAGTCATACATAAATATATATGCAACTACTGTTAATTCAAGATGCCTTAATATATGACCACAATTATTGATTGATTGTACTTTATTCTATTTTATGATCCCTATTTTTGTTATTGTAAAAACGTTAATAAAGAAATATTGAAATTAAAGCTACCTGGAGACAATTGCTGTTGTTTTGCTCCTATTAATACCACAGGCAGGCAGCTACAGTATTTACAGTTAGTGCACTGTGTCCTCTGCACAGTGTGCACCTAAAGCTACCTGAAGACAATTAGTGGTGTTCTTCTGATCCTATTAATACCTAAAGCTACCTGAAGAAAATTAGTGGTGTTCTTCTGATCCTATTAATACCACAGGCAGGCAGCTACAGTATTTACAGTTAGTGCACTGCGTCCTCTGCACAGTGTGCACCTAAAGCAACCTGAAGACAGTTGCTGTTGTTCTGCTCCTATTAATACCACAGGCAGGCAGTTACAGTATTTACAGTTAGTGTACTGCGTCCTCTGCACAGAGTGCACCTAAAGCTACCTGAAGAAAATTAGTGGTGTTCTTCTGATCCTATTAATACCACAGGCAGGCAGCTACAGTATTTACAGTTAGTATACTGCGTCCTCTGCACAGTGTGCACCTAAAGCTACCTGAAGACAGTTGCTGTTGTTCTGCTCCTATTAATACCACAGGCAGGCAGTTACAGCATTTACAGTTAGTGTACTGTGTCCTCTGCACAGTGTGCACCTAAAGTTACCTGAAGAAATTTAGTGGTGTTCTTCTGATCCTATTAATACCACAGGCAGGCAGCTACAGCATTTACAGTTAGTGTAGTGCATTCTCTGCACAGTGTGCACCTAAAGCTACCTGGAGACAATCGCTGTTGTTCTGCTCCTTTTAATAGCACAGGCAGGCAGGCAGGTACAGTATTTACAGTTAGTGCACTGTGTCCTCTGCACAGTGTGCACCTAAAGCTACCTGAGGAAAATTAGTGGTGTTCTTCTTATCCTATTAATACCACAGGCAGGCAGCTACAGCATTTACAGTTAGTGTAGTTCATCCTCTGCACAGTGTGCACCTAAAGCTACCTGGAGACAATTGCTGTTCTGCTCTTATTAATACCACAGGCAGGCAGCTACAGTATTTACAGTTAGGGCACTGTGTCCTCTGCACAGTGTGCACCTATAGCTACCTGAAGAAAATTAGTGGTGTTCTTCTGATCCTATTAATACCACAGGCAGGCAGCTACAGCATTTACAGTTAGTGTAGTGCATCCTCTGCACAGTGTGCACCTAAAGCTAAATGGAGACAATTGCTGTTGTTCTGCTCCTATTAATACCACAGGCAGGCAGCTACAGTACTTACAGTTAGTGCACTGTGTCCTCTGCACAGTGTGCACCTAAAGCTACCTGAAGAAAATTAGTGGTGTTCTTCTGATCCTATTAATACCACAGGCAGGCAGCTACAGCATGTACAGTTAGTGTAGTGCGTCCTCTGCACAGTGTGCACCTAAAGCTACCTGGAGACAATTGCTGTTGTTCTGCTCCTATTAATACCACAGGCAGGCAGCTACAGTATTTACAGCCAGTGCACTGTGTCCTCTGCACAGTGTGCACCTAAAGCTACCTGAAGAAAATTAGTGGTGTTCTTCTGATCCTATTAATACCACAGGTAGGCAGCTACAGCATTTACAGTTAGTGTAGTGCGTCCTCTGCACAGTGTGCACCTAAAGCTACCTGGAGACAATTACTGTTGTTCTGCTCCTATTAATACCACAGGCAGGCAGCTACAGTATTTACAGTTAGTGCACTGTGTCCTCTGCACAGTGTGCACCTAAAGCTACCTGAGGAAAATTAGTAGTGTTCTTCTGATCCTATTAATACCACAGGCAACTACAGTATTTACAATTAGTGCACTGTGTTCTCTGCACAGTGTGCACCAAATGCTACATGGAGACAATTGCTGTTGTTCTGCTCCTATTAATACCACAGGCAGGCAGCTACAGTATTTACAGTTAGTGTACTGGGTCCTCTGTACAGTGTGCACCTAAAGCTACCTGAAGACAATTGCTGTTGTTCTACTCCTATTAATACCACAGGCAGGCAGTTACAGTATTTACAGTTAGTGTAGTGCGTCCTCTGCACAGTGTGCACCTGAAGCTACCTGAAGACAATTGCTGGTGTTCTCATACTAATAATACTACAGGCAGGCAGTTGATTCTGCTAGCTGCAGTATCAGTATTAGGGATGAGCTTCGTGTTCGAGTCGAAGCCATGTTCGACTCGAACATCGGCTGTTCGGTCGTTCACCGAATTGCGAACGATATGGGCCGTTCGCGCCAAATTCGTGTGGCGCGTCACGGCCCATAATTTACTGCGGCATCGCAGTGCATTGCTTGCTGATGATTGGCCAAGCATGCACTATGACCCGCATGCTTGGCCAATCACAGCGCCGCCTGAACAGAGAGCCGTAATTGGCCAAAGCCAAGGAGGCTTTGGCCAATTATGGCTCAGGGGATTTAGTACACGCCCCACACTATATAAGGCCGCCTGCACGGCGGCCCTGTGCAGTGTGTTCCGGTGTGCTTAGAGAGAGAGAGAGAGAGAGAGTGTCATTTCATTTGAGTTAGCTAGATTAGGCAGGACAGTCAGTCAGTTAGCTGCACTTAAAGTGTATTGTGTATATATATGCATCCCAGGTGTTGCATATATATATATATATATATATATATATATATATATATATATATATATATATATATATATATATATATATATATATATATATATATATATATATATATATATATATATATATATATATATATATATATAGAAAAAGAGTCCAAGAGGTTGCTGCACTTAAAAATTTCTTTGCTTTATTTCTCAAATTGTTCAGTAGGGATTTACAAAGCAAGTATAATCCAAAAACACAGGCACGAAATGCCTACACAGTTTCAGACACAGGTAGATTCAGATATGGATGGATGGATGGATTACGTCTCGGGCTAGTCAGCTTACGCCCTTCCTAAGATCCATTGAAGCACATCTGAGGGTTTCAATCCAATCATTCATTTAAATACAGGTTAAGTGAAGTACTTCACATATGGAATCAATATGGCTAATTAGTTCAAATCGCATACCATTTAACATCTATATATGCATATATTTATCTATAACATGCCATTAAAACAAGGATAAGCAACAGGTGTCGAATCTCTCATTCTCTTCATTCTCATTATAGAATATTTGAAATACCTATAAAAACGCAGGGAAATGTTGCATTCATGAGTAAATACAAAAACAAAAAGAAAAAACAAAAAAGATATCCCCATCATGAAGTTATTTTATCTGGCTACTTTCATATACTTATTCCAACAGTTAAACAAATAAATAAAGATCCAAATCAACATTTAAGCCATATGGAGCAATTGTATTCAAAAAATGTATCCAGTATACTTCTCTTTTTCTTAGAATCAATTCACGGTTGCCCCCTCTCCTATTTTTCTCAATACCTTCTAGGACCATATACTTTAGTTGTGATACATTGTGGCCAAATTCCAAAAAGTGTCTCGCCAGCGGTAATTGGGTTAATTTATCTCGTATTGAGTATTTGTGTCTCGCTATCCTATCTTTGATTTTTTGTGTAGTCTCCCCTACATAGACTAAACCGCATGGGCACTTTATGGCGTAAATTACATATGAAGATTGGCATGTGTAGTAACCCCGTATGGGGATGTTGAAACCCCTATGTGGATGTGTAAAGTATTTACCTTTAATCATAGAGTTACATTGTATGCATGACAAGCAGGGATACGATCCCAGATTTTTAGGTCCCAGGAAGGTTAGTTTGGCTGCTGCAGCCACAGGTTGATCAGATTTAATCAATCGATCTCGTATCGTTCTACCTTTTCTATAGGAGGACATGGGTGGATTCCAGAATTCCTGTACCATGGGGTAACTGGATCTTAAAAGATTCCAATGTCTTTTGATAATTTGATTAATTTTGTTGGAGAAGGGATGGTACTGCATAATAAAGGGGATTCTCTTCTTTTCTTTTCGAGGTGATCGATTACTATCCGTATTAGGATGATCGATATTAACTAAAGCTTGCGGATATCTTCTACTAATAAGTTTGTTTTTTATTTCATCAAGTCTCTGATCACGGCACAGCGGGTCACTCACGATCCGCTGCACCCTCATCATCTGACTTTTTGGGATGGATGAAAAAACGTTTGGGGGGTGAAAGCTATTAAAATGTAGCAATTGATTGCGATCTGTGGGTTTCACATATAAGTCAGTAGTGATCTGCCCATTGTTCAATTTAAGAAGAGTATCAAGAAAGGAGATCTCATTTTTACCAATTTCAATGTTGAACTTTAATCCAGGTACTAAATAGTTAATGTATTTATCAAATAAGTATAGGCTTTCCATGTTGCCATCCCATATAGCGAAAATATCGTCCACAAATCTGTACCAACATTGGCAATGTTTTAAAAATAAATCATTGACATAAATAAAGGACGTCTCTATCATATTCATAAATGCGTTCGCATATGGGGGTGCAACATTTGAACCCATCGCTGCTCCATTCAGTTGCAAGAAATGAGTATCCCTGAAAAGAAAATAGTTCTCTTCAAGAGTAATTTTCAAAAGGTCAAGCAGAAATGAAATCTGTTCGGTTTTATAGATGCCTGATTGAATTAACAATCGCTGACATGCCTCTATTCCTAAATCATGTGGAATGATAGTAAATAAGCTAGAGACGTCCCATGATATCAGGATGGAATCTGATGACAAGTTTATATCTTGAATTTTTGACAAAAAGTCAGTAGTATCTCTTATAAATGATTTAGTGTTTAATAGCAATGGTGTCAAACACTTATCCAAGTATTGTGCTAGATATGTTGTCACAGATTCCATCCCTGATACAATGGGACGTCCGGGGGGATTTTTAGGGTCTTTATGAATTTTTGGTAACATATACAGTACCGGTGTAACTGGATATTCACATATCAAAAACTCCATAGTTTCATCATCAATGATTTTTTGTTCAACTGCCTTAGTTAGAGTTGTTTTTATCCTTTTTTGCACTTTAAAAACAGGACAGCAATCAAGTCTTTTATAAGTAAGGGTATCACTCAGATGTTTCATTATTTCATTTTCATACATGGATGTATCCATGACCACAATAGCTCCCCCCTTGTCAGCCGGCTTGATAGTGATATCATGCCGGGCTGACAAGGAGTTTAACGCTGCAATCTCATCTCTATTTAGATTGTGGGGTATATGGTCTCTCTTATCTCTGTCACACAAAAAACGTTTTATATCATTTTCCACTTTGTCTATATATACCTCTACAGCAGCACATGAAGTGGGTGGTACTTTAGTGCTTTTTGGTTTTAAACCCATATTTTTGATCGATAATATTGATAATTCTTTAGTTGTGGCAGTGGGTACACCAGAATAGTATGCTTTAAATCTTAATTGTCTAAAAAATCTATATAAATCCTGTTTAAGTACAAAATCATTCATTTTCTCTTTAGGGCAAAAGCCCAAACCCTTATTCAAAACACTTAGTTCAGTTTTAGACAAAACAATAGAAGAAATGTTATGTACCAGGTTTTCATCTAATGTCTCTGGCGGTTCTGGCGTCTGGTGGTTACACCCCCTGCTGTGTCTTTTCTTTGTTCGCCGGCCGCCCCTCCTGGTCCGGATTCGGTCAGGTTCCCTGGTAAAAAAGGAGTAGTTGATACACTGGTGGATGATCCAGTAGATGTCATAGAGGAGTTTGAGCTAGCCAGATTTTTTCGTTGTATTTTTCTGTAGCCCTTTGAATGGTAATATGTAGGATCAGTCCAATTGTAGACACGATCGTTTTTATAATCTTCCCGATCTCGTTCAAGTTTTGTACGTTTACGGAATTGAATATTGGTGCGAAATCTTTCTAATTTATCATTATTCTTTTTCAGGGATACTCATTTCTTGCAACTGAATGGAGCAGCGATGGGTTCAAATGTTGCACCCCCATATGCGAACGCATTTATGAATATGATAGAGACGTCCTTTATTTATGTCAATGATTTATTTTTAAAACATTGCCAATGTTGGTACAGATTTGTGGACGATATTTTCGCTATATGGGATGGCAACATGGAAAGCCTATACTTATTTGATAAATACATTAACTATTTAGTACCTGGATTAAAGTTCAACATTGAAATTGGTAAAAATGAGATCTCCTTTCTTGATACTCTTCTTAAATTGAACAATGGGCAGATCACTACTGACTTATATGTGAAACCCACAGATCGCAATCAATTGCTACATTTTAATAGCTTTCACCCCCCAAACGTTTTTTCATCCATCCCAAAAAGTCAGATGATGAGGGTGCAGCGGATCGTGAGTGACCCGCTGTGCCGTGATCAGAGACTTGATGAAATAAAAAACAAACTTATTAGTAGAAGATATCCGCAAGCTTTAGTTAATATCGATCATCCTAATACGGATAGTAATCGATCACCTCGAAAAGAAAAGAAGAGAATCCCCTTTATTATGCAGTACCATCCCTTCTCCAACAAAATTAATCAAATTATCAAAAGACATTGGAATCTTTTAAGATCCAGTTACCCCATGGTACAGGAATTCTGGAATCCACCCATGTCCTCCTATAGAAAAGGTAGAACGATACGAGATCGATTGATTAAATCTGATCAACCTGTGGCTGCAGCAGCCAAACTAACCTTCCTGGGACCTAAAAATCTGGGATCGTATCCCTGCTTGTCATGCATACAATGTAACTCTATGATTAAAGGTAAATACTTTACACATCCACATAGGGGTTTCAACATCCCCATACGGGGTTACTACACATGCCAATCTTCATATGTAATTTACGCCATAAAGTGCCCATGCGGTTTAGTCTATGTAGGGGAGACTACACAAAAAATCAAAGATAGGATAGCGAGACACAAATACTCAATACGAGATAAATTAACCCAATTACCGCTGGCGAGACACTTTTTGGAATTTGGCCACAATGTATCACAACTAAAGTATATGGTCCTAGAAGGTATTGAGAAAAATAGGAGAGGGGGCAACCGTGAATTGATTCTAAGAAAAAGAGAAGTATACTGGATACATTTTTTGAATACAATTGCTCCATATGGCTTAAATGTTGATTTGGATCTTTATTTATTTGTTTAACTGTTGGAATAAGTATATGAAAGTAGCCAGATAAAATAACTTCATGATGGGGATATCTTTTTTGTTTTTTCTTTTTGTTTTTGTATTTACTCATGAATGCAACATTTCCCTGCGTTTTTATAGGTATTTCAAATATTCTATAATGAGAATGAAGAGAATGAGAGATTCGACACCTGTTGCTTATCCTTGTTTTAATGGCATGTTATAGATAAATATATGCATATATAGATGTTAAATGGTATGCGATTTGAACTAATTAGCCATATTGATTCCATATGTGAAGTACTTCACTTAACCTGTATTTAAATGAATGATTGGATTGAAACCCTCAGATGTGCTTCAATGGATCTTAGGAAGGGCGTAAGCTGACTAGCCCGAGACGTAATCCATCCATCCATCCATATCTGAATCTACCTGTGTCTGAAACTGTGTAGGCATTTCGTGCCTGTGTTTTTGGATTATACTTGCTTTGTAAATCCCTACTGAACAATTTGAGAAATAAAGCAAAGAAATTTTTAAGTGCAGCAACCTCTTGGACTCTTTTTCTATATACAAGGTCGGTGGGAAGACCTGATTGCTGGCACTAAATCGTAAGCAGAGTGCGGTTCTCCTCCACAAGTGATATATATATATATATATATATATATATATATATATATATATATATATATATATATACACACTGTATTCAGTTTAGCTAGATCTGTTCCTGTTATCTTCTAGACTATTTACATTTAGTACAGTGCGTCCTGCTCACAGTGTTCAGCTAGATCCGTTCCTGTTATCTTCCTACTGACAGGCAGGCTTGTCTTGTTACAGTATATAAAGCTACCTGAAGAAAATTACTGGTGTTCTTTTGATCCTATTAGTACCACGGTCAGGCAGCTAGACTATTTACATTTAGTGCAGTGCGTCCTGCTCACAGTGTCCAGCTAGATCCGTTCCTGTTATCTTCCTACTGACAGGCAGGCTTGTCTTGTTACAGTATATAAAGCTACCTGAAGAAAATTACTGGTGTTCTTTTGATCCTATTAGTACCACGGTCAGGCAGCTAGATTATTTACAGTTAGTGCAGTGCGTCCTGCTCACAGTGTTCAGATAAACCTACAAGTTAGTGGGGTGCGTCCACCTCACAGTGTTCAGCTAAAGCTACCTGTAGAAGGTTGGTGGTATTCTCATACTACAGGCAGGCAGTTGAGTTTGCTAGCTGCAGTATCAGTACATATATATATATATATATATATCCCAGCTTAGTGCAGCTACAGGCCATTAGTATGTCTGGAAGGCCAAGAAGGAGAGGCAGACAGTCACAAGCCAATAAGAGAGGGCAAGCAGGCTCTGTGTCTAGTGCTGGTCGTGGAGTTGGTGCATCCTCATCAGCACGTGGCCATGGGACACGCTTGGCCTTTTTTTCGGCAGCTGGCCGTGTTGAGCCGCACTATGCGGAAGACTTGGTCGAGTGGATGACCAAGCCGTCCTCATCCTCCTCATCCTCTCTCACCCATGCCCAGGGTGCTTTGTCTGGCAAAGCAGCGGCCTCTTCCCTTGGCTCAATGTCATCAGTGACTCCTTCCCTAGCTCCACCATGTCCTCCTGAGGAGTCCCTCGAACTGTTTGACCACAGTGTTGGGTACATGCTCCAGGAGGATGCCCAGCGTTTGGAAGGCTCTGATGATGATACTGAGCTCGATGAAGGCAGTAACATGAGCACGGACAGAGGGGGTGCCCAAGAAGGACAGCAATCTGGCAGTCATGCTCCCCCTGCTGCAGCATACTGCCAGGTTTGCTCCAGTGATGAGGAGGGAGGGGATGATGAGGTCACTGACTCAACGTGGGTGCCTGATAGGAGAGAAAGGAGGAGGAGGAGGAGGAGGCGGCACATCACCAACGAAGCAGGATGCCCTCCAGGGGCCAGCCTAAGGGCAGCACATTGACTGCATCACACCCCAAAGCTCCACATGTGCAGGGCGCTGCAGTCTCTGCGCGTTATTCAAAAAGTTCTTTGGTGTGGGCCTTTTTTGAGACGAGTGCATCAGATCGCACCGCTGCTATTTGCAACATATGTCTCAAGCGTATCTCACGTGGCCAAAACATCTCCCGCTTGGGTACCACATGCTTGACCAGACATATGTTGACCTGCCATGCAGTTCGTTGGCAAGCATATCTAAAAGACCCACACCAAAGAACAAAGAGAACCTCTCCTTGCTCCTCATCAGCTGAGATTTCCAACCCCACTAGACCTCCAGTCCTCTCTGAGACCTGCACTGAGAGGAATGAAGGTGTAGAATTAGGTGTGTCACAGCCAAGTACTTGTGGGCAATCTGCTTTTGGTACACCGACGTCAGATTGTACCAGGCAAATTTCCCTGCCCCAGCTGCTGCACCGCCGAAAGAAGTTTGCTCCCAGCCATCCACATGCCCAGCGGTTGAATGCTAGCTTGGCAAAATTGCTAGCACTTCAACTGCTGCCTTTTCAGTTGGTAGACTCTGCCCCCTTCCTCAGTGGCAGGTACCCAAACGCCACTTTTTCTCACGGAAGGCGATTCCGGCTCTCTACCGGCATGTGGAAGGCAATGTCCATGCCTCGCTGGATAGGGCGGTCAGCGGTAAGATGCATATTACCGCTGACTCATGGTCCAGCAGGCATGGACAGGGACGTTACCCAAGTTTCACGGCGCATTGGGTGACTCTGCTGGCAGCTGGGAAGGATGCAGGACAAGGTGCAGTAGTGTTGGAGGTTGTTCCACCACCACGCCTCCAAAATGCTAGTGATTGTGACACACCTCTCTCCTCCACCCCCTCCTCTTCTTCCTCCATGGCCTCTTCCTCGGAACCAGTGGTGCTCCGTAGTCATTCAAGGAGCTACGCAAGTACGCAGGCCAAAAGATGCCATGCGGTGCTTGAGCTGGTGTGCTTGGGGCACAGGAGCCACACTGGGGCAGAGGTTCTGTCAGCTCTGCAGGGGCAGGTTCAGAGGTGGTTGACGCCACGCCAACTTAAGGCAGGAATGGTGGTTTGCGACAATGGCACCAACCTCCTCTCTGCCCTCCGACAGGGACAAATGACCCATGTGCCCTGTTTGGCTCCCGTCCTTAACTTGGTGGTGCAGCGGTTCTTGGGCAGGTATCCGGGCTTACAGGATGTCCTGAGGCAGGGCAGGAAAGTCTGTGTGCATTTCCGCCGGTCATATAATGCCAGTGCTCGGCTGACGGACCTCCAAAAAGGAGTTTAACCTGCCCAAGAACCGCCTAATCTGTGACATGCCCACCAGGTGGAACTCAACATTGGCCATGCTGCAGCGGCTGCACACGCAGCAGAGGGCCATCAATGAGTACCTGTGCGACTATGGCACCAGGACAGGGTCAGGGGAGCTTGGTTTTTTTTCCCCACGCCAGTGGGCCATGATCAGGGATGCATGCACTGTCCTGTCACCATTTGCGGAGGCCACGAGGATGGTGAGCAGTGACAGTGCATGCATCAGTGACACTGTCCCCCTTGCCCACCTGTTGGAGCACACGCTGCGTGGAATAATGGACAGGGCACTTGAGGCAGAACAGAGGCAGGAAGAGGAGGACTTCCTTAGCTCTCAAGGCCCCCTTTATCCAGACAGTGTTCCTGCGTGCCCGCCGATCACACAGGAAGAGGACGAGGAGGAGGAGGAGGAAGATTGTGTCAGTATGGAGGTGGAGCCTGGCACTCAGCATCAGCAGCAGTCTTTAAGGGATCAGTCCCAAGAAACACATGGACTTGTACGTGGCTGGGAGGAGGTGGCTGCGGACCATGTCGTACTTAGTGACCCAGAGGACTCCGGACCGAATGCCTCAGCAAACCTATGCTGCATGGCCTCCCTGATCCTGCAAAGCCTGCGTAAGGATCCTCGTATTCCTGGTATCAAGGAGAAGGACCAATACTGGCTGGCAACCCTCCTTGATCCACGTTACAAGGGTAAGGTTGCGGACCTTATCTTGCCATCGCAGAGGGAGCAGAGGATGAAACATCTTCGGGAGGCCTTGCAGAAAGGTCTGTTCAACGCGTTCCCAGAGACTGGGAGGTTACAAACTCCTGTTTCTGGACAACGTGTTGCTGAGGCTTCGGTCAGTCAAAGAAGGAGCGGTGGAGAAGGTGGCCGTCTGACCGATGCGTTCAGACAATTTTTTGGTCCGCAGCCCCAAGGTATGATCGGTTCCAGCAACCATCGCCAGCGTCTGTTTGACATGGTGCAGGAATACCTAGGGGCAAGATCAGACTTGGACACCTTTCCCACCGAAAATCCTCTGGGTTACTGGGTGTTGAGGATGGATCACTGGCCAGAGCTTGCACAGTATGCAATTGAGCTACTGGCCTGTCCTGCATCCAGCGTTCTTTCGGAACGCACATTCAGTGCTGCTGGAGGCGTGGTAACCGATCACAGGGTGTGTCTGTCCACCGACTCGGTCGATCGACTGACCTTCATAAAAATGAATCAGTCTTGGATCACCACCAGCTACCAAGCACCTGATGCTGATGTAACCGAATAATTTTTTTTGAAATCTCAGATCCCTTCAAAGACTGCCTATGCTGATGCTGAGTGACTATCCTTGAGTAATTATCCTCTTCCTCCTCAATCATCACGCTGATAGCTTGTAAGAACATTTTTGGTTCTGGGCGCCACCACCAGTGCCTAAGGCACAATTTTTCAGCCCCTGTTTAACAGGGGCGTGTAATTACAATTTTTGATGTAATACTTTGCAGCAGGGCTCATTCCTGCATTCCAACTAGAGTGTCTGTGAGGGGTTGCAGTGTTGTGGCACCAGCACCAGTGCCTAAGGCCTAATTTTTCAGCTCCTGTTCAACAGGGGCATGTAATTACAATTCTTGATCTAATATTTCACAGCAGGGCCCTGTGAGGGCTTACAGTGTTGTGGCCACAGCAACACCTAAGGCCCAAATTTCTGCTGAGTATATAGGGCAGGACCCTACTTTCAAACATCTAACTTACCAACGACTCCTACTTGCAAACGGAAGGAGACAACAGGAAGTGAGATGAAATCTACCCCTAGGAAGGGAAATTCTCTCCTGTAAGAGTTAATATGGGGAAAACATTTCTCCTTTCCACTGATACTTTCCAATCCTTGTTCCACAAAAAACCCCAAATTTTTAAAAAACATTTTCATTGGGACAAAAAGTGAGGTGAAATCTTCTGAAGAGGAGGAAAGACAGCAAAACAAATGTCACATGGGTGATAACCCTTCCCTATGTTTTCCAAAAAGCTTAAAAAAAGATTTTTTGGCTGGAGCTAAACACGTTAAAAATGTACCCGTTCAAAATTACAAAGAGATTCTACTTAACAACAAACCTACAGTCCCTGTCTTGTTTGCACCGCCTGTATACTGCTGTTCAGAGTATATAGGGCCTTTCCTTATTTTAATTTGGGTGCGGGGTTCCCCTTAATATCCATACAAGACCCAAAGGGCCTGGTAATGGACTGGGGGGTACCCATGCCGTTTGTCTCACTGATTTTCTTCCATATTGCCATGACCCGACATTACATTAAACCCGCAAGCAGTTTTAAATGAGATTTTTTCCTTTAAAAATTACATTTGGTGCAGGGACTGTTCTAAACACGGGAAACACGCGTCACTTTACAGGCATACTATAGACACCCCCCAGGTACGATATTTAAAGGAATATTTCACTTTTTTTTTTTACTTTAAGCATCATTAAAATCACTGCTCCCGAAAAAACGGCCATTTTTTTTGCATTGATACATGTCCCCTGGGGTAGGACCCGGGTCCCCAAACCCTTTTTACTACAATACCATGCAAATTAGCCTTTAAAATGAGCACTTTTGATTTCGAAGGTTCGAGTCCCATAGACGTCAATGGGGTTCTAACGTTCGTGCGAACTTTCGGTCCGTTCGCAGTTTCTGGTGCGAACCGAACCGGGGGGTGTTCGGCTCATCCCTAGCCATCAGCATTTCATATTTAAAATACTATATTTGCCTGGAAAATACAAAAAAAGTTATACTTACTCCCTGGATCTGCCGCGTCTGGCTGTTCTTCTGTATCCCCAGCAGCCTCTACAGGGCAGGTCTCCTCCACCTCCTGCTCAGCCTCAGCAGCTGTTGATTAATGATTGAAAAGAACATTACAATCTGCAGTGTACAACAATCTCACACATTAGTACAAGAACATTGAAATATGTATGATCACTCAGCAGATACCAGCAAGATTATACTACTTACATGTGGGCGTTGCTGCCTCAGCCTCCTGAGTCTCCCCCTCTGACTGGATGACACCTATTTAAAGGAGAAATGATGAATGTTACAATGTTCAAGCTTCAAATTACTATAAATAAATATACTGTAGTGTATATAGATAAAATGAATTCTCCATTAGCATGACAATACAGGGCAGGTCACTAACGTTTATCTACAAGACAGGGACATGCATTTACATAGTTACATAGTTACATAGTAGGTGAGGTTGAAAAAAGACACAAGTCCATCAAGTCCAACCTATGTGTGTGATTATGTGTCAGTATTGCATTGTATATCCCTGTATGTTGTGGTCATTCAGGTGCTTATCTAATAGTTTCTTGAAGCTATCAATGCTCCCTGCTGAGACCACCGCCTGTGGAAGGGAATTCCACATCCTTGCCGCGCTTACAGTAAAGAACCCTCTACGTAGTTTAAGATTAAACCTCTTTTCTTCTAATTTTAATGAGTGGCCACGAGTCTTGGTAAACTCTCTTCTGCGAAAAAGTTTTATCCCTATTGAGGGGTCACCAGTCCGGTATTTGTAAATTGAAATCATATCCCCTCTCAAGCGTCTCTTCTCCAGAGAGAATAAGTTCAGTGCTCGCAACCTTTCCTCATAACTGAGATCCTCCAGACCCTTTATTAGCTTTGTTGCCCTTCTTTGTACTCGCTCCATTTCCAGTACATCCTTCCTGAGGACTGGTGCCCAGAACTGGACCGCATACTCTAGGTGCGGCCGGACCAGAGTCTTGTAGAGCGGGAGAATTATCGTTTTATCTCTGGAGTTGATCCCCCTTTTAATGCATGCCAATATTCTGTTTGCTTTGTTAGCAGCAGCTTGGCATTGCCTGCCATTGCTGAGCCTATCATCTACTAGGACCCCCAGGTCCTTTTCCATCCTAGATTCCCCCAGAGGTTCTCCCCCCAGTGTATAGATTGCATTCATATTTTTGCCACCCAAATGCATTATTTTACATTTTTCTACATTGAACCTCATTTGCCATGTAGTCGCCCACCCCATTAATTTGTTCAGGTCTTTTTGCAAGGTTTCCACGTCCTGCGGAGAAGTTATTGCCCTGCTTAGCTTAGTATCGTCTGCAAATACAGAGATTGAACTGTTTATCCCATCCTCCAGATCGTTTATGAACAAATTAAATAGGATTGGTCCCAGCACAGAACCTTGGGGAACCCCACTACCCACCCCTGACCATTCTGAGTACTCCTCATTTATCATCACCCTCTGAACTCGCCCTTGTAGCCAGTTTTCAATCCATGTACTCACCCTATGGTCCATGCCAACAGACCTTATTTTGTACAGTAAACGTTTATGGGGAACTGTGTCAAATGCTTTTGCAAAATCCAGATACACCACGTCTACAGGCCTTCCTTTATCTAGATGGCAACTCACCTCCTCATAGAAGGTTAATAGATTGGTTTGGCAAGAACGATTCTTCATGAATCCATGCTGATTACTGCTAATGATATCGTTCGTATTACTAAAATCCTGTATATAGTCCCTTATCATCCCCTCCAAGAGTTTACATACTATCGATGTTAGGCTAACTGGTCTGTAATTCCCAGGGATGTATTTTGGGCCCTTTTTAAATATAGGTGCTACATTGGCTTTTCTCCAATCAGCTGGTACCATTCCAGTCAGTAGACTATCTGTAAAAATTAGGAACAACGGTCTGGCAATCACTTGACTGAGTTCCCTAAGTACCCTCGGATGCAAGTCATCTGGTCCCGGTGATTTATTAATGTTAAGTTTCTCAAGTCTAATTTTAATTCCGTCCTCTGTTAACCATGGAGGTGCTTCCTGTGTTGTGTCATGAGGATAAACACTGCAGTTTTGGTTACTGAAGCCCCCCGATTCACTCGTGAAGACTGAGGAGAAGAATACATTCAATACCTTGGCCATCTCCCCATCCTTTGTAACCAGATGTCCTTCCTCATTCTTTATGGGGCCAATATGGTCTGTCCTCCCTTTTTTACTGTTTACATACTTAAAGAATTTCTTGGGATTTTTTTTGCTCTCCTCCGCTATGTGTCTTTCATGTTCTATCTTAGCTGTCCTAATTGCACCTTTACATATCCTGTTGCATTCTTTATAAAGTCTGAATGCTGAGGATGATCCCTCAACCTTGTATTTTTTGAAGGCCTTCTCCTTTGCTTTTATATGCATTTTTACATTGGAGTTAAGCCATCCAGGACTTTTGTTCGCTCTTTTAAATTTATTACCCAATGGGATACATTGGCTAATGCCCTTATTTAATATTCTCTTAAAGCAAACCCATCTCTCCTCCGTATTCTTTGTTTCTAATATTTTATCCCAGTTTATGCCTTTTAGCAAGGTTTGTAGTTTAGGGAAGTTGGCTCTTTTGAAATTCAGTGTCTTTGTATTCCCTTTATGTTTCCTATTTGTGTGATTTATACTGAAACTAATTGACCTGTGATCGCTGTTACCTAAATTGCCCCGCATTTCCACATCCGTGATCAGGTCTGTATTGTTGGTAATCAGTAGATCCAGTAATGTTTTATTTCTAGTTGGTGCGTCTACCATCTGACCCATAAAATTGTCCTGCAAGACATTAAGGAACTGGCGAGCCTTAAATGAATGCGCGGTTCCCTCCGCCCAATCTATGTCTGGATAATTAAAATCCCCCATTATGATAACACTTCCCATCCTTGCTGCTACTCCAATTTGTGATAGGAGATCTGTCTCCACTTCCTCCCTCAGGTTTGGGGGCCTATAGCATACTCCCAGTATTATTTTCCCCTTAGCTTTATCCCTTTGGAGCTCTACCCATAAGGATTCCACCTCCTCTCTAGCTCCCTCAGTGATGTCATCTCTCACATTCACTTGTACATTATTCTTGATATATAGGCATACCCCTCCCCCTTTTTTACCCTCTCTATCCTTGCGGTATAGGGTATACCCTTGAATGTTTGCCAGCCAATCATGAGAGCTGTTGAACCAGGTCTCTGAAATTCCCACAAAATCCAAATCCTCCTCGTACAACAGTATCTCTAGTTCACCCATCTTGTCCGCCAGGCTCCTGGCATTGGTGAACATGCCACATAGTTTAGACCGGTCGCATATTGTCTTCGCATTGGGTGTTTCGAGATTGCAACTAGGACTTGATACTATACTCACCTTGTGTTTTTGTGCTTTGATTAACCTACCACTAATGCCCCCAATACTACCCTCTAGAATATCTTCCGCGCTGGCTATCTCTGCCTCTGGACCCTCCCCCCCATCGCCTAGTTTAAAAACCCCTCTAACTTTTTGGCCATCTTCCTTCCCAGCAGATCTGCACCCTCCTCATTTAGGTGCAGTCCGTCCCTTCTATAGTACCAGTTACCAACTGAGAAGTCGGCCCAGTCCTCCAGGAACCCAAACCCCTCCTTACTACACCAGCTCTTCAGCCACTTGTTTACTTCCCTAATCTCCCTCTTCCTTTCTGGTGTGGCTCGATGTACCGGTAGTATTCCTGAGAATACTACCTTGGAGGTCCTTTTCCTCAATTTAGCTCCTAAGTCCCTAAAATCGTTCTTTAGGACACTCCATCTGCCTCTGACTTTGTCATTGGTGCCAACGTGCACCATGACAGCCGGGTCTTCCCCAGCCCCTCCCAGTAATCTGTCCACAAGATCCGTGATGTGCCGAACCCGAGCGCCCGGTAGACAACATACTGTTCGGCGCTTCATGTCTTGGTTACAGATTGCCCTCTCTGTCCTTCTAAGAATTGAGTCCCCTACCACCAGAATCTGTCTTTCCTTTCCCTTTGCTGCCCCCCCACTCTCACTGGAGGAGTTCTTCCCCTGGCAGCTAGGAGAGTCCCTCAGCTCCAGCAGTGCTGGTCCCTGACTGGTTTCACCAATGTCACTCAAAGTAGCGTACTTATTGGGATGCTCCAGTCCTGGATCGGCCTCCCTGGCACTTCCCCCTCTACCCCTCCTGACTGTCACACATCTACTCTTTGCTAGTGCCAGCACCTCTTTGTCTCCACCCGCCTCTGTGCTGGCCCCTGCCGGCACCTGCCGTGTACGTTCCTGGCTCTCCTTTAGTATGGAGGGACTTCTCAGTGCTGACAGTTGCTTCCCCAGATTCAGAACCTGGGCTTCCAGGGAAACAATGTGCTTACATTTTGCACAGCAGTATTCGCCCTCGATCGGATGATCAAGGAACGCATACATGCGGCAAGATGTACAAAGAGTCGCCTCTCCACACCCGCCGGGCATCTTACCTATTAAATTTAGTGAGGATTGAGGATTTTACCCTGTCCAAATTACCTAACAGCTAGCTTCCTGGCACTAATACTCAAGACAATACACAGGTACACGACAATACACAGGTACTCACAGACCTACGTGCACTCGCAGAACAGTCGCAGACCTATGTACACTCGCGATACTCAAGTATACAATACACAATACACAAGTAGTAACGATCCACACACACTACTCAGACAACACTCATGTACTCACACTACACAGGTACTATGACCCCTGTTATAATCTCCTGTTTTAAACTCTGGTTTTAACTCACCACTTAGAAAAGTTCCACTTGGTTTAAGTTCCAGCAATCTCCCAATGAGCAGGCTCAGGATGAGTCCTACACACAGTTATATAGACTGCAGGCACCTGTGAGCAATCACCCCCTCCCCCTACTTAATAGCCTGAAGGAACCAAAGAAGAAAAAAAAAAATAATAATACTAGGCACTTACCTGTCCTGGTTCCAGCGGCGCCGACGAGTGCTAGGTACACCGCCACTGATCAGGTGCCTCAGTTCAGAGTGGCTAAATTCTGTCAGATTACGTAAGTTACGCAAGCGCTTGCGTTACCTGACAGAGCGACGCAGAGGCTCTACCTGTCACTGCTTGAGCGAGAAGCAATGACACTGGAATCGACAATGGAAGGATGGACAAATGGAAAAGGACCCACTGTATTAGTGTCAATACTACAGTACTTACTGCACGTTGCTGACGTGGATGACTCCTACTCCTCCGCCCTCTTCCTCCGGCAGCGCTGGGCCTGGATATGATCTTTAAATAAAATCAAACACATGGTAAATGACTATGTCACATCGCATGCTTGACAAAAAAAATGTCCTGCACACATTGCACAACGCAATGCTGACACCAACCTTGATGAGCCAGGAGCTGGGTGATCTCATCCTCCCCTACACCCGCTAGGAGCTCCTTCTCATGGGGGAGGAGAGGCACCTGCTTCCCTCTGCACCCCAACTGCCTGCACTTACGCACTATGGAACTGCAAAACAAAAAGAGAAGAGAAACGGGTTCCACAATTAAACTACAATTGTAATCTGAAAATGACAACACATGTAGAATGAACCCGTAGAATGAAACAATGCAAATGGAATTTTTGGATTAGGCGCATTTTTTCATGTAGCACAAGATTTGCACATTTATTTATTAACCAAATTTATTGTAAGAAAAACTTATGCTTTTTTGGTGCACAATAAAATATAAAAGACAGGATTGGGATTGTGCTGAGTAAATATAGATGTCCATTGTCCAGCCCACCTTTCTAATATTATTATGCGCTTGTGTGAGCTGTGTATGGTGTAAAATTTCCTTTCTTGTTTCTTTTGCAAAGCATTAACCCACTTGCGGATGTGGACCCCCCCATAGTAACTAAACATATGGCGGGTCCGCAAGCTGGTTAAGTCCAGCCACCGTAACACGCTAAATAGCAGAATGTGGCCTGGTCAGAAAGGGGCACATAACCTACAGGTGGTCAAGTGGAACTTACTGCTCAGTTTAGTGATAACTAAGAACAAATAATGGCCATGGAAATATTCCTCTTACAATGATCGTGGCGATAATATATTTAACATGTGCAACTGCAAACTATGCTTTCATGTGTAGGCTAGGCACACCTATGCACACATTTGGTTTTTCACAGGAGGGAGGATAAATTGAAAATTATTTATTCCTATTCAAAAAAAAAATTTCACTTAACTTTACTGACATCACATGTGATAGCAATAATATATGTTTTTGTGTGTGTGTGTGTGGGGGGGGGGGGGACTTGTTTTTAGGCATAATATGTAATTTCATTTTTAACCACATGCCAATATATAATTGGCAGAATGGCACGGCTGCGCAAAGTAACGTGACATCGGGACCCGCGGACTCGATGTTCGCCGGGTGCCAGCGATTGTGTCACAGAACTGAAGAACGAGGAGATGCCTATGTACACAGCATCTCCCTGTTCTGCCTAGTGACAGGACAGTGATCTTCTGCTCCCTGTCATCGGGAGTAGTGATCAGTGTTGTGTCACTGGTAGCCCATCCCCCCACAGTTATAATCACTCCCCAGGACACACTTAACCCCTTCAGCGCCCCCTAGCGGTTAACCCCTTCCCTGCCAGTGTCATTTTTTACACAGTAAAATCAGCGAATTTGAGCTTTGATCATTGTATAAATGACAATGGTCCCAAAATGGCATCAAAAGTATCAGATGTGTCCACCATAATGTCGCAGTCACAATAAAAATCGCTGACCAAAAAATATGTAGAAAATGGGATTTTAAAAGGTACCCCTGATATAGGAAAAGACATTATCTACTAAAAATATATCAAATATTTATTAAAGCAGTTTTACAAAAAAATATACGATAAAATGTGAGAACAGTTTTACATTCACAGTCAAAGGTATACATCCTCAACCTAATATTGACAATGAAAAAAACTGTGGTCACCAAGAGTTCAAAGCATAACCACGTCCACATAATTTCAACATGTTTCGCCCAGAAGGCTTCATCAGGAAAATGGACAAGGCTTTTCAATTATTCAACAACAATATTCACGATAAAAACAACCTTGGATGTTCAAAAGAGAAAGAGGAAAAAAAAAAGGTAAATACACAGAAAAAATACATAAAACATTCACATTTACGTAGCTTGAAAGCTCTTTAGCTTGTGCAACAATAACTCCACCAAAACCACCCCCCAGAAACAAAAACAAAAACAGGAACAAAAACCATCCCACCCCCCATCTCACTCACCCCCCCCCCAAAAAAAAAAAAAAAATTAAAAAAAAAAAAAAAAAGACCCAACACCCATCACACAGGCTCACACCCAACCCTCCCCTAATACTCCCACCCAACACAACCACCGTGTCAACTCCATACCTCTGTAATAGAGGTCTGGGGAAGTCGCAGGATATGAGGCGTCAACTGAGAGAAGAGGGGAGGAGGGGTGCCCCCAGAAATGACTCCCCCCTGTGTAGTCCAGATGGATGCCTGATCACCCGTAGGGAGGGCTGTATATTCTCATGGATGAAAATCATCACAAGCAAAAAGGATGATTACGGTATCTGTAAGATATCATAGATAATAATTTCACACATATTGCGGGTGAAGAGAGAGGTAGACCACAAGACAAACTAGACAGTGGACACCACTCACCAACCCCCCGAAGAGTAGAAGAGTATTTGTATTGGGAGCTCATGAGGACTGGATGGCACAATATCAATTGTAGAAAAGCACCTGTGTAGGTGAAGACAAAGCTGCTCCACAGTTTCTGAAAAAATATATAAAATGCATGTAGCTATATTAAACTTCAATGCGACGAGGAACATATGTACGCTGCAGTTTTAAATCTTCAAGAGCACCTGCTCACCTTGAAAAGATATCACATCGTTATGTAAGAAGCTACATCACATTTCTATTGGCGCTGCTGAAGGGGCACCCTAAAGTAGTGGGCCACAAAAAATATAGTCACTTCCTATGAAAAAAAAAAAAGATTTGTTTAAAAGGAAATAGAGCACCAAAAGTGGTGCTTTAGTTTACAATTAGACATATCACAGAGTGTTGAACCGATTAACGGTCAATGTTTAGTTTTACCTGGTGCCGGCGTCCATGTTTAGCATGAGCTCCCTGACTGCTAGCAAGCATCTGAATGTGTGGGGTTTAAATATCCCTCCCCATGGCCCCAGAATGCTGTGCGTGTCATCACAATGCACTGGAGCCAAGCGGACGCAAAGGGGAAGTTCCTGGTCCAAGGACTAATGACCCGGAACCGGAAACGACAGACAGGAAGTAAAACTACTTCCTGTGTGCCCAAAACAGACTCCCTTTGGAGACAGTGCTGAGCCAAGAAGAAAAACTTGGACAGTTGGAAAGATGGCTATGGGATACGGTTATACCGGTATGCCAAGGACGATAAGGAGACCTCAAGGCGGGCGTATACCGGGTTGGCAACCCCCAGGAAAGAAAAGCCCAAGGGGGATGTGTGTCCAACCTAGTATACACCCTTAGGCGTCCATACGGGGATCAAATGGCACTGAACCAAGCGGGGGGTAAAAACGAGGGAAAATAGAGCCTGGGGAGGGGTAAAAAAAAGGGTTGGGTGTGAGCCTGTGTGATGGGGGTTGTTTTTTTTTTTGTTTTTTTTTTGGGGGGGGAGTGGGATGGGGGGGTGGGATGGTTTTTGTTCCTGTTTTTGTTTTTGTTTCTGGAGGGTGGTTTTGGTGGAGTTATGGTTGCACAAGCTAAAGAGCATTCAAGCTACATAAATGTGAATGTTTTATGTATTTTTTCTGTGTATTTACCTTTTTTTCTCTTTCTCTTTTGAACATCCAAGGTTGTTTTTATCGTGAATATTGTTGTTGAATAATTGAAAAGCCTTGTCCATTTTCCTGATGAAGCCTTCTGGGCGAAACATGTTGAAATTATGTGGACGTGGTTATGCTTTGAACTCTTGGTGACCACAGTTTTTTTCATTGTCAATATTAGGTTGAGGATGTATACCTTTGACTGTGAATGTAAAACTGTTCTCACATTTTATCATATTTTTTTTGTAAAACTGCTTTAATAAATATTTGATATATTTTTAGTAGATAATGTCTTTTCCTATATCAGGGGAGCCTTTAAAATCCCATTTTCGACATATTTGTTGGTTTACTACTTTAGGGATGATGGTACATACATAAAAAACGTTTATAAACACTGATCTCTACCCATATAGCCTATTACAATACTGGATGGATAATACACCCATGAAAAACCCATTCTTGGGTAGAAGAGATCAGTATTCAGGCTTATTTTTTCTGGTTGAAATTCTTGATTATTTTTTTTGTGAATACATGCAGATGATATTTATAGCATTCTTGCATTCTTTCTATGTGCTTCTTCATTGCAATTTTATCTCACTAGCATAATCTTATACTTTTTTCTCCCCTTTTCGATTTATCTAAAGTGGCAAATAGTGGTTATAGACAGCAGTCTGGCACAGTTGTGGCTCATATTCGTCTGAATCCCAACTTCTGCCTTCACATCTGGGAGATTCACGTGAGTGAGTGGTCTACAAAATGACGGATTACTGTGGTCAGGCATGGGATGGGTTTGTTTCAGAGGTACAACAGGCCCGATCCAAAGATGATATCACTGAAGCTGAGGTAGATATCTATTTCTTGGAGTTACAACGTCTGGTCGAAAGGAAAACTCGTTTATTTTGGCACAAGGAATATTTTGGAAAATATGTGACAAACCAGATCATATCATGGGGTCTGCGTATCCAAATTTTCCCAAATATAAAAAAGGTTGAACCAAATGTGAAAAAAGCATGGGAAGCAAACCTGCAGGCTTGTTCCCTACAAATGATGCAAATACTTAGTGACCAATATAAAACGGACATGGGTGTATTAGACAAAGAAATTTTGAAATGGCAGGAGGATCATAGCCACTTGTCTTCTCATAATTGTTTTCTTGGCAAAGACAAGATTTTGAAAGAGCATTTAACAAAATATGCAACAAACTTAATCAAAACCAAAGAAAACAAATTTATGAGAGATAAAAAAGCGTACGATCAGGATCAAGCATACAAATGGCACCAACAGGGCCATCACTCCCGTCGGAGGACCACATACAATCGGGCTCCTCAGACCCACAACGTGGATCTGATTGAATCCGATAATTCATCCATGTCCTCAGCATCATATATCCCGATAGCTACACACTATAGGGATTCTAGTGGAGCTTCTAGAAAGAGAAAAAAAGATAGTGAAACTAGCTCACAGGAACGCCCCAAGTCAACTCATGACAAAAGTAATGACAAGAAAACACGTGTACAACGTTCGCGTGGCGGTGTAACTCCCAATACCTCAAGAAATGGTAATATACAAAACCATTCACTTGTGACGTTAACCACTCACACAGTAAATTTAAATCCGGTCTCAACTCCGGCGGGACCCATGTCCCAACAAATGCTGGAACAACACCCAGCCACAACTGCCTTTCCCACGGATTCTCGAATGGCACCCATTTTTAGTTCCAATACTTTGGACTCTAGGCGCAATTCCCTACCCACACCTACTCCCGTACGAACAATGAGTCAACCGTTAAAGTAGAGGGTCCCGGTTCCATCTTGGATGGGAACCGGGACAAATTTGACATTATCAACTTGTCCTCACATCCCTTGACAGAGGATGAGACCACTTTGTTAGAGCTAGGTCTCACTTTCTGTCCGGATGAGGAGGCAAACAAATTTGAACTGATCAAGGATCTGCACCTCTTTGCCAGACGCCTCATGTACAAAGTCCTATATGACAAAAATCCAAATGACGTTGAGATAACGAACTCAGATAATCACAATTTAGAAGGTGTTATTTTTGAAGACCTACGAGCCCTTCAGGATTTGATGGATTTGTGGGAGGAGAGCAATCCCGAGGAGGCGGGTTGGATATTCAACCCACCTGGATCAGAGACCTCCCAACCTGTAAATCAGGGGGCTGGTCCATCTAACAACCTCCTTTACCCCTATAATCCTTTTTCCATATCTTCTGTTGGAATAACCTTTGAGACACCAAAGACATATAAACCCAAATCCAAGTCCTTCCCTGACCTACAGGGAAATTCTAACTTGTGGGCCTTTGTGATCCAGGTCACTAAAGAGATTGAAGCTACCAACTGGCTAACTGGCCCTCCGGGCAATTTATCTAAACACTTAAAAAAGGCATTACAGAACTTGAGGTCTAATAAAAACATTGTAATAAAACCATCCGACAAAAGTGGCAACCTCGTTCTGATGGATACAAAACAATATGAGCAAATGTGTTTTGATATCATACGTAATACTGACTGGTACAGACCAGTACCCAAATCTCACGTTAATTATTACATGAAACTTTATAAGGACATTCTGGCTAAGGCGCACTACAGGGGGGTCATTGACTCTTACACACTAAAATTCTTGGACTCTACCAATCCGGTGACTCCAACATTCTACGCACTGCCTAAAGTGCACAAAAACCTACAGAATCCCCCAGGCCGACCGATTATTTCGGGGTGCGGATCCCTGACAGAAAAGGCCAGCCAACTAGTGGACGAGTATTTATACCCCCACGTAAAGGGACTTTTTTCCTTTGTTAAGGATACCATTGAGCTATTGAAAACATTGGATGGATTACAGCTACCTCAGGGATGTTGGCTAGTTGCGATCGATATAGAGGCCTTGTACAACTCTATACCCCATACCAGAGGTGTAGAGGTTGTGCGAGAATTCTTGAATGAACGAGATCTTGACTCGTGGAAGTATAACGAATTTGTGATTGAAATTCTTAATTTTATACTTACACACAATATTTTTGTGTTTAAGGGTTCCCACTACCTCCAGGTACAGAACGTGGCAATGGGGGCAAAATGTGCCCCCTCCTACGCAAACCTGTACCTGGGGGGGTGGGAACGAGACCTTTTCTTTGATGAATCCAAAGCAGAGTTTATAGGTAAGATTGTATCATGGCATCAATACATAGATGATGTTTTTATGGTGTGGGCAGGATCAAAAGACCAACTACTAGAGTTCCTGGTGGGTCTACAGGTGAACACATACAATCTTAAGTTTACTTACACGTTCAACCAGTCAAAAATTACTTTCTTAGATGTAGAGATCTTTATAAATGAAACAGAAATGCTCTGTTCCACACTATATCGCAAACCGTCAGCAGGCAACAGCTTACTGCATGCCAGCAGTTCGCACCCTGAAAAACTAATCAAAAGCATCCCTTTCAGTCAAACGAAACGCAATTGCACATTGGATACAGACTTCCAAAAGGAGGCAAACCTGCTACGCGATCGCCTCCTAGCTAGAGGATATAGTAAAACATGTCTGAAAAAAGCATTCAACAGGGTAAAAAACGAGAATAGACAACTGTTGCTATACAAACCCAGACGAGATAAAGTATCAACATCAACAAGAGTGATTACCAAATATAATTGACAACATGCAAAGGTGCGACATATCTACAAAAAGTTCTGGTACCTATTGGCAGCTGATCAAAAAATTTCCAAATTCGTTAGACCCTATCCAGAGATCACCTTCAAACGCTCTCGCTCCTTGAGGGATACTCTAGTGAGTAGCCTCTATCACAATCAGACTGTACTCAAGTCTAAATCACCAGGCACCTACCCTTGTGGCAGATGCAACTATTGTCCCTTCATTTTAGAAGGGAACAATGTTACCCTTCCCAACAATGACGTCTGGACCCCCAAAGATAGAACAAACTGTCAATCGGTTGGTTCGGTATGCCTAATGAAATGTCATTGCGGGGCATTTTTCGTTGGAAAAACCAAGCGCCCACTTTTTTGTAGAATCAGGGACCATGTGTCCCTTATCTCCAAACATAGGATGGAAACACCTATTAGCCGTCATGTGGGGCTATACCACAATTTCGATTTAAAAGTTATCGGCTTTTTCAGCCTTGAACACATACCAGAACATGAAGGAGGAGGTGATATAGATAATAAACTTCTCCAATTGGAGACGAGATGGATCTATTGTTTACAGGCTACTCGGTCCCCCGGCCTCAATGAGGGGATTAGCTATAAGCCTTTTCTATAAATATCACCCCCCTTTTGTGATCTGGTCACTTCTGTCTCCTTGGGAGCATGTGCCCCATTGAGTGTCTCCCCTTCCCTTGTTTTGTTAACATTTACTGCGTTTGAATATCATGGGATCACCAGACGTTTACGATTCCTCTCGCGACTAATTCTGGATTGGTTGTCTAGGCCAGAATTGCCTCTATTAGAAACAATACATCTTTTAGAAAAGGGATACTAACATATATTGAGTCAGCTGCAATGATGTGCATATTGATACAGCTTTTCATATGTGGATGTAAATTAGTGGTACAATGTTGTAGACAAATCATTGTAATGTGCAATCATGACCACACCCAAACCTTGGGGAACCCCTCTTTCCCCATTTTTTTACCCCTCCCCAGGCTCTATTTTCCCTCATTTTTACCCCCCCCCTGGTTCAGTGCCATTTGATCCCCGTATGGACGCCCAAGGGTGTATACTAGGTTGGACACACATCCCCCTTGGGCTTTTCTTTCCTGGGGGTTGCCAACCCGGTATACGCCCGCCTTGAGGTCTCCTTATAGTCCTTGGCATACCGGTATAACCGTATCCCACAGCCATCTTTCCAACTGTCCAAGTTTTTCTTCTTGGCTCAGCACTGTCTCCAAAGGGAGTCTTAGTGCTGTTTTGGGCACACAGGAAGTAGTTTTACTTCCTGTCTGTCGTTTCCGGTTCCGGGTCATTAGTCCTTGGACCAGGAACTTCCCCTTTGCGTCCGCTTGGCTCCAGTGCAGTGTGATGACACGCACAGCATTCTGGGGCCATGGGGAGGAATATTTGAACACCACACATTCAGATGCTTGCTAGCAGTCAGGGAGCTCATGCTAAACATGGACGCCGGCACCAGGTAAAACTAAACATTGACCGTTAATCGGTTCAACACTCTGTGATATGTCTAATTGTAAACTAAAGCACCACTTTTGGTGCTCTATTTCCTTTTAAACAATTTTTTTTTTTTTTTTGGGGGGGGGGGGGAGTGGGATGGGGGGTGGGATGGTTTTTGTTCCTGTTTTTGTTTTTGTTTCTGGAGGGTGGTTTTGGTGGAGTTATGGTTGCACAAGCTAAAGAGCTTTCAAGCTACATAAATGTGAATGTTTTATGTTTTTTTTCTGTGTATTTACCTTTTTTTCTCTTTCTCTTTTGAACATCCAAGGTTGTTTTTATTGTGAATATTGTTGTTGAATAATTGAAAAGCCTCGTCCATTTTCCTGATGAAGCCTTCTGGGCGAAACATGTTGAAATTATGTGGACGTGGTTATGCTTTGAACTCTTGGTGACCACAGTTTTTTTCATTGTCAATATTAGGTTGAGCATGTATACCTTTGACTGTGAATGTAAAACTGTTCTCACATTTTATCGTATATTTTTTTGTAAAACTGCTTTAATAAATATTTGATATATTTTTAGTAGATAATGTCTTTTCCTATATCAGGGGTACCTTTAAAATCCCATTTTCTACATATTTTTTGGTTTACTACTTCAGGGATGATGGTACATACATAAAAAACGTTTATAAACACTGATCTCTACCCATATAGCCTAATAAAAATCGCTGATCGCCGCCATTACTAGTAAAAAAAAATATTAATAAAAATGCCATAAAACTATCCCTATCACTATCCCTATTGTAGATGCTATAACTTTTGCGCAAACCAATCAATAAACGCTTATTGCAATTTTTGTTACCAAAAATATGTAGAAGAATACGTATCGGCCTAAACTGAGGAAAACATTTGTTTTTTATATATTTTTTGGGGATACTTATATAGCAAAAAGTAAATTAAAAAACACAGAGGTGATTAAATACCACCAAAAGAAAACTCTATTTGTGGGAAAAAAAGGACGTCAATTTTGTTTGGGAGCAACTTCACATGACCGCGCAATTGTCAGTTAAAGCGACGCAGTGCCGAATCGCAAAAAGTGGCACGGTCATTTGGCAGCCAAATCCTCCGGGGCTGAAGTGGTTAAAATGTAAAAAAAAATAATAATCAGACACGTTACTTACCGTTTTAAGTTGCAGAATTTTTTGCGACAGGCAGTCGGGTCATGCCGATGGCGATAGGTCTCCTCAACCCTTCTGGAGATCTCCTCCAACTTCTCCCGCTTCCACTCCTGAGTGGTTTCCCTGGAGCGGGGGGCCACACAGCTGCATCCAGCAAGGAAGCGTTTCCCTTACAAGGACCTGGGACTTAATGTGAGTCCACATAAGGTTATGCTTCCTGCTGGTTGCAGCTTGTGTCCCCCTCCTGCACCCATTTTTGGATGATGGTGTTGGGGATGTTGCTGCTGCTGCTGCCTCCGTAGAAGGCCCAGCAATGTCCTCCATGTCGTCGATATTCAAATGGGTTGCCATTTCTGAGACTGACACAGAGACAACGTCGGATGCCGCGCCCGCCATTGCACTTGCGATTGACAAACGAATGTGAAAGTTGGGTTGGCTGACTGTTAGGGTAGAGTAGACCAATGATCATGAACGATGAAGATTCGACAAAGCAACGAAAAACATACAAACATTGAATCTTTGGCTTATAGTGTCTGTCGAAAGTTAGAAGATTCGATGGAGCAGCTAAACAAACTGTACGATGCTGCAATCGTACATTTCCGGTCAAAGGCATCCGCCCATAGGCTATAGAAAAATTCTAATGTTGGTTGACTAGTAAAATAATTAATAAATAAAATTATTAATTTATTACTAGTCATACAACATTAGAATTTTACTACAGCTAGCTTGTAGGTGGAAAATTTGACCGGAAATGTACGATTGCGGCGTCGTACAGTTTAGCTGCTCCGTCAAAGCTTCTTTGAACATTCGACAGACACCTTCAATGACAGATTCAACCTTAATTTCAATTTTCGGACAAACGCAAGTTTTTAACGAAAAACGAAATAAAGGAAAAAAAGAATTTGTGGAGTAACTAAATTTTATTTTTCGGACAAAAACTAAATTCCAAAACAAAATATTTCAGTGCGCATATGTCTATCAAGCTCTGTATGTTAAAGATATAAGGAGAAACCAGGTGAGGGTCAGAGTAGGACAGCTGCAATATTAAGATGTTTATTTCAGGCGAGAAAAATTATTGCTTTGAGATGGCAGTTGAGGAAGCCCCCTGCAGTAAGTGAATGGATTAACACAATAAATGAAACTGTATGGAAGGGAAAATTGACCTACATTAAGAGGGGAAACCTAAGGGAATTTGAAAAGATGTGGAGAGAGCGGATAGTGAGAATGGAGTCCCCCCCCCAGAGGGCTAAATCAAGTTCAAGAGCTGGGAATTATTAAAATGATAAGCTCAAAAGACACAGTGGGGACAAATTATTACCAGCAGAAGGCAACACTGCACTATAATATAGTTCAAAAAGGAAGATAAGAGGTGATGTAATATTGTAGCAAAATATAGATGAAATTAGAAACCTAGCATGGCTTTATATAGAAAGTGAGAATTTCTCTAATGAAGGAGGGTGGGGGGAGAGGGGAGGAGAACGGGGAAGGGCCTGCTGGAAAGTACAATAATGCCGGGGTTTGAAAACATGTTGGATTCAAACTTTGTTTGGAATACTTGAATTGTTTTTAAGATACTTTGTAATGTAAGAAAATAATGAATAAAGATTAAATAATTAAAAAAAAAAAAAAAAATAAAGATCAGTGGGTGTCTACTAGGGATGAGCCGAAAACCCTCCGGTTCGGTTTGTACCAGAACCTGCGAACGGACCAAAAATTTGCACGAACGTTAGAACCCCATTGAAGTCTATGTGACTCGAATGTTCGAAATCAAAAGTGCTAATTTTAAAGGGTAATTTGCATGGTATTGTCCTAAAAAGGGTTTGGGGACCCGGGTCCTGCCCCAGGGGACATGTCAATGCAAAAAAAAGTTTTAAAAATGGACGTTTTTTGGGAGCAGTGATTTTAATGATGCTTAAAGTGAAAAAAAGTGAAATATTCCTTCAAATATCGTACCTGGGGGGGTGTCTATAGTATGCCTGTAAAGTGGCACATGTTTCCCGGCTAAGAACAGTCCCTGCACAAAATGACATTTTTAAAGGGATAAAAGTCATTTAAAACTGCTTGCAGCTTTAATGTAATGTCGGGTCCCGTTAATATGGATGAAAATCAGTGAGACAAACGGCATGGGTACCCCCCCCCCCGTCCATTACCAGGCCCTTTGGGTCTTGTATGGATATTAAGGGGAACCCCACACCCAAATTAAAAAAAGGAAAGATGTGGGGCCCATAGGCCCTATATACTCTGTATACTCTGAACAGCAGTATACAGGCGGTGCAAACAAGACAGGGACTGTAGGTTTGTTGTTAAGTAGAATCTGTTTGTAATTTTGAACTGGTACATTTTTAAAGTGTAGTTTCAGCCAAAAAATCTATTTTTAAGCTTTTTGGAAAATGTAGGGAAGGGATATCACCCCTGTGACATTTGTTTTGCTGTCTGTGCTCCTCTTCACAAGATTTCACCTCACTTTCTGTCCCAATAACAAATGTATTTAGAAAATTTGGGGGTTTTAGTGAAACAAGGATTGGTGATAAAGCATCAGTGGAAAGGAGAAACGTTTTTCCCATATTAACTCTTATAGGAGAGAATTTCCCTTCCTAGGGGTAGATTTCATCTGTTGTCTCCTTCCGTTTGTAAGTAGGAGTCGTTTGTAAGTTGGATGTTTAAAAGTAGGGGCCTGCCCTATATACTCTGCAGAAATTGTAGCCTTAGGTATTGGTGTTGCCACAACGCTGTAAGCCCTCACAGGGCCCTGCTGTGAAATATTAGATCAAGAATTGTAATTACATGCCCCTGTTGAACAGGGGCAGAAAAATAGAACCTTTGGTGATGGTGGTGGTGCTGGTGCCACAACACTGTAAGTCCTCACAGTTACTCTTGGTGAGTGCTGGAATGGGCCCTGCTGTGAAATATTAGATCAAGAATTGTAATTACATGCACCTGTTAAACAGGGGCAGAAAAATTGGGCCTTTGGTGGTGGTGGTGGTGGTGGTGCTGGTGCCACAACACTGTAAGTCCTCACAGATTCTCTTGGTGGGCGCTGAAACGGGCCCTGCTGTGAAATATTAGCTCAAGAATTGTAATTACATGTCCCTGTTGAACAGAGGCAGGAAAATTGGGCCTTAGACACTGGTGCTGGTGCCACAACACTGCAACTCCTCACAGATACTCTAGTTGGAGCACAGAAAAGAGCCCTGCTGCAAAGAATTGCATCAAAAATTGTAATTACATGCCCCTGTTAAACAGGGGCTGAAAAATTGGGCCTTAGGCACTGGTGCTGGTGCCACAGCACTGCAACCCCTCACAGATACTCTAGTTGGAGCTCAGGAACGAGCCCTGATGCAAAGAATTGCATCAAAAATTGTAATTACACGCCCCTGTTAAACAGGGGCTGAAAAAATGGGCCTTAGCCACTGGTGGCTGTGCCCAGAAACAAAAATATTCTTACAAGTTATCAGCATGATCATTGAGGAGGAAGAGGATAGTCGTTCAGCATAACAGGATAGTCACTCAGCATCAGCAAAGGAAGTCTTGAAGGGATCTGACATTTAAAAAAAAAAATATTTTATCTATTCGGTTACATCAGCATCAGGTGCTTGGTATCTGGTGGTGATCCAAGACTGATTTATTTTTATGAAGGTCAGTCGATCGACTGAGTCGGTGGACAGGCGCACCCTGTGATCGGTTATAAAGCCTCCAGCAGCACTGAATGTGTGTTCCGAAAGAACGCTGGATGCAGGACAGGCCAGTAGCTCGAATGCATACTGTGCAAGCTCTGGCCAGTGATCCATCCTCAAGACCCATTAACCCAGAAGATTTTCGGTGGGAAACGTGTCCAAGTCAGATCTTGCCCCTAGGTATTCTTGCACCATGTAAAACAGACGCTGGCGATGGTTGCTTGAACCGATCATACCTTGGGGCTGCGGACTAAAAAATTGTCTGAACTCATTGGTCAGATGTCCACCTTCTCCACCATTCCTTCTATGACTGACCGAAGCCTCGGCAACATGTTGTCCAGAACAGGAGTTTGTAACCTCCCAGTCTCTGGGAATGCGTTGCACAGACCTTTCTGCAAGGCCTTCCGAAGATGTTTCATCCTCTGCTCCCTCTGTGACGGCAAGATAAGGTCTGCAACCTTACTCTTGTAACGTGGATCAAGGAGGGTTGCCAGCCAGTAACAATCCCTCTCCTTGATACCACGAATATGAGGATCCTTCCGCAGGCTTTGCAGGATCAGTCCGGAGTCCTCTGGGTCACTAAGGACAACATAATCCGCAGCTACCTCCTCCCAGCCACGTACAAGTCCATGGGTTTCTTGGGACTGGAAATGATCCCTTAAAGACTGCTGCTGATGCTGATTGCCAGGCTCAATCTCTATGCTGACACAATCCTCCTCCTCGTCCTCTTCCTGTGTGATTGGCGGGTACGCAGGAACACAGTCTGTATAAAGGGGGCCTTGAGAGCTAAGGAAGTCCTCCTCTTCCTGCCTCTGTTCTGCCTCAAGTGCCCTGTCCATTATTCCACGCAGCGTGTGCTCCAACAGGTGGACAAGGGGGACAGTGTCACTGATGCATGCACTGTCACTGCTCACCATCCTCGTGGCCTCCTCAAATGGTGACTGGACAGTGCATGCATCCCTGATCATGGCCCACTGGCGTGGGGAAAAAAAAAACAAGCTCCCCTGACCCTGTCCTAGTGCCATAGTCGCACAGGTACTCATTGATGGCCCTCTGCTGCATGTGCAGCCGCTGCAGCATGGCCAACGTTGAGTTCCACCTGGTGGGCATGTCACAGATTAGGCGGTTCTTGGGCAGGTTAAATTCCTTTTGGAGGTCAGCCAGCCGAGCACTGACATTATATGACCGGCGGAAATGCACACAGACTTTCCTGGCCTGCCTCAGGACATCCTGTAAGCCCGGGTACCTGCCCAAGAACCACTGCACCACCAAGTTAAGGACGTGAGCCAAACAGAGCACATGGGTCAGTTGTCCCTGTCGAAGGGCGGAAAGGAGGTTGGTGCCATTGTCGCAAACCACCATTCCTGCCTTAAGTTGGCATGGCATCAACCACCTCTGAACCTGCCCCTGCAGAGCTGACAGAATCTCTGCCCCAGTGTGGCTCCTGTCCCCCAAGTAGGGATGAGCTTCGTGTTCGAGTCGAACCCATGTTCGACTCGAACATCGGCTGTTCGGTCGTTCGCCGAATTGCGAACGATATGGGCCGTTCGCGCCAAATTCGTGTGGCGCGTCACGGCCCATAATTCACTGCGGCATCGCAGTGCATTGCTGGCTGATGATTGGCCAAGCATGCACTATGACCCGCATGCTTGGCCAATCACAGCGCCGTCAGTAGAGAGAGCTGTAATTGGCCAAAGCCAGGGTGGCTTTGGCCAATTATGGCTCAGGGGATTTAGTACACACCCCACACTATATAAGGCCGCCTGCACGGCGGCCCTGTGTAGTGTGTGTTCCGGTGTGCTGAGAGATAGAGAGAGAGAGAGACAGTGTCATTTGATTTGAGTTAGATAGATTAGGCAGAACAGTCAGTCAGTTAGCTGCACTTACAGTGTATTTTGTATATATATGCATCCCAGGTGTTGCATATATATATATACACTGTATTCAGTTTAGCTAGATCCGTTCCTGTTATCTTCTATCTAGACTATTTACATTTGGTGCAGTGCGTCCTGCTCACAGTGTTCAGCTAGATCCGTTCCTGCTATTTACATTTAGTGCAGTGCGTCCTGCTCACAGTGTTCAGCTAGATCCGTTCCAGCTATTTACATTTAGTGCAGTCAGTGCGTCCTGCTCACAGTGTTCAGCTAGATCCGTTCCTGCTATTTACATTTAGTGCAGTGCGTCCTGCTCACAGTGTTCAGCTAGATCCGTTCCTGCTATTTACATTTAGTGCAGTGCGTCCTGCTCACAGTGTTCAGCTAGATCCGTTCCTGCTATTTACATTTAGTGCAGTCAGTGCGTCCTGCTCACAGTGTTCAGCTAGATCCGTTCCTGCTATTTACATTTAGTGCAGTGCGTCCTGCTCACAGTGTTCAGCTAGATCCGTTCCTGCTATTTACATTTAGTGCAGTGCGTCCTGCTCACAGTGTTCAGCTAGATCTGTTCCTGCTATTTACATTTAGTGCAGTCAGTGCGTCCTGCTCACAGTGTTCAGCTAGATCCGTTCCTGCTATTTACATTTAGTGCAGTGCGTCCTGCTCACAGTGTTCAGCTAGATCTGTTCCTGCTATTTACATTTAGTGCAGTGCGTCCTGCTCACAGTGTTCAGCTAGATCCGTTCCTGCTATTTACATTTAGTGCAGTCAGTGCGTCCTGCTCACAGTGTTCAGCTAGATCCGTTCCTGCTATTTACATTTAGTGCAGTGCGTCCTGCTCACAGTGTTCAGCTAGATCCGTTCCTGCTATTTACATTCAGTGCAGTGCGTCCTGCTCACAGTGTTCAGCTAGATCCGTTCCTGCTATTTACATTCAGTGCAGTGCGTCCTGCTCACAGTGTTCAGCTAGATCCGTTCCTGCTATTTACATTCAGTGCAGTGCGTCCTGCTCACAGTGTTCAGCTAGATCCGTTCCTGGTATTTACATTTAGTGCAGTGCGTCCTGCTCACAGTGTTCAGCTACATCCGTTCCTGCTATTTACATTCAGTGCAGTGCGTCCTGCTCACAGTGTTCAGCTAGATCCGTTCCTGCTATTTACATTCAGTGCAGTGCGTCCTGCTCACAGTGTTCAGCTAGATCCGTTCCTGCTATTTACATTCAGTGCAGTGCGTCCTGCTCACAGTGTTCAGCTAGATCCGTTCCTGCTATTTACATTCAGTGCAGTGCGTCCTGCTCACAGTGTTCAGCTAGATCCGTTCCTGCTATTTACATTCAGTGCAGTGCGTCCTGCTCACAGTGTTCAGCTAGATCCGTTCCTGGTATTTACATTTAGTGCAGTGCGTCCTGCTCACAGTGTTCAGCTACATCCGTTCCTGCTATTTACATTCAGTGCAGTGCGTCCTGCTCACAGTGTTCAGCTAGATCCGTTCCTGCTATTTACATTCAGTGCAGTGCGTCCTGCTCACAGTGTTCAGCTAGATCCGTTCCTGCTATTTACATTCAGTGCAGTGCGTCCTGCTCACAGTGTTCAGCTAGATCCGTTCCTGCTATTTACATTCAGTGCAGTGCGTCCTGCTCACAGTGTTCAGCTAGATCCGTTCCTGCTATTTACATTCAGTGCAGTGCGTCCTGCTCACAGTGTTCAGCTAGATCCGTTCCTGCTATTTACATTCAGTGCAGTGCGTCCTGCTCACAGTGTTCAGCTAGATCCGTTCCTGGTATTTACATTTAGTGCAGTGCGTCCTGCTCACAGTGTTCAGCTAGATCCGTTCCTGCTATTTACATTCAGTGCAGTGCGTCCTGCTCACAGTGTTCAGCTAGATCCGTTCCTGCTATTTACATTCAGTGCAGTGCGTCCTGCTCACAGTGTTCAGCTAGATCCGTTCCTGCTATTTACATTCAGTGCAGTGCGTCCTGCTCACAGTGTTCAGCTAGATCCGTTCCTGGTATTTACATTTAGTGCAGTGCGTCCTGCTCACAGTGTTCAGCTACATCCGTTCCTGCTATTTACATTCAGTGCAGTGCGTCCTGCTCACAGTGTTCAGCTAGATCCGTTCCTGCTATTTACATTCAGTGCAGTGCGTCCTGCTCACAGTGTTCAGCTAGATCCGTTCCTGCTATTTACATTCAGTGCAGTGCGTCCTGCTCACAGTGTTCAGCTAGATCCGTTCCTGGTATTTACATTTAGTGCAGTGCGTCCTGCTCACAGTGTTCAGCTAGATCCGTTCCTGCTATTTACATTCAGTGCAGTGCGTCCTGCTCACAGTGTTCAGCTAGATCCGTTCCTGCTATATACATTTAGTGCAGTACGTCCTGCTCACAGTGTTCAGCTAGATCCGTTCCTGTTATCTTCCTACTGACAGGCAGGCTTGTCTGGTTACAGTATATAAAGCTACCTGAAGAAAATTACAGGTGTTCTATCCCAGCTTAGTGCAGCTACAGGCCATTAGTATGTCTGGAAGGCCAAGAAGGAGAGGCAGACAGTCACAAGCCAATAAGAGAGGGCAAGCAGGCTATGTGTCTAGTGCTGGTCGTGGAGACGGTGCATCCTCATCAGCACGTGGCCATGGGACACGCTTGGCCTTTTTTTCGGCAGCTGGCCGTGTTGAGCCGCAACATGCGGAAGACTTGGTCGAGTGGATGACCAAGCCGTCCTCATCCTCCTCATCCTCTCTCACCCATGCCCAGGGTGCTTTGTCTGGCAAAGCAGCGGCCTCTTCCCTCAGCTCAATGTCATCAGTGACTCCTTCCCTAGCTCCACCATGTCCTCATGAGGATTCCCTCGAACTGTTTGACCACAGTGTTGGGTACATGCTCCAGGAGGATGCCCAGCGTTTGGAAGGCTCTGATGATGATACTGAGCTCAATGAAGGCAGTAACATGAGCACGGACAGAGGGGGTGCCCAAGAAGGACAGCAATCTGGCAGTCATGCTCCCCCTGCTGCAGCATACTGCCAGGTTTGCTCCAGTGATGAGGAGGGAGGGGATGATGAGGTCACTGACTCAACGTGGGTGCCTGATAGGAGAGAGGAGGAGGAGGAGGAGGAGGTGGCACATCACCAACTAGGCAGGATGCCCTCCAGGGGCCAGCCTAAGGGCAGCACATTGACTGCATCACACCCCAAAGCTCCACATGTGCAGGGCGCTGCAGTCTCTGCGCGTTATTCAAAAAGTTCTTTGGTGTGGGCCTTTTTTGAGACGAGTGCATCAGATCGCACCGCTGCTATTTGCAACATATGTCTCAAGCGTATCTCGCGTGGCCAAAACATCTCCCGCTTGGGTACCACATGCTTGACCAGACATATGTTGACCTGCCATGCAGTTCGTTGGCAAGCGTATCTGAAAGACCCACACCAAAGAACAAAGACGATCTCTCCTTGCTCCTCATCAGCTGAGATTTCCAACCCCACTAGACCTTCAGTCCTCTCTGAGACCTGCAGTGAGAGGAATGAAGGTGTAGAATTAGGTGTGTCACAGCCAAGTACTTGTGGGCAATCTGCTTTTGGTACACCGACGTCAGATTGTACCAGGCAAATTTCCCTGCCCCAGCTGCTGCACCGCCGAAAGAAGTTTGCTCCCAGCCATCCACATGCCCAGCGGTTGAATGCTAGCTTGGCAAAATTGCTAGCACTTCAACTGCTGCCTTTTCAGTTGGTAGACTCTGCCCCCTTCCGTGAGTTTGTGGAATGTGCGGTTCCTCAGTGGCAGGTACCCAAACGCCACTTTTTCTCACGGAAGGCGATTCCGGCTCTCTACCGGCATGTGGAAGGCAATGTCCATGCCTCGCTGGACAGGGCGGTCAGCGGTAAGGTGCATATTACCGCTGACTCATGGTCCAGCAGGCATGGACAGGGACGTTACTTAAGTTTCACGGCGCATTGGGTGACTCTGCTGGCAGCTGGGAAGGATGCAGGACAAGGTGCTGTAGTGTTGGAGGTTGTTCCGCCACCACGCCTCCAAAATGCTGATTGTGACACACCTCTCTCCTCCACCCCCTCCTCTTCTTCTTCCTCCATGGCCTCTTCCTCGGAACCAGCGGTGCTCCGTAGGCGTTCAAGGGGCTACGCAAGTACGCAGGCCAAAAGATGCCATGCGGTGCTTGAGCTGGTGTGCTTGGGGGACAGGAGCCACACTGGGGCAGAGGTTCTGTCAGCTCTGCAGGGGCAGGTTCAGAGGTGGTTGACGCCACGCCAACTTAAGGCAGGAATGGTGGTTTGCGACAATGGCACCAACCTCCTCTCTGCCCTCCGACAGGGACAACTGACCCATGTGCCCTGTTTGGCTCACGTCCTTAACTTGGTGGTGCAGCGGTTCTTGGGCAGGTACCCGGGCTTACAGGATGTCCTGAGGCAGGCCAGGAAAGTCTCTGTGCATTTCCGCCGGTCATATAATGCCAGTGCTCGGCTGACGGACCTCCAAAAGGAGTTTAACCTGCCCAAGAACCGCCTAATCTGTGACATGCCCACCAGGTGGAACTCGACGTTGGCCATGCTGCAGCGGCTGCACACGCAGCAGAGGGCCATCAATGAGTACCTGTGCGACTATGGCACCAGGACAGGGTCAGGGGACCTTGGTTTTTTTTCCCCACGCCAGTGGGCCATGATCAGGGATGCATGCACTGTCCTGTCACCATTCGAGGAGGCCACGAGGATGGTGAGCACTGACAGTGCATGCATCAGTGACACTGTCCCCCTTGTCCACCTGTTGGAGCACACGCTGCGTGGAATAATGGACAGGGCACTTGAGGCAGAACAGAGGCAGGAAGAGGAGGACTTCCTTAGCTCTCAAGGCCCCCTTTATCCAGACAGTGTTCCTGCGTGCCCGCCGATCACACAGGAAGAGGACGAGGAGGAGGAGGAGGAGGAGGAGGAGGAGGAGGAGGAAGATTGTGTCAGTATGGAGGTGGAGCCTGGCACTCAGCATCAGCAGTCTTTAAGGGATCAGTCCCAAGGAACACATGGACTTGTACGTGGCTGGGAGGAGGTGGCTGCGGACGTTGTTGTCCTTAGTGACCCAGAGGACTCCGGACCGAATGCCTCAGCAAACCTACGCTGCATGGCCTCCCTGATCCTGCAAAGCCTGCGTAAGGATCCTCGTATTCGTGGTATCAAGGAGAAGGACCAATACTGGCTGGCAACCCTCCTTGATCCACGTTACAAGGGTAAGGTTGCGGACCTTATCTTGCCATCGCAGAGGGAGCAGAGGATGAAACATCTTCGGGAGGCCTTGCAGAAAGGTCTGTGCAACGCGTTCCCAGAGACTGGGAGGTTACAAACTCCTGTTTCTGGACAACGTGTTGCTGAGGCTTCGGTCAGTCAAAGAAGGAGCGGTGGAGAAGGTGGCCGTCTGACCGATGCGTTCAGACAATTTTTTGGTCCGCAGCCCCAAGGTATGATCGGTTCCAGCAACCATCGCCAGCGTCTGTTTTACATGGTGCAGGAATACCTAGGGGCAAGATCAGACTTGGACACCTTTCCCACCGAAAATCCTCTGGGTTACTGGGTCTTGAGGATGGATCACTGGCCAGAGCTTGCACAGTATGCAATTGAGCTACTGGCCTGTCCTGCATCCAGCGTTCTTTCGGAACGCACATTCAGTGCTGCTGGAGGCGTGGTAACCGATCACAGGGTGCGTCTGTCCACCGACTTGGTCGATCGGCTGACCTTCATAAAAATGAATCAGTCTTGGATCACCACCAGCTACCAAGCACCTGATGCAGATGTAACCGAATATTTTTTTTTGAAATCTCAGATCCCTTCAAAGACTGCCTATGCTGATGCTGAGTGACTATCCCTGAGTAATTATCCTCTTCCTCCTCAATCATCACGCTGATAGCTTGTAAGAACATTTTTGGTTCTGGGCGCCACCACCAGTGCCTAAGGCACAATTTTTCAGCCCCTGTTTAACAGGGGCGTGTAATTACAATTTTTGATGCAATACTTTGCAGCAGGGCTTGTTCCTGCGTTTCAACTAGAGTGTCTGTGAGGGGTTGCAGTGTTGTGGCACCAGCACCAGTGCCTAAGACCCAATTTTTCTGCCCCTGTCTAACAGGGGCGTGTAATTACAATTTTTGATGCAATACTTTGCAGCAGGGCTCGTTCCTGCGTTCCAACTAGAGTGTCTGTGAGGGGTTGCAGTGTTGTGGCACCAGCACCAGTGCCTAAGGCCCAATTTTTCTGCCCCTGTCTAACAGGGGCGTGTAATTACAATTTTTGATGCAATACTTTGCAGCAGTGCTCGTTCCTGCGTTCCAACTAGAGTGTCTGTGAGGGGTTGCAGTGTTGTGGCACCAGCACCAGTGCCTAAGGCCCAATTTTTCTGCCCCTGTCTAACAGGGGCGTGTAATTACAATTTTTGATGCAATACTTTGCAGCAGGGCTCGTTCCTGCGTTCCAACTAGAGTGTCTGTGAGGGGTTGCAGTGTTGTGGCACCAGCACCAGTGCCTAAGGCCTAATTTTTCAGCTCCTGTTCAACAGGGGCATGTAATTACAATTCTTGATCTAATATTTCACAGCAGGGCCCTGTGAGGGCTTACAGTGTTTTGGCCACAGCAACACCTAAGGCCCAAATTTCTGCTGAGTATATAGGGCAGGACCCTACCTTCAAACATCTAACTTACAAACGACTCCTACTTGCAAACGGTAGGAGACAACAGGAAGTGAGATGAAATCTACCCCTAAGGAAGGGAAATTCTCTCCTGTAAGAGTTAATATGGGAAAACAATTTCTCCTTTCCACTGATGCTTTCCAATCCTTGTTCCACAAAAAAACCCAAATTTTCAAAAAACATTTTTCATTGGGACAAAAAAGTGAGGTGAAATCTTCTGAAGAGGAGGAAAGACGCAAAACAAATGTCACAGGGGTGATAACCCTTCCCTATGTTTTCCAAAAAGCTTAGAAAAGATTTTTTGGCTGGAGCTAAACACATTAAAAATGTTCAAAATTACAAACAGATTCTACTTAACAACAAACCTACAGTCCCTGTCTTGTTTGCACCGCCTGTATACTGCTGTTCAGAGTATATAGGGCCTGGTGGCCCCACACCTTTCCTTATTTTAATTTGGGTGTGGGGTTCCCCTTAATATCCATACAAGACCCAAAGGGCCTGGTAATGGACTGGGGGGTACCCATGCCGTTTGTCTCACTGATTTTCATCCATATTGCCATGACCCGACATGACATTAAACCCGCAAGCAGTTTGAAATGAGATTTTTTCCTTTAAAAATGACATTTGGTGCAGGGACTGTTCTAAACATGGGAAACACGCGTCACTTTACAGGCATACTATAGACACCCCCCAGGTACGATATTTAAAGGAATATTTCACTTTTTTTTTTTTTACTTTAAGCATCATTAAAATCACTGCTCCCGAAAAAACGGCCGTTTTTAAAAGTTTTTTTTGCATTGATACATGTCCCCTGGGGTAGGACCCGGGTCCCCAAACCCTTTTTAGGACAATACCATGCAAATTAGCCTTTAAAATGAGCACTTTTGATTTCGAACGTTCGAGTCCCATAGACGTCAATGGGGTTCTAACGTTCGTGCGAACTTTCGGTCCGTTCGCGGGTTCTGGTGCGAACCGAACCGGGGGGTGTTCGGCTCATCCCTACCCCCAAGCACACCAGCTCAAGCACCGCATGGCATCTTTTGGCCTGCGTACTTGCGTAGCCCCTTGAATGCCTACGGAGCACCACTGGTTCCGAGGACAAAGCACGGGAAGAGGCCATGGAGGAAGAAGAAGAGGAGGGGTGGAGGAGAGAGGTGTGTCAGAATCACCAGTAGTGGCATTTTGGAGGCGTGGTGGCGGAACAACCTCCAACACTACTGCACCTTGTCCTGCATCCTTCCCAGCTGCCAGCAGAGTCACCCAATGTGCTGTGAATTTAAGGTAACGTCCTTGTCCATACCTGCTGGACCATGAGTTATTGGTAATATGCACCTTAGCGCTGACCGCCCTGTCCAGCGAGGAAAAGACATTGCCTTCCACATGCTGGTAGAGAGCCGGAATCGCCTTCCGTGAGAAAAAGTGGCGTTTGGGAACCTGCCACTGAGGAACCGCACATTCCACAAACTCACGGAAGGGGGCAGAATCTACCAACTGAAAAGGTAGCAGTTGAAGTGCTAGCAATTTTGCCAAGCTAGCATTCAACCGCTGGGCATGTGGATGGCTAGGAGCAAACTTCTATCGGCGGTGCAGCAGCTGAGGCAGGAAAATTTTCCTGGTACAATCTGATGTGTACCGATAGCAGATTGCCCGCAAGTACTTTGCTGTGACACACCTAATTCTACACCTTCATTCCTCTCAGTGCAGGTCTCAGAGAGGACTGAAGGTATAGTGGGGTTGGAGATCCCAGCTGATGAGGAGCAAGGAGAGGTCCTCTTTGTTCTTTGGTTTGGGTCTTTTAGGTACGCTTGCCAATGAACTGCATGGCAGGTCAACATATGTCTGGTCAAACATGTGGTGCCCAAGCGGGAGATGTTTTGGCCATGCGAGATATGCTTGAGACATATGTTGCAAATAGCAGCGGTGGGATCTGATGCACTGGTCTCAAAAAAGGCCCACACCAAAGAACTTTTGGAATAACGCGCAGAGACAGCAGCGCCCTACACATGCGGAGCTCTGCGGTGTGATGCAGTCAGTGTGCTGCCCTTAGGCTGGCCCCTGGAGGGCATCCTGCCTCATTGGTGATGTGCCTCCTCCTCCTCCTCCTCCTCCTCTCTCCTATCAGGCACCTACGTGGAGTCAGTGACCTCATCATCCCCTCCCTCCTCATCACTGGAGCAAACCTGGCAGTATGTTGCAGCAGGGGGAACATGACTGCCAGATTGCTGTCCTTCTTGGGCACCCCCTCTGTCTGGGCTCACGTTACTGCCTTCCTCTAGCTGAGTACCATCATCAGAGCCTTCAAAGCGCTGGGCATCCTCCTGGAGCATGTACCCAACACTGTGGTCAAACAGTTCGGGGGACTCCTCAGGAGGACATGGTGGGGCTAGGGAAGAAGTCACTGATGCCATTGAGCCGAGGGAAGAGGCCGAGTTGGCAGCTGCTTTGCCAGACAAAATACCGTGAGCCTGGGTGAGAGAGGATGAGGAGGATGAGGACGGCTTGGTCATCCACTCGACCAATGCATGTTGCGGCTCAACACGGTCAGCTGCCGAAAAAAAGGCCAAGCATGTCCCACGGCCACGTGCTGATGAGGATGCACCGTGTCCACGACCAGCACTGTTGCCTTTAGACACAGAGCCTGCTTGCCCTCTTTTATTGGCTTGTGACTGTCTGCCTCTCCTTGTTGGCCTTCCAGACATACTATTGGCCTGCAGTGAGATGTAGCTGCACAAAACTGGGATGTATATATATATATATATATATATATATATATATACCGATTATACTGCAGCTAACAGAATCAACTGCCTGCCTGTAGTATTATTAGTATGAGAACACCTGCACTCTTCTTCAAGTAGCTATACTGTAGGTGCAACTGTGCAGGGTACACAGTACAGTAACTGGAAATATGTCAAGAGCCCACATAAGCACCTGGCTTCAGGTAGCTATACTGTAGGTGCAACTGTGCAGGGTACACAGTACAGTAACTGAAAATACGTCAAGAGCCTACACAAGCATTAGGGATGAGCTTCGCGTTCGAGTCTAACCCATGTTCGACTCGACCTTGCCTGTTCGGTCGTTCGCTGAATTGCGAATGATATGGGCCGTTCGCGCCAAATTCGTGTGGCGCGTCACGGCCCATAATTCACTGCAGCATCGCAGTGCATTGCTGGCTGATGATTGGCCAAGCATGCACTATGACCCGCATACTTGGCCAATCACAGCGCCGTCGGTAGAGAGAGCTGTAATTGGCCAAAGCCAGAGTGGCTTTGGCCAATTATGGCTGAAGGGGTTTAAAACATGTCCCACACTATATAAGACCGCCTGCACGGCGGCCCTGTGTAGTGTGTTCCGGCGTGCTTAGATAGAGAGAGACAGTGTCATTTCATTTGAGTTAGCTAGATTAGGCAGGACAGTGAGTGAGTAAGCTGCACTTATAGTGTATTGTGTATATATATGCATCCCAGGTGTTGCGTATATATATATATATATATATATATATATATATATATATATATATATATATATATATATTTATACACTGTATTTAGTTTAGCTAGATCCATTCCTGTTATCTTCCTACTGACAGGCAGGCTTGTCTTGTTACAGTATTTACAGCTACCTGAAGCAAATTTCTGGTGTTCTTTTGATCCTATTAGTACCACAGTCAGGCAGCTAGACTATTTACAGTTAGTGTAGTGCGTCCTCCTCACAGTGATCAGTTAAAGCTACAAGTTAGTTTAGTGTGACCTCTGCACAGTGTTCAGCTAAAGCTACAAGTTAGTGTAGTGCACAATGTTCAGCTAAAGTTACAAGTTAGGGTAGTGCATCCTCCTCACAGTGTTCAGCTAAAGCTACAAGTTAGTTTAGTGCGACCTCTGCACAGTGTTCAGCTAAAGCTACAAGTTAGTGTAGTGCGTCCTCCTCACAGTGTACAGCTAAAACTACAAGTTAGTGTAGTGCGACCTCTGCACAGTGTTCAGCTAAAACTACAAGTTAGTGTAGTGTGTCCTGCTCACAGTGTTCAGCTAAAACTACAAGTTAGTGTAGTGAGACCTCTGCACAGTGTTCAGCTAAAGCTACAAGTTAGTGTAGTGCGTCCTCCTCACAGTGTTCAGCTAAAACTACAAGTTAGTGTAGTGAGACCTCTGCACAGTGTTCAGGTAAAGCTACAAGTTAGTGTAGTGCGTCCTGCTCACAGTGTTCAGCTAAAACGACAAGTTTGTGTAGTGAGACCTCTGCACAGTGTTCAGCTAAAGCTACAAGTTGGTGTAGTGCCTCCTGCTCACAGTGTTCAGCTAAAACTACAAGTTAGTGTAGTGCGACCTCTGCACAGTGTTCAGCTAAAACTACAAGTTAGTGTAGTGAGACCTCGGCACAGTGTTCAGCTAAAGCTACAAGTTAGTTTAGTGCGACCTCTGCACAGTGTTCAGCTAAAGCTACAAGTTAGTGTAGTGCGACCTCTGCACAGTGTTAAGCTAAAACTACAAGTTAGTGTAGTGAGACCTCTGCACAGTGTTCAGCTAAAGCTACAAGTTAGTGTAGTGAGACCTCTGCACAGTGTTCAGCTAAAGCTACAAGTTAGTGTAGTGCGTCCTCCTCACAGTGTTCAGCTAAACCTACAAGTTATTTTTTTGCAAGCTCTGCACAGTGTTCAGCTAAAGCTACCTCTAGAAGGTTGGTGGTGTTTTCCTGATCCTATCACTACCGCAAGCAGCTAAATAAGCTACAAGTTAGTGTAGTGCGAGCTCTGCACAGTGTTCACCTAAAGCAACCTGTAGAAGGTTGGTGGTGTTTTCCTGATCCTATCACTACCGCAGGCAGCTAAATAAGCTACAAGTTATTTTTTGGCGAGCTCTGCACAGTGTTCACCTAAAGCTACCTGTAGAAGGTTGGTGGTGTTTTCCTGATCCTATCACTACCGCAGGCAGCTAAATAAGCTACAAGTTAGTTTTTTGTGAGCTCTGCACAGTGTTCAGCTAAAGCTACCTGTAGAAGGTTGGTGGTGTTCTCATACTACAGGTAGGCAGTTGATTTTGCTAGCTGCAGTATCAGTACACACATATATATATATATATATACCCATATATATATATATATATATATATATATATATATATATATATATATATATATATATATATATATATATACCCAGCTTAGTGCAGCTACAGACCATTAGTATGTCTTGTTGGAAGGCCAACAAGGAGAGGCAGACAGTCACAAGCCAATAAAAGAGGGCAAGCAGGCTCTGTGTCTAGAGGCAACAGTGCTAGTCGTGGAGATGGTGCATCCTCATCAGCACGTGCCCCTGAGACACGCTTGTCCTTTTTTTCGGCAGCTGGCCGTGTTGAGCCGCAACATGCGGAAGACTTGGTCGAGTGGATGACCAAGCCGTCCTCATCCTCCTCATCCTCTCTCACCCATGCTCAGGGTACTTTGTCTGGCAAAGCAGCGGCCTCTTCCCTCGGCTCAATGTCATCAGTGACTCCTTCCCTAGCCCCACCATGTCCTCCTGAGGAGTCCCTCAAACTGTTTGACCACAGTGTTGGGTACATGCTCCAGGAGGATGCCCAGCGTTTGGAAGGCTCTGATGATGATACTGAGCTAGATGAAGGCAGTAACGTAAGCACGGACAGAGGGGGTGCCCAAGAAGGATAGCAATCTGGCAGTCATGCTCCCCCTTCTGCAGCATACTGCCAGGTTTGCTCCAGTGATGAGGAGGGAGGGGATGATGAGGTCACTGACTCAACGTGGGTGCCTGAGAGGAGGAGGAGGAGGAGGCGGCACATCACCAACGAGGCAGGAAGCCCTCCAGGGGCCAGCCTAAGGGCAGCACACTGACTGCATCACACCCCAAATATCCGCATGTTCAGGGCTCTGCAGTCTCTGCGCATTATTCAAAAAGTTCTTTGGTGTGGGCTTTTTTGAGATGAGTGCAACAGATCACACCACTGCTGTTTGCAACATATGTCTCAAGCGTATCTCGCGTGGCCAAAACATCTCCCGCTTGGGCACCACATGCTTGACCAGACATATGTTGACCTGCCATGCAGTTCGTTGGCAAGCGTATCTAAAAGACTCACACCAAAGAACAAAGAGGACCTCTCCTTGCTCCTCATCAGCTGAGATCTCAAACCCCACTATACCTTCAGTCCTCTCTGAGACCTGCACTGAGAGGAATGAAGGTGTAGAATTAGGTGTGTCACAGCCAAGTACTTGTGGGCAATCTGTTTTCGGTACACCGACGTCAGATTGTACCAGGCAAATTTCCCTGCCCCAGCTTCTGCACCGCCAAAAAAAGTTTGCTCCCAGCCATCCACATGCCCAGCGGTTGAATGCTAGCTTGTCAAAATTGCTAGCACTTCAACTGCTGCCTTTTCAGTTGCTAGAATCTGCCCCCTTCCGTGAGTTTGTGAAATGTGCGGTTCCTCAGTGGCAGGTACCCAAACGCCACTTTTTCTCACGGAAGGCAATTCCGGCTCTCTACCGGCATGTAGAAGGCAATGTCTTGGCCTTGTTGGACAGGGCGTCAGTGGTAAGGTGCATATTACCGCTGACTCATGGTCCAGCAGGCATGGACAGGGACGTTACCTAAGTTTGACCGCGCATTGGGTGACTCTGCTGGCAGCTGGGAAGGATGCAGGACAAGGTGCAGTAGTGTTGGAGGTTGTTTCGCCACCACGCCACCAAAATGCCACTACTAATGATTGTGACACACCTCTCTCCTCCACCCCCTCCTCTTCTTCTTCCTCCATGACCTCTTCCTGTGCTTTGTCCTCGGAACCAGCGGTGCTCCGTAGCCGTTCAAGGGGCTACGCAAGTATGCAGGCCAAAAGATGTCATGCGGTGCTTGAGCTGGTGTGCTGGGGGAACAGGAGCCACACTGGGGCAGAGGTTCTGTCAGCTCTGCAGGGGCAGATTCAGAGGTGGTTGACGCCACGCCAACTTAAGGCAGGAATGGTAGTTTGCGACAATGGCACCAACCTCCTCTCTGCCCTCTGACAGGGACAAATGACCCATGTGCCCTGTTTGGCTCACATCCTTAACTTGATGGTGCAGCGGTTCTTGGGCAGGTACCCGGGCTTACAGGATGTCCTGAGGCAGGCCAGGAAAGTCTGTGTGCATTTCCGCCGGTCATATAATGCCAGTGCTCGGCTGGCAGACCTCCAAAAAGGAGTTTACCCTGCTCAAGAACGGCCTAATCTGTGACATGCCCACCAGGTGGAACTCAACGTTGACCATGCTGCAGCGGCTGCACATGCAGCAGAGGGCCATCAATGAGTACCTGTGCGACTATGGCACCAGGACAGGGTCAGGGGAGCTTGTTTTTTTTCCCCACGCCAGTGGGCCATGATCAGGGATGCATGCACTGTCCTGTCACCATTTGAGGAGGCCACTAGGATGGTGAGCAGTGACAGTGCATGCATCAATGATGCTGTCCCCCTTGTCCACATGTTGGAGCACACGCTGTGTGGAATAATGGACAGGGCACTTGAGACAGAACAGAGGCAGGAAGAGGAGGACTTCCTTAGCTCTCAAGGCCCCCTTTATCCAGACAGTGTTCCTGCGTGCCGCCGATCACACAGGAAGAGGACGAGGAGGAGGAGGAGGGGGAGGAGGATTGTGTCAGTATGGAGGTGGAGCCTGGCACTCAGCATCAGCAGCAGTCTTTAAGGGATCAGTCCCAAGAAACACATGGACTTGTACGTGGCTGGGAGGAGGTGGCTACGGACCATATCGTCCTTAGTGGCCCAGAGGACTCCGGACCGAATGCCTCAGCAAACCTACGCTGCATGGCCTCCCTGATCCTGCAAAGCCTGTGTAAGGATCCTCGTATTCGTGGTATCAAGGAGAAGGACCAATACTGGTTGGCAACCCTCCTTGATCCACGTTACAAGGGTAAGGACCTTATCTTGCCATTGCAGAGGGAGCAGAGGATGAAACATCTTCGGGAGGCCTTGCAGAAAGGTCTGTGCAACGCGTTCCCAGAGACTGGGAGGTTACAAACTCCTGTTTCTGGACAATGTGTTGCTGAGGCTTCAGTCAGTCAAAGAAGGAGCGGTGGAGAAGGTGACCGTCTGACCGATGCGTTCAGACAATTTTTTGGTCCGCAGCCCCAAGGTATGATCGGTTCCAGCAACCATCGCCAGCGTCTGTTTTACATGGTGCAGGAATACCTAGGGGCAAGATCTGACTTGAACACCTTTCCCTCCGAAAATCCTCTGGGGTACTGGGTCTTGAGGATGAATCACTGGCCAGAGCTTGCACAGTATGCAATTGAGCTACTGGCCTGTCCTGCATCCAGCGTTCTTTCGGAACGCACATTCAGTGCTGCTGGAGGCTTTGTAACCGATCACAGGGTGCGTCTGTCCACTGACTCGGTCGATCGACTGACCTTCATAAAAATGAATCAGTCTTGGATCACCACCAGCTACCAAGCACCTGATGCTGATGTAACTGAATATTTTTTTTTGAAATTTAAGATCTCTTCAAAGACTGCCTATGCTGATGCTGAGTGACTATCCTGAGTAATTATCCTTTCCTCCTAAATGATCACGCTGATAGCTTGTAAGAACATTTTTGGTTCTGGGTGCCACCACCAGTGCCTAAGGCCCAATTTTTCAGCCCCTGTTTAACAGGGGCATGTAATTACAATTTTTGATGCAATACTTTGCAGCAGGGCTCGTTCCTGCGTTCCAACTAGAGTATCTGTGAGAGGTTGCAGTGGTGTGGCACCAGCACCAGTGCCTAAGGCCCAATTTTTCAGCCCCTGTTTAACAGGAGCATGTAATTACAATTTTTGATGCTATACTTTGCAGCAGGGCTCGTTTCTGCGTTGCAACTAGAGTATCTGTGAGGGGTTGCAGTGTTGTGGCACCAGCACCAGTGCCTAATGCCCAATTTTCAGCCCCTGTACAACAGGGGCATGTAATTACAATTCTTGATCTAATATTTTACAGCAGGGCCCGTTTCTGCGCCCACCAAGAGCGAGTGAGGACTTACAGTGTTGTGGCACTAGCACCACCACCACCAAAGGCCCAATTTTTCTGCCCCTGTTCAACAGGGGCATGTAATTACAAATCTTGATCTAATATTTCACAGCAGGGCCCTGTGAGGGCTTACAGTGTTGTGGCCACAACAACACCTAAGGCCCAAAATTTCTGCTGAGTATATAGGGCAGGCCAATACTTTCAAACATCAAACTTACAAAAGACTCCTACTTGCAAACGGAAGGAGACAACAGGAAGTGAGATGAAATCTACCCCTAGGAAGGGAAGTTCTCCCTTGTAAGAGTTAATATGGGAAAAACGTTTCTCCTTTCCACTGATGCTTTATCACCAATCCTTGTTTCACAAAAACCCCAAATTTTCAAAAAACATTTGTCATTGGGACAAAAAATGAGGTGAAATCTTCTGAAGAGGAGCACAGACAGCAAAACAAATGCGACAGGGGTGATAACCCTTCCCTATGTTTTCCATAAAGCTTAAAATAGATTTTTTGGCTTGAGCTAAACACGTTAAAAATGTACCAGTTCAAAATTACAAACAGATTCTACTTAACAACAAACTTACAGTCCCTGTCTTGTTTGCACCGCCTGTATACTGCTGTTCAGAGTATATAGGGCCTGGTGGCCCCACACCTTTCTTTTTTTTAATTTAGGTGCGGGGTTCCCCTTAATATCCATACAAGACCCAAAGGGCCTGGTAAAGGACTGGGGGGTACCCATGCTGTTTGTCTCACTGATTTACATCCATATTGCCAGGACCCGACATTACATTAAAGCCGCAAGCAGTTTTAAATGACTTTTTTTCCTTTAAAAATGACATTTTGTGCACGGACTGTTCTAAGCACGGGAAACACGTGCCACTTTACAGGCATACTATAGACACCCCCCATGTACGATATTTAAAGGAATAATTCACTTTTTTTTAACTTTAAGCATCATTAAAATCACTGTTCCCGAAAAAAACGCCGTTTTTAAAAGTTTTTTTTGCATTGATACATGTCCCCTTAGGCAGGACCCGGGTCCCCAAACCCTTTTTAGGACAATACCCTGCTTATTAGCCTTTAAAATGAGCACTTTTGATTTTGAACGTTCGAGTCCCATAGACCTCAATGGGGTTCTAACGTTTGTGCGAATTTTCGGTCCGTTCGCAGGTTCTGGTGCGTTCGGGGGTGTTCGGCTCATCCCTAACAAGCACCTGGCTTATACTGTAGGTGCAACTGTGCAGGGTACAGTACAGTAACTGGAAATACGTCAAGAGCCTACACAAGCACATGGCTTCAGGTAGTTATACTGTAGGTGCAACTGTGTAGGGTACACAGTAGAGTAACTGGAAATACGTCAAGAGCCTACACAAGCACCTGGCTTCAGGTAGCTATACTGCAGGTGCAACTGTGCAGGGTACACAGTACAGTAACTGGAAATACGTCAAGAGCCCACACAAGCACCTGGCTTCAGGTAGTTATACTGTAGGTACAACTGTGTAGGGTACACAGTACAGTAACTGGAAATACGTCAAGAGCCTACACAAGCACCTGGCTTCAGGTACTTCTACTGTAGGTGCAACTGTGCAGGGTACACAGTACAGTAACTGGAAATATGTCAAGAGCCTACACAAGCACCTGGCTTCAGGTACTTATACTGTAGGTGCAACTGTGCAGGGTACACAGTACAGTAACTGGAAATACGTCAAGAGCCTACACAAGCACCTGGCTTCAGGTAGTTAAACTGTAGGTGAAACTGTGCAGGGTACACAGTACAGGAACTGGAAATATGTCAAGAGCCTACACAAGCACCTGGCTTCAGGTAGTTATACTGTAGGTGCAACTGTGCAGGGTACACAGTACAGTAACTGGAAATATGTCAAGAGCCTACACAAGCACCTAGCTTCAGGCAGTTATACTGTAGGTGCAACTGTGCAGGGTACACAGTACAGTAACTGGAAATACGTCAAGAGCCTACACAAGCACCTGGCTCCAGGTAGTTATACTGTAGGTGCAACTGTGCAGGGTACACAGTACAGTAACTGGAAATACGTCAAGAGCCTACACAAGCACCTGGCTTCAGGTAGCTATACTGTAGGTGCAACTGTGCAGGGTACACAGTACAGTAACTGGAAATACGTCAAGAGCCTACACAAGCACCTGGCTTCAGGTAGTTATTTGTAGGTGCAACTGTGCAGGGTACACAGTACAGTAACTGGAAATACGTCAAGAGCCTACACAAGCACCGGGCTTCAGGTAGTTATTCTGTAGGTGCAACTGTGCAGGGTACACAGTACAGTAACTGGAAATACATCAAGAGCCTACACAAGCACCTGGCTTCAGGTAGCTATACTATAGGTGCAACTGTGCAGGGTACACAGTACAGTAACTGGAATTACGTCAAGAGCCTACACAACCCCTAAATCAAATAACACTGTCTCTCTGTCTATCTATCTCTCTCCACCGCAACACACTACACAGGGCCGGCGTCCAGGCGACCTTATATAGTGTGGGGCATGTACTAAACCCCCTGAGCCATAATTGGCCAAAGCCTCCCTGGCTTTGGCCAATTACGGCTCTCTGTACACACGGCGCTCTGATTGGCCAAGCATGCGGGTCATAGTGCATGCTTGGCCAATCATCAGCCAGCAATGCACTGCAATGCCGCAGTGAATTATGGGCCATGACACGCTATTCGAATTTGGCAAGAACGAACCATAACGTTCGTAATTCGGCGAACGACCGAACACACAATGTTTGAGTCGAACTTGCTTTCGATTCGAACACGAAGCTCATCCCTAGTGTCTACATATCTCTGAAAAAGGCTGTATTAGGTATACAATCTGTAATGTGGCACATCACCTGAAAATCATTCTAATGTAAAAATAGTGAATATGAATTCAATATAAATTATATATATACCCCACCTCAACCTAAAAAGCTGTACTTAAGTCACCTCCATCAGATCACCCCCTGCAGCTTTTGTACCTTATTCCCCGCCCTTTAGATTGTAAGCTCCTCGAGCAGGACCCTCCTATTCTTACTGTATTGAACTGACTTGTAATTGTATTGTCCCCCTTTATATTGTGAAGCTCTGTGCAAACTGTTGGCGCTTTAATAATCCTGTATAATAACAATAATAACATATCTTGCTAACTTAGCAAATAGATATTTACAAATAGATGAGGCATATTAAATGAGCCTTCTTTGCTATGCTTATATCAATCTGGATGTGCTTTAGTATTGGGTGGCCGCTTCTAAAGGCAGGCCCAAAAAATTCAATTTTTTTTTTTATATTAAAGCATTGGAATACATTGTATAAAATTGATATGCAAGTCAATTTGTAAAGTAATGGTATTTAAAAATTAATTTCTATTTTAATATGCACTCAGCTTTAATTTTCCATGACTGGCAACCATGGAAAATCTCATTTCCTGCTTGTGTAATTAGCTCATGGCTCTTCCGAGAAGTGGGACAGCTATAATTTACAGTGTAGTTTTGTTTCAAAGGGAACATGTTTTCTCTGTAGTAGGTTAATGTATGTCCAAGCACAGTTTTATTTTGAACTAGCCAGTTGAAGTAACACAAAAATGTTATGGAAGTGTGGACAGAACTTCCGACTATCCTCACCAAGCATGAAACAGCTTCTAACACAAACAACCAAGTCCAGGCTAGTATCAAGAATGTTTGTTCAGTGCATAAACTTGGCCTTCTAATTGACCATGCATGTATATGAAAGATCCATGGAATTTCAGCGTATTGTATTTTACTTGTAATTGCTGTGAGTTTTTGTAATTTCTTTATCTGATCTCATTCCATCAAGATAATTTTGATACCAAGAAACCTCTGTTTTTTTTTTCTTTATTTTTTTTTTTATTTCAATTAACATATTAAACAATAGGTCCATTGAAAAAGTCAGATGTTCTGAACACAATTTCATGTATATGATCAGGATCCTGAAGTGATGAGGGTGGCCTTGTTTACACCTCCATTTTATCACCACTTTTAGAACTGACAGGTAGCATAGGGGGTATGGAGTTGCATAAATGCCATAAGTGCTGATTAACCGGAGCCAGAGAGCATTGATGTGTATAGTACCTTTTTTGAAATTATTTGTTTAGAAGAAGTGGCAAAACAATTCTATTGAACAAATACAACATAGCTTCCGAGAGGTTGCAGTGAATGTAGCACAAAAAAGCATAGAATAACAACACAGGATCACTGGTGTCACTGAACCAAAAAGCAAACAGTTTGTAAACCAATTCTCTAATAAAACTTTCTGTGTACACAGCGTGAAAAAAAAAATGAACAGTTTCCGCAATTTTTTTTTTTGGGGGGGGAATCAATACAGAACCTCAACGCGATGTTATGGGGTAAGAGAAAAAGAAAGGAGGGTCAGGGGGGGAAAGAGTAGGAGATGGAAAAGTGAAATCTGTTGGGTAGGGGTGGACTGAAAAAAAAAAGGCCCAATCAGGGCCAGATTAAGAGCATCGTATGCTTGGTGCTGAGGATTTTAGTGGACCTTTTACTAGGCACCCTTCTGTTTTCCAAGAGCCTGTGCTGGCATGCGCCCAAACTCAAAATGGCGCAGCCGCACAGGCATAACACTAGGGAAGCCTGGCATTTGATTTGCCAAGTTTCTGTAAGGGCCGTGCATCGGCGTGCACTCTGAGCTGAAAGAGTGCAGCTGCGCAGGCCTAACACTATGGAAGCCCCAGACTTCTGTAAGAGCCCTGAGATTTGCCACGAGATCACCGTTATCGGCGGCAGGAGAGGGCTCCCACTCCCTCCGCTCTCCCGAGCCCTCCGCCGCTCTCCCGCACCCTCCACCGCTTAGTGATCGCGTCCTATCCATGGCTGGGTATGGAGACGAGTGAGGCTAAGATGGCCCCCACCCGCCTCCATACCATAGCAGGGCGGAAGCGACGTCAAAACGTCACTTCCGCCCATTTGTCTTAAAGGTACTTTTTTTGTTGTCATTTTTTTCAAATGACAACATTTTTTTCTTCTTTTACTGCATTTAAGTCCAAATATGAGATCTGAGGACTTTTTGACCCCAGATCTCATATTTAAGAGAACCTGTCATGTTTTTTTCTATTACAAGGGATATTTACATTCCTTGTAATAGGAATAAAAGTGACCCAAATTGTTTTTTTTTTAAAAAACAATGTAAAAATAAATAAAATAAAATAAAATAAATTAGAAAAAAAAAATGTAAAGGGCCCCGTCCCGACGAGTTTGCGTGCAGAAGTGAACACATACGTGAGTAGCGCCCGCATATGAAAACGGTGGTCAAACCACACATGTGAGGTATTGCCATGATCGTTACAGCGAGAGCAATAATTCTAGCCCTAGACGTCTTCTGTAACTCAAAACATGCAACCTGTAGAATTTTTTAAACGTCGCCTATGGAGATTTTTAAGGGTAAAAGTTTGAGGCTTTTTTACGAGCAGGCGCAATTTTGAAGCATGACATGTTGGGTATCAATTTACTCGGCGTAACATTATCTTTCACAATATAAGAAAAAATGGGCTAACTTTACTGTTGTCTTATTTTTTTATTCAAAAAAGTGAATTCTTTCCAAAAAAAGTGCGCTTGTAAGACCGCTGCACAAATACGGTGTGACAAAAAGTATTACAATGACCGCCATTTTATTCTCTAGGGTGTTAGAAAAAAATGTATAATGTTTGGGGGTTCTAAGTAATTTTCTAGCAAAAAAAATGTGTTTTTAACTTGGAAACACTGAGTCTGAAAAAGAGGCCCGGTCTTTAAGTGGTTAAGGTAGGGGCCTGGAGCTGCAGCTCCAATAGCCCCTACGTTAATACAGCCCTGGGCTCGATGCCCTATGGGTCTACTCACCTCGAGGAATTATTGTTGAGAGGCTAATGGCATTTGTTCCTTAGAAAAAAAATGAGTCCAGATTTTCCAGTATTTTTCCACCTGCTCTTTCAACGTCACGGATAGGTTCTCCATTTGTTGAATTTCTGTAATTCTGGTGTTTTATTGGGTGGTACCAGGTATTTCCATGGTGCTGGAATGCAAGCTTTTCATGCAAAAGAAATGCTGCCAGTTTTCCGTCAAGAGACAGTCCTGTAATGAATTTTATTGTTTGTTCCATGATCCAAAAATCCTTTAGTTTAGCACTATCCCAGAAAATATGGAGTAGGGTCCCTTCAGATTCCAAATAACGTCAAAAAGTTCTCAAAACCTATGGGAGCATGCAATGGATCTCCACCAGTGTCCTGTACCAATGTGTGAGAAGTTTTTAGCCCCCCCCCACCTGATATCTACGTGTAAGAGAGACTTTGTGGACAAAGAGAAAAATTCTATTCTTGTTTTTGAGAGAAGGTTAAATTTAAGTCCCTTTCCCAATGTTGTAAGAAGTGGAGCTCTTGTGGAGCACCCAGAGCAATCGGGGAGACATAAATTTGAAATGGGGGATGCCGCAGTGGCTTGCCAGCTAAGCAGGTTTTCTTAAACGAGGATGGTTCCCTTATTGTGTTATGCTCAATGGGTGGTAAAATCAAATACGTTCTCAGTTGCGCTCGTGAGGGGAAATCAACCTCTTAATTCATCATAGGACAGTGGTTATTGGAGAAGTGTAATAACCTAAAAGAGTCCAGTGGGAGTAGTGCAGCAACTCACAGGTCACCTGGTTAAAACTTGGTTGTGCCCAAAATAGGGGTCATTGGGCTTGGATATGGTGAGAGGGTAGTGCTTTTAAAGACAATTTTGGTCATCTGTGGAGTAGCTCCTACAAGCAGACAATGTTTAATGGTGAATCGGATTGATCTGTCTGAATGTCGGGGAAGTCCTACCAGGGGGAGATTGATGATCATCTGTTCCAAGTGTACCCATAGCATCCTGTTTCGTATTATGCACCAGTCAACCACCCCCACAAGGTGGGTGGCTTTATGGTACTTCACTGGATTTGAGAATCCTGTTCCCCCTGTGCTGTAGGCAAGGAGAGAATAGACTCCTGTAGCCTTGCCTGCCCAGACAAATAAAAAAAAATACGTGCAGAAACCCTTCAGAAATCCCAAATGGAGTTTGATCGGGAGAGTTTTAAGTAAGTAAATAATTCTGTATTCCATCAATGGAGCTCTGATTTCAAATTTCAGGCCAGTGGAGGAATGTTGGGTTCAAATGTCCTTCGTAGGTTATGCAGAATGTTCATTCCAAAATATCATATGTGAGAAGAAGTCTGTTTAAAACTGAATTGGGTCACTATCTGCTGTTGTAGGGCATGGTGAACTTCTACACCCATAGCCTCCAATTTAGAGTAGTTTATCTTAAAGTTAGATAGGGTTTAATATTGGCAAAGTTCCCTCAGAAGGGACGATAAGGAAATCATAGGGAAAGTCATAAAGAAGATGGTTAAGTAGAGCTTTGGAATAAAAGACATCAACGAAAAATCTGCTTGTCTGTATATGGTTTACTGAGTCATACAATATATATATATATATATATATATATATATATACAGTGGCTTGCGAAACCTTTTGCCACATTTCAGGCTTCAAACATAAAGATATAAAATTTTTATTTTTTGTGAAGAATCACCAACAAGTGGGACACAATTGTGAAGTGGAACAAAATCTTTTGGATTTTTGAAACTTTTTTAACTAATAAAAAAATGAAAAGTGGGGCGTGCAAAATTATTCGGCCTCCTTGCGTTAATACTTTGTAGAGCCACCTTTTGCTGCGATTACAGCTGCAAGTCGCTTGGGGTATGTCTCTATCAGTTTTGCACATCGAGAGACTGAAATTCTTGCCCATTCTTCCTTGCAAAACAGCTCAAGCTCAGTGAGGTTGGATGGAGAGCGTTTGTGAACAGCAGTTTTCAGCTCTTTCCACAGATTCTCGATTGGATTCAGGTCTGGACTTTGACTTGGCCATTCTAACACCTGGATACGTTTATTTGTGAACCATTCCTTTGTAGATTTTGCTGTATGTTTGGGATCATTGTCTTGTTGGAAGATAAATCTCCGTCCCAGTTTCAGGTCTTTTGCAGACTCCAACAGGTTTTCATCCAGAATGGTCCTGTATTTGGCTGCATCCATCTTCCCCTCAATTTTAACCATCTTCCCTGTCCATGCTGAAGAAAAGCAGGCCCAAACCATGATGCTGCCACCACCATGTTTGACAGTGGGGATGGTGTGTTGAGTGTGATGAGCTGTGTTGCTTTTACGCCAAAGATATCGTTTTGCATTGTGGCCAAAAAGTTCGATTTTGGTTTCATCGGACCAGAGCACCTTCTTCCACATGTTTGGTGTGTCTCCCAGGTGGCTTGTGGCAAACTTTAGACGAGACTTTTTATGGATATCTTTGAGAAATGGCTTTCTTCTTGCCACTCTTCCATAAAGGCCAGATTTGTGCAGTGTATGACTGATTGTTGTCCTATGGACAGACTCTCCCACCTCAGCTGTAGTTCTCTGCAGTTCATCCAGAGTGATCATGGGCCTCTTGGCTGCACCTCTGATCAGTCTTCTCCTTGTCTGAGCTGAAAGTTTAGAGGGACAGCCAGGTCTTGGTAGATTTGCAGTGGTTTGATACTACTTCCATTTCAAAATGATCGCTTTCACAGTGCTCCTTGGGATGTTTAAAGCTTGGGAAATCTTTTTGTATCCAAATCTAGCTTTAAACTTCTCCACAACAGTATTACGGACCTGCCCGGTGTGTTCCTTGGTCTTCATGATGCTCTCTGTGCTTTCAACAGAACCCTGAGACTATCACAGAGCAGGTGCATTTATACAGAGACTTGATTACACACAGGTGGATTCTATTTATCACCATCAGTCATTTAGGAAAACATTGGATCATTCAGAGATCCTCGCTGAACTTCTGGAGTGAGTTTTCTGCACTGAAAGTAAAGGGGCCGAATAATTTTGCACGCACCACTTTTCAGTTTTTTAATTGCTAAAAAAGTTTAAAATATCCAATAGATTTCGTTCCACTTCACAATTGTGTCCCACTTGTTGGTGATTCTTCACAAAAAATTAAAATTTTATATCTTTATGTTTGAAGCCTGAAATGTGGCAAAAGGTTGAAAAGTTCAAGGGGGCCAAATACTTTCGCAAGCCACTGTATATTGTTTCACAGAGAAAAGATACAAGCTGTGACAATGGCTGATTATCTCAGCCCATTTTCATACAATTTCTTCAGCATTACGCTCTATTTGGAGCACAGAGCCAAGGGGAATTTGGAAACTCTTGACTATCACAGATTATATGAGGAAAAATGTATTTTGGCATGCAAATGTGAGAACATTCTGGTTTCGAGTCCATTACACATCCATGGAAGTAATAAATCAACAAATAATAATTGTTAACAGGTGGGATGGAATGAACCTCCTTTGCCATCAGTGGATAGAAAAAACAACAGAAAAGGCAAAACAAGTTAGGAAGAACTCTAAAGACCATTCTGAATATGAGCTGACTCCATCTCGTTCTTGTATCAAATCTTGCCTTTAACCGCTTGCTATCCGCGCTATAGCCGAATGACGGCTACAGCGCGGACCTGCATTCCCGGGAGGCCGTCATATGACGGCCTTCCCTGTGCACGTGCCCTGCGCGCGCCCTGCAGGGCGCGCGTGGAGCGCGCTGTGATCACCGAGTCACTGAGACTCGGGTGATCACCGATCTGTGTAAGGGGCCGGTCCCGGCCCCTTACCATGTGATCAGCTGTCAGCCAATGACAGCTGATCACATGATCAAAACAAAAGCTCTGTGATCGTTTTTTTTTTCTCCTCGCGCTGACAGTGCGAGGAGAGAAAAAAGCCGATCACCGGCTCAGCTGCAAGGGACATCGGTCCCGAAGAGGAGGAGGCAATAATGCCTCAATTGTGCCTTATAATTATGCCACCAGTACCCCCTGCCAGTGCACCCAGACATTAAAACATCACAGTGCCCACAGTGCCCACCAGTGCCACGTATCAATGCCCATAAGTGCCACCTATCAATGCCTACAGGTGCCACCTATCAATGCCCACCATTGCCACCTAACAATGCCCACCAGTGATGCCAATCAGTGCCACCTAGCAGTGTACAAGATCAGTGCCCATTATTGCCACCAATCAGTGCCCATCACTGCCACCCATCAGTGCCCATCACTGCCACCTATCAGTGCCCATTGGTGCCGCCTCATCAGCGTACATCAATGAAGGAGAAAAATTACCCTTTTAAAAAATTTTATAACAAAATATAAAAAAAAAAAAAATTTTTTTTTAAAAAATTCAGTCTTTTTACATTTTTTTAACAAAAAATAAAAATCGCAGAGGTGATCAAATACCACCAAAAGAAAGCTCTATTTGTGGGGAAAAAATGATAAAAATTTCATTTGGGTACAGTGTTGTATGACCGCGCAATTGTCATTCAAAGTGCGTCAGCGCTGAAAGCTGAAAATTGGTCTGGATAGGAGGGGGGTTTAAGTGCCCGGTAAGCAAGTGGTTAAAGTCCCTCCTGTTCAAATTCAGCAGTCTATTTAAACTTCTTAAACAAGTCTGAAATTGCAACCATTTCATAGGTAGAAGGACATTGGTTCTGACCTAGTGGTTCAGAATAAAAGCAATTAGTAAAATGTTTAAATGCACATGCATTTATACAAAATGTAACCAGCACTTAAAGGCACTTAATCAATAGATTACACAAAATCCCATAAATAAATAAATTAAACTCACTGACACCTGAGAACCAATTGAAAGGATTGATCCAGTCAATCAAGCTAGTCCAACTAAAATGGGCTATAATAGCATCCCAGATAGCAAGGATAACTTGCCACAAATTTGTGGCAGTGTTGAATTGTAAGTCTGTTATCTTGCTGCACATTTTCACTGGCAAATTGTACACTTGCAGAACACTTGAATCACAAATTTCTTGTTGACACTTTTCCAATTTGTAGCAAATTTGCATGGCAAGTCTCTAGCAAGAGCAAAGTTGCAGCGGTGAGTCTACAGCAAAAGCTCTGCAAGTCTACAGTATGAAAATTCACCCACAATGTCCCCTGTAGTGGGATGACTATTGCACAACATAACTGAACCAGAACTCGCAACAGACTTGCAGAATGTTTGCAAAGAAAGTTGATCAGGGGTCAGGCAATGCGGACTTGCTGCAATTGTGCAACAAACTTGTGAAGCCCGGCAAGACTAGCAATAGTTTAGCAAAAGTCATTTTCAAACTTTCAGGACAATTGCTTGCTATCTGGGATAATCAGTTTCAGGGTCAATATAATTATAACAGACTGTTCCTACCATGGTACCCATACCTCTCTGATTTGCAGTCAAGTAACCTAGAACCAGTCTATGCTGAGTTAGCTGTTTCTTAATCATTTATAATTATACAACTCTTATCATAAATAGCAGTCACATTGTCCATCAGATCTACTAAATCAATTATGAAGCTAAATACTTTCTATGCAGGGAAGACATGTTGTCATTAGTATGTTTTAACCAAGTCTCTCTGTTCTTTTCTCTATAGTTTTCTGAGACTTCATATTTACGTAACTATGTCTGATAATACTTTTTTTCCTGTGGCATTTGCAGTAGCAGTTGCCACTGGCCAAGTTTCAGAAAACATGCCCACACAGACATGTATTTGCTCACAAAATCATCTTGATATGCAATTTTTTTTTCCTAACTTTGAGTTTATTCTTGATTTTTCACAGGATGCATTATAAAGGAGAAAAGAAGAGCAACAAGATAAACAGTTTGGTTTGCATTCCACAATGAATATAGGAATACAACAGGTAGAAAAGTAAAATAGTCACAATGAACCAAGAATAAGGTAAATCTCAGAAGTAAAGTTCAAAATCAGTAAACCGTAAACTAGTAGAACACTGCTGGAGTTGAGGGACTCTCCTAGCTGCCAGGGGAAGAACTCCTCCAGTGAGAGTGGGGGGGCAGCAAAGGGAAAGGAAAGACAGATTCTGGTGGTAGGGGACTCAATTCTTAGAAGGACAGAGAGGGCAATCTGTAACCAAGACCTGAAGCGCCGAACAGTATGTTGTCTACCGGGCGCTCGGGTTCGGCACATCACGGATCTTGTGGACAGATTACTGGGAGGGGCTGGGGAAGACCCGGCTGTCATGGTGCACGTTGGCACCAATGACAAAGTCAGAGGCAGATGGAGTGTCCTAAAGAACGATTTTAGGGACTTAGGAGCTAAATTGAGGAAAAGGACCTCCAAGGTAGTGTTCTCAGGAATACTACCGGTACATCGAGCCACACCAGAGAGGCAGAGGGAGATTAGGGAAGTAAACAAGTGGCTGAAGAGCTGGTGTAGTAAGGAGGGGTTTGGGTTCCTGGAGGACTGGGCCGACTTCTCAGTCGGTAACCGGTACTATAGAAGGGACGGACTGCACCTAAATGAGGAGGGTGCAGATCTGCTGGGAATGAAGATGGCCAAAAAGTTAGAGGGGTTTTTAAACTAGGCGATGGGGGGGAGGGTCCAGAGACAGTGATAGCCAGCGCGGAAGATACTCCAGAGGGTAGTATTGGGGGCATTAGTGGTAGGTTAACCAAAGCACAAAAACGCAAGGTGAGTATAGTAGCAAATCCAAGTTGCAATCTTGAAACACCCAATACGAGGACAATATGCGACCGGTCTAAACTATGTGGCATGTTCACCAATGCCAGGAGCCTGGCGGACAAGATGGGTGAACTAGAGATACTGTTGTACAAGGAGGATTTGGATTTTGTGGGAATTTCAGAGACCTGGTTCAACAGCTCTCATGATTGGCTGGCAAACATTCAAGGGTATACCCTATAGAGGATAGAGAGGGTAAAAAAGGGGGAGGGGTATGCCTATATATCAAGAATAATGTACAAGTGAATGTGAGAGATGACATCACTGAGGGGGCTAGGGAGGAGGTGGAATCTTTATGGGTAGAGCTCCAAAGGGATGAAGCTAAGGGAAAATAATACTGGGAGTATGCTATAGGCCCCCTAACCTGAGGGAGGAAGTGGAGACGGATCTCCTATCACAAATTGGATTAGCAGCAAGGATGGGAAGTGTTATCATAATGGGGGATTTTAATTATCCAGACATAGACTGGGCGGAGGGAACCGCGCATTCATTTAAGGCTCGCCAGTTCCTTAATGTCTTGCAGGACAATTTTATGGGTCAGATGGTAGACGCACCAACTAGAAATAAAACATTACTAGATCTACTGATTACCAACAATACAGACCTGATAACAGATGTGGAAATACGGGGCAATTTAGGTAACAGCGATCACAGGTCAATTAGTTTCAGTATAAATCACACAAATATGAGACATGGAGGGAACACAAAGACACTGAATTTCAAAAGAGCTAACTTCCCTAAACTACAAACCTGGCTAAAAGGCATAAATTGGGATAAAATATTAGGAACAAAGAATACAGAGGAGAGATGGGTTTGCTTTAAGAGCATATTAAATAAGGGCATTAGCCAATGTATCCCATTGGGTAATAAATTTAAAAGAGCGAACAAACATCCTGGATGGCTTAACTCCAATGTAAAAATGCATATAAAAGCAAAGGAGAAGGCCTTCAAAAAATACAAGGTTGAGGGATCATCCACAGCATTCAGAATTTATAAAGAATGCAATAAGAAATGTAAGGGTGCAATTAGGATGGCTAAGATAGAACATGAAAGACACATAGCGGAGGAGAGCAAAAAAATCCCAAGAAATTCTTTAGGTATGTAAACAGTAAAAAAGGGAGGACAGACCATATTGGCCCCATAAAGAATGAGGAAGGACTTCTGGTTACAAAGGATGGGGAGATGGCAGAGGTATTGAATTTATTCTTCTCCTCAGTCTTCACGAGGGAATCGGGGGGCTTCAGTAACCAAAACTGCAGTGTTTATCCTCATGACACAACACAGGAAGCACCTACATGGTTAACAGAGGACGGAATTAAAATTAGACTTGAGAAACTTAACATTAATAAATCACCGGGACCAGATGGCTTGCATCCGAGGGTACTTAGGGAACTCAGTCAGGTGATTGCCAGACCGTTGTTCCTAATTTTTACAGACAGTCTATTGACTGGAATGGTACCAGCTGATTGGAGAAAAGCCAATGTAGCACAAATATTTAAAAAGGGCCCAAAAAACATCCCTGGGAATTACAGACCAGTTAGCCTAACATCAATAGTATGTAAACTCTTGGAGGGGATGATAAGGGACTATATACAAGATTTTAGTAATAAGAATGATATCATTAGCAGTAATCAGCATGGATTCATGAAGAATCGTTCTTGCCAAACCAATCTATTAACCTTCTATGAGGAGGTGAGTTGCCATCTAGATAAAGGAAGGCCCGTAGACGTGGTGTATCTGGATTTTGCAAAAGCATTTGACACAGTTCCCCATAAACGTTTACTGTACAAAATAAGGTGCGTTGGCATGGACCATAGGGTGAGTACATGGATTGAAAACTGGCTACAAGGGCGTGTTCAGAGGGTGGTGATAAATGGGGAGTACTCAGAATGGTCAGGGGTGGGTAGTGGGGTCCCCCAGGGTTCTGTGCTGGGACCAATCCTATTTAATTTGTTCATAAACGACCTGGAGGATGGGATAAACAGTTCAATCTCTGTATTTGCAGACGATACTAAGCTAAGCAGGGCAATAACTTCTCCGCAGGATGTGGAAATCTTGCAAAAAGACCTGAACAAATTAATGGGGTGGGCGACTACATGGCAAATGAGGTTCAATGTAGAAAAATGTAAAATAATGCATTTGGGTGTCAAAAATATGAATGCAATCTATACACTGGGGGGAGAACCTCTGGGGGAATCTAGGATGGAAAAGGACTTGGGGGTCCTAGTGGATGATAGGCTCAGCAATGGCATGCAATGCCAAGCTGCTGCTAATAAAGCAAACAGAATATTGGCATGCATTAAAAGGGGGATCAACTGCAGAGATAAAACGATAATTCTCCCGCTCTACAAGACTCTGGTCCGCCCGCACCTGGAGTATGCTGTCCAGTTCTGGGCACCAGTCCTCAGGAGGGACGTACTGGAAATGGAGCGAGTACAAAGAAGGGCAACAAAGCTAATAAAGGGTCTGGAGGATCTTAGTTATGAGGAAAGGTTGCGAGCACTGAACTTATTCTCTCTGGAGAAGAGACGCTTGAGAGGGGATATGATTTCAATTTACAAATACTGTACTGGTGACCCCACAATAGGGATAAAACTTTTTTGCAGAAGAGAGTTTAATAAGACTCGTGACCACTCATTACTTTTTTCAACCTCACCTACTATGTAACTGCTTAATGGGAGACTGCAAATGTGTTGGATGTAAAAGGAAGAGGGTACTATCGACAAATTGACAAGGTCAAACAATAGAGGCGTGACAAAAAAATAATGCGTATATTGGATGTGCATAGGGCATGAAAATATCAGGTAGATGACAGCTAATGTTAGCGTCAGACTTTTAGGATTTGTGAGCCAAAGTTCCCATTTTTTGTGGGAATTCGAAGTAGGGCTCAAGCTTACATATATTGCATCAGACAATGATTGTTTAGAATGGAAATCATGTATATAGGCAATAATGAATCAATTAAATTAGATAAATATATAAATACACAATTATAAATATATAAATATATAAAGTGTCTCTTCAGTATTGCAGCAGCGCTGTGCACCCCAATTAAACAGGGTCTCTTTCTTAATCTATTTCAGAAAGTTCAAACACGGATCTGATAGCCAGAGTCCCATCAATAAATAATCAAGATGTATTCTGTGAGGGTAGTAATCCTTTCACCAAGCAATACACCACGTGCTGGGGTCCCCAATGAAAACTCACTCACCAGAGATCAGATCAATAAAAGCCTTGATTAATAGTAGTAAATCTGCATCAATATCCAAAGGGACCACCAGATGTCAGTATTATTCCCAGTAGTTCTAATAGGATATGTAGAAGAAACAAAAATGCTCACATAGCGTGATACTGCTAAACATCTTAATTTGAACCACCCAAACATCCCCTTAAAACCATGCATACCAAAATTTAATAAACATTGAGCAAAGATAACAAAGTGCACTGTGCCTGATTGCGTCCTCCAGTCGTGAAAACCTGTCAGGAGCGCTCCCTGTGTGTAGCCACAGTCACACGCTTCCTGGTTCCTCGGTTGGTGGAGCACATGCGTCACTTCCTGTGCGACACGTCCCTAACGTTTCGTCACTTCCTGGACTTCTTCTGAGGGCGTGACACACAAGAAAGGAGGCCGGTATTTATATAAGTGGCAGGCGGAACAGCCAATCAGTAGAAGCAGATGACCGGAAGACTCACACATCCCCGCCCCTAATGCTAAATACTGTTCCCACAGGTCGTATTAAGCATGACAATACCGGTTCTAATGGAAGATGACCTAATGCATAAAAAACAAGTACCTTGAATACCTGCAACCATTTAGTGTATGCGGCGCAGACATTGATCCGCAGCGCTATCATTGAGCAAGCACACTTTCGGTATTCATTAAAACTGATTAAAATATTCACTCTTAAAATATAAAAGTTTTCAGTAAACAAGAATTGTCTAGCAATTTTACATCATACATTGCTTATCCTATGAATAAAGATAAAAACTGCATAGCGATTTCCTAGCACGTATTGAATAATAGAATACGCTAAATTGCACCTGATAAACATATGTTGGAATATTAAAATAAATATGTATTAAAATTGTATATCTAAAATGTATGTATGTACATATATAAAATATCTATATATAAAATGTAATCATATTGGAGTCAAAATTTCATTATAATAAAACATTACACTGTGATAAAAAGAAACTGGAACCATACCCCAGGGTATGTCTATGTGTCACTGATGAAACAATTTATGTCAAGCTCTATGTTAAGACCCTTGGGTGCAATCACATCCACAGAATAGATCCAATGGGTTTCACGTTTGGATAACTCTCGGATGCGATTTATGCCCCTTCAATGGGACTGGAGATGTTCAACCCCCCAAAATTCCAATACCGTCGGGTCACTATTATGTTTTAATTTAAAATGCAGTGAGACGTTATGATTCTTATAGCCTATTTTACTCCATCATACAGCATGATGATGCCTTATTGGTGCTCAATTGGGCCCTTAGTCAAAGAGAGGATCTCCCCCACAACCAAAAGATTTTCCTTAGGAATGCCTTGGATTTCTGCCTTAGTCATAACTATTTTTGGTATGACGGTACATTCCACTCACAACAAAGAGGCGTTTCGATGGGCGCGAAATTCGCGCCCAGCATAGCCAATTTGTTCATGGCAGAGTGGGAGGATAAGACCATTTTTAGAGAACAAAGGCCGGAACTTATATTTTACAAACGCTTCATTGATGACCTGTTTTTTCTCTGGAATGGTACATCTGAGTCGTTAGGAGCATTTATACAGGCCTTGAATAATAATAACAACAATATTAAGCTTACTTCAGAATGGCATAAAGAAGAAATAAACTTTTTGGACGTCACCATTTATAGGGTGAACGATAAATTAGAAACAAGAGTTTATTTTTAAAAAAACAGACAGGAACAGTTATTTGCCCATCTCAAGCAGGCATCATCCATTATGGCTCCGGAATATCCCAAAAGGACAGATTATGAGAGTAAGAAGAAACTGCTCTGAAGATACACAGTTCTGGATTCAATCTAAAGTTCTTATAGAGAGATTTGAAGCCAAGGGATATGACCCGAAGAAACTGAAGAAGGTGGTGGAGGAAGTGGCTGAAATACCTAGAATTACATGCTTACAAGAATCACAGCCGGTGGGTTCTGAGGTAGCACCAACAGAAAAAAATCGTAATAAAGAGTGGGGCTTTATTTCTCAATTTCATACTCAATACAAGGAAGTGGAGGAGATCTTCAGAAGACACTGGCATATACTCCGGTTAGATAAGAAACTCACCACAGTATTACCTTCTGAGCCCCAGTTCATTTATAGAAAAACCATGAGTTTTGGAGACAGAGTGGTGAGGAAAGTGATTGACCCTCCTAAACGTCCTCCGACATTTTGGGATCGCAACGGCTTTTTTGCGTGCAGGAGATGCAAAGCCTGCAGGGAGGTCTCCAGACCTCTTAAAGGAATTGATAATTTCCTTTCCCCGATTAATAATCGCAGTTTCTGGATTAAACAATTCATTACATGCAACAGCACCTTTGTGGTGTACGCATTGAAATGTCCTTGCGGTTTAATCTATATAGGCCGCACAAAAAGGCTATTACGGGTGAGAATAGCTGAACACATAAACAACATAAAAATAGGCTATAAGGATCATAACGTCCCATCATCATAAATCCCCAAATCCTCACTATATTCAATAGGTACGATGCCCGGCGGGTGTGGAGAGGTGACTCTTTGTACATCTTGCCGCATGTATGCGTTCCTTGATCATCCGATCGAGGGCGAATACTGCTGTGCAAAATGTAAGCACATTGTTTCCCTGGAAGCCCAGGTTCTGAATCTGGGGAAGCAACTGTCAGCACTGAGAAGTCCCTCCATACTAAAGGTGAGCCAGGAACGTACACGGCAGGTGCCGGCAGGGGCCAGCACAGAGGCGGGTGGAGACAAAGAGGTGCAGGCACTAGCAAAGAGTAGATGGGTGACAGTCAGGAGGGGTAGAGGGGGAAGTGCCAGAGAGGCCGATCCAGGACTGGAGCATCCCAATAAGTACGCTCCATTGAGTGACATTGGTTAAACCAGTCAGGGACCAGCACTGCTGGAGATGAGGGACTCTCCTAGCTGCCAGGGGAAGAACTCCTCCAGTGAGAATGGGGGGGCAGCAAAGGGAAAGGAAAGACAGATTCTGGTGGTAGGGGACTCAATTCTTAGAAGGACAGAGAGGGCAATCTGTAACCAAGACCTGAAGCGCCGAACAGTATGTTGTCTACCGGGCGCTCGGGTTCGGCACATCACGGATCTTGTGGACAGATTACTGGGAGGGGCTGGGGAAGACCCGGCTGTCATGGTGCACGTTGGCACCAATGACAAAGTCAGAGGCAGATGGAGTGTCCTAAAGAACGATTTTAGGGATTTAGGTGCTAAATTGAGGAAAAGGACCTCCAAGGTGGTGTTCTCAGGAATACTACCGGTACATCGAGCCACACCAGAAAGGCAAAGGGAGATTAGGGAAGTAAACAAGTGGCTGAAGAGCTGGTGTAGTAAGGAGGGGTTTGGGTTCCTGGAGGACTGGGCCGACTTCTCAGTCGGTAACCGGTACTATAGAAGGGACGGACTGCACCTAAATGAGGAGGGTGCAGATCTGCTGGGAATGAAGATGGCCAAAAAGTTAGAGGGGTTTTCAAACTAGGCGATGGGGGGGAGGGTCCAGAGACAGTGATAGCCAGCGCGGAAGATATTCCAGAGGGTAGTATTGGGGGCATTAGTGGTAGGTTAACCAAAGCACAAAAACACAAGGTGAGTATAGTAGCAAGTCCTAGTTGCAATCTTGAAACACCCAATACGAGGACAATATGCGACCGGTCTAAACTATGTGGCATGTTCACCAATGCCAGGAGCATGGCGGACAAGATGGGTGAACTAGAGATACTGTTGTACAAGGAGGATTTGGATTTTGTGGGAATTTCAGAGACCTGGTTCAACAGCTCTCATGATTGGCTGGCAAACATTCAAGGATATACCCTATACCGCAAGGATAGAGAGGGTAAAAAAGGGGGAGGGGTATGCCTATATATCAAGAATAATGTACAAGTGAATGTGAGAGATGACATCACTGAGGGAGCTAGGGAGGAGATGGAATCTTTATGGGTAGAGCTTCAAAGGGATGAAGCTAAGGGGAAAATAATACTGGGAGTATGCTATAGGCCCCCTAACCTGAGGGAGGAAGTAGAGATGGATCTCCTATCACAAATTGGATTAGCAGCAAGGATGGGAAGTGTTATCATAATGGGGGATTTTAATTATCCAGACATAGACTGGGCGGAGGGAACCGCGCATTCATTTAAGGCTCGCTAGTTCCTTAATGTCTTGCAGGACAATTTTATGGGTCAGATGGTAGACGCACCAACTAGAAATAAAACATTACTGGATCTACTGATTACCAACAATACAGACCTGATCACAGATGTGGAAATATGGGGCAATTTAGGTAACAGCGATCACAGGTCAATTAGTTTCAGTATAAATCACACAAATAGGAAACATGAAGGGAACACAAAGACACTGAATTTCAAAAGAGCCAACTTCCCTAAACTACAAACCTTGCTAAAAGGCATAAATTGGGATAAAATATTAGGAACGAAGAATACGGAGGAGAGATGGGTTTGCCTTAAGAGCATATTAAATAAGGGCATAAGCCAATGTATCCCATTGGGTAATAAATTTAAAAGAGCGAACAAAAATCCTGGATGGCTTAACTCCAATGTAAAAATGCATATAAAAGCAAAGGAGAAGGCCTTCAAAAAATACAAGGTTGAGGGATCATCCTCAGCATTCAGACTTTATAAAGAATGCAATAAGAAATGTAAGGGTGCAATTAGGACGGCTAAGATAGAACATGAAAGACACATAGCGGAGGAGAGCAAAAAAATCCCAAGAAATTCTTTAAGTATGTAAACAGTAAAAAAGGGAGGACAGACAATTTTGGCCCCATAAAGAATGAGGAAGGACATCTGATTACAAAGGATGGGGAGATGGCAAAGGTATTGAATTTATTCTTCTCCACAGTCTTCACGAGTGAATCGGGGGGCTTCAGTAACCAAAACTGCAGTGTTTATCCTCATGACACAACACAAGAAGCACCTACATGGTTAACAGAGGACGGAATTAAAATTAGACTTGAGAAACTTAACATTAATAAATCACCGGGACCAGATGGCTTGCATCCGAGGGTACTTAGGGAACTCAGTCAGGTGATTGCCAGACCGTTGTTCCTAATTTTTACAGACAGTCTATTGACTGGAATGGTACCAGCTGATTGGAGAAAAGCCAATGTAGCACCAATATTTAAAAAGGGCCCAAAAAACATCCCTGGGAATTACAGACCAGTTAGCCTAACATCAATAGTATGTAAACTCTTGGAGGGGATGATAAGGGACTATATACAAGATTTTAGTAATAAGAATGATATCATTAGCAGTAATCAGCATGGATTCATGAAGAATCGTTCTTGCCAAACCAATCTATTAACCTTCTATGAGGAGGTGAGTTGCCATCTAGATAAAGGAAGGCCCGTAGACGTGGTGTATCTGGATTTTGCAAAAGCATTTGACACAGTTCCCCATAAACGTTTACTGTACAAAATAAGGTGCGTTGGCATGGACCATAGGGTGAGTACATGGATTGAAAACTTGCTATAAGGGCGTGTTCAGAGGGTGGTGATAAATGGGGAATACTCAGAATGGTCAGGGGTGGGTAGTGGGGTTCCCCAGGGTTCTGTGCTGGGACCAATCCTATTTAATTTGTTCATAAACGACCTGGAGGATGGGATAAACAGTTCAATCTCTGTATTTGCAGACGATACTAAGTTAAGCAGGGCAATAACTTCTCCGCAGGATGTGGAAATCTTGCAAAAAGACCTGAACAAATTAATGGGGTGGGCGACTACATGGCAAATGAGGTTCAATGTAGAAAAATGCAAAATAATGCATTTGGGTGGCAAAAATATGAATGCAATCTATACACTGGGGGGAGAACCTCTGGGGGAATCTAGGATGGAAAAGGACCTGGGGGTCCTAGTAGATGATAGGCTCAGCAATGGCATGCAATGCCAAGCTGCTGCTAATAAAGCAAACAGAATATTGGCATGCATTAAAAGGGGGATCAACTCCAGAGATCAAATGATAATTCTCCCGCTCTACAAGACTCTGGTCCGGCCGCACCTGGAGTATGCTGTCCAGTTCTGGGCACCAGTCCTCAGGAGGGATGTACTGGAAATGGAGCGAATACAAAGAAGGGCAACAAAGCTAATAAAGGGTCTGGAGGATCTTAGTTATGAGGAAAGGTTGCGAGCACTGAACTTATTCTCTCTGGAGAAGAGACGCTTGAGAGGGGATATGATTTCAATTTACAAATACTGTACTGGTGACCCCACAATAGGGATAAAACTTTTTTGCAGAAGAGAGTTTAATAAGACTCGTGGCCACTCATTACAATTAGAAGAAAAGAGGTTTAACCTTAAACTACGTAGAGGGTTCTTTACTGTAAGAGCGGCAAGGATGTGGAATTCCCTTCCACAGGCGGTGGTCTCAGCGGGGAGCATTGATAGCTTCAAGAAACTATTAGATAATCACCTGAATGACCGCAACATACAGGGATATGTAATGTAATACTGACACATAATCACACACATAGGTTGGACTTGATGGACTTGTGTCTTTTTTCAACCTCACCTACTATGTAACTATGTAACTATGTAACTATAAAACGTGAAACCCATTGGATCTATTCTGTGGATGTGATTGCCCCCAAGGGTCTTAACATAGAGCTTGACATAAATTGTTTCATCAGTGACACATAGACATACCCTGGGGTATGGTTCCAGTTTCTTTTTATCACAGTGTAATGTTTTATTATAATGAAATTTTGACTCCAATATGATCACATTTTATATATATATATATATTATATATATGTACATATATACATTTTAGATATACAATTTTAATACATATTTATTTTAATATTCCAACATATGTTTATCAGATGCAATTTAGCGTATGCGATTATTCAATACGTGCTAGGAAATCGCTATGCAGTTTTTATCTTTTCATAGGATAAGCAATGTATGATGTAAAATTGCTAGACAATATATTTATTTTAATATTCCAACATATGTTTATCAGGTGCAATTTAGCCTATGCGATTATTCAATACGTGCTAGGAAATCGCTATGCAGTTTTTATCTTTATTCATAGGATAAGCAATGTATGATGTAAAATTGCTAGACAATTCTTGTTTACCGAAAACTTTTATATTTTGAGAGTGAATATTTTAATCAGTTTTAATGAATACCGAAAGTGTGCTTGCTCAATGATAGCGTTCCGGATCAATGTCCGCGCCGCATACACTGAATGGTTTCAGGTATTCAAGGTACTTGTTTTTTATGCATTAGGTCATCTTCCACTAGAACCGGTATTGTCATGCTTAAAACGACCTGTGGGAGCAGAGTGTCCGGATGATGTTATTTCACACATTGCTGACAGTATTTAGCATTAGGGGCGGGGATGTGTGAGTCATCCGGGCGTCTGCTTCTACTGATTGGCTGTTCCGCCTGCCACTTATATAAATACCGGCCTTCTTTCTTGTGTGTCACGCCCTCAGAAGAAGTCCAGGAAGTGATGAAACGTTAGGGACGTGTCGAACAGGAAGTGACGCATGTGCTCCACCAACCGAGGAACCAGGAAGCGTGTGATTGTGGCTACACACAGGGAGTGCTCCTGACAGGTTTTCACGACTGGAGGACATAATCAGGCTCAGTGCACTTTGTTATCTTTGCTCAATGTTTATTAAATTTTGGTACGCATGGTTTTAAGGGGATGTTTGGATGGTTCAAATTAAGATGTTTAGCAGTATCACGCTATGTGAGCATTTTTGTTTCTTCTACATATCCTATTAGAACTACTGGGAATAATACTGACATCTGGTGGTCCCTTTGGATATTGATGCAGATTTACTACTATTAATCAAGGCTTTTATTGATCTGATTTCTGGTGAGTGAGTTTTCATTGGGGACCCCAGCACGTGGTGTATCGCTTGGTGAAAGGATTACTACCCTCACAGAATACATCTTGATTATTTATTGGTGGGACTCTGGCTATCAGACTTGGTGGGACATGTGTAGTCTTGAACAATACATCAAGGAAAAAGTCATCATTAGGAGCCTTAGATGGGATGTCACCCCACAGGATGGGTTGGATGATCAAGGTTCCATGCAAGAATGGTTGGACTTTTTTTAACGGTGTGGGTTTCAAGCTACAACAGTTAGTCCTACAAAGAAAAAAATGCAAAATGGCCAATTTGGAGTCAAGAATTAATGATCTACAACAGCAATTAGACCCAATAAAAGATAGTCAACAAATTATAGAGTTTAATGCCAGAATACAAAAGAAATTGGAAAAAGTTGATAGAGAGACACAAAAAAAGGAATTGAAGAAATACCATAGGGATTTGGAGGACTTCAAAAAGAATTCCATTTACTCGTGGCAACAAGTGCCTTGTAGAAATGAGGCAGGAGATCAATCTATACAAGAGCCTTCTGCACCTCCACAGCAGATCCGGCAACTGATACCAGGATTACTATCGGTTAACTATCCGGTATATACGAATGATCGTACAAGGAACACCTCGTATGCAAATTCACCGATTAGGTGTTCCACTCCCATACAGAAAGGAGGAAGGAAACTAAACAGGAATGGAAGACGTTCTAATCAGAACGGACATTCACAACCCAACACCTATGACATACCCACACACAACAGGTTTCAGCCCCGCAGGAATATCGAAATAATCAAGAGAATTATGCTAACAATCACCCACACCCCCGTCCTTTTTTAGGGAGAGGAAGGGGTCGCTCGTCCAGAGGTCGGAACCAACCCCCACGTGGAGGGAGACCCCACCCGTGGGTTCAATACAGGGACCAGCAACCCCAGAACAACCCCAATACCCCATATTGGAAGACTCAACATCCGCAATGAAAGAGGGACCCTCCGCAATACCCACAATCAAAGGAAGAAAATATCGTGGTTGCAGAGCAGGATCTAGGACCCAAAAAAAGAAGAAGGGAGTCAGAGTAGAGGGCGTCTTCAATCTGACTGACAAACAACTAACACACAAAGAGATGAATATTCTGAATCTAGGCTTAAAATGTGGCTTGAAAAAACCAATGAATAAGTTTGACGTCTTCATTGACATCCACAAATATATTAGGAAGATAAATATTAAAATATTTTTTGGGATGCACCCCTAATATATCAGCGGTAACTCATAAGCCACGGGAGGTGGTCAATAGTGACCTTAAAAATAAGTCCCTATTTAACCCCCTCAACAATCCCAACCATCAAGTTGAGGTATTCAAAGGGTTAATACTACGAGATCTGGAACATCTGAAACCCAATAAACACATGAATGTAAGGCATATCAGTGAGGGGATTACCATGTTGGAGAAACGAAAAGATATCATCATAAGACCAGCCGATAAGGGGGGTGGGGTAGTAATACTCTCAAAGGAGTTCTATCATAACCAGATTATGGAGATGCTCTCAGATGAAGTAACATATAAACGTCTGAAGAATGACCCCACCCTGCCCTAAAGGGATAAATTGGATATTCTAGTACACATGGGTTCAAAAAGTGGGGTACTAACGGACAAAGAGAAAAGGTTCCTGTTACCCACCAGCAGTCGGATCCCCACGCTCTACACCTTGCCGAAGATTCACAAAGACCCCTCTAATCCTCCAGCAAGACTTATTGTCAACAGTATTGATTCGGTCTCTGCCAGAATGGGTCAGTACTTGGACCGGTTCTTGCAAAAGAGTGTCACTAATACCCGTTCATATATAAGGGACACTAAGAATTTTTTTAATTGTTTGCAGAATGTGAGCCTGATAGGAAGAGAGCAGGCTATTTTGGTCACAGCCGACGTTTCCTCTCTTTACTCCATCATGCAGCATGATGATGCCTTATTGGCGCTCAATTGGGCCCTTAGTCATAGAGAGGATCTCCCCCACAACCAAAAGATTTTCCTTAGGAATGCCTTGGATTTCTGCCTTAGTCATAACTATTTTTGGTATGATGGTACATTCTGCTCACAACAAAGAGGTGTTGCGATGGGCGTGAAATTCACACCCAGCATAGCCAATTTGTTCATGGCGGAGTGGGAGGATAAGACCATTTTTAGAGAACAAAGGCCGGAACTTATATTTTACAAACGCTTCATTGATGACCTGTTTTTAATCTGGAATGGTACATCTGAGTCGTTAGGAGCATTTATACAGGCCTTGAATAATAATACAACAATATTAAGCTTACTTCAGAATGGCATAAAGAAGAAATAAACTTTTTGGACGTCACCATTTATAGGGTGAACGATAAATTAGAAACAAGAGTTTATTTTAAAAAAACAGACAGGAACAGTTATTTGCCCATCTCAAGTGGTCATCATCCATTATGGCTCCGGAATATCCCAAAAGGACAGATTATGAGAGTAAGAAGAAACTGCTCTGAAGATACACAGTTCTGGATTCAATCTAAAGTTCTTATAGAGAGATTTGAAGCCAAGGGATATGACCCGAAGAAACTGAAGAAGGTGGTGGAGGAAGTGGCTGAAATACCTGGAAATACATGCTTACAAGAATCACGGCCGGTGGGTTCTGAGGTAGCACCAACAGAAAAAAATCGTAATAAAGAGTGGGGCTTTATTTCTCAATTTCATACTCAATACAAGGAAGTGGAGGAGATCTTCAGAAGACACTGGCATATACTCCGGTTAGATAAGAAACTCACCACAGTATTACCTTCTGAGCCCCAGTTCATTTATAGAAAAACCATGAGTTTTGGAGACAGAGTGGTGAAGAAAGTGATTGACCCTCCTAAACGTCCTCCGACATTTTGGGATTGCAACGGCTTTTTTGCGTGCAGGAGATGCAAAGCCTGCAGGGAGGTCTCCAGACCTCTTAGAGGAATTTCCTTTCCCCGATTAATAATCGCAGTTTCGGGATTAAACAATTCATTACATGCAACAGCACCTTTGTGGTGTACGCATTGAAACGTCCTTGCGGTTTAATCTATATAGGCCGTACAAAAATGCTATTACGGGTGAGAATAGCTGAACACATAAACAACATAAAAATAGGCTATAAGGATCATAACGTCTCACTGCATTTTAAATTAAAACATAATAGTGACCCGACGGTATTGGAATTTTGGGGGGTTGAACATCTCCAGTCCCATTGGAGGGGCATAAATCGCATCCGAGAGTTATCCATATGTGAAACCCATTGGATCTATTCTGTGGATGTGATTGCCCCCAAGGGTCTTAACATAGAGCTTGACATAAATTGTTTCATCAGTGACACATAGACATACCCTGGGGTATGGTTCCAGTTTCTTTTTATCACAGTGTAATGTTTTATTATAATGACATTTTGACTCCAATATGATCACATTTTATATATAGATATTTTATATATGTACATATATACATTTTAGATATACAATTTTAATACATATTTATTTTAATATTTCAACATATGTTTATCAGGTGCAATTTAGCGTATGCGATTATTCAATACGTGCTAGGAAATCGCTATGCAGTTTTTATCTTTATTCATAGGATAAGCAATGTATGATGTAAAATTGCTAGACAATTCTTGTTTACTGAAAACTTTTATATTTTGAGAGTGAATATTTTAATCAGTTTTAATGAATACCGAAGTGTGCTTGCTCAATGATAGCGCTGCGGATCAATGTCCGCGCCGCATACACTGAATGGTTGCAGGTATTCAAGGTACTTGTTTTTTATGCATTAGGTCATCTTCCACTAGAACCGGTATTGTCATGCTTAATACGACCTGTGGGAGCAGAGTGTCCGGATGATGTTATTTCACACATTGCTGACAGTATTTAGCATTAGGGGCGGGGATGTGTGAGTCATCCAGGCGTCTGCTTCTACTGATTGGCTGTTCCGCCTGCCACTTATATAAATACCGGCCTCCTTTCTTGTGTGTCACGCCCTCAGAAGTCCAGGAAATGACGAAACGTTAGGGACGTGTCGCACAGGAAGTGACGCATGTGCTCCACCAACCGAGGAACCAGGAAGCGTGTGACTGTGGCTACACACAGGGAGCGCTCCTGACAGGTTTTCACGACTGGAGGACGCAATCAGGCACAGTGCACTTTGTTATCTTTGCTCAATATTTATTAAATTTTGGTACGCATGGTTTTAAGGGGATGTTTGGATGGTTCAAATTAAGATGTTTAGCAGTATCACGCTATGTGAGCATTTTTGTTTCTTCTACATATCCTATTGGAACTACTGGGAATAATACTGACATCTGGTGGCCGCTTTGGATATTGATGCAGATTTACTACTATTAATCAAGGCTTTTATTGATCTGATTTCTGGTGAGTGAGTTTTCATTGGGGACCCCAGCACGTGGTGTATCGCTTGGTGAAAGGATTACTACCCTTACAGAATACATCTTGATTATTTATTGGTGGGACTCTGGCTATCAGATCCGTGTTTGAACTTTCTGAAATAGATTAAGAAAGAGACCCTGTTTAATTGGGGTGCTGCAATACTGAAGAGACACTTTATATATTTATATATTTATAATTGTGTATTTATATATTTATCTAATTTAATTGATTCATTATTGCCTATATACATGTTCTACTATTTAAGCAGCTGCTACTAGTCATATAATTATTTATGTGCCGCACATACACCGTTAGAATATTGTACTAAGCGCAGAGCATTGTTGTTTTTTTTGGGACGGGCATATACAACATACATTCATAGAATGGAAATCACTTTAGAGATGATGGGTGGATGAGGGGATTTCCAGTTTCTGCCAATAGCCAGTCGAGTAGCTATAAATATATGGGTGATCACAGTGTGGGACATCTGAGGCCAAGCTTTCATATCCAAACCCAATAGGATCATCTGTGTTGAAAGGGAAGAAGGAACTTGTGTGACAAAATAGAGGAACTTAGGAAAATCAGACCAGAATTCTGTAAGTACTGAGCAGTTCCACCAGATATGGAGAGAAGTTCCAGGGTTCCCACATTTTCTCCAGCATGTATTGGTGGTAGAAGGGTAGATATGAGCAAGTTTAGATGGGGTGAGATAGCAGTTATTAAATTATTTCTGGATGGTCTGCCAGTTAAGTATGTAGTGGGAGCTCTTTAAGGGTGTTTGGAGAGAACAGCATCATTGTTGAGGTGTGAAAGTACGGTATAAAAGTTGTTCCCAGTATAGCATCAAAGACGTCTTAGGTATTTGTGAAGAGTCCATGAGGAGTTTGGAGATATAAGAAATCCCTTGGCTTTGGAGAGATCTGTTATAAAATTTTACTATGTGCCAAATTAATACCAGACCATGCTACGTGGGAAAGGGCTGAGCAGAGTCTTAGATATATAAAGAATTCCTTGGAGGTGATATTGCGGTTAGCTTGAAGTTGCTGAAATGAGAGTAGCAAAGATTCATCGAATAAGTCCCAACAGCCATTAAGTTTGCCTTGAGCCAATCAGAATGGGAGATTTCAGGTGTGATAATTTGCAATGCAGTCAGAGTAAGAGCCCATTCACACAGGGACGACTTGTCAGGCGACCTAGTCGCCTGACAAGTCGCCTCCCGTTCTGTGCTATGGAACCGTTCTAAGGGGAGCGACGCAAGTCGCTCCGACTTAGAAAAAGGTTCCTGTACGACATCGGGGGCGACTTGGGGCGACTTGCATAGACTTCTATACAGAAGTCGTTTTGCAAGTCGCCCGGGCAGTCGTTTGCAGGTCGCCTCGGTGAGGCGACCTGCAAGTCGTGTTGCCCCTGTGTGAATGGGGTCTTAAGGATGAGAGCAGATGGTGTGGATACCTCCAGTGTCTTGGGACACCACTCGCCATGTCTTGATTGTAGCATTGATGGTTCTGGGGAAGGAATGTGACCCATAATGCAGTAGAAGTATGGCACTAAGAAGTAACTTAGGGTCGAGATGCTAGAGCTGCACTTTCAGTTTGGAGTCAGGTAGTTTGCTGAGTGGGTTTCCACCAGGATTTAATGATCAAGTATTGTTGCTTTACAGTAAGTTGGTATATCCGATATGAGATATAGGTGTGATTTTTTTTTTTTAGACATGGATAATTGTATCACACAATATGCTATCTGATGTGTTGTTTGAGGTGAATTAGTGTTTGCAAAGACTCTTGTTAGTATGTCATGCACCTGTTGTTCCCTTTTACCTATAGTACTGATACGCTTGTTGTTCTTGTACTGACCAAATTTGTATCAACATTGATAATTCTAATAAAAATTATTGAAAGAGATATAGGTGTGCATAGTGTACTACGATTGACTCTAATGCCGCGTACACACGGTCGGACTTTTCGTCTACAAAAGTCCAACGGATGCTGATGGACTAAAGCTGGCTGGTAATCCGATCGTGTGTGGGCTTCTCCGGACTTTCAACGTACTTTTTTAGCCTCAAATCCGACGTACTTTAGATTTGAAACATGCTTCAAATCTTTACGTCGTAACTACGACGGACCCCGAAATCCGCTCGTCTGTGTGCTAGTCCGACGGACAAAAAGCCACGCTAGGGCACCTATTGGCTACTGGCTATGAACTTCCTTATTTTAGTCCGGTGTACGTCATCACGTACGAATCCGTCGGACTTTTGTGTGGTCGTGTGTAGGCAAGTCCGTTCGTTAGAAAGTATGCCGCAAGTCCGTCGAAAGTCCGCCGAAAGTCTGCCGGAAGTCTGTCGGACAGGCTGTCTGACTTTTGTAGACGAAAAGTCCGACCGTGTGTACGCGGCATAAGATGCTTCCCATTCCAGATAAAAAAGGGTTATAATGGCTTAGAGCAGGCATGTCAAACTGGTAGCCCGTCAGCTGTTGCAGAACTACAAGTCCCATTATGCTTGTAACTGTCAGCCTTGCAATGCTTCATGGGACTTGTAGTTCCACAACAGCTGGAGGGCCGCCAGTTTGACACCTGTGGCTTATGCCGCGTAAACACGAGCGGACTTTACGGCAGACTTTGCTCGGCGGACTTTTCGCCGGACTTTGTTGGCTCCTTGCGCCGGACTTAAAAACGGATGGACTTGGCCACACACGCTCACTGCAAAAGTCCGCTGGTTTGGAACGCGGTGACGTATAGCACGTATGACGGGACTATAAAAAGGAAGTTCAAGCCCCACTACGGCACCCTTTGGGCTCCTTCTGCTAATCTCGTGTTTATCTCGTGTTAGTAGAAGTTTGGTTAGAGACGATTCGCGCTTTTCACACTTCAGCTTATTTCGATCGTTTTCTGCGGTTCAGTTTGTGCTTGTGAGGTTTGTATCTGCTTTTCAGTGCGTGTTGGTCAGTTCGTACCCTGCCTTGCAGGCCGTTCTGGTCCGCTCGTTCCTGATTTTCAGGTCGTTCTTCAAAGCCTTGCTGTTCTTCAGTGCGTTTGTTATAAGTTTGTTTGTTTGACCAGCCGACCGTTTTGAAGCCATGTCGCGTGGACGTTCTCGTTCTCGAGTTCGTGCTGCGTGGGGACTTGGTGTTGGGGTTAATACTTTGACCCGAGTCCAGTCCATGTACAGGGCGAGGAGGAGTTCATGGATGAAGAATTGGTTTCGCCAGCGTGACCAATTCTCTCATATGCCTTTGCTCCGTGAGCTCCGTGAGAATAATCCTGAGGATTTCAGGAATTTTCTCCGGATGACGGACCCCGTCTTTGAGCGTCTGCTGGCTATGCTGACCCCCTATATCAGCAGGTAGGATACCTGCATGAGGCAAGCCATCAGTGCAAAGCAGAGGCTAGTTGCCACGTTACGTTACTTGGCGACAGTGAGAAGTCTTCAGGACTTGAAGTTCTCGACAGGCATCTCCCCCCAGGCTCTGGGGATCATTATCCCAGAGACCTGTTCTGCTATTATTCAGGTCCTGCAGAAGGACTATATGAAGGTAAGTTGTATCGTTTAACATTACATGATATGTATGAAATGTTTTTTGATGTATTGTATACATGTCCTCCTTACCTAATTGCCATGCTTTCAATATGCTGTGAATGTCCCCTTTATCTTCATGCATGATTGTTTTTGGACATTAATCATTTATTGCCCTACATGCATATTTTCCTTCATTAACCTCCCCACCATGCAATCCTGTGTCCATTTATATCTCTAGCCTATAGTCCCTTGAACAATGTATATTGTCTGCTCCATTGTCTTGTTTGACCCTCCCCCACCCCACACATGTTGAAAAAATTCAGGTGTGTGTGTTAACCTAATTAGAACCCCTCCCCCACCCCACAAATGTTTCAACCAGTCAGGTGTGTTTGTTAACCTAATTAGAACCCCTCCCCCACCCCACAAATGTTTCAACCAGTCAGGTGTGTTTGTTAACCTAATTAGAACCCCTCCCCCACCCAACAAATGTTTCAACCAGTCAGGTGTGTTTGTTAACCTAATTAGAACCCCTCCCCCACCCCACAAATGTTTGAACCAGTCAGGTGTGTTAACCTAATTAGAACCCCTCTCCCACCCCACAAATGTTTGAACCAGTCAGGTGTGTTTGTTAACCTAATTAGAACCCCTCCCCCACCCCACAAATGTTTGAACCAGTCAGGTGTGTTTGTTAACCTAATTAGAACCCCTCCCCCACCCCACAAATGTTTCAACCAGTCAGGTGTGTTTGTTAACCTAATTAGAACCCCTCCCCCACCCCGCAAATGTTTGAACCAGTCAGGTGTGTTTGTTAACCTAATTATAACCCCTCCCCCACCCCACAAATGTTTCAACCAGTCAGGTGTGTTTTGGGCCCTAATTAGAACCCCTCCCCCCACATTCAAATGTATCAATGGGCCATCAGAGGGGGTGATTAATCTTATAAGTGTGCCTTATGTTTTTGAACATTTCAATTACAAACACACATATTAATAATGTTTGACTGCTGTTGTTCACTAATGTTTTGGTGTAATCTGATATACAATTTAGGTTAAGTTAAGTCCTTATCTTAATTTTTTTACTTTTTTGCACTCCACAGTTTCCTTCAAGTACACAGGAATGGCAGACTGTGGCCTCCCAGTTCGCTGACCGTTGGGACTTTCCCAACTGTGCTGGGGCGATTGACGGGAAGCATGTCCGGATTGTGCCACCACCGCATTCGGGGTCTTATTTCTATAACTACAAGGGGTTCCATAGTGTAGTTTTGATGGCGGTGGTCTCGGCACATTTGGACTTTCTGTTTGTGGATGTGGGGAAGAACGGCCGGATGTCTGATGGAGGAGTCTTTGCACAGACCGAGCTGTGCCATCGTCTCCAGACCAGTGGCCTGGGATTGCCACCTGATGACGAGAATGTTGATGGACTCCCCTCAGTTTTTATTGCTGATGAAGCGTTTGCTCTCGGTGAGCACTTGATGAGGCCGTTCCCCCAAAGGACACTCACCCCTGAGAGGAGGGTATTTAATTACCGGCTGGCCAGAGCAAGAAGAGTTGTGGAGAATGCGTTTGGCATTCTGGCCAGCCGGTTCCGTTTATTCCTTTCTTCAATTCATTTGGCGGACTATAAACTAAACTACTTCATCCTTGCTTGCTGCATCTTGCATAACTTTTTAAGGAGACATTCAGCAACATATATATCCTCTGTTGGGCCTGAGGCCGGACTGGAACAGGATACCACATTGACAGGCCTAGAAATTGGCCGTATTGGCTTGGCCCCCCGAACCGCACGTCAAGTGCGTGACCGTTATGTAAATTATTTTAATGGTCGGGGGCCATTGCTATTCAGCAACAGCTGTAATTTTAGGAAAATAAAAAATATTTTTTTTTTTTCAAAAATATCTTGTTTTTATTCTTGTTTGCATTTAGTTATGTCTGTCTCCTAGTGCACTTGTAGTAGTGGCAAGTGCATTTACCTTTATTTAATCAGGCCCCCAAAAAATAAAACAAAAATTTGTCTGCAATAATCAGCCACACACATTGTATTATTAACAAAATTTTACTTTGTGCACATTGAAAGGTGCATTTTTTATTTTTTTTTATTTTTTTGTTTTTTTTAAAGAATTTTCGTGTAAAAATATATGTTTTTAAAACATTATTAAAGGCATATTTTAGCAAAAATAGACCTTTCTAAAAAGATTTACATTCACAACAGTGTTTTTATAAACATAACAAAACATTAAAGAACTTACAAAGTTCAATTTATAGAACGGTGCATGTGATGTCACCCTTGGAAATCGTTCCTTTAGAATATGCTCAAAATTGAGATTTACAAAAGGGTCACGTCAACATGTGCTATCTCCCATCATGGGTGAGCAATGTACCGTATATACTTGAGTATAAGTCGTTCCGAGTATAAGACGAGGCCCTAATTTACCACAAAAAAATGGGAAAAACTTATTGACCCGAGTATAAGACGAGGGTGAGAAATGCACAGCTACTGTAAGTGGAAAAGAGGGTCAACAATGCCCATTTGCAGCCTCACTGTGCCCATTTGCATGCCTCGCTGTGTCCATTTGCAGCCATAGGTCCCCTGAACTTCAAACTCTGTAGTTAAGGGTTCCTAGATGCCCCCTAGCTGCAGCAAAAATTTGGGGTCTCTGAACCCAAAGGGTCCCGAAATGACATTGCTGCAGATGGCACAGTTGACCGAATTTGGGGCCCCGTATCTCGGGGCCACTTAGTGCTAAGAACCCCAGATTTGGTGTGCAAACCCAGTGGAACTAGCAGCATAACCAAAGCTGGGGTTTCTAGCACCAAGTGGCCCCGAGATACAGGGCCCCAAATATCAGTTCAGAAAATGTCAAGCACTTTTCTGCAGCAGAGAATGACATTTTCTGAACCGGTTTGGGGGCCCTGTATCTCAGGGCCACTTGGTGCTAGGAACCCCAGCTTGATATGTTATGGTACCAGTTCCAGTGGGGTTGCACACCAAATTTGGGGTTCCTAGCACCAAGTGGCCCTGAGATATGGGGCCCCAAAGTCGGTTCAGAAAATGTCAAGCACTTTTCTGCAGCAGAGAATGACATTTTCCGAACCGATTTTGGGGCCCCGTATCTCGGGGCCACTTAGTGCTAGGAACTTCAGCTTTGGATATGTTGTGGTACCAGTTCCACTGGGTTTGCACACCAGATTGGGGTTCCTAGCACCAAGTGGCTCTGAGATACGAGGCCCCAAAATCGGTTCGGAAAATGAAATTTTTTGCTGCAGAAAAGTGCTCGACTCGAGTATAAGTCGAGGGGGGCACTTTCAGCACAAAAAAATGTGCTGAAAAATTCGACTTATACTCGAGTATATGCGGTACATGTTTTGTGTGTGCAATCCCTTTTTTGGTTCCTATAACCACAAAAGAATTTTCAGGATGAAGGGGTTGCAAACACAAAACAAGTACATTGATAACCCATGATGGAAGATAGCACATGATGACACACCGTGTGCATCATAATGTAAATTTTGGTATCCCAAATAACTTTAAAAAACTTTTTTGCCAAAAAACAAACTTCACAAGGAAATGAAGAACATGATTGATGTTTTTAGGCCAAACGTTATTATATTCTGCCCAAAACATCAATCATGTTCTTCATTTCCTGTTGCATGGAGTCCAGGCGAAGTTGCATGCTGTGAATTTGTTCACGCATTTTATCTAGTTGGCCATTCCACAGCATTATCTGGCCAATCAGTCTTTGCGCACTGTCTGTCGTGAATGGCTCTGCCGCTTGGCCTTCCACAACCAGAAACTCACCTAAAATGAGTGAATAAAAACAAAGTTTACAATATGCACGCCAAAATACATTAAGTCAAGCTGGGGTGTCAGTCACTCACTTGGTGGGCTTGAAACCTCGCACACTTCCTCCACCTCTCCTTCCTCCAGGTCGTCGGGTGGCCGTGGTCTTGGGCTGTGGCTTGGGGTATCTTCTGCCTCAGGCTGGTGACTTGGGGGGGTCCTGGCATCCTTGGACTGTTGTCTGAGTCTTTTCTCCCCTATGAGAATTGAACAAAAGGTAAAGTTAAAACACAGTGATATTTTAGATTTTATTAAATAAACTTAAACGTTGGTTATGAGTTGTGTCCAATTGCCTTTTTTCATCATAAAAAATTTAGAAGACAGGATGAACATTCCCTCTGAACAACAATTATAAACAATGCACATTTTCTGGCAAGTTTCACAGATGCAGACACTTCAATGATCTCCTATGTGTATTACCCCTCTAAAATTTATTTATGGTCACATAGTACACTATAGTGCTCGTGAGTTCAGATGTGGAACCAGCTTGTCCTGTCCTTACATTACACTGAATCATTTTGGAAGAAGCATTATATTTTCCAACACATCTACACCACATCACCAAATTGTGGTAATTTGACAAATTATCAAGACATAAATGTATGCCCAAAGCTGTCCCATTGTATTTGGCGAAAAAATAACGTAATTTTCTAAAGTATCATATGTATTTTACAAAGAACGGTCTTTACGAACGATGCTGTATAAAGTCCAAAAATAAGGATCAGCATGCAAGTTAAGTATCTCAATAGTAAAACACAACAAGTACTTACTTTTTTTAAGCAGCTTCTTTATTCGCCAATATTGTTCTGGCTCCCGACTTTTGATGTCAGACCACCGCTTCCTCAATTGTTCTTTCGACCGTTTTGTGCCAAATTTTGATTCTAGAGCGGTGACAACTGAGGACATTATTTTGTCCTTCTGCATATTCGGTCGTGTGTACGGTCCTCATCGTAGTCCTCCCTTCTCAATATGGACACCATCTCCACCATCTCTTCAAAAGCCATGTTGGTGGCCTTATATCTCCTCCGGGATGTGGATGTTTGGAGCTCCGGCCTTTCCTCCACGCTACTTCCACTGATTCTCTCCGCCATCTTTAGCTATCTACTCCCACTGCGCAATGAAGAGTGAAGGGGCGGGGCCAAATCATACTAAAGAACATCAGGGGTGGGCGACGCAGGCGGAGCATGACACATGCACAGTGTATATAAAGCTATTACGATGGCCTACGTATGTTCGTGCGGAAGCAGCGAGCGTCAGAAACGAAGGTAAGATTAAAGTGGGGGGGTGTGTGTGTTTGGTGTGTGTGTGTGTGTCCCCTAGATTACAACCAAAAATAATCCTGTGATTTGTGACTGACATTAGTTTGGATCTTGTGTCTTGTCTTTCAGAAAAAATGAATCCCTTTTAAAGAGGAAGAATTTTTGGGCCAATTTATTGAACTCTATCAGGAAAATAAAAACCTGTGGGAGGTCAAACACCCCCTATATTATAATAGGGATGTTAGGAAGGCAACACTGGGCACACTTTTAGAGTTTGTGAAGACTCGAGTCCCCCAGGCAGACCAAGTTTGTGGACAAGAAAATTGGTATCTTGCGAAACATGTATAAGCGGGAACACAATAAAATCCAGGAGTAGCTCAGATCAGGTGCAGCAGCTGACCAAGTATATGTACCCAAGTTGTGGTACTACAACAAAATGCGATTCCTGGATGACCAGACCGAAGCCAGGCAATCCCTTTCCACCCTTCCCCCCACCCTTCCCTCCAGCCTTCCCTCCACTCTTCGCTCCAGCCTTCCATCCACCTCCACCCCAGCTGAGGAGTCCCAGGATGAACTGGGCCTTTTCAGCATTGATGAAGTTGATGCGCCCAGCTTCAGCCAGGTATCCTTTTTTTTTGTAATTTGTGATTGTGTAAATGTTATTAATGATGTTAACGTGTTAATTTTTAAAGTGCTTACTAAAAAATGACTTCTGATGATTATGATTAATATGTACACATATCACTAGACAGTAGTGGCCAAAAATATACTTAACTTCAGATATTGTTGATCAGCTGAAATAATGGTGGTGTCAAATAGATAGCCTTTACTATTTTGTGTAATTATATTTGAAAGTCATGAGCTGAAAATTGTGTGTGATTGCATAACACAAAATTACAACTATGTCCCTTTTTTGACACAGGATGACCTCAGCCAGGAGGAGGCCTTGCCCAGTGGGAGAGAGGAGGAGGCTGTGGCTGGGCCAAGTCGAAGCCGCACAGAGTGTCAGGTGCCTCCCCTCCGCATTCTCCACAAAAGGCCCAGGAGAATGACACCAACTGAGCAGGAATCCCTAGCCCTCATACGGGAAGCAAGCCTGATCCTAAGCAAACCACCCAATGCAGAGGAGGCGTATGGCACCTATATAGCCAGCAGATTGCTGGAGTTGGAAAAGGGCCAACGCCTCCTCTGTGAGGGTCTGATTTTTGAGGCTTACCAGAAGGGCTTGAGAGGGGAGCTTACTGCTACCACATATCTGGCAGATGAAGCCACTCCTCCTCCTCCTCCTGCCCCAAGTACACCACCAGAGGCACAACCTCCGAGGAAGGCTGCAGAGAAGCGTGGAGGGAAGGCTGCAGAGAAGCGTGGAGGGAAGGCTGCAGAGAAGCGTGGAGGGAAGGCTGCAGAGAAGCGTGGAGGGAAGGCTGCAGAGAAGCGTGCAGGGAAGGCTGCAGAGAAGCGTGCAGGGAAGGCTCCACGGAAGAGTCGAAAGTGATTGCCTGGCTTCTGTCTGGTCTGACTGTGCTCCCTGTGCTCCCTATAGTCGCAAGATAACAATTTTCTTGTCCTCAAACTTGATGTGTGTCCTGGGGACGAAAGGCTTTCCAGATTCTAAAAGTGTCTCCAGTGTTGCCTTGCTAATTTTTTTGAGTAAAAAAATAAATGTATTTTTTGGTTACCTTACATTATTGTGTTTTGATTAAAAAATGCCATTTTGTTTGGGAGTAGGCAGGTACAGGTCAAAAAGACTATGGGGTTGATTTGAGAAAAGCAAATAGACTGTGCACTTTGCAGAGGGCAGTTGCCCTCTGCAAGTGCAATTGCTCCAGAGCATCCGAAATGAGTTAAAAGCTTGACTTTGCAAAGAGTACCCAATCCTGTGCAAGGAAAATTCTAAAAACAGCATTTTTGCTTGCACACGATTGGATGATGGAAGTCAGCAGAGCTTCTGCTCATTTACTAAGCTTTGGAGCAACTGCTCTTGCAGAGGGCAACTGCACTTTACAAAGTGCACAGTCTTTTTCCCTTTAGTAAATCAACCCCTATGTGTGTTTTTGACAAAAGGCTAAATCATTTTGAATATCAAGTGAAAAGTACTAGTTACATAGGTACATAGTAGGTGAGGTTGAAAAAAGACACAAGTCCATCAAGTCCAACCTATGTGTGTGATTATGTGTCAGTATTTCATTACATATCCCTGTATGTTGTGGTCATTCAGGTGATTATCTAATAGTTTCTTGAAGCTATCAATGCTCCCCGCTGAGACCACCGCCTGTGGAAGGGAATTTCACATCCTTGCCGCTCTTACAGTAAAGAACCCTCTACGTAGTTTAAGGTTAAACCTCTTTTCTTCGAATTGTAATGAGTGGCCACGAGTCTTATTAAACTCTCTTCTGCGAAAAAGTTTTATCCCTATTGTGGGGTCACCAGTACAGTATTTGTAAATTGAAATCATATCCCCTCTCAAAAGTCTCTTCTCCAGAGAGAATAAGTTCAGAGCTCACAACCTTTCCTCATAACTAAGATCCTCCAGACACTTTATTAGCTTTGTTGCCCTTCTTTGTACTCGCTCCATTTCCAGTACATCCCTCCTGAGGACTGGTGCCCAGAACTGGACAGCATACTCCAGGTGCGGGCGGACCAGAGTCTTGTAGAGCGGGAGAATTATCGTTTTATCTCTGGAGTTGATCCCCCTTTTAATGCATGCCAATAATCTGTTTGCTTTATTAGCAGCAGCTTGGCATTGCATGCCATTGCTGAGCCTATCATCTACTAGGACCCCCGGGTTCTTTTCCATCCTAGATTCCCCCAGAGGTTCTCCCCCCAGTGTATAGATTGCATTCATATTTTTGCCACCCAAATGCATTATTTTACATTTTTCTACATTGAACCTCATTTGCCATGTAGTCGTCCACCCCATTAATTTGTTCAGGTCTTTTTGCAAGATTTCCACATCCTGCGGAGAAGTTATTGCCCTGCTTAACTTAGTATCGTCTGCAAATACAGAGATTGAACTGTTTATCCCATTCTCCAGGTCGTTTATGAACAAATTAAATAGGATTGGTCCCAGCACAGAACCCTGGGGGACCCCACTACCCACCCCTGACCATTCTGAGTACTCCCCATTTATCACCACCCTCTGAACACGCCCTTGTAGCCAGTTTTCAATCCATGTACTCACCCTATGGTCCATGCCAACGCACCTTATTTTGTACAGTAAACGTTTATGGGGAACTGTGGTAAATGCTTTTGCAAAATCCAGATACACCACATCTACGGCCCTTCCTTTATCTAGATGGCAACTCACCTCCTCATAGAAGGTTAATAGATTGGTTTGGCAAGAACGATTCTTCATGAATCCATGCTGATTACTGCTAATGATATCATTCTTATTACTAAAATCTTGTATATAGTCCCTTTTCATCCCCTCCAAGAGTTTACATACTATTGATGTTAGGCTAACTGGTCTGTAATTCCCAGGGATGTTTTTTGGGCCCTTTTTAAATATTGGTGCTACATTGGCTTTTCTCCAATCAGCTGGTACCATTCCAGTCAATAGACTGTCTGTAAAAACAACAACGGTCTGGCAATCACCTGACTGAGTTCCCTAAGTACCCTCGGATGCAAGCCATCTGGTCCCGGTGATTTATTAATGTTAAGTTTCTCAAGTCTAATTTTAATTCCGTCCTCTGGTAACCATGTAGGTGCTACCTGTGTTGTGTCATGAGGATAAACACTGCAGTTTTGGTTACTAAAGCCCCCCGATTCACTCGTGAATACTGAGGAGAAGAATAAATTCAATACCTTTGCCATCTCCCCATCCTTTGTAACCAGATGTCCTTCCTCATTCTTTATGGGGCCAATATGGTCTGTCCTCCCTTTTTTACTGTTTACATACTTAAAGAATTTCTTGGGATTTTTTTTGCTCTCCTCCGCTATGTGTCTTTCATGTTCTATCTTAGCCGTCCTAATTGCACCCTTACATTTCTTATTGCATTCTTTATAAAGTCTGAATGCTGAGGATGATCCCTCAACCTTATATTTTTTGAAGGCCTTCTCCTTTGCTTTTATATGCATTTTTACATTGGAGTTAAGCCATCCAGGATTTTTGTTCGCTCTTTTAAATTTATTACCCAATGGGATACATTGGCTAATGCCCTTATTTAATATGCTCTTAAAGCAAACCCATCTCTCCTCCGTAGTCTTTGTTCCTAATATTTTGTCCCAATTTATGCCTTTTTAGCAAGGTTTGTAGTTTAGGGAAGTTGGCTCTTTTGAAAATCAGTGTCTTTGTGTTCCCTTCATGTTTCCTATTTGTGTGATTTATACTGAAACTAATTGACCTGTGATCGCTGTTACCTAAATTGCCCCGTATTTCCACATCTGTGATCAGGTCTGTATTGTTGGTAATCAGTAGATCCAGTAATGTTTTATTTCTAGTTGGTGCGTCTACCATCTGACCCATAAAATTGTCCTGCAAGACATTAATGAACTGACGAGCCTTAAATGAATGCTCGGTTCCCTCCGCCCAGTCTATGTCTGGATAATTAAAATCCCCCATTATGATAACACTTCCCATCCTTGCTGCTAATCCAATTTGTGATAGGAGATCCGTCTCCACTTCCTCCCTCAGGTTAGGGGGCCTATAGCATACTCCCAGTATTATTTTCCCCTTAGCTTCATCCCTTTGGAGCTCTCCCCATAAGGATTCCACCTCCTCCCTAGCTCCCTCAGTGATGTCATCTCTCACATTCACTTGTACATTATTCTTGATATATAGGCATACCCCTCCCCCTTTTTTACCCTCTCAATCCTTGCGGTATAGGGTATACCCTTGAATGTTTGCCAGCCAATCATGAGAGCTGTTGAACCAGGTCTCTGAAATTCCCACAAAATCCAAATCCTCCTTGTACAACAGTATCTCTAGTTCACCCATCTTGTCCGCCATGCTCCTGGCATTGGTGAACATGCCACATAGTTTAGACCGGTCGCATATTGTCCTCGTATTGGGTGTTTCAAGATTGCAACTAGGACTTGCTACTATACTCACCTTGTGTTTTTGTGTTTTGGTTAACCTACCACTAATGCCCCCAATACTACCCTCTGGAATATCTTCCGCACTGGATATCACTGTCTCTGGACCCTCCCCCCCATCGCCTAGTTTAAAAACCCCTCTAACTTTTTGGCCATCTTCATTCCCAGCAGATCTGCACCCTCCTCATTTAGGTGCAGTCCGTCCCTTCTATAGTACCGGTTACCGACTGAGAAGTCGGCCCAGTCCTCCAGGAACCCAAACCCCTCCTTACTACACCAGCTCTTCAGCCACTTGTTTACTTCCCTAATCTCCCTCTGCCTTTCTGGTGTGGCTCGATGTACCGGTAGTATTCCTGAGAACACTACCTTGGAGGTCCTTTTCCTCAATTTAGCACCTAAGTCCCTAAAATCGTTCTTTAGGACACTCCATCTGCCTCTGACTTTGTCTTTGGTGCCAACGTGCACCATGACAGCCGGGTCTTCCCCAGCCCCTCCCAGTAATCTGTCAACAAGATCCATGATGTGCCGAACCCGAGCGCCCGGTAGACAACATACTGTTCGGCGCTTCATGTCTTGGTTACAGATTGCCCTCTCTGTCCTTCTAAGAATTGAGTCCCCTACCACCAGAATCTGTCTTTCCTTTCCCTTTGAACTAGTGAAAAGTTCACTTGAGAAATTGCACAGCAAGTGCACTTGTTGGAAGTGCAGTCGCTGTAAATCTGAGGGGAAGAGCTGAAATTAGGGGAAGCTCTGCTGATTTTTTCATAAAATCATGTGCAATAAAAATTTATTTTATTTTTTGGGCTTCCTTGCATGTGCCCCTCGGATCCACAGCGAAGGCACTTCAAAATGCTCTTTCTGTGGAATTCAAAGTAGAATTAGCACTTGTAGTGAAAAATGATTTTGCCTTTGTTAAATACACCCCCCTATGTCTAATGAACAAGGGACACCAAACTCATTAAGGTTCATTAAAACAACACAAAATATTAAGGTTATTGTGGTAACTTTAAAATACACACAAAAAACACCAAAAAAAAATGTGGTTAGCATTTAACACACATTGTAAAATAGATAAGTGTTGAAATCAAACAAAAAAATAAAGAGTCCAAAATCTAATTTAATTTTTTTAATTTATGGAGATCTGGCTTTTTCTAAATATTATATTAGTCCTGGCATGAGGATAAATCATGAAGAAAGTAGTTTGTGAGAACTCTGTGTGAATATAAAGCAGAAAAAACAACTTCATTCCTCTCGCATTATCAATCCTACAAAAAGCGCTGTATTAAAAGATCACAGAAGAGGAATGTGCTAGCTTCAATACGAAGGCTAGTTTTACCAGACCGAGCGCTTCCGTCTTGTAATTGCTTCAGAGCATGCGTCAGTTTGAGTTTGTCGGACTAGCACACAGACGACCGGTTTGTCCGCTAGAAAGAAGAGTCCGTCGGATAGATTTAAAACATGTTTCAAATCTAAGTCCGTCCAACTTTTGAGCAAACAAAGTCCGCTGGAGCCCACACACGATCTAATTGTCCGACGGAATCCAGTCCGCCGGGCAAAGTCTGCCGTAAAGTCCGCTCGTGTGTACGTGGCATTAGAGCTTATGAAGGTGAGATTAAAGAAAAGGGACCAGAATTGTTCTGAAGGCATTTATTATATGTGACAGAAGGTACATTTTAGACAAAGTGATGTGCCTTGTCCATGATGCTTGAACATGTTGGAGATCTTGTGATGTTTTTGAAGTAAGTGAGAGGTAGGAGAGACTAGTTGGATGCCCAGATAAGGGAGGACAGAGTTAGGGGTCCACGAGAAAGATGTACAAGCAGCAATACTATGCCTGGTGGCTTTTTTTTTTTAGACACACATCCAGCATACTAGACTTAGAGTAATTAATCTTATATTGGGATGCCTTGTTGAAGAGACCTAGGGTGCGATGAAGTTCAGGAAGTGACGGACAGGGTTGGTTAGATACCTTAAAGAGGAACCAACCACTTTGCTTTATTTTATATATACTGTGATTCTGTACTTGTCAAATATGCTGCAGAAATCTCCCTCCACTAAGTCTGGCTGCAGTTATTTTAACTGTGGGCAGCTGAAGCTGCTGACTGTTAACTTTCTGTATTTACACAGACACACAGAGGCACACCTCCAGCTCTACAGCTCTCATTGGCCCTCTTATAACTCATCCTCCCTCCCTTCCTGGCAAACTCTCACGAGAGTGAGCGAGAGACCTGTGCATGATGTCATAAGCCTAAGCTTTTTAACAGACTATAAACAGGAAGTGGGCTGTATAAGGTAGGAAATACAAAAAATTGTTGTGCTCAAATATTTTGATCATACAAGGTTGTGTCATCTGAGGGATGGGGGAGGAGTGAGATTATCAGAAATATGAACGTATAGTCCAAAAGTCCAGGGGAAGAATCAGAGAATCAATGATAAATTGAAATAAGAGAGACTTCTGATTAAAAAGTGAGGAATTTTTTTATGGGGATCCGTAGCCTGGGTGGTTTACCACAGGGATGGTAGCTGATACTGAGAAGGCAGCATGCTGAAGGATGGAAGAACCTCTGGCAGAAACATAAACAAGACAAGCAGTGCCAGATCTAAGTGCAGCAATACGTTTCAAAGGTTTTAATGTAAAGTAATGCACTCACTACAATCAAAGTAAAATCAGGCACATCTGTATAAGAGTCCAATTGGGCGACAGGGTCCAAGTATGAGCCTCTGGATAGCCTTGCAGGGTCTTTCTTGGCAGTGCCAGTGGTCTCTGGTGTCCCAGGCTTGGAACTGCAGAGCGCACAGGGAGGACATCAATAGGAGGATTCCAGGTCGCAGTATGATGATGCACACGTTCGGAGCATGCGTGCTCCTTCATTACTTTACATTAAAACCTTTGAAACTTATTGCTGCACTTAGATCTGGCGCTGCTTGTCTTGTTTATGTTTATGGGCTGTATAAGGTATTTACTGGTAGAAAAAAAATGTTTTACTATCCAAAATTAAAACAACAAGGGCAGAAGATTTAATAGATGGAAAGATGAAAAAAATGACTGAAGGTCTGCTTTAAATAAGGGGGTTAGTACAAATGGAGTGAGCTAAAGGTCCCATGACTAGGGTAAGTATGAGGGGGAAGTGGGCAGCCCTGATGTGTTCCATTAGATATACAGAAGGGATCAGAGAGGATACCAGATGTTATGATGTTGGCACTGAGAGAAGAGTAAAGTGACCTTATGGACTTCAAGATGGTTTCTGGAGGACCAAATTTCTCCAGAACAGCTTTTAAGTAATGCCAGTCAACTCTATCAAACACCTTCTCTACATCAAGGGAGATGAGCAGAGAAGGTGTCCGGTGATGTTACACCCATCGTAGAAGATCAGTAAACTGGCCTTTGCCAGCCACAAAGCGCACTTGGTTAATATGCCATGTATGCGGGATAATGTCAGAGAGTCATGTGGCTAGAAGTTTGGAATAAAGTTTGGTATCAGCATTTAATAGGGAGATGGGTCTGTAGCTGACAGGGTTATTGGACAGTTTGCTTGGTTTGGGAATAGTGGTAATGGTTGCTTCCAGGGTTTCTGCAGGGATGGAACCAGTTGAGGTGATATGATTAGTGCATCAGTGCACTTTTACTGCAGTATATTGAAGTGAGCCAGTGCAGATTTACTGCAGTATATTGTAGTGCGTCAGTGCAGTTTTACTGCAGTATATTTAAGTGCATCAGTGCAGTTTTACTGCAATATATTGAAGTGTGTCAGTGCAGTTTTACTGCAGTATATTGTAGTGCATCAGTGCAGTTTTTCCTGCAGTATATTGAAGTGCGTCAGTGCACTTTTACTGCAGTATATTTAAATGTGTCAGTGCAGTTTTACCGCAGTATGTTGTAGCGAATCGGTGCAGTTTTACTGCAGTATATTGCAGTGCATCAGTGCACTTTTACTGCAGTATATTTAAATGTGTCAGTGCAGTTTTACTGCAGTATATTGTAGTGCATCAGTGCACTTTTACTGCAGTATATTGAAATGCGTCAGTGCAGTTTTACAGCAGTATGTTGTAGTGCATCGGTGCTGTTTTACTGCAGTATATTGTAGTGCATTAGTGCAGTTTTACTGCAGTATATTGTAGTGCGTCAATGCAGTTTTAAAGCAGTATATTGAAGTGTGTCAGTGCACTTTTACTACAATATGTTGTAGTGCGTCGGTGCAGTTTTACTGCAGTATATTGTAGTGTGTCAGTGCAGTTTTACTGCAGTATATTGAAGTGTGTCAGTGCACTTTTACTGCAGTATATTTAAATGTGTCAGTGCAGCTTTACTGCAGTATATTGTAGTGCATCCGTGCAGTTTTACTGCAGTGTAGTGAAGTGGGTCAGTGCAGTTTTACTGCAGTATATAGCAGTGTGTTAGTACAGTTTAACTAAAGTATATTCGCGTCAGTACACTTTTATTGCAGTATATTGCAGTGCATCAGTGCAGTTTTACTGCAGTCAATTGAAGTGTGTCAGTGCACTTTTACTGCAGTATATTTAAATGTGTCAGTGCAGTTTTACTGCAGTATATTGTAGTGCGTCAGTGCAGTTTTACTGCAGTGTAATGTAGTGTGTCAATGCAGTTTTACAGCAGTATATTGAAGTGGGTCAGTGCAGTTTTACTGCAGTATATTGTAGTGTGTTAGTGCAGTTTAACTGAAGTATATTTGCGTCAGTACACTTTTATTGCAGTATATTGCAGTGCATCAGTGCAGTTTTACTGCTGTATATTGAAGTGCATCAGTGCAGTTTTACTGCAGGATATTTAAGTGCATCAGTGCACTTTTACTGCAGTATATTTAAATGTGTCAGTGAAGTTTTACTGCAGTATATTGTAGTGTGTCAGCGCACTTTTGTTGCAGAATATTGAAGTGCATCAGTGCAGTTTAAGTGCAGTATATTGTAGTGCATCAGTACACTACAAAGTGTACATGCCCATTGGTAGCTTTTGGAGCTTTTGGTAGATTTTAGTCAGAAATATGGACAAGTAAATTAGAAATCTCCCTTGCTCACACCCAAATATCGTAAGAGTGGTAAGTACTTTTGTATGTATGTTCATATAATCTGCTAAGTTTTCTTTAAAGAATGAAAGAAAGTATGGGGGAAATATCAAATGTGGGTAGGTCATCACTTAAGGTGTTAAAAAGACTGAGGAAATTAAGTAGACTGATGTTGCTGTGGTGTTACTATACAAAAAATGATAACCAGAGTTACACAGAGAATTCAAAGGGATATGTTTAGGGTTAAACAAGGGAACGCTTCTTTGCTTAAGTAACCACAGGCATCGGAGCAGAGGGATAGAAACGGATATTTATATTCTTACTGAGTGTCAACAGTATAAGTGCTTAAATAACTTGTAAGAAGTGTAATTGTTTAAATACATGTTTAATGTGTGTTGATGACTCTTTGAAGGTAAAAGCATAGAATGGTCAAGGTTGCAAACAAAGATGTTAGGTGTGCTGGGGGGTTGTGTAAAGAGAGGGAGTGTTTTAATGAAAACACCCTACATTGTGGTAAGGATAAAGTAAGTGAGTTAAAAAGTGTTTTTAATGAAAACCCCCTACACTGTATAGGGTAATGTAAGTTACGATTTGAAGGAAAAGTAAGAGAGGAGTTATTAATTAAAGTTAAATTAAGTTAAAAAAGAGCAGCCATAAAACTCAGGGAGTATTAAGGTCTTAGGATTGCAGTGTAAAAGTTAATGGAACTTACCCCTCCTAGGCCAGGTAGAGCTTGCATCTAGAAGCTTAGGAACACTGTGTCTACAGCTAAATCAGTATCAGAGGGAGATGAGTATGCTACCGATATGTCTGATGAAAAATTTAAATTTACAGGTGGACGCCATACAGTTCACAGAGACAAAACTCGCAGAAATTAAACAAGTTTAAATATAGGAAGTAACAGTCACACTGACAGAGATCTCAGAAGGGTGCAGATCAGACAGCAGGGATTCATAGAGCCTACCATTCTGGCAGAAGGTGCCATGTCTGCTGTAGCACCGCAAGGTACACTCCCATGTATTTTAATGGGTCATGAAATTGTCCTTGATGTGCAACTTTCAGAATGTAGTTGCATGATATGATATCGTGACAAAGATATATTTGCTTGTATGCTTGCATTTTTAATTTCTGCTTGAAGTATGGACAAAACAGGAAGTGTTTTAGCAATTAAAACTAGCCAGGGTTGAGAATAATTAAGTTTACTGATTTATAAAAGTCAGAAGACAAAATTAAGTTTTCAGTTTATTATGAGGAAGTTAATTTTTGCAGCCAGTTTCAAACCACGCAGTAGACATTGAGAAATTTTGAGATATATATGTAAGTCCACGTATTAATATTGAAACGAAGAAAAGGGGAACTTGACATTGAACATAATATTGTTACCTATTTTTTGAATGTATATTAAACAATTACACACCACTTTAACACACTTAATTTTAACACATAATATTGCCATCTTTGTTCTGTGTATTCAATAAAATAAGTTGAATAATTAAAGTAGATGATATGATAAAATTGATTCTTATATATTTTCTTTTATAGGTGCACTTCATTATCATATGTATTACTCGAGAATTCATATTGCTACATTTGCATTCCATATTCAGCAAGTCCTAGACTTGCTGGAAGTGAAGGTGAATGTTGAAGATAGCTGCGAGTTGTTGAGAAGAATTTAGTTAAGAGAAGTTATCTGTATAGATTTAAAGTATGTTTTATTACATGTTTATTGTTGAAAGTTGCAACTTCTGTTAGTATGTTTATGGAATGTGTTTGGCACATATTAAGCCCATGCCCAATGCTCTGCTAATTAGAATCATATATGGAGAACGTGATGTCACTAATAAATTACATGTATTTAATGGTACCAAATGTCCTCTTTTGAGGAATCTGATCAGATAATTAAGTAGATTTAAAAGGTTAAGATAATTGCAAAATACAAATTTTTAAGAGTAACATTTTAACTTGTAGCTGGGGTATTTTGAATATTCCAGTTAGAGGGTAAGGTATTTTTTAATATCAACAAATGTACTATACTTTGGATTGATATAATTGCCCTGGATTCCGAGGTGTACAATAAATGGCATTGCAGGTTTTTGTAGAGGAGACTAGAGTGGTGTTATATGTAGGAAATAATATGTTGTTGAAGATTAATTATGAAAAAGTAGATTATACGTTTGAAAAGTAATTGTGCCGATGGGCCCATTTATTGATATTGAAATTAAAGAAATGGGAACTTGGCATTGCAAAAGGACATTGCCTGTTAAAAAACAAAGGGAATTTGTGCAAATGTTTTTTAATTGTGTTTAAGCTGTTTAACAATACTTAGGGATTTTAAAATGTTTGATTTTTACTTTTGGGTTAAGACTTTAGTTTAACACAAGTTTAAGTATATCATAATTAGGAAATAGATATTCATGCTATGTATTGGACAAAAAAATAATAAAGAATAAAAAATGGGAAGTATGTGTTCCAGGCTATGTGTTCCAGGCATTACGCCAAAGGAATGATGGTTAAGAAGAAAAAGGGAAGTAACTTAAGGTTGTGTAATTTATGTATTAAGTAACAAAAGAAAAATATACTTTTGATGGTATATGGATTTGATATTTGAAAAGGTGTTTTAGGGAAAAATATGGGAACATTTCTAAATGGAGAATCAATGAAATGGCCAATGAATGTGGAATGAGAAAGTGGTATTGTATTGTGTTTAATTAATGCATAAGCTATTATTTGATTAATAAAGTATCTAAGTTTGTTTTAAAATGTACACAAAGGCATGGTTATCTCATGGGATAGTGTGTTCTCTTATTTTGGGTGTAGAGGTTACTAGGCCCATGTTGCTGATAATTACAAAAGATTTCCCTAAAAGTTTGGGGTTAAATAAAAATTTGATAATGGAATTTTGGTAAAAACAAAAAGGGGGTGAAATTATAAATGTTTGAAGAGTTACTGAAATTAAGTAATCAGGACCAAAATAAATTGCTGCATATATTGAGTCCCTGAAGTGCTAAAATTTGAGGGGAAAGTTCAACTGTAACGTATTAATGATGTAATGTAGTTTATTCATCGAATGCTTTGTTTGTTGCTGATTGTTAGATATATTTGCAAAGTTGGGAGGCTGACTTCTAAATCAAAATATGTGTTTGGGTAAAAAGTTATGTTCTGAGACCCTCGGGTCCACTTGGGTCCCGGGGATAGAAGGAACTAAAGGTGTTTATGTTTTGTTGAAATCCTGCTGTAATACTGGATTTGGGAAAAATGTTCAGTTAAATATAGTTAAATGTATTGAATCTATAAAACTGTTACTGAGAAACATTTTATTTCTGCATGCTTTATGGATTTATGTTTGAATTACTGATTAAAATTATTTTTAATACCTCCAATGGTTAAGGCTTGAATTGATCAGGTAGATTCTGTGGTTATTCATGTTGGATGAGGAGTATCCACCCCAGCCAGTATTCACCCCCAGCCCCATGCACATGAAGAAATGCCCCCCCATTCATACCCTACCCTACCATACCCTTTACCCTATTTGGATGTCAAGTTACTTGAAGAGATTAATACATATTTTACATGGAAATCTTCGTTGTTCCTCTTTGTTGTTCTAATGCCATGGGAGGTCATTGCAATACTTTCTGTCACACCCATATTTGCACAGTGGTCTTACAAGCGCTTTTTTGGGGAAAAATACACTTTTTTAAATTAAAAAAATAAGACAACAGTAAAGTTAGCCCAATTTTTTTTATATTGTGAAAGATGATGTTACACCGAGTAAATTGATACCCAACAGGTCATGCTCCAAAATTGTGCCTGCTCGTGCAATGACGACCAACTCTTATCCTTTAAAAATCTCCACATGCAAAGTTTAAACATTTCTACAGGTTACCAGTTTTACAGAGGAGGTCTAGTGCTAGAATTATTGCTCTCACTCTAACAATTGCGGCAATATCTCACATGTGTGATTCAAACACCGTTTTCACATGTATGCATTCGCTTCTGCATGCAAGCTTGTCGGTACTGGGCGCTTTAAATTTTTTTTTTACTTATTTATTTTACTTTAAATTTTTTATTTTGACACTGTCCTTTAAAAAAAAATAAAATTGGGTCACTTTTATTCCTATTACAAAGAATGTAAACATCCCTTGTAATAGAAAAAAAGCATGACAGGACCTCTTAAATATGAGATCTGGGGTCAAAAAGACCTCAGATCTCATATTTACACTAAAATACAATAATAAAAAAAAGTAATTCGAAGAAAAAAAATAACATTTTCTTCTTTAAGAGCAGTGGGCGGAAGTGATGTTTGACGTAGCTTCTGCCCTCCAATGCTATGAAGCCTAGTGGGGGCTAGGAATGAGCCGAACACCCCCCTGTTCGGTTCACACCAGAACTTGCAAACAGGCAAAAAATTTGTTCGAACACACAAACACCGTTAAAGTCTATGGGACACGAACATGAATAATCAAAAGTGCTAATTTTAAAGGCTTATATGCAAGGTATTGTCATAAAAAGTGTTTGGGGACCTGGGTCCTGCCCCAGGGGGCATGGATCAATGCAAAAAAAGTTTTAAAAATGGCCGTTTTTTCGGGAACAGTGATTTTAATAATGCTTAAAGTGAAACAATAAAAGTGTAATATTCCTTTAAATTTCGTACCTGGGGGGTGTCTATAGTATGCCTGCAAAGGGGCGCATGTTTCCCCGTGTTTAGAACAGTCTGACAGAAAAATGACATTTCAAAGGAAAAAAGTCATTTAAAACTACTCCCGGCTATTAATGAATTGCCGGTCCGACAATACACATAAAAGTTCATTGATAAAAACGGCATGGGAATTCCCCACAGGGGAACCCCGAACCAAAAATTTAAAAAAAAAATGACGTGGGGGTCCCCCTAAATTCCATACCAGGCCCTTCAGGTCTGGAATGGATATTAAGGAGAACCCCGGCCAAAATTAAAAAAAAAATGGTGTGGGGTCCCCCTCAAAATCTATACCAGACCCTTCAGGTCTGGTATGGATTTTAAGGGGAACCCCGCACCAAAATAAAAAAAATGGCGTGGGGTCTCCCCAAAAATCCATACCAGACCCTTATCCGAGCATGCAACCTGGCAGGCCGCAAGAAAAGAGGGGGGACGAGAGAGCAGCCCCCCCTCCTGAACCGTACCAGGCCACATGCCCTCAACATTGGGAGGGTGCTTTGGGGTAGCCCCCCAAAACACCTTGTCCCCATGTTGATGAGGACAAGGGCCTCATCCCCACAACCCTGGCCGGTGGTTGTGGGGGTCTGTGGGCAGAGGGCTTATCGGAATCTGGAAGCCCCTTTTAACAAGGGGACCCCCAGATCCCAGCCCTCCCCCCTGTGTGAAATGGTAAAGGGGTACAAAAGTACCCCTACCATTTCACAAAAATGTTAAAAATGACAAGAAACAGTTTTTGACAATTCCTTTATTTAAATGCTTCTTCTTTCTTCTATCCTCTATCTTCTATCTTCTATCTTCCTTCGGTTTCTTCCTCCCATCTTCTTCTGGTTCTTCCTCCGGTGTTCTCGTCCGGCATCTTCCTCCGTGGCGTCTTCTTCCCTTCTTCTCCTCGGGCCGCTCCGCATACATGATGGCATGATGGGAGGCTCCCGCTGTGTGACGCTTCTCCTCTTCTGATGGTTCTTAAATAACAGGGGGGGCACCCGGTGACCCCGCCCCCCTCTGGCGCACGGGGACTTGACGGGGACTTCCCTGTGCCTTTCCCCGTGAAGTCAGAGGGGGGCGGGGTCACCCGTTACGTAACCCCGTCCCCTTCTGACGTCCCAGGGAATGCCACAGGGAAGTCACCATCAAGTTCCCGTGTGTCAGAGGGGGGGCGGGGTCACCTGGTGGCCCCTCCCCCATTATTATTTAAGAACCGTCAGAAGAGGAGAAGCGTCACACAGCGGGAGCCTCCCATCATGCCATCATGTATGCAGAGCGGCCCGAGGAGAAGAAGGGAAGAAGACGACTCGGAGGTAGAACCAGTAGAACCAGAAGAAGAAGAAGATGGAAGAAGAAACCGAAGGAAGATAGAAGATAGAAGAAAGAAGATAGAATATAGAAGAAAGAAGAAGCATTTAAATAAAGGAATTGTCAAAAACTGTCTCTTGTAATTTTTCACATTTTTGACCGTTTTTTTTTGTGAAATGGTACGGGTACTTTTGTACAGTACCCCTTACCATTTCACACAGGGGGGAGGGCCGGGATCTGGGAGTCCCCTTGTTAAAGGGGGCTTCCAAATTCCGATAAGCCCCCCGCCCGAAAACCCCCACAACCACCGGGCAAGGGTTGTGGGGATAAGGCCCTTGTCCCCATCAACATGGGGACAAGGTGTTTTAGGGGGCTACCCCAAAGCACCCTCCCAATGTTGAGGGCATGTGGCCTGGTACGGTTCAGGAGGGGGGCGCTCTCTCGTCCCCCCTCTTTTCCTGCGGCCTGCCAGGTTGCATGCTTGGATAAGGGTCTGGTATGGATTTTTGAGGGGGACCCACACCATTTTTTTAAAAAAATTTGGCCGGGGTTCCCCTTAATATCCATACCAGACCTGAAGGGCCTGGTATGGAATTTAGGGGGACCCCCACGTCATTTATTTTTAAATTTTGGTTTGGGGTTCCCCTGTGGGGGGCCGTTTTTATCAATGAACTTTTATGTCTATTGTCGGACCGGCAATTCATTAATAGCCGCAAGTAGTTTTAAATGTCTTTTTTTCCTTTGAAATGTCATTTTGCCGTCAGACTGTTCTAAACACGGGAAACATGTCCCCCTTTACAGGCATACTATAGACACCCCCCAGGTACGAAATTTAAAGGAATATTTAACTTTTATTGTTTCACTTTAAGCATTATTAAAATCACTGCTCCCGAAAAAACGGCCATTTTTAAAACTTTTTTTTGCATTCATCCATGTCCCCTGGGGCAGGACCCAGGTCCCCAAACACTTTTTATGACAATACCATGCATATAAGCCTTTAAAATTAGCACTTTTGATTTCTCCCATAAACTGTTAAAGGGTGTTCCGCGGCTTTCGAATTTGCCGCAAACACCCCAAATTGTTCGCTGTTCGGCGAACTGGTGAAGAGCCGATGTTCGAGTTGAACATGAGTTCGACTCGAACTCGAAGCTCATCGCTACTCATGACCTCTCAGCAGACTCCACTGACAAGGATGGTGGTATAGCGAAGGGTGTCACAGGTCCTTGCAGCGCGTCTTCCAACAGCACATCGCCAGCTGTAGACTATAGCAGGCAAATTTCTCTGCTGCAGCTAAAAAAAAATATGGTCACTGCCACCCACATGCCAGGCGTCTAAATTCCAGCTTGTCCAAGCCCCTGGCTTTACAACTTCTTCCTTTCCATCTGGTGGATTCTGCTCCCTTCCATGAATTTGCAGAATGTGCTGTACCACAATGCAGGTTCCCAGACACTATTTCTTTGCACTTAAGACCATTCCAGCTCTGTACCATCACGTGGAAGGCAATGTTTTTGCATTGTAGGTCAAGGCAGTCAGCAGCAAGGTCCATGTTACTGCTGACACAAGGTCCAGCAAGCATGGTCAGGGACACTATTCACAGCACACTGGGCAACTCTGCTTGCAGGTAGGAAGGATGAAGGACAGGGCTCAGTGCTGGAGCTTGTTTTGCCGCCATGTCTCCATACAGCTGGTGGTAATGATGCAAGATTTGTCAGCTCCACCTCGTCCTCCTCCTCCTCCATGCCCTCCTCTGCTAAATTGTTCTTTGAACCACCAGTACCCCCTAAGTGTTCAAGGGGCTAGTCAATGAGTCAGGCTAAAAAATGCCATGCAGTGCTTCAGCTGGTCTGTCTGGTCTGTCTAGGGGAGATTCTTTCAGTTATGCAGGGTCAGGCCCAGAGGTGGTTCATGCCATGCCAGCTTGAGCCAGGAATGGTGGTGTATGATAATGGCACTAACCTCCTGTCCACCTTTTGACAGGGAAAGTTGACACATGTTGACACATGTCCTCAATTTGGTGGTGCAGCATATCTTAAACTGGTACCCAGGGTTGCAGGATCTTCAAATGCAGGCCAGAAGAGTCTGTAGCAGTCATTTCAGGTGGTCATACACAGCAGGAATTTCACCTGCCCGTAAACTACCTGATTTGTGACATGCCCGCCAGGTGGAACTCATCTTTGGCAATGCTGCAGTGGCTACACATGCAGCAGAGGGCCTTCAACAAGTACCTGTGTGAGTATTATACAACTACAAGCCCAGGGTGACTCGTTTTTTTCCCCATTACAATGGCTGCTGATAAAGGATGTATGCACTGTACTATCACCATTTAAGGAGGCGACAAGGATGGTGAGCCGGGACAATGCAGGCATCAGTGACTCTAGCCCTCTTGTGTTCCTGTTGAAGCATACTCTGCATGTCATTATGGACAGGGCACTTGAGGCAGAGCAGTGGATGGAAGAGGTGGACTTCCTTTCCTCTCAAGGCCCGCTTTATGCAGACACCATTGTTGCATCACCACAGAACACACAAGAAGAGAGGGAAGAGGAGGAAGATTCTGGCAGTTTTAGAGGTATTGAAGCAGAGGAAGACATATGTCAAACCTTGAGATTGTTTTCTGTCCTCAGAACCTTTTGGAGTAGTACGTGGTTGAGAGGAGGCAGTTCAAGATACTGTATTCCTCAGTGTCTTTGAGGACTCTGCTTCTCATGCCTCCACAAACATGCGGTGCATGGCTCCCTTATTCTTCAAAGCCTGCAAAAGGACCCAAGAATTTGTGGCATTAAGGAGAAGAATCATTATTGGTTGGAAACCCTACATGACCACCATTACAAGGGTAAAGTGTCAGAACTCATCCTGTCCCCACAGGGGGAGCAGAGGATAAAATATCTTGAGGAGACCTTACAGAGGAGTTTATGTAATGCCTTTCCAGACTCTGGTTAGGTTACAGTCTCATGAAAAAGCTAGTTTAAGGCTTCTGTTGGTCAAAGGAGGAGCGGTGGAGAAGGGGCCTGCCTCAGTGGTGCATTTCAAAATTGTTTTAGTCCTCAGTGCCCAGGGCTGTCAGCTTCCACATCCCATCAGCAGCGTCTTCATCATATGGTGGAAGAATATCTAGGGGCGAAAATAGACATGGAGAGCTTTCTAGTCGACCATCCACTGGCTTACTTGGTCATGAGAATAGAAGACCACTGAGCGGAAATTGCCCAATATGCAGTTGAGCTGCTTGGCTACCCTGCATCCAGCTTGCTTTCTGAATTGGCATTCAGTGTTACCAGAGGTTTTGTGACAGATAAAAATGTGCATCTGTCCACAGACTCTCTTGACCAGGTTAAATTTATCAAAATGAATCTTTCCTAGATTAGCAGCAGCTATCAAGCCCCTGATGTCAATGTCTCTTATTATGTGTTTTTGGAATGTGGAAACCAGTGGCAACTGGTGCTATATTTTTTAGGGGGGCACCAAACAATACAACTGCCACCCACCCCCGGTCGATCGGATCACCCACACCCCCCCAGTTGGGCAGTGGGATGGATCACCCAAACCTCCCCTCCATCGGTCGGTCAACAGCCCCGCACATACACCATCTAGATCACAGGCAGCACTTCCTCCAGGCAGTGGGCAGCAGCTTCACCCGGTGTCTCCTCCTCCTTTACCTCTTCACCTCCAATATGAGCGCTTCTCCTCGCAGCCAATTGGGTCTCAGGACTCTCTTCCTGATTGTCCGGGAGGAGAACGGGAAGACAATAGCGAATATTTCCATTAAATACTTTTTATTTGGAAACTATATTTATCACAAAACAACAATATTTACATAATTTATAAAAAAAGGACAAAAGGCATAAATAAATATAATCAACTATTTTCCCTTTTTTCTACTCCCTACCCCTTCCTTCACCTCCCCCCGACCCCTACCCCACCATCCATTCTTACCTCACTACCACCCTACATACAACAACCTTTCTTCCTTCATTCACTCCCTCCTGCCATTCATATCCATAATGCATTTAATTGGGGTGTTCTGATACCAACCATAGTTTCCATATACGGTAATTTCAATATTATCATATTTCTTCATATTGCCCCTCTTCCCATAGATACATTTCTCCTTCCCAATCACATCATTAACCTCTTTCATCCATTCTACAACCGTAGGGGGGTCTTTTGCCTGCCACCTTCAAGCATTTAATTTCTTTCCTTGAAACAAGCATCTAATTATTGTAGTCTGTGTATCTTTTCACATGCCCTTCTTCTCCATCAGACCCAAAAGACACGTCCTAGCCTCCATGCCTAGTGATGCCCCAAACACAAGGTTTATTTTATCGATTATACCTTTCCAATATCTATAAAGCTTAGGGCATCGCCAGAACATGTGTAATAAATCACCCCTCCTGTCCCCACACCTTTGACATTCGGCATCAGGCCTCTTTCCAAACATATGCAACTTCAAATGCGTGCAGTATGACCTACATATCAAATACAGATGAGATAACCCTGTGAAGAGAAAGAGAGTTCCTGGGCCCCAATGCCAAAACCTAATTCCATTGTTCCTCCATTATTGGACCAACATCTCTCTCCCATTTAATCATATTTTTAGATTCTACCACTCCTTCCTGGCCCACCATTCTTATACTCCCATACATCTCAGAAATCAAACCTTTAGAAGTACTGGTATTTACCAGTTTCCTGAGCAAGGGCATATCACACCATACTGGCTCATTCCCGCTAAATTGTGCATCTAGGGCATGCCTGACTTGCAAATAACTATAAAATAGTTGGTTAGGGACCGCATACTCTTCCCTGCCCTGTATAATTGTACCAAGCAATGGATACCTCTCCTATCCCATTCTTCTATTTTCCCCATCACTTTAAGTTCTTTTAGATTTTTACTATCCCATATCGGAGAGAATTTAGAGAATACGGCATAACCCAACACAGTCTTAACGGTCACCCAACTTCTAATCATTAACTGGACTGTGGGACAATTGAAACTGAAGGAATTCACTTCAACCGCCTCTACTATCGTATCATGACTAATGTCATTCATCAGTATATTACTTCCTACTCCCCTTTCTTCTGGCTTATTACTACCTCTCATGTGCTGCATTTGTGCTGCAAGGAAATAACTCCATGGATCTGGCAATGCTAAGCTCCCCACCTCTCTCGGCGCCTGCAAACGAATCCTTGCCGCCCCTTTTTTCCAAATTAACTCTCTAAACACACTGTCCAATTTCTTGAACCAGTGTTTTGGGATCCATACTGGAGAGTTATTTATTACGTATAAAATTTGTGGCATCCATACCATCTTAATTAAATTGCACCACCCAGTGGCTCCATTGTGAGGGCGAAGAGCAGGGGCGACAACAGACACCCCTGTTTCGTCCCCCTCCCCAAACGGAACCACTCAGAGCATTCCCCATTGACCCTAACCTTGGCCCTCGGACCATCATATAAAATTCTTAACCAGTGGACAAAGTTAGGGCCAAATTGAAATTCAACCAATACCTTCCATATGTAATGCCATTCAAGGCTATCAAAAGCCTTGGCCGCATCCAGTGAAAGGATAGCTCTATTGCCTCCATTCTCTATTGGCTGCATGTTCAAATACACTCTCCTTATGTTCACACTTACAGATCTATCCGGAATAAAACCAGTTTGATCTGGATGTGCCACTTTAGAGATTATTCTCTTCAGCCTATTTGCCAAGGCTTTTGCCAAAATCTTTACGTCTGAGCATAGAAGCAAAATAGGCCTGTACGAAGCCATGTCAAGCTGATCTTCCCTCTCTTTTAGTAATACAATTATTGTAGCTTCGGTCATTGATGTGGGCAATCTCCCTTCCACTATGGCCCCATTAAACACATCCAATAGTTTCGGGAGCAGTACGTCCCCATACCTCTTAAATATTTCTATGGGCAGACCATCAGGACCTGGCGCTTTCTGATTTGCCATATCTGCTATTACTCTTTGCAACTCTTCTAGGGTTAACGGGACTTCTAATTCTTCCCTATCTTCTCTAGATAAAGAGGGTATTTTCAAATTTAAAAAAAAACTCCCACATTTCCCCCTCTACATTTGTTTGTGGGGTACTGTACAGACTTTCGTAGTAATCTTTAAATCCCTTTACTATTTCCGGAGTGGTTCAAATAATATTCCCTTCCTTGTCCCTGATTACTGATATTGTGGTGGGGGGGGCATTTGCCCTGGTTATCAAAGCCAGAGTTCTTCCCACTGACTCTCCTTCCCCAAAAAACATTTGCCTCTGAAACATTTTCTTTGTTTCCCTTTTCTCCAGAACTAACTTCCTGTATTCTTCTTGGTTCTCCACTCACTCATCATATCTGACTAGAGTTGGTTCTTCCACATATCGCACTTCAGCCCCTCGCACTCTCTCTTTTGCTTTAATTTCCTTGGTCTGTGATTGTTTATTGACATAGGAGATTTTCTGTATCAGCACACCCCAAAGAAAAGCCTTCAGGGAGTCCCATATTATACCCAGTGGGGCAGATCCTGCGTTTAAGTTTATAAATTCCTCTAAATTAGCTGCAATAGTCCCAGCATCTTCAATTATTTCAAGCCAAAGGGGATTTACTTTCCAATCCCCCCCCACTATATCTCGTGCCTGTTTTTATTGAAAAAACTACTGGTGAATGGTCCGAAATCCCCCTTGGCTCATAATCTACCTCATCCAGTAAATTTAGGGCTTCCTCGTTACACAGCAAAAGGTCAATTCTGGACAAAGTGGCATGTGTCCAGGAGTGGCATGAATACTGTTTCTCTCCCGGATGCCACTTCCTCCAAACATCCACCAGCCCTACCTCCTCACAATATTGGAGGAGCAGGCCCTTGGGTACCCCTCCAAGAGCACCCCTATCTATATTATTGTTCATAGTCATATTAAAATCACCTGCCACTATAACTGGCACCCCAGGTTTATCAGCTATAAATTTTATTAAATCACACATAATTTCTATGTTAAATGGAGGAGGGATATATACATTAGCTAACACACATTCTCGACCTTCAATTACACAAAAAAGAAAAACATACCGTCCATTCTCATCTACCTTACTCTCTCTGCAGGAGAAAACCAATCCAGAATTTATCAATGTACTCACCCTCCTTGAGTAGGAGGTATGGGTAGAGTGATATTGCGCTTGATAGTTTCTATGCCTTAAGGCACTAATTGTGCCTTTCTCAAGATGTGAGTATTTTCTAACCACCTGTCCCAGCCATAGAAAAAAATACCTGTCTTTTAGACACCTCCCTTACCCCTCGCACATTCCGTGAGCATATCTTACCTTGCCTTACAGGGTTTGGGGATTTCCCTCTACCATCCCTCATGCCTATCATTCTCCTACCCTTGTTTTTTTTTTCTCTAAGGATAATTCTCAAACTTATCCCTAATATCCTTGTGCCAAAATCCTACAACATTAGTGAATCTTTCTCCTGTGCAAACGAAAAACATCTTAAAACATACCACTCCACACTCCCTCCAGCCTCATACTCCCATGCAGCCTTATACACACCCCATAGCTTACCCCCCCTGCCTCCCCCCATCCCCACCATATCCTCCCCCCTTCACCCATCCTATCCCCCCTCCACCCCCCACCCCATTTCCCCCTTGCCCAACTTTGGGCCCATACTAAGGGCTTCTATAGTGACTGTATAAACCCCCTGAAGTGATATAACTCTTTTAAACATTGCTACCCAAACAAATAAGAGGGGAACTGTCCCCAACATAACCAGTATACTCATAAATATTTAGTACCCCCCGATACCCACACACCAGTGTATACGTCTAAACATTAAACCTTAAAGAACTTGACTTCCCCAAATGCTGTTATGCATAAGCGTGCAGGATAAAGTAGAGCATAATTAATTCTAAACTGCTGCAGTCTACGTTTACACTCTATAAACTTTGCTCTTTGTTTCTGTAGCTCAGGTGAAATATCTGAATATAAAGAAATCCTTACACCATTATACTGAATATTTTTCATCTCTCTTGCTTTCTGGAGAATGGTAACCTTGTCTTTAACTGCTTGCCGACCGCCTCACAACGATATACGTCAGCAGAAGGGCTCGTACAGGCAGAATCATGTACCTGTACGTTCCCCTTTAAGAGGCGGCCAGCGGGCACACGCGCGCGTGCCCGCGGAAGGCTCCGTGAGTCGGGTCACGGGTCCCGTGGACTCGATCGCCAAGGGGGATACCCGCGTTTGCCTCATGGGGAGGAAGAATGGGGAGATGCAAATGTAAACAAGCATCTCCCCATTCTGCCTAGTGACAGTGTCACTGATCTCTGCTCCCTGTCACTGCCAGTGTCATTTAAACAGGAATCAGTGCATTTGTATAGCACTGATTGCTGCATAAATGACAATGGTCCGAAAAATGTGTCAAAAATGTCCAATGTGTCCGCCATAATGTCGCAGTCACGATAAAAATCGCTAATCGCCGCCATTTAAAATAAAAAATAAAATTATTAATAAAAATGTCAAAATTGTCGCTATTTTTTGTTTATAGCACAAAAAATAAAAACCGCAGAGGTGATCAAATACCACCAAAAGAAAGCTCTATTTGTGGGAAAAAAAGGAAGTCAATTTTGTTTGGGAGCCATGTGGCCCGACCGTGCAATTGTCAGTTAAAGCTATGCAGTGCCGAATCGAAAAAAAATGCACTGGTCAGGAAGGGGGTAAATTCTTCCGGGGCTGAAGTGGTTAAAGTGCAGAAGCTTAATAATAAGGGGCCTTGGCTGACCCTCTGGAGATGGTGCCCTGGAGGCGATTCTATGCGCGTGCTCGATTGCAAAGAAATTTGATAAAGCGTCTTTACCAAACGTATCCTTGAGCCAACCTTCCATAAATTCTACAGGATTATTACCTTCACTTCTTTCGGGGAAACCGAGAGCGCTTATGTTCATCCTACGTAACCTATTCTCCATTTCGTCCATTTTATGCATGCACATATCCAATTGACTCCTCATGATCTTTACCTCTTTTCTCATCGGGTTCATATCATCTTCCACCTGGCTGAGTCTCCCCTCAAGAACAGTAGTCCGAGCACATACTTCCTGCACATGTCTTAAAGCCAATAACTCATCTCTAAAACATTTAAGCTGGTCAGACAGATCAAATATAGATGACTTACAGTTATTAACTGCTAGGAGAATCTCCTTCAGGGATGGTTCCTTCTCTGCTACTGAGGCTAGCAGGCCGATACCTTCCACCAATTCCCTGCTCAATCCATCCTCCCCTGCCATGACTGCATGTGATGCTGGTTCTGTCACTGTTTCCGATGTGTCTGCTACTGCTAGGCCTTGGCTTTTCCTTCCCCCTGGGTGGCTGGCCTGCGGGCCCTGATGTTGCACACCCCCTGCCTGGCCACCTTTCTTGGGTGTATGGTTTGGTGTGTGAGCAAAGCGCTCCAACTTTGCAGCCGCCTGACTTGCCTTTTCTTTGGGTCCGCATTGTATTTGAACACCAGCTCCATCCTGCACTTGCCTCCTCCACTCCCCTTTTCCTGGTTGTCTTTAAAAAGGGCTTCCCCTTAGATCTCCCTGATGCACACAGGCGACCGCTCGATCCCGGGTATGCGCCTCCAATGCTAGGGAGTGTGCCGCTGGACCTATCCCGGGAGAGCCTCAGAAGAGCGTGTAGGCTGAACGCAGCCTGGGCACAGAATCCGCCACATCGATCAGCTGCTCTGCTTTCAGGGCGTCATGGCTTCACTCTCTCTCCATGCGGCTAAGGACAGCTGGACACAGGAGCAGTGGCAAGGTCCGGGCTCGCAATGTCCTCTTGCTCACCTCAGCATTTGGTCATGCCCCTCACTCCCCCAGAGATCAGCAAAAATCAGAAACAAAACATTTCCGACAATAGCGAATATTAATTCACTATTGTTACACAAGTAGGTGGACACTGCACCCCAAGCCCACCCTTTTTTGAAGCCAATTAGAGCCTCAGGCCCTAATCATATGCTTCTAAAAAAAAAACATTGGAATCCATGCATCTGGCACCCTGCATGTAGATTAGGGGCCGAGCACATTGATTAGGGGGGAGGCGTCCCTGAGCCCCATATGGACAGGCAGCCACTGGTGGAATCTCTGCAAGGCTGTTTCACTGCCTAGCTTTATGGGCGTTGATTTTATCTGGAAGAAATTTTTTGGTATAGGTTTCATGGGCACAATGAACACCCAAAGACCAAATTTTCCGCATCTGTTTGACAGGTGCATATAATTAAAATTTCTGACAGTGATGCCAATTTTTGCTTTCATCAAGAGTACCTCTATAGGGTTACGGTGTGAACGCACCACCAACACCCAAACCCCAATTTTTCCGCCACTGTTTGACCACGGCATATGATCTCAATTTTTATTTTATTTTTACAACAAAGCCAATTCTTGCTTTCATCAACAGTACCTCTATAGGGTTATAGTGTGAGGGTACCCCACCAACACCCAAAGCCCAATTTTTCTGCACCTGTTACTTTTATCGAAACAGACACCAGAGCTTATCCAAAAAATCTTGAATCTTGTTCGGAGTGCATTCAATCATAGCCTCATCATACAGACTGGCTGGCCAAGCCATTGTTTACAAAATAAAGAAAGCTTGCAGGGAAAATTTCATTTTTCTTTATAAATGTAATTTTTGCTGAAGCAGGTCCTATATGCGATACAGATGCGCCACTCTGGGGGCAGAATAAGGGGACCCCCCAGGGACTATATTTAACGGAATTTTTCATTTTTATTGTTTCGCTTTAAAGTGATTGTAAAGGTTTATTTATTTATTTTTGAAAATAACAAACATGTTGTACTTACCTTCCCTGTGCAAGGGTTTTGCAAAAAGAGGCCCTGTTCCTCCTTTTCTGGGGTCCCCAGCGGAGCTCCTGGCTCGTCCTCTGCATTGAGTGCCCCCAGGGAGAGCCACTTTCCATTGGGGCACTTGTGCGGGCACGTTTCCAAGTCCTGCTGCAGCGTCTATTGACACAGACAGCAGGACTCAGCCCGCCCCCTGGTCTCCGGTGTCACTGGATTTGATTGACAGCAGAGGGAGCCAATGGCTCCTGCTGCTATCAATCTATCCAATGAGTACCCGAGACAGTGGCTGGAGCTGCTGGACTCATTCTCATCACTGGAAAGATCGGCTTCAGGTAAGTGAAAGGGGGCTTTGGGGGGCAGCTGCACCACAGAAGGTTTTTCACCTTAATGCATAGAATGCATTAAGGTGAATAACCTTGAGACTTTACAACTCCTTTAAGCATCATTAAATCACTGCTCATTTAAAAATCATCTATTTTAAAAAAAAAATTTGCATTGATACATGTCCTCCAGGGCAGTACCTGGACCCCATACCCTTTGTACACCCAATAACTTCCATATAATCCTTCAAAATGGGCATTTTTGATTTTTCCAGTTCTGGTACAATAGACCTTAATGGGGTTCATTGTTCAGCCTCAGACTTTTGCGATGTTCAAAAGTTTTGGTGCAAACCGTACCGGGGGTGTTTGCCCCATCTCTAGTTGAGACGGAAACTGTAGGAGAAGCTGTTATTGTATGAGTGACTACTGAGGGTTTGCCTGGTTACATGCAATTCACAGTCAAGGTGAAGAGAGGGTTGGAGTTTATTGGCATGTTCAAAAAATATTTCTCAATTTAGGATGTGATCTGTTTCTGGTAATGAGGATGGGAGATGAGAGAGGTATTGAGTCTTCAAATTGTCCCCCTCTTGACATGGTTAGCTAGAAACACTTTCATAGATATGGGAGCGTGGTCAGACCACGTAATAAGACCAATTTTGGTTTATTATAGGGATTAAAGAGTATGTTTGTCAATCAGAAACATTTGAATTACATATAACTAAGGTAATTTAGCCATTGCTAATAATACTACTATTTTAGGGAAATAACCGGGGATTAACAGGGGAAAATAAAGGAAAAAAAAGCTTAAAAAAAGAAACTATGAAGTTTGAGTTGAGCTGTGTCTCATGTCCTATTTGAGGGAGGTATGTGGGGTGGATGTCTTATTCTCAAAGTGGATCCCCCGTCTTATGATTTGATATTACCTAATAATGCCTGCTCCTGTGTTATGTTACTTCTGCTTCAGTATCTTCCTGGTGAAGAATGCTCAAACTGCTTTCATGTTACCAGTAGCAGTGTCTTTTGTTTTTCCTTTTAGTTTAGTTATTTGTTTTCTTTTTCTTTCATTCTTAATTTTTTACTCACTGGATGTGTCTGGAATTAAGCCTAGTACATTGCGGCATATGTATGTGTTGTATCTTTGCTTTATTATATTGGGGTGTGTAATTTGATAACCCTTTCACTGTACATCATTGTGTCTTATTGCCATACTTGTATGTTGTAAGTTTGGAAACTGTAATAAAACTTGACCTTAAAAAAAAAAAGAAACTAATGCAGCCAGCACATCTATAAATTAGTAAGCTGCAATAAATTAAATTTTTGTTTTGAGGTTTAGTCCTTGTATAAGCTATGCCTAGACACCATTTTTATTATTTGAATGGACCTAAATATAAGCCCAGTGCAGGCCTTTATGTCCACTGGTTTGTGTGTCGCTAACTCTCTATTCCCACCATCTCTCTATTTCTCCCACACTGCAGTCTCATCTATAGGCATATGCACATAAAAAAGCATGGCACACCACAAAGAATCATGTAAAGAGAGGCTGCAGCCCTACTCTGGAACAGCTTCAGAAGATTGTTAGGTCTTGATTCACTGTTTTGTGCAAACCATAGAATATAAGAATGTGTGAATGGACTTTCTGACTTTGGAAACCTTTCTTGAAAAGTGTTAGTAGGTATATGTTAGGAGAAGCATTGTAAATTAATATTCATTTATTTTCTGAGTTCTTTTTTTTAACAAGCTTGCTGTCTACATGGACAGGTTTGTTAATTACAGACATGTTTGAGCAATGTCATTGTATTAAGCATACTATTAAGCCATTATATCTCTTCTTCCGAAATGTACAAGAATAAAGGCCCAGTCCACCGTTTCCAGCTTAATAGAAACCATCCCCTATCCCATCGTTAATACTCTTTTCTATAAAAGTTTTATAATAAAAGGCATATTATGAAAGAATTGAAAGTTACTGGAGTGTGATATACCCAGTTAAATTACCTATGGCATTTTAGTCAAATAGCCTTCTGCATTTGTATGGCTTGTGATTAGCATTTGAAGACTGAATAGTTTAAAAGCTAATCTATTTGTTACAGTGCGTGCTGCTTTATAGTGCACTTTCTCCATGCCAGAATGAAGTTTCTTTTCTTAATGTATCACATCTGTTCATTGTAATTTAGTGATTATGCCAAGGCCTTTGGTTTCTCCTTGTTTATCTTAAAAAGGACAATTGAAATCTTCATTTGCATTAGACATAAATTAAGGTTGTCGTTTGTGGTAGATTCCTTGGCAGATTTATTTGTTTTATTTCAGATTTGCTCAATAACTACTGAAAAAAGTTTACATTCCTATTGTCTTGTGTTTGAGTAAAGGAGGAGCAATTGCAACTGCAAACTGCTCAATGCACCCTTGGGAAATTAGCATGGTTAAATGCTGGAGAAAATGAATTGAAGGTATGTGACTTACAGATCAGCACAGCAATATACATTACCGCAAATTACGTTGTTATACCTGTGAAAACCGAAAATTATATAGCTGCATGTGCATATATAGTAAGTGGCATGTCACTGGCACTGGGCATAGGCTTAAAAGCATTGATGGTATGGAAAGCATTCTTTGAATTTGAATTTGTACACTGCTGAGCTCTCCTGTATAGAATAAAACAACAATTAATTGTAAAGCTCAACATTTGGTAAATGTATTTTCTAAGTTCAGAGATTGAAAAAAAAAAACCCCCAGTTTTTAACCACTTCAGCCCCGTAAGAATTTACCCCCTTCCTGACCAGAGCACTTTTTGCGATTCGGCACTGCGTCGCTTTAACTGACAATTGCGCGGTCGTGCGATGTGGCTCCCAAACAAAATTAACGTTCTTTTTTCACCACAAATAGAGATTTCTTTTGGTGGTATTTGATCGCCTCTGCGGTTTTTATTTTTTGTGCTATAAACAAAAAAATAGCGACAATTTAAAAAAAAAGGCATTATTTTTTACTTTTTGCTATAATAAATATCCCCCAAAAATTATTAAAAAAACATTTTTTTTCCTCAGTTTAGGCCGATATGTATTCTTCTACATATTTCTGGTACTAAAAATTGCAATAAGCGTTTATTGATTGGTTTGCACAAAAGTTATAGCGTTTAGGGGATAGATTTATGGCTTTTTGTATTACTATTTTTTTTTACTAGTAATGGTGGCGATCAGCGATTTTTATCATGACTGCGACATTATGGTGGACACATCAGACAGTTTTGACACATTTTTGGGACCATTGTCATTTTTACAGCAATCAGTGCTATACAAATGCACTGATTCCTGTATAAATGACACTAGCAGTGAAGGGGTTAACCACTAGGGGGCAGTGTAAGGGTTAAGTATGTCCTGGGGAGTGTTTCTAACTGTGGGGGGGGCGTGACTATGTGTGACATCACAGGGAGCAGAGATCAGTGACACTGTCACTAGGCAGAACGGGGAGATGCTTGTTTACATTAGCATCTCCCCATTCGTCCTCCCTGTGAGGCGATCACAGGTATGCCCGCGGTGATCGAGTCCACGTAACCAGCGACCTGACTCACGCAGCTCCCAGTCGGCGCACGTGCTGCCAGCGGCGCGCACGCAATGGCACTGTGGCAAATTTAATGGGACGTACGGGTACGCCCATTTGCCCAGTCATGCCATTCTGCCGATGTACATTTGCGTGCGCCGGTCGGGAACCGGTTAAAATACTCATTCGTTTTGGTGGCCAGATAAATATGAAATACTGCATGCAAATAATTCATATGAACATTTTTTAGCAAGTAGGTGGTGTGAGTTAAGTTGGTCCTCCAAAGTTTTGGATAGCTGTTTATTGTTAATCCATGAATGCTGACCGAATAGCATGTTCTCCGATTACACAAATAACTCAATGGGTGCTAAAGGATACCTTTGCTCAAGAAGTATGAAAGACTTCTATAGATATTCTCTATTTCTGAAACTAGTCACCTGGCTGTTGTTCTGATCCTCTTCATTCCAAATTGAATATGTCACTAAAGAATGCACATTTGTTCTTTGTCAGCAGGGCTGATCTAAATTAGTAAAACATGTTTATACTGCAAAGGGAATTTTCACATAGGTTAGGAAATGAAAGTGAAAATTCACTTTGCAAAGAACACCCAATCATGTACAAGGAAAACAAAACAAAAAAAAGAGTAAGGATACATGAATGCATACAGCATTAAATACCCTTAAGTAGAGTGGGGGGAGCTAAAGATCTCTGGTTTTTGCTATCGGTGACTCCATGGGGAGGTTTTCCTTCACTTCTTGTCCAAAATGTTGGTAACACCTGGGATATGTAGTGATATAAAGAGGAACTTCACCCCTACCTAGCTACCTTTTTTGTTCCCTGGTAATTATTCCTGTATTAAAATAATTTTAAAAAACCCCTACTTACTAGTCCATGGAGATCAGTGTTGTCCGCCTTCCAGCAAAATGGTTATCTTTCACTCTTTGCTCTCGCACTGCCATCTTGTCCCAGCATCTTGCACATGGGCAGATAAACTCTCATGCACAGAATCAAGCGAACCCCTGCGCATATGCAAGGATACTGTGCAACTTTGCCAGGTCCCAAAGATTGGCATTGAGCTGCTGCTTTCCATGCTTGCTCTGAGGCATGTGCAGAAATGTCACACAGTGCTGCCAGGTCCTTTAGCTCCCATACCATTTACTTGGCCGTAGTATGTGGTAATAAACCTAGTTTTATTCATTGATATTCCTTTTCACCTTGAAACAGCAGCAGATTGTGGGGGCTATACTTAGCCCTCTGATATGCTTGTTTCAAACTTTCTGTCCATAGCCTCTGTTTATAAACAGATGTCTAAGCTTAGAAGACTCCTTTTCAAAGACATTAAAGTCTGAACAGTTTCTATGTACTCTCCCAAATAGTAAAGATAAGTTCTAGTTGACATTTGTAGCAAATTTGCATGGCAAGTCTCCAGCAAGAGCAGCGTTGCAATGGTGAGTCTACAGCAAGAGCTCTGCAAGTCACAGTGACCCCTATGGTGGGATGACTATTGCACAACATAACTGAGCCAGAACTTGCAGAAGACTTGCAGAGTGTTTGCAAAGAAAGTTGATCTGGAGTCATGCAATGCGGACTTGCTGCAATTGTGCAACAAATTTGTGAAGCCTGGCAAGTCTAGCAATAGCTTAGCAAGTCGTTTTCAAACTTGCAGCTCAATTCCTTGCTATCCAGGCTAGGTTACCGATCAATGGGAATACCCTTAATCAGATGACATGGGTGTGCACTGTTGGGATGGAAACTATTCTGTATAATAAGTGGTGGGCTTATGAAACAATCTAATGGCAAAGCTAGTATCTATTTCCTTATGGATCGTAAGATCCAAAAAGGAAATCTGCTGCTTGTCAAATGAGTGAAAAATCAATCAAAGGATTGTTGTTCAACATCTCACTAAATTCTACCAATAGATCAGAGGAGCAAGACCAAAAAACAAGTGTGTCAACAATGTACCTTCACCAAAATTGATATAGTAGGGGTACTGCTGGAAATTCTCACATGAAAATAACCAACGCTCCCACCCTTCCAGGTACAGGTTGACATACAATGGAGAACACTTAGTCCCCATCACCACCCCCTGCACCTGGAGGTAGTGGGAACTGTTGAACACAAAAACATTGTGAGTGAAAATAAACTCTAAAAGATTCACAATAAAATTATTCTAATTGAACTGTTCTAGACCTCTCTCATTAAAGAAGCTCTCAACAACCCTTATTCCTTCCTTCTGTGGAATATTGGAGTACAATGACTCAACGTCAATGAAAACCAGAGCATATCTGATGTTACTTCAACCACATCTAAAATCGTCAGTAACATATCTTTTAAATAGAAAGGGAAGACTCCACATGTGATCTCAGGTAACCATCAACTAAAGAGCTGGCACTTTGAGTTAAATAATTGATTCCTGAAACAATCGGTGGATCAGTGGCATTAAACCTAGGAGTCATTAGTTCTTTTATTTTTGAAAAATTTGCAGATGTCCTTTGTATACAGTCCCACTCCAAATACGTCATCAACCAATTGGAAAAATTCACTTTTATTTTGTTCCAAAACACAACAGTCTACTCTTATGCCATGCTTTGTTATTAAGATTTTTTTTTATACATATATACAAATTGCATACCATTCATGATTTCAATTGTGCTACCTTTATCAGGGGGTTTAACAATAATGTCAATATGTTTTTTGTACATTTAACCACTTGCCACCCGCTAAAAGTACATTTACTGGACACAGGCACTGCAACATACCAGTAAGTTGTGGTGTACTTCCTGTTTTTTTGGCTTGTGTGCCATTAGATTGTTTTGTAAGCCTTTTGTTAGTCTTTAGGGATATTTTATGACAAGCCTTGATCTTCTTTGATCTTTTATTATTTGAGTGCATTTTTATTGCTTTTATTTATTTAGTAAACACTCTACACTTAGATGAAGGCACTCTCTTGTGTTTGTTCTGTATATGTACATTAGGACCTGAAGAAATAATCTCTTAGAGGAGCTGCACCATCTCCATCCAGCATTTCCTCACCATTCTCCAGGTCCCTTTAAGCACCCTGTCATTAATTGTTTGGGGTTAAGCCAGCACAATTAGCTTGTTTAGTCGTGTTCTGGGAATTATTGTTTTTTTCTATCAAGGTAAGAGTTGGGGTATGATTCCACCCTGGCCTTGCTTCTGAACCCCCCCTCATCTGCTTTTCAGTTTGACATGGGCAAAATGCATTGATCAACTGAGTTTCACCTTATGAGTATTATATATTGGATATGGCAATTTTGTGGATATTGATGCCTTTTGATTGACTCTATGGTCTTGAAGGAGTGCCGCGTCACTGACGTCATGATGTCACTTTTGGTCAAGGCTGAATATTTTTTTTAACCACTTGCCGACCACGTTATAGCTGAATGACGGCTACAGTGTGGCTGGCTAGTTCTGGGAGGGCATATATAAGAAGAAAAAGGAAGGGGTCAAGAGGAGATCCCCCTAAAAAAGATGGTCCGCTCAAGAACAACCAGTTGAACCTAAAAAACTTTATTGTGTCATAATACTAAGTAGAAACATAATCCACTAACCATGTGTATTTAAAAAATAGGGCAAACAAAGTCCTATTGTGTGCTGGTGGCCACCACAGACATTACACATATATCATGCATTCATGCACTCACACTCATCAATTAAAGTCACTAGATATGATATATGTGTAATGTCTGTGGTGGCCACCAGCACACAATAGGACTTTGTTTGCCCTATTTTTTAAATACACATGGTTAGTGGATTATGTTTCTACTTAGTATTATGACACAATAAAGTTTTTTAGGTTCAACTGGTTGTTCTTGAGCGGACCATCTTTTTTAGGGGGATCTCCTCTTGACCCCTTCCTTTTTCTTCTTATATATGCCTTATGGTCCATTGAACAACTACTTGACAGCTAGCTAGCTATACACCACTGAGTTAATTGATTAAAGATATGGGTGACATGAGAGATATATTAATCTGATTAATTACCTCAGTGGGAGGGAATTCCCTTCCCCCCATCTATCACCCTAGAACCTATTGTTGGATGACTTTAAGGTGTCCTCCCCCCCCTTTTTTTCATAGTTCTGGGAGGGCGTCATATGATGTCCTCCCGTGATCGCTCCCACTGCGGCATGAGGGTGGCACGCTCTGTGATTGACGTGTCCTTAGGACACCTGATCACAGATCAGTGTAAAGGGCCAATCACAGTGGCCCTTTACCACATGATCAGCTGTGTCCAATCACAGCTGATCATGATGTAAACACAAGCCAGTTATCAGCATACCTTTCCTCACACTGACAGCTTGAGAAGAGAAGAGCCGATAACCAGCTTGTGTGAAAGGAACATCTACAGTGATAACCAGGTCACTGATTATCAGTCACCTGATTATCAGTGCAGTCTCAACAGTGCCCACCAGTGCTGCAAATCAGTGCCCATCAGTGCTGTCAATCAGTGCCCATCAGTGCCTCCTCATCAGTGTCATCTATCAGTGCCGCCTATCAGTGCTGCCTATCAGTGCCCATCCATGCCCGTTAGCACCACCTGTCAGTGCAGCCGCATAAGTGCTTCCTTTTCAATGCCCATCAGTGCAGCCTATCAGTGCCCATCGGTGTCACCTCATCAGTGCAGCCCCATCAGTGCCGCTTCATCAGTGCCCATCAGTGCACCCTATCAGTGCTCATCAGTGCAGCCTCATCAGCTCACATCAGTGAAGGAGAAAAATTACCTGTTCGCAAAATGTCTTAACAAACTATGAAAAACCTTTTTTGTTTCTCAAAATTGTCCATCCTTTTTTATTTGTTTAGCAAAAAATAACCCAGTGGTGATTAAATACCACCAAAAGAAAGCTATATTTGTGTGAAAAAAAATGACAAAAATGCAATTGTCATTCAAAGTGTGACAGTACTGAAAGCTAAAGATTAGCCCAGGCAGGAAGAGGGTAAAAGTGCCCAGTTGGCAAGTGGTTAAAGCTAAAGGTCAAGCACTTTTTTTTTTATCTTTTGCTTTTAAATGTTAACCCCAGATTGCTCCATAAAGAGGACCTGTCATCCTTTTTTCTATTACAAGGGATATTTAAATTCCTTGTAATGGGGATAAAAGTGATTAAAAATAAATAAGAAATTAAAGGGACAGTGTAAAAAAATAAATAAATAAATAAAGCGCCCGATCCCTCCATGCTTGTGTAAGCCACACACACACATATGTAAACAGTGTTCGCACCACACATGTGAGGTATCACAGCAAGCATTATAAGGAGAGCAATAATTCTAGTATTACATTTCCCTTGTACCTCTAAACAGGTAACCTGTAAAGGCGTTTAAAGTGTAGCCTATGGAGATTTTTAGGTAACGTAATTTATCGCCATTCCAAAAGCATGCACTCATTGGCATGTTAGGTATCTATTTACTCAGCGTAACATCATCTTTCACATTTTACAAAAAAATTGTGGTAAATATTGTGTTGTTTTTTTGTTCATTCGTTAAAGTGTATTTTTTCCCAAAAAAAATTGCATTTACAAAACCAGCGCTCAAAAAACGTGTGACATAAAAAAAATTGCAACGATCGACATTTTTTTTCTAGGGTCTCTGCTAAAAAAATGTATTATGTTTAGGGGTTCTAAACTATTTTCTAGCAAAAAACACTGATTTAAACTTGTAAACAAGTGCCAGAAAAATCCTGGTAGGCAAGTGGTTTATGTATAAGTAAAATTTGTAAATTCACATTGTGATATGGGTACATATAAAATCCCCATTTTTCAGTCCTCCTACAGGCGGATTGGATGTTTTCTATAGTGAATATGCTGCATATATCATCCTTGCCTAGGTACTGCTTATGGAAGGAAAATACATAAAAATTAAGTATTGATTACATTTTTTCCCCAATTGTGTATGAGGGAAGGAGTGAGGGGGGAGAAGTCAGAGGAGAGGAAGTCATACTTACTATATGGGAGAAGATTCACCTTAAAGTCTCCCCAAAGAGAACACACAGAGTGAAAAAGCCTGGCTGAGATGCTAAATTCTCAATATCACATCTATAACTGTTCCCTAGAGATGTGACTAGTATAAATAATCAAAGTGATTAATAGCATAGCAACAGATAAATAAAAAAGAATGGAATATTAATATGCATCTAAACCATTGTTTGGGCGTTAACATTCCAGTTAGGTTTTTATTGCTGTGTGTTTCCTCACTGGAACAATTCACCTTCTCTATTACTTCTGTCAATCACTGTCACTAGTAGGGAAAACAATGAGAAATACACAATTTTAGGATTGCCACTATTTCTGATACTAGTCACCTGGCTGTTGTTCTAAACCTCTTCATTCCAAATTGTATATGTCACTGAAGAATGCACACGTGTTCTTTGTCAGCAGGGTTGATCTCAATTAGTAGAACATGTTTATACTGCAAAGGGAATTTTCACATAGGTTAGGAAATGAGGTGAAGCTAAGTGAAAATTCACTTTGCAAAGAACACCCAATCATGTACAAGGAAAACTAAAACAAAAATAGTAGAGGAGAAAGCTTTATATGGGTCATTTGTTCTATTGTTTAGGAATTAGATTTCCCCTCACATTGGGTAGATTTCCTCTCAGCTATAGTTGCACCTGTTGCAAGGGGGTTTTAACTAGGCCATTCACCATTTATCTGAGCAATACATAGAACTGTTACACCAAATCCTAAGCAATGGTAGTGATGCTGCCTGCTTTTGAGAAGGACAGATAAGGAGCAAGCACTAGAATGTTTCAGACCATATATTTACATTCTGCATTTATTTTGTTTTTTTCAGACTTCTTTTTCTTTATCTATGGAGAAAGGATCTACCTCTGAAATGCATTGCTAGGCAACAGAGATTCTCTCCACACCTCTACCTGACAGCCGTCTGCATTATGCATCTGTGATACAGGGTAAATAGTGCCAGCCAGCTGCGACTCTGAACCAGGCTTACCTTGCCCCACTCTGGCTGAAAAAAGGTTTAAATATTTCAGAGAGATTTGCCCATTCCTCCCCAGACCCAGGATCTTATCGAACCATCATCCAGCCTTTACAACTCTGACCCCAATCTGTGCTATCACAGACACCCATTGCTGCTTTTTCCTTCTCAATCCTCTTGCTGTCTGTTATCTTTGCTGCTGCTTCCTTCTCACATGACACAGCAGATCCAGGCTTATGGCCCTTTTTCAGCTCATCACATTTGACTGTTCCAAAAAATGTTGAGTCGCAATTAGTTGTAAACAGTAAGACTGCTGCACAAAAAAGTAGCTGAATACTAGGCTACATAAACATCAAGGAAATATATATATATATATATATATATATATATATATAAAAGCGCGCTGTCTCACTAAGTTAGAGATATAAAAATCACCAGTAATATCCTACATACAAAAGTGCATAGTGCAAATCATTTGCGCTAACTTTGATTGACAGCAGCGGGAGCCAATGGCACCAAGCTGATGTGGCTGAGCCAATCAGGAGGGAGAGACATTCGTGGACATTGTTGGACAGAGATGGGGCTCAGGTAAGTATTAGGGGGCTGAGGGGGGCTGCTACACAGAAGGCTTTTTATCTTAAAGAGGAAGTAAGCTGCTAATTATATAATAATTATATAAACCTCCTATAAGAATGCTTACCTATAGGCAGTGAAAATATATCCTAAACATGTATTGTTTAGGAGATATTTACATTGCATGCAGCCAGTGACATTACTGGAGCATGTGCTCTGAAGGAACGAAATGTTCCTTCCGAGCCCAGTGCCGTGAACGGTGGCTCCCGCACACATGACGTCATCACAGCTCTGGCCAATCACAGCACCGGAGCCTATGAACCTGAAAGAAACTCCGGGGAAAATGTCATCCATCTTTGCAGGCGCCGCTGGAACAGCTTACTTTCTAAGGTATTTCATATTGAGCTAGTATGCGATGCATGCTTTCTCATTATGCCTTTGTTTTACAGGGGTTTTTTTTTCTTTGTTTTTCAGAGTTTACAACCTCTTTAATGCATAGAATGCATTAAGATATAAAACCTTCTGACTTTACAATTCCTTTAAGCGCTCTTGTGATATTCTGTGTGAATAATCCCAGTTTATCCACTGCTTCACTTCCACCTGAGTGCTCGTGCAGACAGGCAGGCTGCCTACCATAACATATAATCCCCACTGGGATCAAGCACGCTTAGATAGTATCCCTTACAGGGAAAGCCATAGCTCACTCGCAGCCAGGTTCACGGATGTCCTGATAAGAGCAACTTGTGTTTCGGCTCCAACAGATGTATATATTAAGAGCAAGGAGGAGAACTCATAGTGCATTACTGATAATCTGTTTATTTAAAAACATAAGGTAAACATAAAGTGGTTTTTAAATAAATGGATTATCAGTAATCCACTATGAGTTCTCCTCCTTGCTTTTATTAATTACATCTGTTGGAGCCGGAACACAAGTTCATCATATAAGGACATCCATGAACCTGGCTGCGAGTGAGCTGTGGCTTTCCCTGTAAGAGATACTATCTAAGCGTGTTTGATCCTGGTAAGGATCATATGTTCTGGTAAGCAGCCTCTCTGTCTGTGGAAGTGAAGCAGTGGATAAATTGGGATTATTCACACAGAATTTCACAAAGTACTTTATTGCACTGAAAAGGATAATTTGGACTTGTATCACATCTTATGTTTTTCATCTATATTAGGAGCAGCCGGACCATTAGGGGTGCAGAGGCGCCGCCCCCCCTAGTTTGCATGCGAGATGCATGCGGGGCACTGGGCTCATACGTTTGTATGATTTTTTTTCCAAGCACATGATTAGAGCCAGAGACTCTAATTGGCTTGAAAAAGGTTGGGCTCAGAGCGCAGAGCACTGCGCCCCTAACCCACTCTCTTGGGACTATAGCGAATCAATATTCGCTATTGACTTCTGGCTTTTCCTCCTGGCCAATCAGAACAGGAATCAGATCGGGTTGGCCAGAAGGAGAAGCCAAGGAAGCCATGGAGGGACCGTGCCGTGGATCGGTGAGTGTGGGGATCGTGGAGTTGTGAGTGCCAGGGCCGTGGAGCAGTGAGTGTAGGGACCATGGAGCGGTGAGTGCTGGGACTGTGGAGCAGTGAGTGCTGGGATCGTGGAACGGTGAGTGCGGACCTGTGCAAGTGAGTGAGTGTGGACGTCACATCTGAGGAAATGATCGTTGGGACGCTACACACACATGTTCTGCGCATGCAGGATTGGATTTTAAATGGACCTGCATGTCCTTTTTTCCTTGCAAAGACTATTACTGCATTTTTTTATATATCCGCTTTGGAGTTTTTGTATTGCAACTCCTGTCTTTTAATAAAACGTCTTGGGAAGACATTCTATACTATTGGAGTCTTTCTTCTTTTTTACATTATCCTGCTGTTTACATCATTGGGACTCGATTGGATGTTTGGATCTTTCTGGAGAGGAATGCCAGAGTCTTCCATCGGTGAATCTTTGATTCCACTAAAAGCACTTTTTGACCCCCCTGATAAAAAGGGAGGTTGCAGGCTTTCTGGAAAGCCTTTTATCTTAATGAGGTGACCGGAAATACGGTGATGAGCACTCAATCTACGTTATATGCTGCACTTTGAAGTCACTATATTGAATTCCAGCAATATATGAACAATTTTTCTCATTTATATTGGTTCGCACTTTTTGTGCTTTTTTTTATGCGACTTTGGTTTTTATCTTGCATTGTCACATAGGACTGCACTAAAAATAACTATTTTTGTTGCATATAGTACAATTTATCACATTGCACTGTATAGTTGCACTTTATTTGAACCTATGCTATTTATGGTCATATTGCACATTTATAACACTGTATGGTATCTATTTCATATATGTTTTCATGCACAGGGTCATTTTGTGCTTAAACCTAGCGCTGCACTTTATCATTTGTATCTCTATTTTGTGCCCTATATTGGGGTTATAATGCTTAGCTGCAGGTCACTAATTGGCAATTTTCATATCACTTAAATCACTTTATCACTTAGCGCAGATATACAATTTTTATTTCATAGATATTGAAGTGTTTGGCCACGTTTGTAGCTAAATTCTTCTCTACACTAAAGATGTGTTCCTGGAATCGATCACGGAGGTGTCTCGTTGTCCTCCCAACATATTGTGCATATTGTGCATAGTACATAACTAGTGCTGCAGTTAAAGAAGGAACAGATATTGAATGCCTTCTGGTTAGTGGTGATTGGAAAATTTTGCCCCCATTAAAACTGCCATGTGAGTTCAGGTTATTGATAATATCAAGGTTCCCAGAAGAGGGGGTAATGTTTTCCGCTTGTTACGTCGGAGGAAATTGTTTTGGATACTCCATCTCCAAACACGCATTGCTCAGGGACTCAATTTCGAGTGGGACATCAGTCACTTTTACGAGTGAGTCCTGGAAACACTTTCCTCTGCCTTATTCTCGGATGTCATCTAAATTGTCTCCCTGTTGTATGTATTCAACTATTATAATCTGTATTCAACTATTATAATCATTGTATAACCCTTGCATGGCTGTTGTCCTTTAACTGCCTTTCATTCTTAATGGCTCCTTGTTCTAACTTATCCATTGGTATATTGTCACTTTCTCTTTGGACAGGCATTAGGGTAGGATATGAGGGCTAAAGTTGTGTATCCATTCATATATATTATTTCTATATCTTTATATCGTTTTTTAGGATATCAGCCCATTATCCTTTCACCATTATGTTTATGCTTGCCCATTTATGTATGTCCCGCATGTGTATTTGTGTGTGCCCACTGGCTCATGATGATAAATATATATATATTGGTTATATACACATGTGGTTCATACAAATAAGCTGCGTTTCCACACAAACATATTTTTTAAATTATTTTTCTTTATATTCGCTTTACTATATATATTTTTTCAGTCTATCATATTTAAGGAATTTTAAATTATCATTCACTCTTGTACTTAGGTATATATTTATGTATGACTTTTTGGATGTTGTTTGATTGCATTGGTTTGCCCTTTTTTGCTGTTGTTTTTCTTTTTCTTTTCCTCTATAACTTTTTTTATCATCACTGTCTATGATCAATTATACCCCATGAATTAGGGTCCCATGAATTTTAGTATTCTTTTCCAAAATGGAAAGTGTTCTGTAATGAAAGAAGGCAAATCATGTCATTCATCTCTCTATTTTCCATTCAGAGAATGTTTTGCATTTTGGTAAAGGATACTATGAGGTCTATGAATGGAGGGGGAGGGCAAGCAGCACAGCTCTTTCACATTCGGAGTGGTTGATATTAACCCTGGTAGTGCTGGAAGATAAGCACTGTGGGGAAGACTCAGAAGCAGTGGGAAGAAGACTTCTACACTATGAAGTAGCCAGACACGGGACATGCTTTAAGTGGTTGTAAACCCTCACGTATACTCCGTGAAGTAAACAGCCTCAGATGATACACAGAGATGAAACAAATCCTCCTACATAGATTTTATTTTTTTATCTGAAGTCTTCTCCTCCCTACACCTCTTCAAAAGGGCAGATCATGTTAAAAATATTTCTTCATCTGTCAGCAGCACAGAGGAGAGGGTAGAGAGATTGAAGTTACAATATATGAGAGCTAATTGGAGGAAAATAACACACCCCTTCACACAGCAGAAGAACTGTGTTCTGAATAGGCAAGGTCCGTTCTGAGCTCTCTCCCCCCTCCAAACACAAATATATTTCATGTGTCAGGAAAACTTCTCAGAAGTGACTCATGCTGATAACAGAGGAATGAAGCACCAGAGCGAAATAACACTTATGCCCCGTACACACGATCGGACTTTCCACCAGCAAAACTGTGGATTTTTGTTTGAAAGTTGTTGGCTCAAACTTGTCTTGCATTATCATGGTCACACAAATGTTTGCCAACAATTCTGAACGTAAGAATGCGGTGACGTACAACACGTATGAGGAGCCGATAAAAAGGAAGTTCAATAGCCAGTGCTCCACCCTTTGGGCTCCTTCTGCTAATCTTGTGTTTATCTCGTGTTAGTAGTAGTTTGGTGAGAGACGATTTGCGCTTTTCAGCATCATGCTTTTCAGTTCGTTTCTGCTTTTCAGTTTGTGCTTGTCGGTTCATATCTGTTCTTCAGTGTGTGTTGTCAGTTCGTTCCTGTCTTGCGTTCTATTTATAGTTCGCTTCTGTTTTTCAGTGCATTCTTGTCTGCTCGTTTCTGATTTTCAGTTTGTTCTTGTCAGGTCCTTTCTGATTTTCAGTGTGTTCTGTTAGTTCATTCTGAGCTGCTGAGCGTTTTCTAGCCATATTGCGGTTACATACTCATTGTAGAGTTTGTGCTGTTGTTGGGCTTGGTGTTGGAGATCTTGCTTTGACCCAAGTCCAGTCCATGAACAGGGGGAGGAGGAGTTCATGGACCAAGAATTGGTTACTTAATCGTGACCAATTCTCTCATATGCCTTTGCTGCAGGAGCTCCAGGAGAATAATTCTGACGATTTCAGGAATTATCTCGGAATGACGGACCCCGTTTTTCACCATCTGTTGGCTTTGCTGTCCCCCTATATTACCAAGCAGGACACCTGCATGCGGCAAGCCATCACTCCCGAGCAAAGGCTCGTCGCCACCTTGCAGTACTTGGCGACGGGGAGAAGTCTCCAGCATATTAAGTTTACGACTGGGATCTCTCCCCAGGCTCTGGGAATCATTATTCCAGAGACCTGTTCTGCCATAATTCAGGTCCTGCAGAAGGACTATATTAAGGTAAGTTTTATCCTTTAACATCACATTCTATGTATTTAATGTTTGCTAATGTATTGTATTTATTTTATCATTCCATTCCATAATTACCATGATTGTAATATGCTGTGAATGTCCTCTTTGTTCTCATGCATGCTGTAAGCTTTTGATGCAAATTTTTTGTCCTTCATGCTTATTTGCCTTCACTAACCTCCCCAGCATGCTATCCTGGGCCCATACACACCTAGCCTAGTCACTTAACAATGTATTTTGTCAGCTCCATTGTAGTGCTTACCCTAAACACCCCCTAAAATGTGTACAAATGTTATTGTTGTCCTTAAATCCATGCATAATGCAAGAGGCTTTTTTTATTATTTATGAATTCATCTCTCAATGAAGTGGAGATGGTTATCTGTCCAAAACATCCCCCCCACCCTAAAATTTTTACAATGGTCCATCAGAGGGGGGATGAATCTGATAAGTGGACCTTATACTTTTGACTTTAATGCCGCGTACACACGAGCGGACTTTACGGCAGACTTTGCCCGGCGGACGGGATTTTGTCGGACAATTCGATGTGTGTGGGCTCCAGCGGACTTTGTTTTCTCAAAAGTTGGATGGACTTAGATTTGAAACATGTTTTAAATCAATCCGTCGAAATCGAGTCCGGTCGAAAAGTCCGCTCGTCTGTATGCTAGTTTGACGGACAAAAAGCCACACTAGGGCAGCTATTGGCTACTGGCTATGAACTTCCTTGTTTTAGTCTGGTCGTACGTCATCACGTACAAATTCAACGGACTTTGGTGGATTGTGTGTAGGCAAGTCCGTTCATTCAGAAAGTCAGTCGTAAAGTACGACGAAAAGTCCGCCGGGCAAAGTCTGTCGTAAAGTCTGCTCGTGTGTACGCGGCATAAATCTCATTTCTCATTTCATCTCAAACACTCATTTAAATAAATGTTATACTTATGTTGGCCAACAATGTTTGTGTCTAATCTTCTTGCAATGTTATGTGCAAAAGTACTCTTTTTTTCTTGTTTGACTCCACAGTTTCCATCCAACCCACAGGAATGGCAGACTCTGGCCTCCCGATTTGCCCAGCAATGGGACTTTCCCAACTGCGGTGGTGCAATAGATGGGAAACACATCCAGATCATCCCACCCCCCCAACTCGGGGTCGTACTACTATAACTACAAGGGGTACAGTAGTATTGTGTTGTTGGCAGTGGTGTCGGTGACTTATGATTTTCTGTATCTGGACGTGGGGAAGAATGGCCGTATGTCGGATGGCAGAGTCATCGCTTTGTCTTTGTGGCGGATGAGGCCTTTGTGCTGGGGCAGCATTTGATGAGGCCGTTCCCCATGAGAATCCTGACCCCGGACCAGAGGGTTTTTAATTACCGGTTTTGCACTACAAGTGCACTGCAAGTGCACTTGAAAGTGCACTAAAAATGCACTTGTAGTGCAAAGTGGATTTGCCTTTAGTAAATACCCCCCATTGCCCCTGTAACTACACCAACTTACTTAAAAAATGGTATTGAGCATTTAAAGAAGAAGCCACTCATTGTTGAGTATAAAACATTTTACTCCAAGCACATTCGCATGTGCGTTATACAAGGGTTTTTAAACAAACCAACATCTTCGGTGTATAACATGTATGTTTGACAGTAGATATAGCCTTTTTTGTGGCTAAACGGGCATGTTTAAAAACATAACATCCACATCCCTAACTCAGGAACTTACAAAGTTCAACTTTGATAAAGTGAAGGCCATATGAGACATTAGTATGTCAAAACTGTGTTGATTTTGCCTTCATCAGATAGGGTTATCTCACCCCTGTAAAAGCCAAATTTTGAAGATGCACACAAAGTGGGACTCAATGTGGATTTCCATCATGATCCCATGCCTAAAATGTGTGTCTTTTTCCTACATCTATTTTGATAAAGCCACAAAACACACAGTGTGTCAACATGTGCTTTCTGCCATCATGGGATATCAATGTACATGTTTTGTGGGTGCAACCCCTTCCTCGCAACTAAAGTAGGTGAGAGGAAGGGGTTGCATCCCTGAAACTCATCCATTGATCCCCCATGATGTGAGATAGCACATGTTGACACACTGGGCCTTATGTCAGAAAGGACAATCCACTTTGCCCTACAAGTGCACTTTCAAGTGCACTTGCATTGCACTTGTAGTGCAAAGTGGTTTTGCTTTTTTTAAATAAGCCATAGTGTGTCATCATGTGCTAGTTCCCATTATGGGCAACTACTTTAGCTGCGAGGAAGGGGTTGCACCCACAAAACGCATACATTGATATCCCATGATGGCAGATAGCACATGTTGACACACTGTGTGCATCTTCAAAATTTGGCTTTGCAATTACTTTAAAACTTTTAAAAAATGAAAAACAATAACGACAACATTTACATTTTTTGGTGGTTTTAGATTTTGGCTAAAACATCAATGATGTTGGTCAGTCTTTTTTGAACATCAGTGATATTTTGCTTGACCTTCTCTAAATCCCGATTGCACACTATTATCTCACTGATAAGTACTTGTGCACTTGCACTGTTGAAGTGGGTTTTTTCTTCCACAACATCCACATCACCTAAAAATAAAAAAGCACACCATGTATTATAAATATGCAGGCATACATCTATTACCTGAGGCTCAGGCACTGACCTGTTGTGGTTATTTCTACCACTTCCTGAACCTCTGCATCCACATCATCAGGTTGTGTGCTGAGTTCCCCTTCTTTAGTAGGTGTGGGGTTCCTGGTGTCCTCAGATGTCCCGATTCTTTTCTTCCCTATGTGAATACAAAAAAGGTATACTTAGCAGACAGATATTTGAGGCGAGAAATAGTAATATGAAACATTGCTTGGAAGTGTCATCAAATTGTCTGTTTTGGCAGAGTTCCAAGCTGAAGACATGATTTTTTTCCCTTTCAAAAGCTGGAATACCTACCTGTTTTTTTAAAGTTTCACACATGGAGAGACCCCTAGTATCCACTGGAGCACCTGCGTGGGACACCATAAAAAGGTTGTTCTGGTGTCCCAAACTAGTGCTCCTGCGTCCAGATGTGTAAACTGCTGCTGAGTGTCCTCTCCTTACACTGAATCAAGTTTGCATTTCATTATAGTTGCAAACACATCTAGACAACAATGTAATAAACTTATTTTAATACAAATAGGCATGAACAAATGTACTTAACCTGCATTTGCCAAAAACACTGCATTAGTGGTCGAACAAACAATGTTTAATACGAACGTTTACTGTGCCCACAAACCTCAAACTTGGCATTTTAAACTGTACAACAGTAAAGAATAGCACATGTACCAGCACAAAAGTAATAATAACAATAGGAACACAGGACAAATACTTACTTTTTTGAAGCACTTTCCTGATCTTTCTATACTGATTGTGCTCCCTCAATTTCAGGTCTGACCAGCATTTCCTCAATTGCTCCTTGGATTGTCATACCCCAAAATTCCTGTGCAGACTTCTTACAACTTTAGTCATGATCTTGGCCTTTCTCACATTAGGGTTGCTGTATGGTCTATACTCCCCATCATAGTCTGCCCTCTTCAAGATGTCCACCATCTCCACCATCTCTAAAAAGGACATATTTGAGGCCTTAGATAAGAAAATGGGAAGTCCCCCTAGTGGGGCTTTAAAGCAGCCAGTAGTGTAAATTTACAAAATGCAAGAGGAGTGGATAATAAATAATTTTATTGGTACAAAAAAGTATAATGAATACTGACATCAAAAAGTCAGGGCATGAACTAGAATACAAAGGTAAACAAATGAAAAAACAATACCAATGGCAAAGGGCAATGTATGATGGGTTACACCATAAGCAACAGTGATACAATAACACAAGGATGTAGGTTGTGTAGAATTCTGACGCGTTTCGACCCCAATGGGTCATCTTCAGAGGATAAATATGTTAAAAACTGCAAAGATGTAAACATGTGTCAAATAATTTCAAAACCGAAAAGAACTTCCGGTTCCGGCGTCACATGAGGAGGAGATAGCTAGTTCCAGCTCCCGCAGCGCTCCTCACTAATCTGCCTCTCAAGCCGGCTATTGCTCCGAGGAGACCCCCCCTCACAGTGCGGACACACAGCGGGCTCCCATGGATCGCTTTGTGGAGCGATCGTACGCTTGGGCGGTCACATCCACGATCCCCACCGGAGGAGATACAGCGGCGGACACAGCCAAGATGGCGGCCGCCCCAGGCATGACGGAGCAGGCACACACGCAGCCACAGCCGCAACCACAGCTCCCCTCAGCTCCTGACATGACAGGTACGGACCCTACCTCCCCTGCTGGAATTGCACAAGCTGTAGTCATGCTGCTGGGCCCCACTCTCACAGCCACAGTGGATGGAGCAGTTCATAGAGGGTTAGAGCAGTTACACATTGACCTACAAGCGCAGGCATAGAGAATCAATCAGGTGAAGGATAGAATTTCCTCCCTGGAAGATGAACTCACAGCCTCATCTGCAGCAGTAGCACGTCTCACAGCTACTAACAGAATCAACAATAAGAAAAGGAGCCAATGTTTGAGCTTTCCCGGGGATCACTGTGACATCCCATGTAAGGAAGAAAAACCAAAAAAGGAGCGTGTGCCCCAAACAAAATTGTATATCTGATTCTCTGCACCAGCCACTTGGTTTCCCGGTGATACACTGTCCATATTATCCCTCTGGGGCACACCCTCCTTTTTTGGTTTTTCACAGCTACTAACAGGGACATATGGGACAAACTCGATGATTTGGAAAATCCTTAGAGGAGAAACAATTTACGCATCATTGGTCTGCCTGAATCAGTATCCACACCACAGCTAACCAATATATGTGCAAAAATCATCCCAGAACAACTGGGCCTTCGCATTCCCTGCACTATCGAACGTGCGCACCGCATAGGTCAATTCTCAGAATCACGTGCCAAACCCCGCCACGTTATTGTAAAGTACCTCAACTAGGCGGACAAGAATGCCATAATGCAAAAGTTTCGTCGTTCACAGTCTTTAATGGTTGATGGCGCAAAACTCCTACTTTTCGCAGATTATTCCATAGCGGTAATGAAGCAGCGTAAAGCGTTTTCACCGATCTGCTACACCCTTCATCATAACCAAATCTGGTTCTCCTTAGCCTATCCAGCTGTCCTCCGCATCCAAACACATGAAGGAGAACACCTTACGTTTCATACCCCTGAGGAGGCGGAACATTTTCTCGCCACCCGAGGCACCGAAATGGAGCATAGCAACATTGAAGAGAATTCACCATCGTCATCACCGTCGACAGCGAAGGTACCACCCAAACATCAATGCAGCCCCACAAAACCTCCATACAAGCGCAGCCGCTTTACTAACCAGGAAGACCGCTCTGCAAATCGATGAAGGACTTCAGGAACTTTATCTAACCAATTACACATTTCCTCGGATGGGTAATATTACCCCCCATTGTCTCTAACCTGATTTTTTCTTATTTTACTTGTTAGCCTGTTTTAAGTGTAATGTCTCACACGGTTGCTATTACTTGTTAGCTCAAGGTCCTGTTATAATGCCTCCCAGCCTGGTTTACCACCACCCAGCGCCCACACTCTGTTTGCCCAAGAGGTCAACATAATAACTCAGTTGATATCCACGGCTATAGACCCCTCACTGGGCAGACCCTTTGACTAAACCCCCCCTTTTTTTATTATATTATCTTAGCTGAGCCTATTCTATGACACAGATACAACCAGCCACCTCCCTTACCCCCATACCCTAATCTAACTCCTCTACCAGCTCCTACCTACCACCCGTCCCTCCTTCCCCTCCTTCCCCTCCTTCCCCCTTTCCCTCTTCTCTTCCTCCCTCCTCCCACTCCTCTAAGCCAACATTATGCTCGTATGTGAGGAGCTAGCGGGTCGCTGAGAGGCATTACGGGTAGTTGTATCCCATGTGGAAAAAAGTGAAGTACACTGTTTGTAGTTTGTTACGCTATAACCGTAAACTTGCTCTGTTACAGCTCAATACATATCGCTTAATAGACTTGCAATTCATGTTTGCCTTATTAGTACCTTTTCTTTTATGTGACCTACAACATTTGGGTGATTCCTGTATGGTTGACACTGTACATGTCAGGAGGCTTCCTGATCAGCCTCCCACTCATCACAACTATTATATTCAATCATGTCTCTTTCAACCGATGGGAGTCACCTGAAATTTATTTCATGGAATGTTAAGGGGCTCCGATCCCCGACTAAACGTATGTCCATTCTTAGACATTTACGGCGTCTTCGGGCGGATGTGGCTCTATTGCAGGAGACACATCTCTCCGCAGACGATTTAACACGCCTTCAAAAAATGTGGGTAGGATCTGTATACGGGTCCCCTGCATTAGGTCGCAAAGCTGGTGTAGCTATTTTAATTCATAAAAACCTACGACACTCTGTCAGAGAGGTGAGGGCTGATGCCCTAGGCCGCAAATTACATATGACCATAGGCGACAAAGCAGTAGCTATCACCAATATCTATGCTCCTAACTCTCCAGACACTTCATTCTTCCAGGACATGGTTCAATGGGTTCTCACTGCCCCTGAGGTATTGCATTTAGTGGGTGGGGACTTCAACTCGGTCATGTCCACACTGGCAGACCGCACTTATCGCCCTAAGCAAATGACAAGGTCCGGTCCCTCCCATACACCAGACTCTACTCCCTTAGCGCACTCCATTGAATCTATGCATTTTGTCGACATCTGGCGCCTGACACATCCAACGGACAGAGAATATACCTTTTTCTCGCCCCCACATAATACCTTCTCTCGTATAGACTACTTCTTTGCCTCCCTGGCCCTAGTGTCTGTAATAAACACCCCAGACATTTACGATGCCAGAATCTCAGACCACAGCCCCATCGCAGTCCATATGACTCAATCCACACCCTCAACTCCTTCCCCTACCTGGCATTTCCCTTCATATTTGGCGGATAATGAAGACTTCCGACACGTACTGTACCAAACATGGGAAGAATATATCTCCACAAATGGAGCACATATCTCTGACCCAAACCTCTTCTGGGAAGCAGGTAAAGCCTTCCTATGGGGTAAAATCATTTCGTACACCGTCCAATTTAAAAAACACACCCGACAACAATATATGCAAGCAAGTGAAGCCTTACGTGTAGCTCACGACAAGCTAACACTAAACTGCACCTTAGCTAATATACAGGAATGGAAGCGGGCCAAGTGCGCCTTTGATCTCTGGGCAGAACAACACGAAGCTGCTAAAACTTCGTACTCTACTCTTCACTTTCACAAGTTTGGCAACAAGGCAGGCAGATTGCTTGCCAGACTATGTTCAGGCCCAAGACGTCCTACACATATCCCAACCTTGAGAAATGCTTCCGGCTCGCTAGTTACCTCGCCTGCCGAAGTCAGCAAATTACTTGCAGATTATTATACTGATTTGTACCGAGCAGACCCAGCAGATCAACCTGCCGTGGAAGCTCTGCTAGACAAGATACGCCTGCCCAGGCTTCAAACGACACACTTGGAGGCACTTTATGTGCCTATTACTTTAGAAGACATACAACACACGATCAAATCTATGGCCTCTGCTAAAGCTCCGGGTCCCGACGGGTACACTGCGGAATTCTTCAAATTAACGTCTGATTTCATTCCCGACACACTGAAGCATGTATATGCAGCCACTAAACATCCGTAAGGTCTTAATGGCTCTAGAATTTGCTAAAACACACCCCAATCAAGATGTCGCAATCATGTCCCTAGACGCCGAAAAAGCCTTTGACAACATTGGTTTTTCATGGCTTTTCACGGTAATGGAAAAATTCGGCTTTTCGGGTCAAATCACAAGATTCCTCTCACAAATGTACGCCTCACCAACGGCACGCCTTGTCACCCCGGACTTTATCTCAGACACCATCCCCTTAGCGAAAGGAACGCGACAGGGATGCCCCCTATGACCGTTGTTATTCAACATTGCGATTGAACCCTTATCTAGAATCCTCAATTCAACCAAAGGGGTTAGTGGCATCACCTTGGGAAACCAAACACTCCGCTCTGCACTATTTGCGGACGATATTTTATTGTTTTCAACTGACCCCGTATCAGACTTTGACAGACTTCAACAAATATTTACGACCTTCCGACTCTGCTCTGGTTTTCGTATAAACTTTGATAAAAGTGAAATCTTAGCACTACACCCTCGACTATCCACTAAGTGGACACATTTGTCCCCGCTGACCATTGCATCTCAACATATAACATACTTAGGAATACATATGGGCCGAGACCCATCTTCCTTGTATATACTCAATTATCCTCCCTTGGTGGCCAAAATTGTTCGGGAATTGGAGGCTTGGGGTGCCCTTCCCCTCTCGCTTTTTGGGAGATGCCACCTTTTTAAAATGGTATCATTTGCACGCCTACTGTACCCCATGCAAACGATACCTCTATTATTGAGGCATTCAGATGTGCAAAAACTTCAGAAGGCTGTGACAGCTTTCTTATGGTCTAGCAAAAAACCACGCATTGCGCTTCAAAAACTATGTCTCCCGAAGAGCGAGGGCGGGGCAGGACTCCCCAACATTCATTTTTATAATTTAGCCTGCTTACTTAGACAGGGCCTAGACTGGTTAACAGGAGGGTCCAAATATTCCAACTATGCCCTAGAGGACTCTATGGCATCCCCATACGACCTTACAGGCATCCTCCACTCTAATCCTAACAACCTGCCGCATCACCTCAAAACCAGCATACTATTCAGAGATACTGTCATCGCCTGGAGGGAGGTCAGAAAACTACTTGGACTGCCCTCTAGCATCTCGAAACATCTTAAAATACAAGGCAACCCTATGTTCTTACCTTCCACTTTACATAAAGCCTATACCCAATGGCAATCCAGAGGCCTCATACAGATAATTTTGTTATACCAAGATAATACAAGTAAGCTCAAACCATACCAAAACCTGATGTGGGAATTCTCCCTGCCACCAACTCACAGCTTCTTCCATCACCAAATCACGAATTATCTGAGATCCTGCTGTGGTCCTGAGTCTGATCCTTTTAAACCATCCTTTATTGATAACTTAATGCAAAGCAAAGATTACTCTATCTCCAACATCTACTCCCACCTCATTCAACACCAATCGCGGAAGTACCGCCTCACGCCTTTCCAAAAATGGTCCCATATACTGGGAGCTGAAGACCTACCCGACAAAGTCCTTGAGGGATATAGGCTCACCCGGAAACTTACGATCTCTGAAACATGGCGTGAAACTCAATTTAAGATTATTCACAGAGCATACTTCCCATTTCGTTTCAACAAGGAAGACCCGTCTCAAGCACTATGTCCATGGTGCTTATTACCACGTCCCACGCTGCTCCATAGGCTTTGGGAGTGCTCTGCTATTAACAGCTACTGGAATGATGTGATAGCCTATATTAACAAAATATGCAATATCAGGTTACATAGTGACTGCCTACTTTGCCTGTTTAGCATCACACCTTCAGCCTCCTCCTCGTCCGCATTGGACTTACCAAACATACCGCACTGGGCTCATATCTGCCTTCTTGTAGCCCGCAGGACTATTATGTCCCACTGGATCACAACATCGCCGCCCAGTCTGCCTGCGGTTATAAAAGCCTTGACGTCATTATTCTATCTGGAAAGATTGGACCTCATCAAATCAAATCTCCGCTTTACCCCACGATTTTTCAAACGCTGGAGAAGGTTTCTGGAAGCCACATTTCCTCAACAGACCATCCAAGACATAATGCACCCATTTAGATATACAGAATGGTACCTGACGAGAGACATTACTAACTCACTCGGCAAACTTAAAATTCTTCCAGTGTCTGATCCTTCTTCATTTAAACCACCATAAGCGGCCTACAATCACCTGAAGCTCCTTGGCATCCATCAACTTCAGCTATTACACTCTGGGACTATATTCATCCAATCAAAATGTATTAACCAGATCATATTGTACGTTATTTAGTTAGATATGTTCATAAGTCGCCTCCATTCCCTAAAGGTACAAAAAATTTAGGATAAACCCTTTTGGCAACTTCTTGCCCAATGTTAGTGACAAGCTGGTAAATGTGAAATGCTTACCCCCCTCTCCCTTCCCTCCCCCCTCCCTCTCCCCAGTGCTCCTTATAACTATGTTTATGTTTAGGTATAACATGCATTCTGTATGAAGAATAATTATGTATATTCATGCCTTACAATTGTTCTGTACAATGTTTTCTATGAATATATTTTGAAAAAATCAATAAATATTTAAAAAAAAAAAAAAAAAAAAACGAAAAGAAAAGAATATATGAACAAATCCATATATTATGTCTTTACCAGTCACGATGTACTCAATGGTTACGGATAGCCATGGTATGGAGGAGTATCCCTCTTGTTGTATCCCCGATCTCCCGGCGGATAGGCCAATCACAAGAGGAGCAAATGCCACACACACATGCCTTACAAGGAATCACACACTGGGTATCCCCAAAAATTGAGGAAAAGGAGGGGTGTCAATGTCAGTATTCATTATACTTTTTTGTACCAATAAAATTATTTATTATCCACTCCTACTGCATTTTGTACATTTACACTACTGGCTGCTTTAAAGCCCCACTAGGGGGACTTCCCGTTTTCTTATCCATCACTTGGGGTGCGCAGCTTTCTTTGTCTGTACTCCTATGAGTGTCCCCTTCTCTCTCATATTTGAGGCCTTATATCTCATCCTGGATCTGGACAGGGGCGGAGTTTCACGCATGCGCAGTGTATATAAAGCATAACACGCGGGTGTCGCACGTATGATCTGTGAGTGGAGGACGGAGGATCTTAAGCACCGGTCATGCAAACAAAGGTACAATTTTAAGTGGTTAATGGCCTATACTGCTTAGAGATTGAGGCCTATATTGGGACAAGATTAGGAGAGTTTAGCCTGACATTAGGGTTTGTCTTGTGTTGTGTCTTGCAGCTAAAGTGGTGGATAAATTCACTGACCGGGACTTCCTGCCCAAATTCCTCGACAAGTACAGGGAGCTGCCATGTCTCTGGCAAGTGACATGCAGAGAACACTCCAACAAGCAAAAGAGGAAGGCAGCGCTGGAGAAACTGTTGGAATTGGTGAAGCCGGTATATCCCACGGCAGACATCAACTATTTGAAGGCCAAAATTGGTAGCCTGAGGAGCACATATAATAGGGAGCGAAAAAAAGCTCCAGGATTCCATGAGATCAGGAACAGCAGCAGATGACATATATGTACCTAGGCTGTGGTACTACGACAGACTGCATTTTTTGTCAGACCAGAGTGAACCCAGGCCATCGCTATCTAAACTTCCTTCCACACTTAATTCCACATTTCCTTCCACACTTCCTTCCATATCAGCTGAGGCTCCTGAAGTCCAACCTGGGCCTTCCACCCAGGAAGATGTGGAGGAGCCCAGCTTGAGCCAGGTATAGCATTGTTGAACATATTTCTTGTAAAAAATTAAATGATGTTAACTAGATGCTATTATTGACCACTAATTTCTCATTTAACAAAGTGGTTTACATATCAATAGACAATAGTAGCCAAAAATGATTGGGACAAGAATGAAAAATGCTGGGGTCAGAATGATAGTCTTTTCTATTTGTTAACATTCAATTTGCAACAGTCATGAGCTCAAAATTGTGTGTGATTGATGACCAAAAAACTAAAACTTTGTACCATTTTCATACACAGAAAAGTCTCAGCCAGGAGGAGGCCGTGGCAAGCAGCCTGACGAAATCCCAGGTTCCTCCCCTCCAACCAAAAGGACCAGGAAGGCGAGGAACCTGGAGGAGTCAGCAACTGCTTTAATTTGCCAGGCTAATGCAGTACTTTCAATGACCCCTGGTGGCCAGGAGTCGTTTGGATGTGTGACAGCGAGTAAACTGGAACACATGGAGGAGGGCCAATGCCTCATCTGTGAGGAAATCATTCTTCAAGCCCTAAACAATAGACATGTGCACACTGAAATATTTCGTTTCGGAATTTCGTTTTCGTCTGAAAAATAAATTTATTTAGTTACTCCCGAAATTCGTTTTTATTTATTTCGTTTTTCGTTAAAAATTGCATTCGTCCGAAAATCCAAATTAAGGTCGAATCTGTCATTGAAGGCTTATGGTGTCTGTCGAATGTTCAAAGAAGATTCGACGGAGCAGCTAAACTGTACAATGCTGTATAGTTTACCTGCTCCGTCGAATCTTCTTAGAACTTTCAACAGACACCATAAGCCAAACGTGTGTACTTAGTTCTAGCTATTTTACTGCTCCACCTCTTTGGTTACAATCAGCCAATAGCATTCATCATCATCATTATTTTTATTTATCGTTTCTCCCCTACGTCGAATCTTTTCTCCCCTACGTCAAATCTTTTCTCCCCTACGTCGAATCTTTTCTCCCTACGTCGAATCTTTCCTTCCCTACGTCGAATCTTTCCTCCCCTACGTCGAATCCTTCCTCCCCTACGTCGAATCTTTTCTCTCTACGTCAAATCTTTTCTCTCTATGTAGAATAATCTTGGACTAATAGAGCTAAGGTTAGGCACATTCGACCACAGGTTTGATGGACACAGATTGTTATTGTCATCATCATGTCGAATCTCCTATCTATATCGAACTGTTGTAGCAACGAAAACAAAAATAAAGCATTTGTTTATGTTGGATCTTTCGTTTTTCGGACTCTGCACTTTCGTTATCGTTTGTTAAAACGATAACGAAAATACATAAAATTCGGACGAAAATGCATTCGGACGAAAACGAATGCACATGTCTACTAAACAAGGGGATGAATGGCCAACTCACAAATCAAAGTGACCTGTGTGAGTTGGACCATACTCCTCCACCACCTCCAGCAACACCACCAACAACACAGCCACCCAACCCACCAGAGCAGCATGGAAGGAAGCGTGGAAGGAAGTGTTGAGAGTGAGGGCCTGGGTTTGGTGTGGTCAGGCAAAAGATGCAGGCTGCTGTAAGACCACAGCCTCGGGACATGTATGCCATCTGCTGCTGCTCTTGATCTCTCGGAGTCCGGAACCGTATTGTGCTCCCTATTAAATGGACTCCTCCATTCATCAATTCCAACTGTTTCCCCAGCGTTGCCTTCCTCTTTATTTTGTTATGACCCCTATTAAATTCCTTTTTTTTTTGGACAAATACTTGGCTGTGTTTTACTTCAAAAGGGATAATTTGTTTGTGAGTAGGCAGGTACATTTCAAAAATACAATGTCAAATTAACAAGGGACACCAAAAATATTGTGGAGATCATGAGAAAAAACAAAAAAATAAAAATATGGAGATCACTAGAAAAAAAAAAAGATTATTCTGAAGTTCACGAGAAAAAAATCAACAAAAACAAAGATTATTCAGGAGATCACGACAAATAATAAAAAATCCATTTGTCAGATCTCTGTGAATATCAGCAGTAAAGCAACTTCATTATTATAGCATTATAAAGAAGAGAATGCCTGCATTGAGAGATTTTAAAATTTGCAGCGTGACGAATGTGCTATCTCTATTATGAATGCTAGTTTTACAAGACCACGCGCTTCCGGCACGTACTTGATTCCGAGCATGAGTGAACTTTTGTGCGCGGACTTGTGTACACACGATCAGACTTTCCAGCAACAAAGTTTTGTTGGCGGTAAATTTGAGAACCTGCTAGCAAACATTTGTTGGAGGAAAGTCAAACAGCAAATGTTCGAAGGAGCATACACACGGTTGGACTTTCCGACAACAAGCTCACATCCAACATTTCCCATCAGAAAATCTGACCATGTGTACGCGGCATTACAGCTTTGGAGAGAGATAAGTAAACACTGCAGATATATGTGCCTTGCTCAGATTCCATGACTGAGGTTTACAAACACTTTAACCGGTTCCCGACTGGCTCACGTACTTTTACTGCTGCAGAATTGCACTCTCTTGGGAGAAATCCCATACGGGTACGGCTTTGCCCAGGAGAGCCATCAGAGGGCGTGCGTGCGCCGCCGGAGGCACCCGCTGCACAACAGGAGACCCGATGTGCATGGCCAGCGGACACGATTGCCGCCGGCCATGCGTGATCATGTGCACGAGCACCAGCATGGGGATTTGTGTGTGTAAACACACAAATCCCTTTGCTGTCAGGGGAGAGGAGACAGATTGTGTGTTCCTACAAAGTAGGAACACACGATCTATCTTCTCCCCTTGTCAGTCCTATCCCCATATAGTTATAACACGCTGAGGCAACACACATTTAACCCCTTGATTGCCCCCCTAGTGTTAACCCCTTCCCTGCCAGTGATATTTACACAGTAATCAGTGCATTTTTATAGCACTGATCACTGTATAAATGTCAATGGTCCCAAAAATGTGTCAAAAGTGTCCGATCTGTCGGTGGCAATGTCGCAATACCACTAAAAATCGCAGATCCCACGCCATTGTTAGTAAAAAAAAAAAAAAAAGAATGCCATAAAAATGCCATAAATCTTTCCCATAGTTTGTAGGCGCTATAACTTTTGCACAAACCAATTATTATACACTTATTGCAATATTTTTTTACCAAAAATATGTAGAAGAATACATATTGGCCTAAACTGATGAAGAATTTTTTTTTTTTAAATGGGGGCATATTTATTATAGCAAAAAGTAAACAATATCGTTTTTTTTCAAAATTGGCGCTCTTTTTTGTTTATAGCGCAAAGAATAAAAATCGCAGAGGTGATCAAATACCACCAAAAGTTCTATTTGTGGGAAGAAAAGGACACCAATTTAGTCTGGGTACAGATTTGCATGACTGTGCAATTGTCAGTTAAAGCGACGCAGTGCCAAATTGTAAAAAGTGCTCTGGTCAGAAAGGGGGTAAAATCTTCTGGGGCTGAAGCCATTAAAGGCTAAGTACAACTTTTAGGAAAAAAAATAAATGCACATTATTTTGAGGAAAAAATGTGCATTTATTATTTTTCCCTCAGAGCCTGCAAAGCATTGCACCAGTAAAAAGTGGATCAGGGGTGTAATCCCAGGCTTCTGTAGACAAGCCCTGCAGTTTTCAGCCTGTACTTCTGATACGGGCTGACTGCTTTGAAGCTGCAGGGCTTGTGATAACTATAAGCCCTCAGCCAAAATGGATGATGGTACTTGTAGTTCTCTCATTCACAGTGTGGGGAGAGGATCCCCTGCCCTCTGTCACAGGAAGGGTAGATCGGGGGTGCAGGGGGTAGGCCTGGTTCAAGTTACACGTTACACCTGAATTATGGATATAATGCGTAACATGCTCTGAAAGGTGACCAGATCCTTTAATTGGAGGTAAATTTACTTCATTGGTGCTGCAAAAAAAACAAAAACATTTAACTAAACTTCAGCTTTAGGAACAGTATGCAATGGGGTAGATTTACCAAAACTGAAGAGTGCAAAATCTGATGTAGCTGTGCATGATAGCTAATCAACTTCTAACTTCAGCTTGTTCAATTAAGCTTTGACAATAAAACATGGAAGCTGATTTGTTTCTATGCAGTGCTGCCCCATATTTTGCTCTCTCTAATTTTAGTAAATCAACCCCAGTCTGTTTTATTATGTGGTCAAAGTATATAGTGAGTAAAACTGTAGAGGCTGTGGACAATGTAGTAGAGCATAGAGGAGACTGAAGAAGGGGGCTCTTTACTTCCTTTTTCTGTACAACCCCACATTAAATAACCTTCTTTATATACTGTAATCACAGTTTTTGATTCTGGTTGAGCGTTCACTGTGCTTTCAGAGCCCTAGGATAATTTAAAAATAGATCTACATTAAATAGTCGTAGTTTTTGCAATTTATTATGGTTTGAGACAGTACAGCAAAGTCAAAATTCCCTCTTTAAAAAGAGCTAATGTATTTTCTTTCATTTCAATTCTCAGAAAGAATAAGGAAAAACAACTTCCACATAAAAGGTTTTCTTTTGATCAAATGTAATTCTGTGTTTTTAGGCATTTCCACAAGGTAATTCAAGTTAAAAGCAAACAGCACATTATTATGACTTTGCTTTAACTTTGATTTAACCTTTTTTTCCTTACCGTTGTTAATGGCATTCACTTTGTACATAAATATCAATCCTGGGGACAGCCCTGT